>CM040174.1:22289505-22889505 GCA_022606695.1 Vaccinium macrocarpon | reverse complement strand
AAAAAAAAGTGAACCGAACCGGCGAACTGGTTTTTTTTTGGTTCTTTAATAGACCGGTCTAGTTTTCGGTTCTGCGAATTTCAAAATTTTAGGAACCAGTTCGGTCCCGGTACTTGAGATTTTATCGAACCGAACTGGTTTTATATATATAATACATAATATATACTATATATACTCAAAAAATGTGAGGGGTGGGAATCAAACCCTGTCTGCACATGAGGAATCAAAGGTTGTGTTTGGTTTGAATTTTGAATTTTGGTTTTTGTAATGATTAGAGGGAAAATAGGAATAATAATTAAAAAATAGGTATTAATGATTGAATAGAGATAGAGAGAAAAATAAAAATAATATTTAAAAATAAGAATAATAATTGAATAATAATTAAAAAAACCGGTTCTTGAAAACCAAAACAAACAAAGCCAAAGTTTCTACCGCTTGGCTGCACGCCACTTTTGTTTTCTTTAGAAAATAAATTTATTTAAAAAGTAGATATTGTGTGTGTGTGTGTATATATAGGCTTGGTTTGGGTAAATTAAAAAAAAAACTGATTTTTTGGTTTTTTTGGTTTTGTCCTTATTAAAAAAAATTGCATTTATTAGTTTTCAGTCGATTTTTTGGCTTGTCTCGACGAGAGGAATCTAAAAAGTATAAATTTATTAGCCAAACTTAAGTTTTGTGAATAAAGACGAAAAATAATCCAAAAAACCGGTTACACCCCTACCATGCACAGTAGCAGACCCAAGAATCCTACTCAATGAGGGCATCTTATAAATTATAATCGTGTAATTTTTTTTAGTCAACGATCTTGCTAAATTAAGTCATTTATTATGAATCATAAGGTTTATAATGCTTACCTTTTATAAATAAAAAAGAACTAAAAATGAGCACAAAATTAATTCTACATTTTTATTTTGGGGATATATGTAAGTGTGTATGCTAAATATAGCGTTATATTACATAATTGTGCTAAATATGTAATTATTATTATTTTTTAGTTTTGAGCAGGGGTCAGTGGGGGCACGTGCCCCCGCGTGACCCCCTTTGGGTCCGCCCCTGTCCATGCACTCTGCTTTTTGCTCCTTAGTTGAATACCTGAAAAATGATTGGATGAGCTACACTAGCCCAGCAGGAAAATCTTCTAAAGTCTCTAAGTGCATGTGAAATGATATGTACTTTGAACACCATGGAAAGATAGTAGGATAGCAATAACGAAAGCAAACATGATTGATCATATTCACAATTGAACAAAGTATTCCCACAAATCAATGAAAGGTTCTACAAGTGTCCAAACTTCTCCTTGGTACCCGACGTGTCTTGCAAGTACCCACGTATCCCACAAGTGTCTGTGTTTGTGTCCGTGTCCATTTATTAGTTAGTTCCAAATTCATTTCATTTAATTTTTCACCCTTCAATTCATAGAGAACTTCATAGTCCTCTTCCGAGTCTTTTGGGTCTCGTGAAACCCCTGTCGAAGTCTAATGGGCCTTGTGGAACCCTTGTCCGAGTCTTTCGGGCCTTGTGGAACCCTTCCTAATGACCCACCGGATGGTAGCCCTAGTATTTCACCGTATCATCTTATCATTTAATTTATTAATCTATCCATCTACCAAGTGTTCACTCATGTCATGTGTCAAACGTATCAATGTGCCCATAATATACTCCAATTGTTCCTTCAAATCCATTTCATTTCTAATGTATCAGACAATCAATAGTATCGTAATAAGTTTCCTAGCGTCTCACCCGATCCCAGACCTAGTGTCATTTCGGGCCTTCGGGACCCCAAAATTCCCCCACATATTGGGTGCCATTAAATTAACCATTAATTCCCATGCTAAACAAGTTTCATAACACTATCGTCTCATTCAAAACGTGTTTGAATTGTCAAACAATCATTTCCGACCCTTTCGGTCCGTCATGTACTTTCAATAACCAATTAATTGAGTTTATAGTCCATTGACAAGTTGTTATTGGATAAGTTTTCACAATGCAATCTTATGTGTCTCAATGAACTACGCAATCGGAATTCAAATGAGGATCTACTCCAACATTATTCTACCCAAACACATCTTATCTCACTTCATTTCTAATGCATCCACAGATGGGCCGACACTGTCCTGGGTTTCCGGAACCCTTAATCCACTCCGCATACTAATAACCACCAATAATTCCAAGTTTCGTGTAGTTCTAAGTGTTTCCAATGTTGACACAAGTACCCATATGTGTCCGAATGCATTTTCAACCATCGTGTCCGATAAGCACTCACACAATCAGCGAAATGAACTTATAAAATGACATGAGAGATTTAATTCACCTACATATGTTTACCCCAAGTGAAAATACTCCTTTCCTGACAGAACGATACTTACCAAAATGATATTTTCATTGGATAAGACTTTGTTCTTCTCTTTGGAAGTCCCAACCTCTATTCTAAGTTGATTTCTTTCACCTGTAACAATGTTTAAAGACCCTTGTAGTTCTTCTCTTGTATCCTTATAGTAGCTAACTCCAAGTTAGACTTCTTATATTTTTCTGCTAGCTTGAGATTGGTCTTGGCAATTTTCACACTTTCTTTGTAAATCAGGTCATACTTTTCCCTCAACTCATTTATATCCTTAGCCTTTTCTGCTTTCTCATCTTCACTTTCATTTGACGATTCAGGATCACTTGAACGTGAATGCAGTGATGCCCTTGGCACAATGAAATTTGAATCGTTTTGGTAAAGATCGTAAATTACTGTCATCGCAGGTTATATTTTCCTTAAAGTTCATCCTCTTTTTCAGCCTATTCGCACACTCGCACTCCAAATGACCACATCATTGACATTCATAGCATTTAAATCCTAGGGGTGCTCCTTTTTATACACCTCTTTCTTTTCCCAAGGAGGAATTACCTCTTCTTTTGTTGTTGGATTTTTTAAAACCAGAATCAATAGTAGTCCTATTCTTTTTTAAAAACTTTTTAAAGTTCTCAATAAATAAATCCATAACTTTATCATACTCATCATCATCATCTTTGCAATTTGAATCTGTGTCCTCGATTTTAGAAGCAATGGATGGATGGATTTAGTCGAAGCTTTAGTTTTTATGTCAACGTATCCAAATTGCAAAATGTCTACTTCATGTGTTTTGAGTAAGCCAACAATTGCCTCAATAAATTTTTCTTTAAGTTCTTTTAAATAGTTTTGGTAAAGATCGTAAATTTTTTTTAATGACATGAAAAGAATCAATAGGCTCACCTAAAGTGGCGCAACTATTGACAATATGAATCAATTTTGAGTAGAACTCGTTAAACGTCTCATCCTCTTTCATCTTGATCATTTTGAACTCAGTAGTGAGTCTTTGTAGCTTCGACTTTTAACTGTATCTGTACCCTCATGATAGGTAACTAAGATATCCCATGCTTCCTTCACAATCTCACAATTTGTGATTTGTTGATGTTCAATCAAGTCCACAACTCCAAATAAAATATCTAAAGCTCGGTTATTAGCCTGCGGCTTAGTCTTTTCAACACGTGACAATTCAGAACTTCTCTTGCACACTTCCTCGTTCTCTACCATCTTTGTAGGGTACTTGTACCTTTAACACGTGAGTTCCATATTTCTTCATCAACTGAACGCATGATAGCCCTTATTTTTGACTTCCCGTAGTTCAAAGTTTTCACCATCTAATATAGGAGTACGATTCAAAGGAACATTCAAATTCATACTCATGTTCATCGTATACAAAGGATCTGTACAACAAAAAAAACTTTCTTAATCAGAAGAGCGACCCGCTTTGATACCAATTGAAAACTCTAGTTCTTAATTAACCACCCAAGAAAAAAAGTAGGGAATAGATAAAATATGAAAACACCAGATATACGTGGAAAAACCCTAAACAAAAAAAAACATGGGAAGGAATTAAGCACTATAGAAAACATTGTATAGTTACAATAGCACTTACTACACAATTGAGAATCCTCACAATTGACTCAAGAATGATAGCCAAATCCTCGTTCACCATACCTCGTGCTTGATTGCCGTCGCCTCAAACTTTTGAGCCTTCTGATTACCTTTCTAGAGATCCACCGAAAGCAACTCAATCGTGGAGGTTGAAAGTGATTCAAACTTCTTGGAGAATACTTGGAAAAGTATTGATTGATTGAACTCCAAGACCCAAATAATTGGAGCAGATGTGTTTTTCTCTCTAAAAGTTGTCGTGTAAAACTGCTCTCAAAAGACGTTACTTTGTGTTGCCCTAACACATTATATTTATAGACTTTTGATGAAAACTACAGGATTGGTTCGAGTCGTCTCTTGGGCTGTGAAACATAAACTCTGTAGATTATTGGATTGATAACTGGCTCTAGCCAAATGCTGGAAAGATCCATTTGAGTCTTTGAATGCCTCTTTGAACGTCGATCCCTAATTACACGACACACTAAATTCCTTCCACTTCTTATACAGACACTATAGGTAAGGTCAGCGCGTCTAGAAAATAGACTATTGATTGGCCTATGATAGCTTGCCATGTGGGAAGAAATGATGTAAAGGACACATCAGATAATAGTTTATTTAAAATGATTAATAAGACCCCCGTCGCGAAGGGAATATCATCGTGAGGAGACACATGGCGTAGGCATAATTATGCTAAAATGAGATCCTAAGAAAGGGCACCCCATTCCAAAGGGAATAACCCGTTGCAAAGCCCATTTAACAAGGAATTGACGTGACCGGAAGAAGATAACACTCACACTTGAGCTTGTAACTGAACCTGGCCACAAGGCAAGGGCAGGGAGGTCATTACAAGTCTTGAGTGAAGCATTGGCGCGAGAAAAAGGGCTCGCAGCTATGACCAGCATCGCGGGAATAGGAGAGATACAAGTGGCTTTATGGCTTCAAAAGGATTAAGGATTGCTACGAGGGAAGAGGGATGCACTGGAACATCCTAAAGGAATCTTCCTAATGGCCAATGATGCCACCCACGTTGCCCAGGTATGCGGAGAGAGCACATGTCATCATATTATTGGGGAAATGTCTACAGCCCAATGATTTGGTGCAGATCCCTATAAATATGGGGCATTCCTTCACAAATTTCTCAGAGAGATTGATTCACCCTTCAGGCACGAAAATCTTAGGGAGAGAAAGGAATTTGGAGCTCTGGAATCGAGAACATTATTCTTACCAGTCCTCGTGAGCTTGCTTTTCTTCTAGGATTGTGTTTTGAGGATGATGATGATCCAGAAAGGGATGGATTGAACACTGCTGCTTTCTCTTTCTGTATATTTGGCTTAATCCTTCACCCTATCACTCACTCTCTTGTTCTTTGCTTAACATTAGTTATTGTTTGCCTTTCCAAGTTGATTTTATTTGACTCAAACCAAGAACCTAAACTACATAAGGCGACTCCGCTAAGGAGGCTCTCATAGCTGATGGTTGATACAAGAAGTCGTTTACATACACAACGAAGTGGTTCACAAGTACATGGTTCTTCTTCATAAAATCTTTTAAGTGCAATCGAAACTCTCTGCCAAAGAGCGATGGAGCACCAGTCACCAGTGATAGAGGAAATCCAAGAGGTTGATACGACACAAATTTTAACAGCCAACGCTGAAACCTTACAGACCATTAGAGATGGACAACAACAAATTCAACAAACTCAAACTCAGTTGCTTTTGGCCATAACTTAGCTTACTTAAGCCGTGATGGTTGCTACAGCACTAGTGGCTCCACCAGTGCCCTCACCAAATATTGTGGAGGGAAACCTTGGAGGCCAACCTCCACAAGTTGTAAACCCGCCAGGCGGTATTCCACCTGTTGCACCGCCAGCTCTGCTACCAAATGGAAATTACCCAAACCCCATGGTACCGCCAATCTTAGCACCAGGCACACTAGCTGCAAGGGCGTGGTCCAGCAACCATAAGCTCAAGCATTCCTTACTTTGGCAGATGTCCAAGCTCTACTACAACAAGAAAAGGCCAAGGCCACATTGCCAACACTACCTAGTCCTAAGATTCAACCCCCATATCTTGCTACGATCATGGCGATGCCATATCCAGAAAGGTACATAACACCCAAGTTTATCAAGTTTGATGGCAAAGAAGGAAGTGCTTAGGAACATGTCCACCGTTTCATTGAAACTTTGGGCATCCATTCTCAAGACCTCAATCTTTGATTGAGCGAATTTTCTAAATCCCTCACATCTCGTGCATACACTTGGTACGTCAACCTCGAGCCACACTTTATAACCACTTAGGAAGAAATGGTGAACATGTTCTACACCAAATTCTTTCAAGTAATAGAGAAGATAACTTCGCTAAACCTCATAAATGAAGAGCAAAAGCTAGCAGAGGACATCGTTGACTTCATTAAGCAATTCCAGGACAAAGAATTCAATGTCATGAACCTGTTCCAGAGAAAAGACTGGTGGAAATTTGCCTTCTAGGCATGATTAAAGAATACAAGAAACATTTAATCAATGGAAAATATCAAACATTTTCTGCTTTGATGAAAACCACATTTAATATGCCACGGCGGTCTCCGCACGAGCCACAGAGGGGTGATGACAACCCTAAGAGAAGAAACAAGCCTTTTAAGGATTACAAGGATCGAACAAGAGATGCACCTCCATATCCTTGTAGCGTAGAAGAAGTTATAGATCTCGTTAATGTGTGGGTTGCGGACAGGTGTTTGAAACTCCCAAAAGTTGAGGTTCAGCCCATCTAGCAGGATTGCGCAAACCCAAGGTATTGCGTCTTTCATAGGAAGGTGCAGCACCCTACGAGTGACTATTGGACACTCAAGGAAATTTTCAAAAAGAAACAGGACGACAACAAGTTAAGGACTGGCGTAAACAGAGATGTATGCGACAGGCTATACCCTTAGCGTGGTGAGGGGGTCGCGATGACAGAATGCTATAACGGTGAATATCACGATTTCATGTATGAAATGGAAGATGAGGTTGGAGAAGTTTACATGACCTCCTTCTATGATCATATTGAAGAAATCCTGAGCTAGGGCTAGCCCGCTGTGGAGGTAAATGAAGAAAAAAGGCATAAAATCTTGTCTAAAAGCCATAAGTTTAAGACCTTCTTCGATGGGCTGGGCTTTACCTCCAACATCAGAGTGAAAATAACAAAAGGCAATACTAGAAATAGCTAATGAAGGCAAGGAAGCATGTGTGGTAGAAGGAGGCTCTATTGCGAGAATAATTCGCGAGGATTCCAACACTATCTCCTTCTCAGACACAGACAGGAGGGTGCCGTTTCCCCACAACAGACCTTTGTTCGTCACTGCTTACATCAACGGTGTGGAATTCAAACAAGCATTTCTGGACGAAGGGGCATCAATCAACATTATGCCCCTCGAAACGCTAAAAAGGATGGATATCCCAGAGCCACGAATAATCAAGTCATTGGTGGGAATAGTTGGTTTCGGAGGAGAAAATAAGCCCTCTTTGGGATACATTGTGTTGGATCTTATTGTCGGGCCCGTTCGTGCGCCAACAAAATTCCACATTATTGAAGGACCTACTAACTACCACGTAATCCTAGGAAGATCATGGATGCATAAATATGCAATAGTTTCGTCAAGTTATCACCAGTGCCTCAAAGGCATCTGGCTTGGAAAGAAGGTCACGATACTTGCCACTGAGAGGCCCTTCGAGGCCTTCGAAGCTCACTTTTCAGATGCGGTGTACTTCTTAGAAGTGGAGGAAGCCTGCGAAGCCCTTTGGGGTATAAATCCCGAAATGGGAAAACATCAAAGGTGAATCATCAGAACCAGATCTTGCGAAACGCCCCGCGGTATTTAATAGGTTGACCCCTCGCAAAATCACAAAAACTAGCGAAGGGGGGAAAACTGTATATCACTTATGACGGTGTGGGGGTCAGTAAGCATTTGTAAGGCTTCTAACCCCCTCGACATAGAAGGTAAAGGACATGAGCTTGAAACGATTGAAAAACCTGAACCAGCTCCTGAATATATGCAAGATGGGCCAAAACCTCAATCGGAAGAGCTTGAGGAATTTGAGAGATGAGAGAGGCACTGCGGGGCCAGTATTTGTTTTACATCTATGGAGCCTGAGGCTCGAACAGATACGGTGACTCTACTTCGCGATTACAGCGATGTATTCGCTTGGCACTGTGATGAGATGCTTGGTTTAGATCCAGGGCTCGTGAGTCATCACCTCGACGTATTTCCATATTCTAAACCTATGAAGCAACCTCAATTGAAGTACCATCCAGATTTGAAGAAAAAATTAAGGAAAAAGTGGAGAAGCTAAGGAGTGCAGGATTCATCCGCCCAAACCAAATACCCCACGTGGTTGTGCAACATTGTGCCCGTGAAAAAGAAGAACGGCTAGATTAGGGGTCTTGGTGAGGACTGCGACCTTAATTAGGCTTGTCCAAAGGATGAGATGCCATTACCTCACATCGACACTTTGGTTGATATCACTTCCGGCCATGAAATTTTCTCTTTCATGGATGGATTCAGTGGATACAACCAAATTAAAATGGCACTCGAGGATGCATAAAAGACTGCTTTTTGGACCCCTTTGTGGAAAATTTCTACTATAATGTAATGCCGTTTGGGCTTAAAAACGTCGGTGTGACCTATCAAAGAGCAATGACTGCGATTTTCCACGATATGATTCATCATTCTATGGAAGTTTACGTGGATGACCTCATCATGAAATCAAGATACAAAGCAGAACATTTGCGTGACCTCGAAGGGGTGTTCAAGAGATGTAGAAAGTTTAATATGCTAATGAATCCCTTTAAGTGTGCTTATGGAGTCACTATAGGAAAATTCTTGGGCTTTTTGGTGCACACATGGCATTGACGCAAATGAATCAAAGATCCGTTCTATCTCAAGCATGCCCCCCTAACTCAGAGATCCCTCAAAGGATTTTTAGGAGAGCCATACTCGCCAACCCGCTTTGAACTTTCCTTTATGAACTCAACCGCCATCTTAACATCAGTAGGGTAACTGGTGGGGTTGTTGTAGACACCCCAATCCGGACCCTTGGAATTCCGGAACTTCCCCAATGATGAAAATGCCTAATGAGGACACACAAGGTTTGATCAAAAGCTTGAAAGACCCCGCCAATAACCTCCCATAAAATTACCAAAACATCCTTTAAAACCCTGGAATGGCCCAAAACCTTGAAATACATGCACCTGGATTGGCCAAATCCAGGCACCTGGAAATGCATAATTCAGGCGCCTGGATATTAGTCTAGGTTGAGTGTGGTTCAAGTTGATAGTGGGCGAGAACGATATCTTGGGGGATTTTGTTGCAAAATCAGTTAGATAGAGTGTGGGGGAGATCATTTCACCTACACCTTGCCCCCTAGGTGACCCCTCACCCTTTTTAAAGGTCCAAGTGGCCCTTTATGGACCCTTGTGTGCTTATAAAACCAACACCCCTCCTCCATTTTCAGAGGCTGAAGAATCATCCCCTTACGCTTGCTGTTACTCTGTCAAAACCATTCCAGAAACTTCAATTCACTGAATCATCTCTCAAACCCAACCCATTTCAAGCCCAAAAATCATCCCTTTGCTCCCTCAACCCATCATTTACTCACTTCCATTAACTAAATTTCATCAAAGCTTCCACAAATTACCCTTTTAGCTCTGTAAACTCAACAACCACTAGCTACATCCTACCAAACCTACTCAAAAAACCATTTCAAGCTTTTGATCAAGCTAAAGAGGTAGCCATTCTACCAATTTGTTCAAATAGGCCCTAAGGGGGACTCAATCAAGCTCTCTTTGGTCATCTATACCAGTAGAGGGTTTGAGAGAGGTCTGAAAATCAACAAGAAAAAGAGTGAAAAAATCGGGTTTGTGTATCGAGAGCCCGGTCCCTTGCTTTGATCATCACCTTCCAGGCGCCTGCATTGGATCTAGGCGCTTGGATTCCCCCCATGCAGGCGTCTGGACCCTTTTTTCCTTATCATGTTTTCTGTTTACTTCCACATTTTGATCAGTTTTGGTACATCATTTGCATGCTTTGATCCCTATTTCTTTACATTTCATGTTCTAAACTTCATTTAGATGTTCATTTTAAAGTGTTTTGAGCTTGCAAATCATGCTTTAAAAGGGGGATTTCATAAGAAAGAGTTAGTTAGATGAGCTTTTGTGTCATCCTTAGGTTCTGATAATTTATTTCTCCATGTTTCAAAATGTGGTTGTTTATGTTACTCAGGCATATTCTCATTGTAGATGTGTAAAATGCATGCTATCATTGTTTTATTGTTGCATTTTAGTACTATTTCATTATATTTGAGTCACATTCAAGTGTCAAGCTTGTTACTGTATTGTCAAATACTTTCTAGAACGCATGAGAGTTGATTAGAGCATTGCATTTGTTGATTTTTACAAGAAATGGCATTTTAGAGTTTCTGTCTGGATGGCAATCCAAGCGCCTGGATCCTATTCAGGTGTGATATGCAAGGCATTTGTGATCAGTTTCTAAGCTATTCTAAGGCATTTTGGGGACATTTTAGTGTAATTTTAGCATCTTTTGTATATAAATCATCAATTCATAACATTTTGCACAAGTATCCACTCATGTTTCATTAATCTTGTTAATGTATTCGTTGTGCTTTCGCATAAACCTGTATTGGAAGTCCGTTTAAACAACATTGTCAAAATCTTTTCAAACATTTAGTAGAGACCGGTAAATATGCCGGGCATGAGGGGTGCTTTAAATTCCTTCCCCTCACGTAACCTAGCTCCCGGACTCTAGAAATCTCATTTTGTGAGACCAGTAAAACATTTTCCATTTCAAGGGCAAAAGAGTCATTTTTCAATGGTTTCTTGGGTACGGTCCTCAAATCTGGGTGGCGACTCTATTCAACCAATCAAATCATTTTTCAAATCGTAATTGTTTTTCGTGGGCATTTTTCCGCTGGGTGTCCACAGTTGTAATGGTACTCATCGTGAGTGGGAAGTCCCATAGGGTTTCTGTGTCAAGGAAAGTTGGCCCAGCCTCTCCAAAAAGGAAAATGAAGGTATGACTGGTTGTGCTCCAACGAGACACCATGAAATTGAGACTGCGTTGGGGGCGACACGTGATGAGATCTTGCGAGAAGCGCATGACCTTAATAAACCCACCTTGTCAAGGGTTTTCCTTTGCTCTTTGACGTCAAGGATCGTGGACACCCAATCGCCCTAGTCCTTTGGGGGTTGAATATTGGCCCTGTACTAGACTTGAGAGAATGGGAAATCACCTCTCTCTATCCTCAACCTTACTAATGAAGATGGGTCGACTTGTTTGCCTCTGAGGCTGGGCTCGTCAGAAAACAAGATGTATTGAGCATTAGGATCGCCGCGAATGGGAATGTAATTTTGGACGTTAGCCAGAAAGCGTCACCCTTGTGCTTCAAATACGGAGCCCTTCTCCATTCACTAGCTGGAGGTAAATAAAGCCTCAGTGTCAGGTTCGTGCCTTCTTGATCGAGCCATGGTTTCAGAAGAAAAGAGAAACTAGGGTTTCAGAGGAAAAAGTTCGAAGAAACAAAAGTGAGAATAATGCTGAGGACTTGGAAATTTGCAGAGTAAAGACAGGAAAGGTATCTTAGAAGAGTAAAGGACTTATCTTCTCTCTGTAGGGGTATTTATGGGTGTAGCATGTCTGTCATCACTAGAATGAGCGGTTGAAACGACGTCAGTAGTCCAATCGGTCTGCAACTTGGAAATCGAGAACAACCACCTTTTGGAGGGAAATGATAAAACGACGGACTCTGCTGACATCGCACGCGAGCAATATACCGTGTTAATAACCACGCGCCACGATATCACGCTCGCGCGAGGGGCTTATGTAGGTAAGGTTAGCGCGTCTAGAAAATAGACTATTGACTGGCCTATGATAGCTTGCCACGTGGGAAGAAATGCTGCAAAGGACACATCGGATAATGGTTTATTTAAAATGATTAAAATAGACCCCTATCTCGAAGGGAATATCATCGCGAGGAGACACATGACGAAGTCATAATTATTCTAAAATGAGACCCTAGGAAAGGGGACCCCATTCTAAAGGGAATATCATCGCGAGCCTACTTTTCTTCTAGGATTGTGTTGTGAGGATGATGACGATCCAAAGAGGGATGGATTAAAGACTGCTGCCTTCTCTTTCTATACATTTGGCTTAATCATTCACCCCATCACTCACTTTCTTGTTCTTTGCTTAACCATTAGTTATTGTTTGCCTCTCCAAGTTGATTTTATTTGACTCATACCAAGAACCTAACCTACAGACACTTTAAAAAGATAAAGAAAAGAAATTAGAATGTACTAAGATGTGATACATGTGAATGTGTGTTTTTGGCATGAAAGTGTCAACCAAAAAGGAGCTCAGCTTGTGGAACTTACAACTATTGTAAGAATAATTCGGGGTCTTGAAAAGATATTTTAGTTTTTAGTTAGGTTTATCAACAACAAGAGACTAGAGAGAAATTATCAAGAACTTCTATATAAAAATGGCCCTTCTATGGATGTTGGGTGTTTTGCAAGTAAATATAGCGAGGAGGGTTAATTTAGTAATTTCACCATATTTTAGAGGTAAACATATTGCACTCATCGGACTTTTGATGTTTTCTGTTCGAGTCTTGTAGCTGTGGGTGTGTTTTGTCCAAATGTGCAGGAAAAACACAAAGTGAAAAATTAAAAAGAGGGAAAAGTAGTGTTTACTCTCTCTCTCTCTCTCTCTCTCTCTCTCTCTCTCTCCTTCTTCTTTTTGGCTTAATTAATTGTCTCAATAGTTCTTTCTTGCTTCATATAAGTCTCTAGAAGTTTTTAAACTAAATGCCGTTTTAATGAAGCTTTATTAACCACAAAACAAAAAACAAGAATAATGACACATAATAGAACTTCAGCTTGAAAAATGTATTGTGAAACTTGTACTCTTAATACAAATATTCAACTCTCCACAAGACAAGTGTCAATGCCAAAAACACATATAATCCATTTGGTTTCACAATTTTGACAACAACAAATTCAGTTGATTGGGACTGAAGGCTCGATTGTCATGATATTTGCATTTTTTTAAAATCTCTCTTTTTTTTTTTGTAATAGAAAATCTATGGACATTGGACTAAATTATCTAAACCAGAGTGAGGAGTGGGAGAAAATTAATTTTACTCTTGAAAATATTAAGTAAATGAGGGATGTCTTGCGAAGTGAACAATTGTTTGGTAAACAAGAGCATTGGCTATGCATGTCTGCGTATAAGGTTACATAAATCTATTTCTTAAGATCTGAAAAAAGATAAGATTATCTTTTCGAGGATAGTCATTTTTTTGAAATATAATGTTGTCGTGCACATGTCTTTACATAAGGAATGTCCATTGAATTACTTCTTGACAAAAAAATATGTTCACGCGTGTGTTCAATGTATCTGCAATACTTATTTCTTAATATATTTTTGGTTGAATGTGTTAGGACAGAATGTTAAGATGATGAAATTAGAAGACTTTGTGTATCTAAAGACACTATCTTTAGAACGTAATTTGCCCCCACTCGATAGAGTTTGCTGTTGGGTTTAGGCAAAGTCATCCCTAGGATATAACAAAGCTTTTGGGTGAAGTATTGCAACCAATAAAATTGAAAAAACTTCCACGGAACCTTTCATTTACTGTGACTATTATGTGTGTGTGTGTGTGTGTGTGAGAGAGAGAGAGAGAGAGAGAGAGAGAGAGAGAGAGAGAGAGAGAGAGAGAGAGAGAGAGAGAGAGAGAGAGAGAGAGAGAGAGAGAGAGAGAGAGAGGTTTGTAGAGGTGATGAAAAACGTTGGAGTGGAGGAGTATATATACGAGTGCCCCAAAGAAAAGATGTACCCTTTGGGAAAGGTTGCACCTCTTCTAAATAACACACACTTGAAAGTATACTCACACCGTTTCATTTAAACATCACATCCCTGGAACAATCGGTTCCATCCAGACCCGTTTGTTTGTAAGACATACCCCTTAAAGAGTCAGCATTTCTATTACTCATTTGGTTGAACCAACACCCATTGTTCTATATTTAATTTGGACCATTGATCAAGCGCTCCAAATCCAATAGTTCTAGACCATTAATTTTAAATGAACCGAACCACGCTATGTGTGAGAAGTGCATAATCAAACATGAGACAAAATGTCTCAACATAATGTCTTAGAAAAATCCCATAATGTATAAATGAAAAATGATTTGGAATGATCACCAAACATTAATGAATGGTGCGGATTACAACTTATACATATTTTTGGTTGAATGTCTAAGAAAAATCCCATAAAGTGTTTAGGGTGTGGTCTTCAACAGATTTTTGGGACATAAAATCTTACATTTTATGANTCACTCCAATCTCAATACATAAAATGTAAAAGTGATTTTATAAGATTTTCATAAAATCCTCCTAAAATCTATAGGAAAACTACTACATTTTATTAATTGGGAAAACAATTTCATTGTATCACCCCTACATAAAATATTCATTTTATGAGTTTTTCATAAAATACACCTAAAATCTATAGGAGAACAAGGCCTTGATCCAACATACCAATTTTTCATTCAAAATATAGGATCCTTGATTTTGAAAGAGAAATTAGAACATTGGATCAAACACTTATATAAATTCGATTGAGCTGATTTTTTACGAAGTCAATTGAAAGAATATTTTAAAATTAATGAACGGTGCGGATTACATTTGTGGGGCCCGTAAGTGGGTCCCACCATATGTGAAGGGATTGCCACTCATAGTAGTATAAGTAAATGTGATGGAAAAGAAAAATGGCCCACCTGCTACCCATGTCTTCAATCAAATATTCAGACTATTCAAGTTAAAATATAAGCCAAACTAAAAAAAAATGGAACCGACCAAAGCCTAAGTCTTGGGTGAGTTTCTCATTTCAAAGGAAAATGCTAACGTGTGCCCAGTAGACACATGTTAAAGTTGAAAAAGTATATTGAAATGTATGAAAAATGTATAAGGATATGTGAAAGTGTATTGAAAAGTGCAAAAGATATATTGAAGCATGTGTTATTTTTGTTTATTTATGTGCTTATTAGGCACACGTTAGCAAGAGCATTCATAAAATCTATGGGTAATTGTTCTAGGGTCCAGATGTGTGGACTTTTTGTGTCATTTAGTCCATGTTAAAGTTTTACAAGGTCTAAGGTCCACTAATTTTTTTATTTATAGAATTTAGACACTTTCAAAGGGTACCCTAGGATTTAGGTTTTAGGGTGCACTTTCCTATTATAGCGTTTTAGTGGTTTAGACACTTTCATAAGTACCCTAGTGTTTTAGGTACTTTCATAGGGTACTCTTGGATTTTAGACACTTTCATATGGTACAATTTTTTTGACACTTTTATAGGGTATCATAGGGTTTCGGTTTTATGGTGCACTTTCCTATTATAGGGTTTTAGTGGTTTAGACACTTTTATAGGTACCCTAGGGTTTTAGGCACTTTCATAGGTACCCTAGAATTTTAGGTACTTTTTCAGAATACAAACTTTTTTAGTACTTTCATAGATATATAAAAAAAATTGGTAAAAAAGAAAAAAGAAAAAAAAATGACATGGATAAATTATAAACTTGTTTGGTGGATCAATCAGGTCATAAATTCGTTGAAGAGGCTTGGCATTGGAAAACAGACTTCCGGCCTTCGGGGTCCAATTCAATCTCTCTCCTCCAACGCGAACGGATCCTGTTTCCTTCCCATTTCTCCCTCTTGGCCTATTCCCATCAATACATCCATCTCTATCGCCGATTCAAACCCTATACACACAGAGAGAGGGAAATTCAGGGGAACCGCAATCTCTCACCGTACCTCATGGAGATCGCCGCCTCTGTAGACCCCTTCGTGAACCCCTCCCCTTCTTCTTCCGCCTCCTCGCCGGAAAAAAATCCGCCAACCAATCACAACAACGACGATGACGACGAAGAGGAAGACGTTTGTCGGATCTGCCGTAATCCAGGAGACGCCGAGAACCCCCTCCAGTACCCGTGCGCCTGCAGCGGTAGCATCAAATTCGTCCACCAAGATTGCCTCCTCCAGTGGCTCAATCACAGCAACGCTCGCCAATGCGAGGTCTGTTTGTTTTCGCTTCTTTTGCCTCTCGTCGTTTAGATTTGGGAATCAATCAATTGGCTAGTTTATGTACCAATTGGGCCCTCTGGTCTAATCAATCTTTTAATTGTTAATAATTTACCAGAAATATCAGAAAATTGTAGTCACATAATCCTACAGGACTCTCCACTCCCGCCGTCAATCCTTGTTTTGCACTTAGTGCTCTCGTGAAACTTTTTAGTAGTTCGGGATGTTTTTGAAAGACCTTTTGCGTTCACTCTCTCGTGACCTTGGTTGAATTGTGTTTAGGCTTTTCATTTTTTGTTCGTTTCCACATAGGCTATTATGCTTGTGAATTATTCGGAAAAAATATTGGTGTCCAAAACTTTAGGCAACTTTCTTATATTTATTGGTGAATTGGATTTTATTTAATAGAATCTGCAATACAATACTAGTATAGGTTCACACGGTAGAAATTAGGGAAAATGACCAAAAGGTGGTGCTAGGAGCAAATAATGAGCAAAAGGTGGTCATGGTTTGGGAAATTCCAAAGGCATGGGAAGGAGAAAAGAAATGACACATACATGATAATTTTCGGTTGCCAATGCGAAAATACCCTTACAATAATTTTCCCCTGTAAAACGCATAAACCCTTTTGCTCCCTCTCTTTCTTCGTTGTTTCAAGGTTTGAAATTCATCGAGTAAACCTCCCTCCATCTCTCTCGCTCGCTCAATCGTCATCGCCATCATCCCTTATCATATTCTTCTTCTTCCGTTAACGAAACCATACCCAGGCATGAAGCGATGAATCCCTAACCAGCCGACGTCGCCTCGACGTGGTCGAAATCCTCCAACAAAGGGGACTGCTCGAATCCCTAAGCAGCGAAAACCTCAAGTCCGTTTGCTCCGATCAGGATCTCCCTCCCCTTTGGGTTCACTATGGATTCGACCCCACCGCTGAGAAACATAAAGAGGTGAGTCCAGCGAAAACCTCAAGTCCGTTTGTCATCTGGTAGCATTCTTGTGAGAGTTCAATCCGACCCTTCTGTATCAATATGTACCTTGTCCCCAATTTTGTCATGCAAGGTTTGTTATATAAGAGGTATTTGGGGGTTATAGGGTTTGTTTAAGTGTTACGGATACAGTTGGCACATTGTATTCTCGTCTTTCGTAATGAGATTCCTCTCATCATTTTGGCCTGTGGATGTAGGCTTTATATTGATCCGTCTTTCTTAGGGAGTTTTTCCTTGTTTGATTGTTTTTGACATTTTGAGAACAAATATATCACCCGTCATTTGTTGTTACAATTGATGGTTTGAGCTCAGTCGTGGATGTAGGATTAGTGCGTATATTTTAGGAGCATTTTGTTTGCTTTGTAGGTGTATGATGATTTGCCTCTTAGAATACAATATACATACATTTTGCTAGTTTAACATATCGGTATTTAAATAGTTTCACTTTGTTGGAAATCTTCTTGTGATTTTACTCTTAACAGTGAGAGGTAGTTTTGTTTCCCATGTATACACTCTTGAGTCATTTATAATGTTTCATTTGATAAAATTTATTTCTTGACAGGTGATAATGCCCACATTTGTAGATTAATAAATAGGGAAAAGGACCAAAAAATACTCCTACATGTTTATGATGGGAGCGGATCCATTGACCCTTATTTTTTGCACACCCTTTTTGACACTCAATCTCAGCCCTTAAAATGAAGGGCTGAAATTAAAACTAAAAACACCCCTCCCCTTCTCACGTGCTGTCCCTGTCTCTCCTCCCACTTGTACTCTCTCCTAAAACACACCCAAATATTGTGCGAAACTGGACCATGTGGCTGTGGTACCCATCATTGAATTTACTGAGCTTGAGGACATGTCCTTCATCAAAGTGGACCATAGCAATCGGGCCACTCCATCGACAACCCCACCCTTCTACCCCTCGAATTTACTGAGCTTGAGGACATGTCCTTCATCAAAGTTTTATTGTTAGTAAACCTAAATACATCCACAATTTTCCTAGTATGTTGTTCGATTTTATTCGCTTCTTATTTATCTCAACATGAACAAGCCCACAATGAGAATATTTACAAAAACAATGAATTCTTTTTTAGAGAGGAGACAAGCAAATTAGACTACTTCAAATCATAGTGAAAACATTTTTATACGAGGGAGGGAGTAAAAGACAGAGGCAAATTAGACTTCAAAAACTTAGCCACTCTAGTGCTTGTATTTTGACGTATAGTGCAACAACAATTCACAGATGGAGCAATGTCATATTATGCAAAGAGCAGAACTCTCTTTCATTGACAGAAAACATAAATAACTATAATATTGGGCAAACATAGCATTCACATTACAGTCCCTAAACAATAACAAAGAGTGAAATGCTGGTTCTTCAACTCTTCAACTCAGATCTACAGGTACTTCTCAGAGAGAGAGAGACAGAGACAGAGAGACAGAGACAGAGAATGGCGTGGTACACGTGATACAAAAACCAAAAACTTACTGGCTCAAGGTTGGATTTCGATTGAGAGAAGAAGATGAAGCTTCAAGTGTAGATCTATATTCTCCTCTTCTCCCTCTCTCTACGTCGTTTGCTTTCTCCCTCCCTTTTCGTCGTTTGTTTTTGAAACCCAGGAGGATGAGAATGTGTTTGGCTGGGAGTGCTTTGAGATGTTAGGGTTTAAACCCATGGAGGGTAGTTATGTCATTTCGGATGGGGCTTACCATGTATTTGGAAATATTTTCCTCCTTCTCATCTATTCAGTCATTTTGAAAAACCTTCCCATGTAATTGGTATTATTTGTTTTAAAACCCATTTTATGGTCATTTTCCCTAGAAATTATGGCAAGTGATAGCTTATAGGAAACTAGAGATTGAAAGAAAGCAGGTTCCCCCGTCACTTTCCGCTAAAATATACCTTTGCTTCAATCCCTTATTTGTTGAAGTGTTTCTTGTGGAAGATAACATTGGGGGTCCTCCTTAATAACTTAGTTTGCAGTCCTTTTGACTCCTTGGAAGTGAAGGCGGTTTCCTAGTACGTATATGCTGACGAGATAGTTGGACGTTTTCAATTGGTCGTATTAATTGTTGAGTTGTTGCTTTGTTTGCCAGACATATCTAATAATTGTTGTGACCTAGGTTGAATTGGGTTTAGGTTATCATTTTTCATTTTACATAAAATCTAAGTATAGGTTGACTGTTTACATGATAATAATATGGCAAGTGATGAGATCCTTGAGGTGAGCTCCATGACCTGCCACAGAGAGAGGGGCTCGCCTATGTCACCGACATCTAGGAGAAGATCTCTGCAATATCCCAGCTGTCATGCCGATACATGGGAGCGTGTATCATACCTACCATCTGGCCATGATACAGGCTTCTATATATCATCAAACTATCTTTGAGAGTTTTGACATTGACACTCAAAGAGAAACCCTACCCTGATGCGCATTAGTGAAGAGAAGCACGCCTACTTCTCCTCCAAGGCTTGAAGGCTCCTATATAAAGAGGAGTTAACGGAACATTCAAGACGGAGATTCAATACATATCTACTTCACTTGCTCTCTGGTTCGTTGCTCTCCACTGCCATCTCTCTCTCTCTCTCTCTCTCTCTCTCTCTCTCTCTAAGACTACTCTGAGCTATCTTCTCCTCCGCCTCTGGTGTTCTCGAGCCTTTGTAGGGATCGCCATATTCTCAAGGGACACCTTAGATTCTCTTCCCACACCTCACGCCCACTGTGGGACCAGTGTATTTTGAACTTTTGGTAAAAGGACAGGAGAAGAAAGGGAGGGAGAGAGCGGAGAAAGAGTGATGGTTGAACTGTGTTTCCTAATGTCAGTTAACAGAGTTCACTTGCACGGGAGTTTGTGTATATCAACTGGTGTTGCCATTTTAATGTGATCAATCTGTTGTTAAATGGTTGGGCCCCCCCTGTTAGTTGACTGACAGGGTCTTCGTGACCTACCGAAGAATTTCTCCTGCCGCTGGGAAAAAGAGTTTGTCCACGACTGGTATTTAAGCTTTGGAGGTTGCACTTCTCCTTTTGGATCTTCTAAAATCGCTAAGCGTACTGCAATCCTTTTTTTTCTTCGTCAAATGAACACTTAATTGTAGATTGCTCTTGGATTCCCACGATTGTATTTGATACCTTATTGTAGAAGATGTTGGTTTGTATGTTGAGTTAAATTCTATTCTATTCTCTCTGCACGCTTCTTTCTCTCTTATCAGTACTTGACATGGTTACTATTCTACTAGTGGTTTTTCTCAATTAGTTCACTTGATTTAAAATGACAGGTCTGCAAGCATGCATTTTCGTTCTCCCCCGTTTATGCTGACAATGCTCCCGCGAGGCTTCCATTTCAGGAGATTTTGGTTGGGATGGCAATGAAAACATGCCATGTTCTGCAATTTTTCTTGCGCCTTAGTTTTGTACTTACAGTTTGGCTGATGGTCATTCCCTTCATTACATTTTGGATCTGGCGATTGTCATTTGTGAGGAGTTTTGGTGAAGCTCAAAGTCTTTTCCTGAGTCATATATCTTCTACAGCCTTTCTGACTGACTGTCTGCATGGGTTCCTACTTTCTGCAAGCATTGTGTTTATTTTTCTTGGAGCCACTTCTTTGAGGGATTATTTCAGGCATTTACGAGAAATTGGAGGGCAGGATGCTGACAGAGAAGATGGAGACAGAAATGGTGCTCGTGCTGCAAGAAGACCTCCTGGACAAGTTAATAGGAATTTAGTTGGGGAAGCAAATGGGGAAGATGGTGGTGGGGCACAAGGAATTGCTGGAGCTGGTCAATTAATCAGGAGGAATGCAGAAAATGTTGCTGCTAGGTGGGAGATGCAGGCAGCTCGTCTGGAGGCTCAAGTTGAACAAATGTTTGACGGTTTGGATGATGCTGATGGTGCAGAGGATGTACCCTTTGATGAGCTTGTTGGGATGCAGGGGCCTGTTTTTCATTTGGTGGAAAATGCGTTTACTGTAAGTTGAGTTCTAAGCTATCAGTAGCCAGTTCTATTTTTCATCTTGCGTAATCCGTTATACTTGGATTGGGCATAGTGGAGATGAGCTAGCAATGCGGGCCTTCAACCTTGAGGTTAAGACAGGGCCTGTTAACCTTGAGTTTTAGGTTCGATACTGTTTCTACCCCTCCCAGATCCCTGTTTAAAGAAGACGGGCTACAATTTTATTTTATTTTTTTATACCTGGTTCTTATCTTTGAATTAAACTGAGATATCCCTCAGCATTTCTATTTACTAGCTCTGAAGTTAAGGTGTCTGTATGACGGAAAAAAAAGGAACGTCATCTGTTAAAGCCTTAGAGGTTTAATAAATCCTTCATTAAAATTCAAGTATGGCCCCAAGCTTTTTGAAGCTCGTCAAGCACACAAATGCATGCCTGAGTTTAAGTTGTGTCTAGTTTTCTATAGTAGAAGGATACTTGAGGCCATTTTTTGTCCAGTTGAAGTCCTGGTGGATGTTAAGTTTTAAACACCGACTCATTTGAAAGCTTAGGCTCTTAACGAGAGAACACTCTCTTGACGTGCCGCCTCATTTCTGGGCTCTGGCAAAGCTTTTCCTCCTAAGCAGGCCAAATGCGTGCCCGTATAATGAAGAGGAGATAAGCAATGAGGTCCATTCACCTGGTCTATTGCCTTCTTTGGTACCATCTTACTCGTTGGTTGCCGCCTCATATGAAGCCTTTTGTTGTAGAGGGGATCTTAATTTTCATAACAGTGGAATTTGCTCTTCTATATTTATGATCTCAAATCTCTATGTTTCAACGTATTCTTGGGGATGGGACATCACAGAGGGAGAGGTTTGGGGTGGATTGGGGTACAAGCATAGTTGTCAAAGGCGCGCCTAGGCAAGAAGCGCACCCCTTGCGCTTGGGGTCACCCTAGGCAAGGTGACTTGAACAAGGCGCAGCCTAGGCGCAAAATGCGATGAGGCGAATTCAATCATAATACTAAGCCCTAGGATTATTACCTCTGGCCTCTCTCTCTCTCTCATTGTGAACCTAGTTGATCATTGAATATCAGTTGATCAATTTGGGCTATGAACTTCATTGCTCAGTTGATCATCTCTCTCACTGTCTCTCTCGTCTCTCGTCTCTCCTCTCTCTCGTTGACAATTTGACATTTGGTAGATGTTTTATGTATCTTTTGGATGGTATGCTTTATAAAAACTCATTATTTAGTGTTTATTATTTGAAGTATTGCTGTTGTTGTTATTATTTATTTATTTATTTATTTTTAAAGCATAGATGCGGCTCGCTTCAAAAAGGCATGCTCCTTGCCTTGCGCCTTTTGCCTAAGACCCAACAGGACTTTGTGCCTTTTTGCGCTTCTCGCCCTTGGCAACTATGGCGTACAAGGGTTAGTTTACTCCTTAGGTTGGTGCATGCTATGTTGGTGGTAAGTGGAGTTGTGTGTTTGGTTCTGCGTAAACCAGGTCTTTTGGACTGTGAGAAACAAAGAGACAAGAATTGTCTGTGGTTTCTCACAAATTGTGATGGGATTTGGTGTGCTTAAAGATAAAACCCTTTCTTTGTGTTTCATCCTTTCTCACTATCTCTCATATTTTTCAGTTATCAAAATAAGTGAAATCCTTTTCATCTCTTCTCTTTCTCACCCTTTCTCGCCATCCAATGGGTTCCTTAATATTGTACTCGTCACCTAAGAACGATTATGGGGCTTTATAGTTATATGGCCTTAGCTTTGCTGTTTTTGTCTACTTGTGTCGGTTTATAGCTTGTTGTTTAGTTGGGTATACTGAACCGAGTGTATGGATCAGGCAGTTATTCATATTGCTTTAACTAGTGGTTTTGGATGGCAATTTGGCACGAGGTGTTAACTGTTATCCTATACCTCAGACAACCCGCCTCCATTTTCGGGGCTTGGGACTGGAATTTTTATACGAGCCTAGCCGAGTTAAGACGTTTCTTTTAATGTATTCTTCCTTGATTTCTTTTTATTTTTGATTTCATCTTGGATATAATCATCATACTGTTGACTTGATTAAATAACAGCAATGCTGCATGGGCTTGAACTAATGGGGATTATAGTTTGTTCTTGTTTTCCGTTTTAGGTTGTTTCAAATTCACAGGCTTGAGTTAAGTAGTGTGTTTATGTTATATACTGACTTTTCTACAGGTTCTTGCCAGCAACATGATATTCCTTGGTGTCGTCATCTTTGTTCCCTTTTCGTTGGGACGGATTATTCTTCATTATCTGTCATGGGTGTTGTCCTCTGCTACTAGTCCAGTTCTGTCAACGGTATTGCCGCTTACGGAGTCTGCCCTTTCCTTCGCGAATATAACATTGAAGAATGCACTATCTGCTGTTGCTAATTTGACATCTGATAACCAAGAAAATAGTTTTCTTGGGCAGGTTGCTGAAATGTTGAAAGCAAATTCCACAAGACCACAAGAATCATCGAATAATCTTAGCACATCACTCTCAGCTGATATTATGGATGGTGCATCTGCTGGAACATCAAGGCTTTCTGATGTTACTACTCTTGCTGTTGGCTACATGTTTCTATTCTCTTTAGTCTTTCTCTATCTCAGTATTGTTGCACTGATTCGGTACACTAGGGGTGAGCCCTTGACAATGGGTCGGTTCTATGGTATTGCTTCAATTGCAGAGACTATACCCTCCCTATTCAGGCAGTTTGTGGTAGCAATGAGACATTTAATGACCATGATTAAGGTTGCTTTTCTTCTGGTCATTGAACTTGGTGTTTTTCCTCTGATGTGCGGATGGTGGCTTGATCTTTGTACCATAAGTATGTTTGGGAAGTCGATTGCTCAAAGAGTTGATTACTTTTCAGTCTCTCCATTAGCAAGCTCAGTGGTCCATTGGGTTGTAGGAATTGTATATATGCTACAAATAAGTATCTTTGTTAGCCTTCTTCGCGGGGTATGGATTTTCATCCTATATTTTGCTTTCTTATTTCATTTCATCACAGTCAATCCTTATGTTCAATTGCTGCATATTCTAATAGGTTTTGCGCAAAGGAGTTCTTTACTTTCTTCGAGATCCAGCCGATCCAAATTACAACCCCTTCCGTGATCTGATTGATGATCCTGTGCACAAACATGCTCGTAGGGTTTTGCTGTCTGTTGTTGTTTATGGAAGTTTAATAGTGGTGCTGGTATTTTTACCAGTTAGTCTTGCTATACGAATGGCACCATCCATTTTCCCGCTAGATGTCTCGTAAGATTGCTCACCAACTATTTTTATGTTCTGTTCTCCTGTTTGATGTATTGTCACTGTTTAGATTAAGTATTTACACCTGTCATTGCAGTGTATCTGACCCGTTCACTGAAATCCCTGCTGATATGCTTCTCTTTCAAATCTGCATTCCATATGCGATTAAGCATTTTAAGTTGCGTGTAACCATCAAGTCCATTCTCCGCTATTGGTTTACCGTAGTTGGATGGGTGCTCGGGTTAACAGATTTCTTACTGCCTAGACCCGAGGACAATGGTGGTCTTGAAAATGGAAATGGGGAGCCAGCAAGGCAGGGTGGACCACATGTACAACTAGTCGAACAAGATAGAGCCGCAGGAGGACTTGCTGCTGATGATTTGAATAGAGACAGGATGGTGTTAGCAAACACTGATCTTGCAGAAGAGTATGATAGTGACGAACAAACTGACTCAGAGTAAGTTTCATGATGAAATGGGACATCTTTAGTGTAGAGTGTGACCGTGAATTGCATCATTGCAGGAAAACTGTTAGTGATGATTCTTTTCGTTCGATGTTTTTTTTGTTTATTACGAATTTTGTCCAAATGCACTTTTGTAGTACCTCAATTTGTGACCCTTGGTCGCCACTTGCTTTACGTCTCAACTTCACAACATTATCCTTTTTCTCAGCCATACCTGCTACATAAGCATTGGGAAAACACATGTTGGGTGGTTGAGTGATATATTTATTACGAACCAACCTTAACACTTTGCACAAAGAGCAATTAAGAGCCCAAGCTTTGCAACATGAACTGCTAAATTCACACTAGAACTAGAGCTGTTTTCGGATGCATCTTATTGATTTTTTTCTCACGCTACTAGTACAGAGTCTTTACTGTAGTCGTATTATATCAAAATGATACTATGTTCTAAGATAGTTGTCTCCAGAACCTTTTTATGTTCTTTGGATAATGAATAATTAGGGGTTATGTTTCCAACTGGTAGTCTTGCGAATGCTTCTGACATTCTTTGTTTTGTGTTCTAATGCGTTTTTGTTTCATCTTCTAGAAGGTACGGATTTGTGCTTCGCATTGTGCTGCTGTTGGTGATGGCTTGGATGACTCTACTTATTGTTAACTCTGCCTTAGTAGTAGTGCCAGTTTCAATTGGACGTACACTTTTCAACGCCATCCCTCTTCTCCCAGTAACTCATGGCGTCAAGTGCAATGGTAATATGATTGACTCAAATTGGTTTGGTCTCGAGTTCCTTGCTTTGCAAGAAAAATATTAACTGTTGATGCTATTTTCTTGTAGATTTGTATTCTTTTGCCATTGGAAGCTATATTATTTGGACTGCCTTAGCTGGAGCCAGGTACTCCATTGAGCACGTTAAAACAAGGAGGGCTAAAGTTCTGCTAAAACAAATTTGGAAATGGTGTGCCATTGTTTTGAAGAGTTCCGCATTGCTGTCAATATGGGTAAGAAAATGCCATTCTAGTTTTGCTTTTGGTAATCCGATTTATGATCTTCTCAATTTTAAGATCACATTTTTGTTCCAGGTTTTTGTCATCCCAGTGTTAATTGGACTGCTCTTTGAACTTTTGGTAATTGTGCCAATGCGGGTGCCTGTGGATGAAAGCCCAGTTTTCCTTTTGTATCAGGACTGGGCATTGGGACTCATTTTTCTTAAGATCTGGACTAGACTGGTGAGTGTTTAACTTTCAACTTCTGTGAAGGCTATATTTTGAGATGTTGGGCAGAAGGATAATGAGATAAATGTGGTACAACTTTACTTGTAAGTTGCAACTATTACCCAATCAGATATGTCAATATGATTGACGATATGTGCAAGGAATTTTGCTCCTGTCACGATTGTGTTATGTCTATTTTTCCGCAATTTCGTTCAACTTGGCCTATTTTTCCTGCCCTTTGTCTGGGTTCTCAGGAATCTCCAGTTACTATTGTACAGCTTAGGCATTAGTTATTCAGTTGTATTGTTAAATTCATCTCCCAGACTCTAGGGCGTGTCCAGCTGCCACCTTTGGGCCTGGGCTCTGCTGGAGTATGCCATCTTTGCAATCCATTCCCTTTATTTTCTTGAAAAATAGTTGTGCTTTTGAGTTAATCCTTCTATATCTTGACTAGGGTACAATTTATTTTTCTAAGGCAGGATGTTCTGCTGAGCATTTTTTTTCTATTAATCAGGTCATGCTGGAGCAAATGGTGCCTCTGGTGGATGAGGGTTGGCGTGTAAAGTTTGAAAGGGTGAGAGAAGATGGTTTCTCGAGGCTGCAGGGCTTTTGGGTACTGCGCGAAATAGTTCTACCAATTACTATGAAGCTGCTTACTGCGTTGTGTGTTCCGTATGTTTTGGCTCGAGGAGTATTTCCAGTATTTGGGTACCCATTAGTGGTTAACTCAGCGGTGTATAGATTTGCCTGGTTGGGATGCCTTGGCTTCAGCATGTTGTGCTTTTGCGCCAAGAGGTTCCATGTCTGGTTCACCAACCTCCATAACTCTATTCGCGATGATCGCTATTTGATTGGTCGTAGGCTTCATAACTTTGGAGAAGATTCAGGGAGAAGGCAAAGTGAGGCGGGTTCTTCGGAAGCGCAAAATTCTGATACGCAGGGCACTGGTTTAGTTATGCAAGACCATGATGGAGTAGATGTAGGGTTGAGGCTGAGACATGTTAACCGGCAAAATGCCTGATTTAGAGACGGGCTTGGCCTGTGTTAACCTATTTTTATATTCCTTTTAAGAAGGGGTTATTTTCTTAATTGTTTAGGTTGTGAATATGGTTCGGGTCACCAGAATGTAGAAACAAAAGAAATATTGTTCGTTCACAAACTTGTCTCGAGTCTTGACAATGCCTTGTTGTTCTGTTTTCTAGTTTATGCATGGTCTTTTGTAAAAATAAGTTGCTTCATATGATGCAGTAGAATCTCTCTCTCTCTCTCTCTCTCTCTCTCTCTCTCTCTCTCGGCCTGGATACTTTCAAGACCTTCTCCCTTCTCAGAATTCCAGCTGCTTCACAAGTGGATACAGATATTCACCCAGGATACACAATTGGACACTGGAAGAAGGAAACTCGAGTTAATTCAATATCCAGGAGACGTTGTTGCAAAAATTGTAGGAATGAAAAATAGTTACCAACAGCCTATACAATTTTCAAATCACCATGCTATATGGAATCGTGGATCAGAAAGCTCTAGAAAAATCATCTGCTGCCCATATGATTACAGAATTGCAATGCCTTCATTTTGTTCTCAAATACCACGTTTAAAGAAAAATCGATGATGGTGCATCAAATTTTGTCAATCTGTTGACTGAAGCCTGAATTTTTCTTAATTGGATTTTTACCAAGGGAGCACATTTAGTAATTGGCGTAGAACTATGCATAAAACCATTTACCTTGTAAAAACGGAATGGTTTACCAAGGAAGCATATTTAGAGTATTGTAAAATTATGCACAAAAGACGTATCGTAATTCGCAAGAACCATTTACTGTACAAAAATAGAACGATTTGTACTACGAAATATGAAAATATTTCCATGTGCCTGTGCTCTTGACATGGGAATAAGGCGAGTCCAAAATTCACACGTACACTTGCACCCTGTACTCGTACCAAAGTCCGAGTAACATAGCCCAAAACATGCTTCTTGTTAATAGTATAACGGAACAATCATGTGAGAGACCATTCCCTTAGTTTACTTATCCACTTTTTAATACATGCGGCAGTTTTGGGCAAACCATGTTAGTAGTACATTGTAACCTTGAAAGGAACATGGTCTCAAACATTTTAAAGCATAAGTGTCCCCAATTTCTAAATAGATGAACTCCTACCGCCCTCTGGTCTGCACGAGAAGCAATTGCCAGTAGCCCCGATGGGAATCCGTTGAGGGGATTTGTTTAATAATGAATGATTAGATTATTACTTATAAAGGGTCTGCACACGAGAAATCATAAAAAATAAAATATAAAAAATGACTGAGAAACTATAAAAATACCCTTAAAAATACCTTCTAAATACGTTGGATGGTGGATAGGAAGAACCAGTAGGTGTGCGCGTGGGAGAGAACATGGGTGTTTAGTTTGCATATGAAAGATTAGGGGTAAAAATGTCTGATGAAATGGAGATTCCATTCATGTGTAAAATCCTCCTTCCCTGGGAAGCTATAATTCATCACCGAAGATGGGTAACCTAGTTGGCAAGGATGAGTCGGTTTAAGTGCTCCTCCCTCTTGCACATGATCTTATAAGGTTCGAGTTCCGCCAACTGCAAGACTAGCTTGGAGGCCCTTTGTCCATCTAGTATCTAGGTGGTGTTGTGTTGATGGCGTGCCCTTCCAAACAATAGCTATGGCTAGAATCGGACAGTTGAAAAATGGATTGGGAGCCCCTATAATCAACCCAAGGGGGTTGCTACACTGATTACCCCTCCTACCTCTTTGTAATTAAAAAAAAAAAAGAAGAAGTTATAATTCCCCCCCAAAAAAAAAAAAAAAAAGTCTCATTCATGCCCATTTTGTGTTGGATATTTTCAAAAAATAGAGTCTAAATTTTTTGGGTTTTTACAAAATATTCCGTATTTCTTTTGAAAGCTTATTTGGTTTTAACTTGGGAATTTTGAGTCCTATTTTGGAGATATGGCGTGGGTAATTCGGTGGTTATTTCCTGCGGTTACGACGGTTAGGAAATTATACCAAAAAGGTGTGTGTCTAAACGGAAGTGGTGCGTAGTTTGCTCACACCTGTTAAGAAAAGTAACAACTTTTACAAGGGGTTATGCCCTTTGGAAAAGGACACAACCATTCTTTCAATAGGTGTTGTGGCACGCCTATAATTGGCTGCCTCAATGGCTTTCTTTTGTTCCATCCGAAATGGTGCTTTGGTTGCTGCACCTGTTTGTAAGGTTGCACCATTATAAAGGGGTATACCCTTTGGATGGGGACGCCAGCACACCCCTTCAAATGTTGTGTTTATCACACCTATAAATAGGCAGCCTGCGCCCATTTGTTTGATCCGGAAAAAAACATATTTGAACCCCGAAGTTCTGCCCGACAGTTTTCTCTCAAATAGCTTATGGTTCATAATTTTCTAGGGATTAAATTCTGCACATTTGTTCGCCAGTGTCTTGGTTCTTTTGTTCATACTACCGAGTATTCTGTTCTACTTTCGGGGGTGCAAACGCAAGTAGAAGATTCGTAGATCAAGCTTCATTGTATCCTGGAGGCAAATTTGCTGAACCCGTTGCACACATTTGGTGGGGGCAAATATTGTCTTTAGGAAAGCGACTCAGTAACGCGACTTGAAGTGATTTAATTTTCCAGATTTGAATTGAAGTTCCAGATTCATTTTGAAGGCGCCGGCAATTTTTTCCAACATTTTGCCACTAAATTGTAGGAGTAGTAGTTTTTCCAATTTTAATATGGGTAAATGATGCCTGGGGCATTGAAGTCAATTACCCAATGCGACCTTAGGTAATTCTGGGCCATAAACATAACAATTTGCACGACATGCACAGCCTGTTTGTGGCATTACATGGGAGATTGAAAAATATCAATCCGCCAAATTATTGATAAAACATTGCTACATTGGCGTGTCGTACACAGTTGTATAAGTCGTGTTTTAGACTTTTCCTTTTGGATGTTTAAGGAGTGCATTTATAACATGGGTGCATAATTACTAGGAGTAGTACTTTCTAGGAGTCGTGAGAAAAAAAAGTGAACCGATTGTCCGCTTCCATAAATTTATTGAAATGCTAGGGGTGTAAATGTAACTTATCCTAAAAATATCTCAATATTGGCGGGTCCACGTCATCCATTAGTAGGCGCGTGATAGTCGTAGTTGAATGAGAAAATTTCACTGACCTCCCATGAGTTTGCTAACAAAAATAGATACCCCTGAGGTTTCCTAAAATAACACTTCTCTCCCCTACTTTAATTGACATTATCAGCAGAATTCCTTCGTTTAATTTTCAACAGATGCCTTAAGATTTGAGAGAAAAAAGTACCAAAATACCTTTACTAATACACTTAATTCAAAATTACCCTCATTTTATAATCCTCCAACCAAATCAATTGTCCCAACGTATTACTAAAAAACCTAACGCTTCTTGTACCATATTTTATACCACATTTTTTTTATATACAGAAAAAATAATATATATATATATATATATATATATATATATATATATATATATATATGTTTCCCTCCATTTCTATCTCTCTCTTTGTTGTGTGTGTGTATACATACATACAAACACACACATTCGTTTATACATACACACATTTCAATGTGCATGCATATGTTCAAAATACTATCCCCCCTTATCATATATATATTTCAATTTCTAGTGTATTTTTTTAACACAGTCACTTATTACTTGCAGGGGCCGATTTTGGAAACACATAAAAAGACACCCCATCTCAGTCTTTGAAACCAACGGCTGAGATTAAAACTTATCAAAATAAATTCTCTTCCCCAAAATATTCTCACACCCTAAACTTACTCATCTTCTTCCCGTAAACATTCCCACAACACTACTACCAAACCCTAACACTAGCTATCACCACCACCATCACCCCTTAGCCACCACTACTCATCTCACCCCCTAGTTTCCAAAGCAACGCAACCGCTTTAATTCCTCAAAGCTACCTCCAGTAAACTCCAGAAAGCATTCTCTATCAATAAACCACATTGAAGTATGAAAATCATGTAAAGTTAAAGAAATAAAGCATTTTGTCGAACTCTTATTGGTTTATTACGTAAATCTGAGAGAATTAAATCTTCCTCTCACTTTATATCATGTTGGGCAACTTCAAGAATTATTTTTTTTTTGTTTTGTTTTGTTTTGTGGAAGTTTCTCAACCTTTTTGTGATATGAGAACATGGATCTTAATGGTTTTTTCTACAATGGACGCCAGTAATGTTATATGTAGGGGCTTCCATGTCAAAAAAATGGATAGAGGACTCGATTCATCCAATTTGAGTTCTAATCTGTATATTTTTTAAAAAGTTTGCAACTTGATTTTGAACACCAAGGAGTAGAAACCCAATACCTTATTTTGATTATTGTGCGTAAATCTGATTGTGAATAGTTGAGATGGAGAGGAAGAGAGAACGCCTTGCAATTTTGTAGCGTGAATGGGGAGGGAGAGAAAGAGGTGTTGTGGGAGGAAGAGGGAGATAGCATGAGGGTGAGATATAGGGGAGAGAGTGTAATAACCCAACTTTTAATCTCAGCCATTGGTTTTCAAGAACAGAGATGGATTGTCTTTTTATGTGTTTTTTTGGTGTCCCCAGAACCGGACCCTTATTTATATTGTGGAAAACACTTATACGTAGTATATTTTTTTTTATTTATGGTTTCAGTTGAATTTGTTTTGTGAGTGACAATAAATGGAAAGCTGTACATCACCATGTAAATGTAATATTGCTATACATATATAGCGAAGTGATCATGTGTTCATATATTGATTGATCAAAAAATTACTAATTTCCATCCATTTTCATCCGGGATATATGATTTTTAAGGTATGGTTAGGTCTAGATTTATTATTGGATTATTATTTTTGGTCTATACTAAAAAAAAATAGTTTTACTTCTTTTTTTTATCGATTATTGATTATCTTGACTATAGAAATCAGGGGGAAAAAAAACACATGAGCCAAAATTGAAAAAAGTTTAGAAAAGACAAAAAAGAAAAACAAAGAATCTTCCTTTGTAGGATTATTTTTTTCTTTACTACATGTTTTTTCAATTTATTTCCTTTAGTATTTTAGTACTTTTCTCGAAAAAATTAACGCCATTCATGGCAAATTATAGGTAGGGGGGTCTGCTGATAAAGTCAGTTAAAGCAAGGGACACCAATGTTATTTCAGAAACCTCAGAGGTATCTGTTTGTGCAAGAAACCTCAGAGGGTGGTCAGTGAAATTTATCCACCCCAGTTGAATTCCTGTACCGTCGGCTCAATCAGCAGTTCCACACGGAAAACGCCTTGTTCCCTCTCCCGACCGAACACCTTCTGCTGTCACATCTGCAAATTTGGTTTTCTGACTCACATTTGCAAACTCCCTCTCTCTTTCTCTCGCTAACACGGCCATGAATTCGATTTCCTCCGCCGCTCCGCACGTCCTCCTCGCTCTCCGGCCCGCCGTAAGCGGCCGCCATCAGTCTCAGTTACCGTGCACCCTCGCGCATCCTATTCTCCCCCTACGATGCCCTTCCTTCATCCCTCTTTGCTCCAGCCGACGGCCGTACGTTGTTTCCGTCTCCGCCTCGGGCACCACCAATTCCACGCCTGTAATCGCCTCTCTCTCTCTCTCTACTTAAGTGAATATCTTTATTATCTTACTCTGTTTGATGTGCAGCCGACAAGTGCTGTTTACACGGTCGGTGATTTCATGACGAAAAAGGAGGATTTACATGTTGTGAAACCTACGACGACTGTTGATGAAGGTAGTTAAGATCCACGGATTCTCTCTCTTGTAAAACACGTTTATTATTGTTTCATTATGACGTCTAATCGGTCTTGTTATCGACAGCTCTCGAGAGTCTTGTGGATAAAAGGATTACCGGCTTTCCTGTGGTTGATGACACCTGGAAATTGGTAATTTAAATATTCGTTGATTCTAATTGTTTATTGATTTTAGAATTTTCCTTGTTTATTTTGTAAAAGAGAATTTGGAGCCCTTTTTGTTTCTAGAACTTGGATTTTGTGTTATAAGCAATCGTATTATTATATCATTCATGATGGAGTAATGGTTGACTATTTGCCTGATCATATTTTAGTTGTACTTACACACTGGAAGCAAGTCAAATACTATTATTTTGCAATTATAGTAGTGTGTTATGGTTATACTAGTATAAATTAGGGAAGCGCGTGTTATGACTTCACTAGTATAAATTAGGGAAGCGGGTATGTTATGTATGTCACATTAAGAAACTGAAGCAGTGAATGACCCGGGGAGATTACTAGAGATGTCAAAAAATAATAGAACATTTTACAGCAACTGAAGCAGTTGACAGAGCATGTAGCGTTAGCAGTGAATGACCTGGGGTGATAACTAGAGGTGTAAAAAAAGAGAGAACATTTTACAGCAACTGAAGCAGTTGACAGAGCGTGTAGCGTTATACACGGCCTGAATATTGGGTCTCACTGTCTCACCGGGTAGTTGTTTCCTTGATAATGATATGATTATTATGGTTGTGATGATTGGGATGTCAATTTGTTCCGCTCCAGTTCCATTTCAGAAGTACAGTATTTGATTGCACTGTTTGGATAAGAACTGATTAAATAATCATCTTCATGGACATATGTTGCCTTTCTATTGTAAGGAATTAAGGATACGTGAATAACCTTTTGTAGCCTTAAATCTCTCCTATATCCCACATTGGTAAGGAAATGCCAGTAAAATGCTATGAAAAACTAGGAAGGGGTGTTCATATAGAGAAAGGAGTATTCATTTGCCTTCTTTGTATCAGTTCGTTGATTGTCTCTCAATGGGGGATCCGGTACTAGTAAACAATGAGGTAAAGTTGAATTATAAGAAAGAAAAACCGTTTAATTGTTTCCTATGTTTGGCTTGAGACTGTTTTGGAATTCTGGCTATACACAAAAGAGGCTCTTTTGATGCCGTACTACGACCATTGTGTACTCATCAGAAAGAGCCCAATGAAGCACGGGTAAGTACATACCATTGTGTACTTGTCAGAAAGAGCCCAATGAAGCACGGGGACGGGTACAGTGTACATTAAAAACCAAAAAAAGTAAGGTATGGGTACGGCGGTCCAGCGGGGGGACGGCAAATTTTTTATGTGAATATTTTTTTATAACTTTGGCGTGATTCATTAGATATAATAAGTATAACGTATTTTACAAATAGAAGCAAGATAACAAAAGCTGATAGTGCTTGAACTTGAATCCACACTGCTTGATGAACTCATCTTCCTATGAACTTAAGAGAGAGAGAGAGTCTCAGTCGCTAAAGGAAGATCGACGGAGAAGATTAGTCACCCCTGCTCTCGTTTTTGCAAAATCAAGCCCTAGATTTGAGTTGTGGTCTTGAGTTTATGACTTTGTCGCATCGTGTAATTGCATGTTAAGGCCAGTAATTTGAGTTTTTTTTTTCCTTACGGAACCACCAAAGTTTTGAAAGCTTTATGAATAGGCCCAAAAGTACCCAGAAAAGTACCCATTGCTGTACCCATGAAGTACCACTGCAATACCCAGAAAATCAAAAGTACCCGGTGTGTATTCGGAGTAAACGGTACGTATTTAGAAGTACCCATGAAATACCAGTGTTCGAAAAGTTGGGACTAGTCGGCGATTAAGTCGGGGTCGGGGGCTCTCCGAGTCGACTAGGGCCTAGTCGATTGATTTAGTCGCCGGCTGACTTAGTCGGCTCAAGTCAGCGACTAATCGGACAAGTCGGCGAATCGGAAAGTCGCAAATCGAAAAAAATCGGACAAGTTGGTGACTAATCGGAAAAATTGTGGTAAAAAAACAGAATTTGCTAAATTTTTGGAGCTGCAGTGTAATTGTTTTGAATGTTTTTAACTTTTTACCCTAAACTCAAAACTGTGGATGATGCACAGTACATTAAAAAACAGTTTTAATAATTTAATTGTCTCTTTATCTATGATTACATGAGGCTAAGGTTTGTGGTTTCCACATATAGATTGTAGAATATACAGTAAAAAACAGTAAACATTAAAAACAGTTTTTCATGTACTGTAGATTGTAGAATAAATCAATCAATTAGCACACTGTATATTGTTGCTGTGATTTGCCACTAAGGATTAATTATTCTTGTTGTGGTTTTTGTTGCCACTACGTTTTCATTTGATGATTTGCTACTTATGTTATTCTACTTACTCAAAACTTATGAAGGATGAAGGAGAATATATATTTAAAAAAAAAAAAAATCTAACCGACTAGTCCCCAACTAATCCCCGACTAGTCCCCTAGTCGCTAGTCGGTAGCCATCCGACCTGGGAGCGACTAGCGACTTTTAGAACAGTGTGAAATACATGTACCCGGTACCTTATGGTACGAGCACGTGGGGATATTAGAATTACCCACACTTCATAGAATGTGATTACAATTGGAAAAGATCAAACAAAATGATTGTGGTTACCATTTAGCTTGGTTAGCACCTTAAGTATTTTGCTTGATCTACGTAGATGCTGACATTGTAATGGAATCTAGCTAATCTTGCTTTTCTGACGATTGCAACTTGAATCAATGAATGGTAATCTTGCTTTTCTGTTAATTTCAACTTGAGTGATGAGTCAATTTATCTAAGAGGCCAGAAGAATTTGTTTTCATAATTTGAACAACAATTACAGCTGAGATCTTATTTACCATTGTTCCCATCTAGACTCTGGAGTTATGTACCACAATATGAAGAATCCAATCCACTGTTAGTGATTCTCAAGTGTGAAATAGGTACTTAACTGATAACTATTCTTTATTGTGACTAAAGTTGCTAGCCGGGGATGAGTAACTAGATCAATGGAAGTTTAGCAACTGTTATGCTATATTGCTTTACAGTTCCGAGTCCAATTTTAGGAATACCGGACATTTTTTAAACAATTTACGGGCCAATAGTTAATTTTTATTTCTTCTTCTGACCATGGCCTAGATGCAATGGCGCGGATGGTTCATGTAATTGTATTTTCTCATACAAGAATTTTACCAAACTGAATACTCTGAGGGAATACCTTTGCAAATGTATGCTGTGAATTTTCAACAATCTATTTATCTGCAAATGCTATCTTGTGTTGTTTTGGACATATGCTTCTAGTTCTTGCCATGCTTTAATCGTCGAGCTGGATAATTTAGAGTGATGGTGGTCTCCATGGAAGAAGACTTTGGGCTCGTTAGGAGACTATCTTGGTCCTCAGTGGATGTTCTGGTGTTTCATTAGTGTTCATTGTTTTCATTTTGTAGTTCTCAGGTTCTACTGTGATTGCATTACCTTATGCTGATTCTCCCATTCTAGTACCTCGTGCTGATTCTCCAAGTCTTTTCTTTCGTTTTTCTTCTTTTTTAAACTTCCTTCGACTCCCTGTATGAGATCTTTATAATTATTTTATGACTAAAAGGAAGATTTCCCTGCAGGTTGGTGTTGTTTCAGATTATGACTTGTTAGCACTTGATTCTATCTCAGGTACTGATTTAAATTTTGTCCTCGATAATTTTATTTTATATTGTTATATTTTGTTTGTAATTGTTTGGTCTCAAGAATCCTGGTTAGTTAAGTGGGGGCATCATGATCAGTAGAGCGAGGGGTCTTTCTGTTGCATCATATATGCCTGTGTAGTGTGTATCTAGTTTAGCAATTTGTCTTTTCTCTTTGATCCTTTAATTGTGTGCTATTTGTACTCTATGTCCTCAGTGACAGGCAATCTCACTTTCTGATCTACTTTCACAGAGATTCTTGTCAGTGAACAAGAATTCAGTTCTTCCCATTGAACTTTAATAACTTAATGCATTATGTTTCTGGATCATAGGTGGTGGTCATTCCGATGCAAACCTCTTCCCTGATGTTGATAGTTCCTGGAAGGTATGTGAGAACTCTTCTCTAATTGATTACTCAAGCTCTAATGGTAGTTTTGCCAGTTTTAATTATCAGTTCCAATGTACGATTTGTTGTAGAAAAGGTGACCAAGGTTATGGGTGTAATTCTGGAGATTTTACTTTCCGGTAATAATAACACCCTAAGAAACACAGTGCACATATTGATCTGTCCTCTCCTACAAGACCATAGGAATTGAAGAGTTTGTTATTGATCTACTCAGAGTTACGCTGATTTATAGCTAATTTTGGATAATTAGTTTTGACCAAAAAAAAAAAACACAAACAAACGTGGAGAGTTTCCTATTGATCTGTCCTCTCCTGCAAGAACTACAGACTCACAGATCCGTGTAGAGTTTGCTTTTAGTTACAAGACCTAGTAGGTGAAGAATCCTCCAACTCAATGCTCCCCGACTCCTGAGCAGTAAGTACATAGCCAATCTTTCTTCCCTTCCTCCTAAAGTCTTTTGGCACCAACTAATGTACAAACTATTACACTAAATGTGCATGTGGCACTCTCTTAGTGGATGATTCTATCCATGTATTCAATAAGGCATTAATAGTTTGTGAACTAGTTAGTGTCCCTAGCATTCCTCATCGTTAGTAGCCTTGTCAATCCAACATACCACAAATTAAAATAAATTAAAAGCTAACTGACAATGGCTCTTTGATGTTGTGGATTTGAGTGTTCTTATTAATGACTTTTTGCCCCTCAAGCAGTGCTATTATGTGAACTTAGAAGCTGTAAGTAGTTCGAAAATGATGGTTCAATTGTGAAAGCATGATTTTTGTTCTTCTTTTGCACTCTATTCTGTAGGTAGACACCGCATAGCCTCCTTTTTTGTAGTCTGCTATGCATGTAGTCCTCGTCCATTCTACATGTCTGGAGGCTAAAAGCTTCACGTGACATGAGAATTCTCTAGGAACGCTGATGGCCATTCCCTGGAATCTGAACTAATGGCTCTCCTAGTGTGATTTTTTTTTTTTTCTGGATTGCTTGTTCAAGTGCTGAGCTGAAGAATGCTTTAGCTATGAGCCTATGGCTCATGCGAAATATTATCCCATGAGCTATTAGCTTACTGATTGTGAACTATGTGGCAGGCATTTAATAGGATACAGAGACTGCTTAGTAAAACTAATGGAAAAGTTGTTGGAGATTTGATGACACCTGCTCCTCTTGTTGTCCGTGAAACCACCAATCTGGAAGATGCTGTGAGGTACTTGCTCCTTCTATGCTTCCATTAATCAAAGTTAGTTAAAGGTCACTTTTTAAACTGTTTTCCATCCTTTACAAGTAGGGCAACTCATGTTCCTTGTGAACCTCTTAAAATTTGGCAAATAGGAGTTTTTCTGGTTCTAAAAAAATAATAGGTTTAGTGAAACTTTATCCTGAAAATATGCGATGTCAAAATCTAACTATTATACAGGACAGATTCTGCTTATAAATTAAACGGTTGTGCTCCTAAAAAAAATGGAGAATATAATTGGAAGAAAAGTACTGTATTGAATATGATTGGCAGAAAAGTATTAAACCCATCTCATTTTGCATTTGCCAACTACTTCATTCATTTTTTAAAACATTGTAATCATTTCCTTCCTAACCGATTTTTCTAATTGCAGATTGTTACTTGAAACAAAGTACCGTCGACTGCCAGTTGTAGACAGTGATGGCAGGCTGGTAAAACATTTTTTCCTGCATTCGCTTTAGTAGATTTATTTTGCTCGATGAGGGATAAATAGTTTTTTCGTTGGTTTCTATTTGAAAAAGGTTGGAATCATTACGCGGGGAAATGTCGTTAGAGCTGCTCTTCAGATCAAACGTGCCAACGAGAGATACCATAATTGAAGATCATGTCTATTTAAAGACCCTGAAGCTATTTTGTTTGGCCAGCTATACGATCAGAATATATATAGGAGGAGGCAGTTTGAGTATTTCAAACATTTTGCTGTATCAATTGCAGCTTTAGGAGGTCGGTAATGGTAAACCTCCTCCTGCCTGTGTCTCTTCTGTGTATTTGATCACTTTCTTTATGATTGTTCAAGTAGTCTTTGTTAGCATTTCCTCATTCTTTGATGAAATATAGAGGAGCTTTAGTGGGGATTATCGTCGTCGATTTGGTATTCTTGTGTAAGTTCGATATGATGTATGTATTGTTTTGTGCAAGTGTGGTGGGGGTTAGGGCAAAACAATGGCAAACTTGAGTTATACATACTGGCAGTACTTTTATGAGTGATCCTAATATTGTCTTTTTCGTGCCATTTTTTTTTATTTTATATATTGTCGCTACCTCTTTTACATAGTATATTTAGGGTTTCTTTGACAAAAAAGAAAAAAGAAAAGGTTTTTTTTTTTCGTTTTATCTTTATTCAAATTTTATTTTTTTGCATTTATTAATTTTGCGTCAAGTTTTCGTGGTTTATGGATTCGTCTCGATAGGATGAATCCAAAAATATAAAATTATGATCGAAACTAAATTTTTTTAATAAAGCCAAAATTAAATCAATAAATTGGTTTATTTTGGTTCAATTTTGGCTTTATTCAAAAAAAAAATACTTTTAACCAAAAATTTTTATTCTTTGGATTCGTCTCAACGAGAAAAATTCATAAGCCACAAAAACTTGATGCAAAACTAACAAGTATAAATTTTGTTTGAATAAAGACAACGAAAAAAATAAAAAAAAAACCAGTTGAGAGTTTTTTTGGCCAAAGGAGCCCTTAGGTAAAAACTTGCAAAATCGTATGAAAATATAGGCTTGAAAATTGACAGGAGTCCATTGACCCCACCTGTGCTGGGATTTTGGGGATCCTGGTGGGACCCATTTGAACTACTTTTGTAAACCAATCATCCTCATGGATGAAAAAAGTCCAAGTCCGCCATGTCGAGTACACTAACGTGGATTGTGGAGGTTATGTACTAGTCACTGTTGGGTAATTATAGCCCATTTGCTAGTATAAGTTATCTTTGATTAGAGTTTTAAAAAATTGGAATAAGTTGTAAAGTTGTTTGTTACTCTCACTGTCCATTTTTAAGTGTGTTGCTTCGTACGATTCTAGTTTCCCATTTTTAGTTTTCTAGAGGTTTTTAAGTTCTTTATTTTGTTTTGTTTTGTTTGTTCTCTACTCCAAGTTATATTCTTGGTAGCCAAGTATTACCTTATTATCTAGGCCTATTACTAGTATAAGCAAGCGTGCAAGCCTTTGGGCAAAATCAACTTTTATTCAATAAACAACTCTGAGTTTTATCATTCTTATTGTGGATTCAAGAATACTCGTGAATTCAAGTGCCTATCTTATTTGGATTAGTATGATAACTAATCTCTCGTGGATTCCGTTGCGTTTGATGGTATCATGTTCATGGAGATGTTGATCGGCAGAAGGTGGAAGAACAACAAGCTCAGTTAATAAAAATTCGCAAATCACAAGCGGAAATCAGTGAGGCGCTATGGGTGTTGACTCTTAAACCCAACCAAGGATCAGAAAGGGTTGAAGAGAATCGCGCGGGGGGATTTGCCCAACACCAACTCAATAATCAAATAGTTGTTAGGGGACACCTAACTAACCGTGTTGATAGTAAGGAATCAGAACCCAATTTCAGGTATTATGATAATTTGCCTAAATTCAATAGTTATGAGTATTTTGAAGATTTTTTTTATTGGATTTTAGCCATTGAAGATTTCTTTAAGCATGTGAGAATGTCGTTTGAAATAAACTAGAAATATTTGTGGTTAAAACTTACGGGGCCAGTGCTACGATTGTGGTTACATATGCAAGATTTAAGAGAGCGATTGGGCAAGCGTCGTATTCACGCATGGTCAAGAATCAAAAGACGTATGTTTTGAAAGATAAATATAGGCCGAAGCATCAAGGTAAGGTGCCAAGAAAAATGTCGAAGCTGTAGAAGGCATTGTATTCAAAGTTGATAGTAAAGAGAAAGCTGTAGCGAGAAAAGAAACATTGTGATTGAAGTTGATGATAAGCAAATCGATATGGATATTGACGGGAAGCAAAAAATTGATATTGATGTTGGTGATCAAGTTCTGGAGGACCCAAATGATTTTTCAATTGAAGATATTAATATCAAGCCAACCCATCTAAATGAGCTAATTATTGATGTGTCAACCAATACTAAGATAAAACAAGATCAAGAGAATCCATAGTGTCAAGTTGATTTGTTGATTTACTTGGAGTGCAACAATATGATTGGATTCTAAATACTCATTTAGTGGATCTTATCAATCAATTGAAGCATGCAGAAAATATATCATTGCAAAAACTATTTTATGTGATTGATTTTTGGAAGGAAAATGGTGGATTCCTAACGAGAAATTCTTGTGAAGAAAAGAAGACTGATGTAGGACAAGATAAGGTTTTAACTTTTGGAAGTGTTATTTTAGTAATATATTGATTTATGATATTTTAATTGACATGTTTTTAATTTTTATTAGGTAGCAGTCTTAATTTCCATAAGTAGGTGTTTGGTTCTTTTTACTTGTTTGCAATGGAAAATGATTGTGTGCGAGCGTGCCAGAGAGAGTTTCAATCTCCTCCCTCAGATTAACTTTGGAAAAACCAAACCTAATCAGGCGATTGTGTTTTGTTGGTTCAATTACCTCAATTAAGAGGATTTTCTCAATAAGTGAAGAAATGCAAACCAATAAACTTAGGAAATCAAAGAACAATAAAGAAACAAGACACTTCGATTGATGAATCAAAGATAAACTTACTTCGAAATTGTCTCCAACTTCAAATACAGAACTTCGAACAAGTGATTGTTGCAAGAACAACTGAGATAGGGGTGATTGTTACAAGAACAATCGAGATAAATCCTAAATCTAATTCCTAATCTACTTCCTAATCTACTTCGAACTGAGTTCGAGATCCTAAACTACTTCGAACAGAGTTCGAAATCCTAAAACTACTTTTCCAATGAACAAACCAAGCATCGGTTTTTTGATAGCTGTTTGTTGAAGATTTGTCCGGGGGTCTTCACTCTTCAATTTCTTCTATTTATAGACGTTGCTTGTGGTTTGAACTTCCCGCTCCATGAATTTGAATCTAGCTTGTTTCGAACTCTAACTTCCACTCTGAGAGTTGGTAGTTATTCTTCCTCCACGTCTGAATTTGAATTCTTTCTTCTTCCAGAAGTTTTAATTCTGCACGTTTGTTCAACAAACTAAAATGATAACACGTTAAGGAAATAACTGCTTTCCAGAAGTATTCAACGTGTTCTAACTGCCAATCACCTTGTTTCACGAATTTACACGTGGAGCTTGTATGTTTGGTAGTTGATATTATGGCTTCGAAGCCAATCTTCATTTCAGCAATGGCTCGTAACTGCCAATAACTGTCTTTCTACATTGAGAAGTGATACGACATCGTATTTAACTAATTTTATCTTATTAATCCAGTGTATCTTCATTGACGAGTAATTACCAACGTTTGGCACTTTCGATTACGTGTCAATTAATTATTGGATTGGTTAAATTTATATGTAAACAATTGGTTAAGCAAAATCTTTGTTTATTAGTCCTTTTAGTTTCCTTTATTGTTTTTTCTTGGTTGACAAGATTCTATTATTTCCCAATCTAGTTAAGGTTAGCCCTAGAAAGAAGGATGTAGCCTATGGGCATAATTATTCAATAACTTTTAATCAATCAATAACAAATGTGAGATTTTCTCTTTTTATCTTGTGGATTTGAGTACCTATCTTTGTTTGGACTTGTACGCTATCTAGTCTCGTGAAATACGTATTAGCGTTTTACCCACTAACTTTTTAAAAGGGCAAAATGATATAATTGTACGAAAAAATTCCTATTAACTTTTCATAACATAGCCCAAAATGGAAATGCCGGCACTAAAAAAAGAGTTGGAGGGAGTAAAAGTTTTTATAAGTTTCATAAACCGTTCAACTTTTTTGCTTGAATACTGTCAAATATTTTTTTATAAACTAAATGTCAAGATTGACTTTAAAACTTGACTAAAAATAACTTATTTTAGGAATATTTTGTCCATCAATGTTGTAGCAACTTAAAAAAAAAAAAAATCTTCCAATTGGAGTTTATTGCTTTTTTTTTTTTGGATCAAATAAGATAGAAAATCCAAATAAGTAGTTATTTATGTTTGTTAACAAATAACCTTTATTAGCTTTTCAAAATCAAATAAACTAAATAAGCTAGATTGAGTGCTAGCAAACGGGCATACATGTAGTATCTCAATATTCTCAAAGGTGGTAGAAATAACAATTTCTAGGTTTAAGATTGGGCCTGGTTTATGGCTTGCTAGAGAGATTTATAAAGCCTAAGGAAATTAATAGGAAAACAATGAAACAATGATATATTTTTTTTAGAGAAAACATTATTTTCACCGCCGGCGGAAATAACTTATTCTCATTTTTTTTTTATTTTGTTGTCTCCTTATTTTCTTTTTTTAATTTTTTCCTTTTGCTTCGTTAATTCGTGAGAAATTCCTGATCTAAACACAACTAAAGGCTCTTATTCCCTGTCCCACTCTAACAAAAGCAATCGCAGTACCCTTTTGTTGGCAAAAGGTGGACCGAACAGCTGGCTAGGAGTACTGGCCTTATTCAGTTAGTAGATTTAATTTCGTTTAGTTTAGTTTAATTTTGATGATGTAAGCAAGTGTAATAAGTGGAGAGAGATAGAGAGAGAAATGAGAAAATGATGATGTAAGCAAATCCAAAACAGGACCAAAACCGGCCCAAAACTCTGAATCTAACACTGCCATTATAATCTTTGCAAACGAAGGCTGGTTATGGGAATAAATGTAGGGTGTTAAATGGTTTATTGTTTTGTTCTTATTAAAAGAAAATTTACATTTATTAATTTTACGTCAATTTTTTGTGCATTATTGAATCGTCATAATGAGTGGAATTTTTTTAAAAAAATTAAAAATTCACTAAAGGCAAAACTAATCCAACTTTTTGTGGATTATTGGATTATTTTTTAGTTTATTCACAAAAAATTTAGTTTAGTTTATAATCTTTTACTCTTTAGATTCCTCCCGTCGAAACGAATTAATATTCACAAAAAATCAACACAAAACTAACAAATTCGATTTTTTTGTAATAAAGACAAAAAAATAAATCATTTCGGTTATTTTTGCCAAAACACCTAAGATGAAAATTTTACATATACATTACAATAACACGATAAGGGCAGCATAGTAAAATCAATTTATAATATTTTTTTTAACAGAATTTATAATATATTTTGATGATTATCTTTCCAAATACTACGTTGCAAAATCTATAATGCACGTACCTCTAAAACACTCAACAATTTCATAATATATTCCGACTATGATTTAAAAATCTATAAATCATAATAAAAAAATTAAAAAAAAGCTCCCCCCGGAAGGACTCTCTTTATCTTATTGAACCAAAAAAGGTGAAGTGAACAGTTGGCTTCGGTGATGGGAAATCCCTTTTGCCTGCCACCATTCAAAATTTAAATTATGTAACCATAGACTACTGGCTTCCTTTTCCTTTTAAAGTAAGATTTCTCATCATTCTTGTTGGGGAAAGGGGATTTAGATTCTTGGAAAACTAATTCTTGAATTAGTAGTCAATTATTGGTGCCCTCCTTTTAGTGAAAAAGGTTCACATTATCTACCTTTTAGGACTAAATTATGCCCAAATTACTCCCATGAACCATAACTTTTCAAGTGTGGGGAGCTGCTCAACATGGTGCATTCAACTCAAATTCTCTCATTAACAAAGTTTCCACTAAAAAGTGATACTTAAACCAAGGTTCTAAAACTCCCAAGGTGCTCATAGGGCGGCCGGGCATATTCTAACTTCTAGGAGTAAGTACTCTGCGCCTAGTTGGGCAATTAGTCCGGATAGTTGATCTAGTCGGACTAGTCGGCGAGAGCCTTCTAGCGCCTAGGCGGCGAGTACTCGGCCTTCTAGACCTTCTTTTAGAACATTGCTTACAACATTATAAGAATTTCATTGGTATTGATTGTCTTGTAAATTTCGCGACTAGGGATTTGGAACCTTTGCAGCATACTCTGCATCCAGTATTTGAAATGGATCTCTGTATTTTTTTATATGAAAATGGACGTCTATATTCACAGTAAATTGTTGCAATATTTATCGTCATATAATATCACTCGTTATAGCATTAAAGAGTATTCTTATTAGAATTTATAATTAGGTGTCTATGCTAGCTTTTGCGCTCCTTGACTTACTCTTCTTTTTTTCCCAATCGGCTCCTTGACTTACTCTTCTAGGATTATGAAGTTAATGTTCAGACAAACATCCAATGATCTCAAAGTTATTTTTTGCTGGTGGTGAGGTTGGGTCAACAGTATCGACGGGGCCGGTCTAGGACATTCAAGAAACTCAATATTTTAGGGGCACTCTCGTAATTTTTACTTTTGGGCTTGGTTGGGAGTCTTTTTAAAACTAATATAAAAAAAATTCAATGCCAAACCCTTAGGTTGGCCCTGAGTATCGACTCTCACTTGAATTTGGAGTAAGGTATGGTTTAGCTATTTTATCGCCCTTCATATCCAACAGCGAAAGTAGCGGAAATGCGGATTGCAATATTAGCTATGTGTTTTCGTCCTAGATTCTCTGTTCTCAAAACCTCTGTGTCTCTATGCCGAGGGGTTTTGGGTTGTTGTATTGTTATTTTTGTTTTTATGTTTTATTTTTTTTTGAGTGATTCAACGGTTGGAAAACCTCTCGGCACATAGGATTTGTGGGCTCATGCGTTTTGGGTGGCGAGAAAAAGCGTGAAATGCGCAGCTGATTGTTCCATCATTTTGCTTAACAAACTTCACTTTCTCGTTGCCACGTTGTACTAAGTCAAATGATTACGCTATTACGCTTTCCATTAATTTCAATTCTCTTTCCATTGCATTTTATCAATCATAATCAAACGCCAAAAGAATAAATTGTAGTACCATAAAATTTCGTAATCCACACCATAAATATTGATGTGTAATGCGTTAGACCATAAAGGTCTATATTCTTACAATGACGTTTAACCGGACCACATGTTTGACTACAAAAATTCGAAGATTGGAACTCAAAAGTTAATATGAATTTATATAATAAATGGTAGCTCGTTTTACACACCAAAAATTATTGATAAAACACTGGGCAAAATCCTCAATTTAAATAGAACAGTGTTTAAGTACATGTATCGCATCATTGGAAATCATGAGGCTAAGTTATTGTTTTTCAAAAATCAATTCCTAATTTAATTCAAGAAAAAGTGATTGGAGTTCGTTTAACTGAAATTATTTAAATAACTAACAGATGAATTAACAATTCAAGGATTGGAAAGGCCTTAGGGTTTCAACTCCACCCCAACTGTGTAAGCAAGCAATTATATTAATTAATTAAAAAAAACCAATTACCAAAACGATAATAATGATTCGTTGAAAGCTACAAACCATAGCAACATTGCTAAGAGAATTCATGTGGTTGAAAAATTAGGCATAACCTATCTTGATAGGAATAAATCGTTTTCGATTCTCTAAATTAATCTAGGCTTGACTAGTCCACTCTAGGTATAGATTACCTCAATTCTCTATTTTATGCACAAAGAAAACTATTGTATGACATATGTATTCATAACCACAAAATTTATAAAAAATAGTTCCACTTCATAAATAGAAGTCTCATAGACATTTGAGCTGATTTTTCAAGGTCACTCGAAAGATTATTTAAATTTAATAACAATTCAGATTATTGGTACAGAATCTAAAAATGGACCGCGCATGCCGTTAGTACATTTTCGATACCCTTTTAAGTTAAAATCAACCATAATTTTAACAAATGAATTGCTAAAATCTTTTGAAAACTAGGCCTTTAAGTAAATAAACCCACGCATGATAAGAGAATCTAAAGGGGGCAGATGAAAGGCATAAATGCATTATAATTGCAACTAAAGAAGGTTGCCTCACTGCCCCGTGCCTACTAAACAAAATAATTCCCTCTATCATCCCGATGATCCTACCCACCTCATGACGCATGGAGTGGGATGTTGCTGTAACGTCCCTAATTTTCTGTAAATAAAAAACTCTATTTATAATTGTGATTTTAATTATTCTTTTATTAAATATTTTTTTTCAAAGCTTGTAAAAATCCTGGATAATATACATATATATATATATATATATATATATATATATATAGCTCCTAATTAATGAGCATGTGCTAGTATATATAACATACTAGTGTATCTACACAACTAGGCTAAGAATCCTACCAAAATCTCTCCATTAATGCGGGAAATATTTGGAGAGATTGAGAGGAAGGAGGGAGGAAGTTTCTTGGTTTACTTATTCTCCAAGAATAAGCACACTAGGTTTACATGCATGAACCGGTATTTGTATACACAAAATGTCATAAAACCCTAAGATTCTCTCCAATAAAAACCTTTGGATTTTGCTTACAAAACCTAAGACTTTCCTAGGATTTTCTCCATTAAAACCTAGAATTCTAAGAATTAAACAGACAGAGAGAGAGAGAGAGAGAGAGAGAGAGAGAGAGAGAGAGAGAGAGAGAGAGAGAGAGAGAGAGAGAGAGAGAGAGAGAGAGAGAGGAAATTCTTCTAGTTCTTGAGGTTTTCTTGAGTTCTTCAAGAAACTCAAGTTGGAGCCACAACCCTCCACCACCAAAACGATCTCCGATCCAAAAGTAGTAGAAAGTTAGTAGCATTGGTGTTTTTAGAAAAAGAAGTCTTTCTTTTTCTTACGGAATAAGTAGCCATTACACTGTCTGCCGAGTTTCAGACAAGCTTTACTGTCTTCCGACTAATCATCGGAATAAAGATAGATACTGTTTCCCCATCTCCTAAGTATATTATTTTCACATTGTTATAATGTCCGTAAATACTCCGACCCTATTTCCTAGCATAGCATTTTACATATTCGTTATAATAACTAATTAAGTTGGTGTTTGAACTTATAACTTTTACAATGTTATAATGCCCGTAAAAATGTGAAGTTGATTAACCATTACTAAAATCATAATGTTTTACGGAGTAATCACGAGAAACGGGACTTCAAGCTTATGTACTAAACATGAATTAATAATCGTTTTTACAAACCTTAGACTGGTTTTCAAAGTTCGTGCAGGAGAAATCATGATTTTATGTGACATGTTATAGGAGAAAAGTTGCATATTCATGAGAATTTTTTTTTTACAAGAATCGATACGACAAGTTTTGAGAAATGACAAGATGTGAAATGAGAATTTGAATGATAAATGAATGAGTAGGGAATTGAATAGATTACAGCAGTGCCGCTTAAGCGCCCCCCATCTTCGTGGAGAGAACATGGTGGTTAGGTCTAAGCATGTACAACAACATGGTGGACAGACCTTATATCATGCAAAGGCAGTCTGTGATGAAAAGACAGGTGGGACCATGTTCGTATGGGTGCGATTGGAAAGTTTGGCGATCATCAGTTGAAAGAGACATAAACAGACCAGTACTTTGGAGTGATGGCCTATTAACCCAGTGGTCGAAAACAGTGTCCATAGAGTGGGGTGAACTGGCCTGTGACCCGGTGGTCAAAACAATGCCCAAACAATAGATAATAATGTTTGAAGAAGAACTCTAACATTGGAAGATAATACAAGACACGAAACGATATACGCGATACACCCTAACGCATTGACACTAACATGTGCATTTCATATTAATTTTTGTAAACTTTTGTTATTCTTTACTATTAGAATCTTTTGTAACCGTTAAGAGTAAGGATTTGGGGTAGTGGTTTTTGTTGAGCGTTATCACTCACGGTGTTGTACTTGTGTGGTCCTGGCATAATACCACGATGTTGCTTTGCGACTCAGACGTATTATGCCAGGCTATAGAGACGAACAAAGAGGAGTTCTATGGCTCGGGAGCTTAAAGAACCCTAGCTTACCTAATAGTGAATAAATGTATTTGCAAGGAGATTTATGTAATTTTTTTATGGATTATTATTGTAAAACTTTATTTAGGAGTATTATTGTAAACGTTCCTGAAATCAGGGGCGTTACAGTAGATGTGCATGCACACAGCTGTGGGGCCCACTTCAGGTCCTTTTGTTTGATTCAAACCGTTTTTTTTTGTTCGTCTCATCGTATATGTAAATCACATAAAAATTCAGGTTAATCAGACATCGGTAATTATATTTGAAGATTATATTTTTCATGGAACTGAAACAGTTAAAAAAACAGTTGTAGGTGGTTTTTTTTCACAAAACTACAAGTTAAATGGTGATCAATCAAATAATTACTGATGTTTGATCAACCTGAATTTTTGTGTAGTATATATACTCAACGAGATGAACAAAATGAACGGTTCAAATCAAACAATGAGACCCAAGATGAGCCCCATAGTCATGCACAACATGTGTGTTGTACAGTCAGTAACCAGACCATTCTGATTGATTCTAGAAAATTAAGAACCAAAATCTAACCGATATGTGTGTAGAACTTGTCCAGATCCAAACTGCAAGATGGATCAGTTTTGGCTTAGTTCCGATTCCACACGATTAGAATTGGAACATTTTTCACAACATATGAACCCAAAAGATTATTTAGAATTTGGAGAACCAAACAACTCATAAAATAATTATAGGATTTTATAAGATTCGAAACTAAATGTGCTCTACATGATACACAAAGTACTAGACAATCTACCATCAATAAAACAACTCTTAAAATTGATGAAAGCAACCAATAAAGTAGCTTAAACAAAGAATGGAATTAAAATTGAAAATTGGGTATAGTTGAGTCAATAGTTATAGTAATATATTAAAAACTTTCTAACAAAATAAAATTTCTACTCTAAATACTAGTCTACATGGATGATCTTGGGCAATATAACAAACCATGTGCACTATTACTTAGTACCTTGGGTTTAAGCATTTTAGGTTATGTAGAGTGGCTTATGGATCAAAATCAAGGTACTGGGCAGTAGTCTACTTGGGGTGTTACAATTGGTGTCAGAGCGACCTGTGTACACGACCGTGTGGGCTTAGGCTAGAGAAAAGACCAAGGTAAGGCTATGGTGATTTTGGCTGCCAGAGAAAAGATCTGGCTGAAGCCTTGGTGACTCTAGCCACTAGAGAAAAAACCCAGGTAAAGCCGCGGTGACTTGTGCTCAACCTCGCGAGGGTATAAAGGTAGGGAGATTGTTACACCCTGTCCCACATCAGAAGTCTACATGGATGATCTTGGGCATAAAACAAACTATGTGGGCTACTACTAGTACCTTGGGCTTAAGTATTTTGAGCCATGTGGTGTGGCTTGTAGATCAAAATCAAAGTAATAGGCCATTGGTCTGATTGGGGTGTTACAACCTTACTAGAACAAAAAAAATACTAACTTATCGAATCTAGATAACTAATTATGTACATGTATAAATAAATTATTTGTGTGTGTGTGTTTGTTTAAACATGTTTAACTTTTTTAAACATTTTTTTTTATGGATATCTATAACAAATTAACTCATTCGGATATCGGTAAGTGCTCAAACAGACAATTTTGAGAACACCAATTCCTATCAAGTTTTTTGAAAAGCTATTTGGATCAAGCACTTATCGATATTCAATTGAGATGAATTTTTATAGTATTTCCTATTTTATCCATTTAAACAAACTGAATGGTTTGGATCATCGTAATATAACCCGGAACAAAAGCGTGTTTTGTGTGTCTTTTTTATTGTGTACCTCGAACCGGCCCCTATATATATATATATATATATATATATATATATATATATATATTCTGGTTCGATTCTAACCATGGTTTTTTGATTGAGAACTTGTTTCCAAACTATAATTATTAGTGCTTATTTTTTCAGAACCATAACGAGACCAATGAATTGCATAACCTTACCAAATATAACCATTTGGTCCAGATCATATCAGTTTAGGGGTTATATCGGTTTCTCTGTGCACTCCTAACCCCAGCACAGCATACATGTGACGGATTTGGGGTATCCATAGTGACCCAAGTCACTACATTTACATACTGACCTCAATTGTGGGTCTTCTATAATCTGTATTTAGGATCAGAATCATACAATTTGTCTAGAATTTTGAGTGGATTATTCAAGTAAAAAATAAATTAATTATATATTGGTAGCCATTCAGATCATTTATATAGATGGCCAATATCATTTTGGAGAATACACTGTACGATAAATTTGTCTCAATTGTGTGTCTATTAATCTCAGATAATCATATTTTTTTTGTAGCCATAATGTGCTCAACAATCTTGAAAAAAATGAACGATTCCGATCCCAAATAAAGATTTCAGAGGGCCCACAATTGAGGTCACTATAGGAAGGTAGTGACTTCACTTACTATGCTTAGGCGGCTCAAGGGAGGGTGTTCACTTGAACACCCCCACAATTTTTTTTTTCTAACAATATATTATCTAATATTTTTAAGTTCTATTTTAGTTTAGTCCTTCTTGAATACCCAATCCAAAAATATTTGAACATCCTACTTATATATATTTGAACGCCCAACTCAAAAAAAGAAAAAGAAAACTGAACGCCTAGCCCACAAATCAATACAATACAAACAATCTCATAGGCAACTTCATAGGTTTAAATAAATGGTCAATTGAATACCCTCAGTCCTTTTACTTTTTTATATTACATGTAATACTAATTTTATCTCGGGTTTTGTTTGAATACTTATCTTATACTATAAACCCCCATCACTACAGAGAAAAAATATTTATTGGTATTGGTATCGTGTTCTGCCTTCATTATGAACAATATCAACTATATATATATATATATATATATATATATATATATATATATATATATATATATATATATATATTTCAAAAAACAAGAGCATAAGTCCAAAAAGATTGGTATGGAACTATTGGTCACACAATTTCTACAATAATTACTAGAGTATTTATGCGTAGGTTTAATTTTTGTTGGCCCAAAAATATAAACTTCGCTGACAACATGCAATTGTGACATCTTATATATTTTCATATTATTTTGTTGCATTATTTACATTAATATAAGACCATGAAATTGTGTGTATATATGACTAGTTCACAAAGCTAATAGAGATAAGGTAGATTTTAAACAAAAAATTTCTGGAACCACCACTGTCTCTACGAGAACCCCAAGTCTAGGATGAACACCCCATAATGCATGCCTCGATTCCTTATAATCCACCCATGCACTGATAGTTCTTGTTTAATGATGAGATAATAGAGGGGACTAAGAATGAGATTAAAGGATGACTATTTATCCATTTAGTATCCCATTTGAGAGATTAACTAATATCAGAGGGAGGAGTGATATTAGTTAGTCCCCCACCTCTATATTATTTTCCTCCACATCCAATGGCAAACAAAAAACGGGCAACTTGTTCAAAAGTCTTAGGCAAAGAATTTGTAACCCCATTAATCTACCCAACAAGTTTATAACTTATCTAATCCCAACGCTGTCATCTTTTTTTTTTTTTTTTACCAAAAAAATTTGTACATCTATGAAAGTGCTAAAAAAGTTTGTACCCTGTGAAAGTGCCTAAAATTCTAGGGTACCCTATTAAAGTGCTTAAAACCCTAGAGTACCCTATGAAAGTGTTTAAACTACTAAAATCCTATAATAGGAAAGTGCACCCTAAAACCTAAACCCTAGGATACCCTATGAAAGTGCTAAAAAAGTTTGTACCCTATGAAAGTGCCTAAAATCCTAGAGTATCCTATGAAAGGGCCTAAAACACTAGGGTACCCTAGGAAAGTGCCTAAACCACTAAAACCCTATAATAGAAAAGTGCACCCTAAAACCTAAAGCCTAGGGTACCCTTTGAAAGTGCCTAAATTCTAAAAAAAATAAAATTGGTGGACCTTAGACCTTGTAAAACTTTAACATGGACTAAATGGAACAATAAGTCCACACTTCTGGATCCTAGAACAATTACCCCAAAAACTCCATCATCTTTATTCCACCTTTATCTCATTAACCAAACAAAGTACAACTAATCTCAATATTCATATAATCCCATCTATTATCTTGTGGACTCTACTTGTCCCCTAGATTCTCATTCTTAATTTCATCTTATCAAGTCCTCCATTAGAAATAGTTTGGCATTCAAACGTGCCCTAGAGTTCTGATGGGTGCATTGGCGGTAGTGGACAAAATTGTGAGGGCCCAAATCACATGTACTTTATATATTGAAACCAAAAAGTTATACTCCCTCCGACCCTTTTTAAATGATCCATATAGGAATACGTGTAATTTGAAACCCCTAAAAAACATATTTCTCTATATAATTTTTTAATTTTTTTATACCAAATTAAAGTGCTCATTGAGTACTTTAATTTGGGGCAAAAAATTTTAAAACGTTATATGAAAGTACATTTTTAAACGTCCACAAAATACATATTTCCCAAATGGATCACATAAAAAGGGACGGAGGGAGTATTTTATAAATATACTGCTTTTTTTGAGGTCCATGTAAGACATGAGATTGTATACATGTGCGTAGAAGCCACATAAATTTATATAGTTGATCTAAAATGATTGATAGATATAGGAATTTTAAGAAAAAAAATTCCGCCTAAGGAGCTTTAGGGGAAAATTCCATATAGACTTTTTCTAAATTAACTTGCAAAACTAGTATAAATATGCGGATATTTGGGGTTGTACAGAGGGTTGACAGCCCTTTAGGTCTGCCATTGCGTGTGAGACCCACTCTAAAATTCTACAAAAATGATCTGAGCTAATTACTAATTTTAAATTATTTATTGAGTTGCCCGATTAGTTCTTTCACAATGATAGATCCATAATTTTGAATGAAAAAATAAAAACAAAATTGTATTAAATACTTAAGTTATCCAATTTAGATGATTTCTTTTAAACTAAACCCAAAAACTTATTTTAAAATTTAACGAAACAACTTGAATTATTTATGTGGATTCTAGCCTGCTACCCAACCTTATTTACGGAAATGACGTTTGCGCCATCCATTATGGGTTCCACTTTGTAATCATTTCATTGTACTAATAATCAAAACCGTTTAACTTGTAATAAGGCCCGTTAACAAGTTTACCTCTTTTTAAAATAATTGCATTGGCAACCGACACCACTTTAGCTACCCCATGCCCCGTTTGGATGCCGTAGATGATTTTGGTGGATTTGTAATGAGGGTGGATTTGAAGGTGGATTTGTAATAAGGATGGATTTGGTAATGAGGGTGACCTCACCTCATAAGAATGGTGGATTTCTTAGTGAAGTGTTTTGATGGTATTTTTGAGAAGGAGGATTTGGAAGGTGAATTTGATAGGATAAGAGAGCAAATGACCTATTTGCCCCCATTTTTTATTTTAATAAACCAAATGGATTAATTTTATTATAATAACAATAAATACATAATAATTACGAAAAATACATAATAAATCCTTAAAAACATTCAAACCGAATTACAACAAAATGAAAAAATTCCGGGCAAAAATTTGATAATTATTAATTTACAGGATCGAGATTAATCCAACGGTGTGGATTATACCATTGAAAATTTATTCGGTACTCGCTTGAAGTTCTATCCTTTCCTTGGACTCCTCTGGAATATCCCTACCCCCTCTCTCTCTCTCTTTCTCTCTCTCCTTTGAATCCCAACCGCCATGGACGCCGTTCAGGTGAAACGAGAAGTAATCGAATACTCAAACATCCCCAATTCGAACTAGATACCCCAACCTTGAACCCCACTTTTGTAATTGATCTCACGATTCGGTGGCAAAGATGACGGATTCCAAGCGGCTCTTTCTTCTTTATCCACCGACAATGACACTATTGGTGGTGTTCTTGGAACAGGCGGGAAGAGGCCCAAGGTTTGACTGAAGGAGGTTTGGTTAACAAATCCACCTCTCTCTTCATCGCCTCCTCTCTCCTCTGTTGGAAACCCCACAGAAAAATGGTATATGGTACACACAACCCCCAAATCACTTGGATTTGGAGGGGTAAAAATGGCAAAGAAAGAGGCATATCCACTCGTTAGCCAACAACAGTGTCAAGCCTGTCGTTAGCAAATTCAACTGCAACCTGATTTCGACTACCAATAGTGTTCCAAATCCGAGTCACATTTTGCCAATCAAACGGGGGATTAGGGTGGGCCCGGGATTACATATCCGGGTAGAAGCCAAATCCGGGTGCCTACTCCCTCATCCAAACAGGGTGCTATTAACAAACTACTGTATGAAGGCCAGAGAAAGAACGACGACGTCGTAATTCATTGAGTCGGTCATCCCCCATCCGGTCCCACGACTCCCACCACCTCGCCAAGTTCATACCCCACATCTGGCTCCTCTTCGTTCTACCACCACCACCACCCACATCAACGCTGTACAAATAAAAACACCTTGTGATCTGTGCCCTACCCGGTCTCATCTCATCTCATATTCCACCTCCGTCTCCCTCTTTAATTTCTAACAGAAAACACACCCAAAAAATTCAAATAAATTTCCCAAATTATGCCTCTCACTCTCACGTAATACTATAATCACTCTGCATTTCATTTCATTACTCTCTCTCTCTCTCTCTCTATCTCTAAAAATGAAGGGCAGCGCAAAACTAATCCTCCTCCACCCTCCTTCACTACCCAGACACGGCGGACCAACCACCACCCCTCACCGTATCTATCTCCTCCTCTTCGCTTCACTCTTCACTTTTCTCTTCCTTTTCTCTCTCATAACCACCACTAAAACCCCCATTCCTACCACCACCACCACCACCATAACCACCACCGCATCAACCACCTCCCCCCTCCCTAAACCCATCTTCGACGCCCTCCTCCACTACGCCTCACTCTCAAACCCCAACGCCACCGACAGTCTCTCCGCTACCGAGATCAAATCCATCGCCGCCGTCCTCCGCCGCATACCCAACCCCAACTTCCTCATCTTCGGCCTTACCCACGAAACCCTCCTCTGGCACTCCCTCAACCTCAACGGCCACACCGTATTCGTCGACGAAAGCGCCTATTTAGTCTCCAAACTCGAAGAGAAACACCCCGAAATCGAAGCCTACGATATCCAGTTCACGACCAAAGTCAGAGAACTCCACAGCTTAATTAACCATACCAGAGATCAAATCCGAAGCGAGTGTCGGCCCGTGCAAAACCTCCTGTTCTCCGATTGTAAACTGGGTATCAATGATTTTCCCAATTACATCTACGAAGTGGGGTGGGACGTGATTCTGGTGGACGGGCCACGTGGGTATTTTGCGGCGGCGCCGGGGAGGATGGCGGCTATATATACAGCCGGAGTTTTTGCGAGGAGCAAGAGAGGAGGGGGGAAAACCCATGTGTTTGTCCATGATTTTGAACGGGAAGTGGAGAGGGTTTGCAGTGAGGAGTTTCTGTGTCTGGAGAATTTGGTGGAGGTTAAGGATTCGTTGGGGCATTTTGTTGTGGAGAGAATGGAGGCTGATCGGTTTGAGTTCTGTAGCAATTCGTCGTCATCTTCATCATCATGGGTGGATGATTAAAGCAGGAGGAGCTGTTCTGATTACTTATTACTCCAATTATTATTGCGTATTTCTTACTCTCCTTGTATCTTTTTAATTTTATTATATACTGTTATTAGAAATGTGTAAATTTTGAGAGCTAGTGGTGATCAAGAAAAGGACTGAGTGGTGATGGAATTGTAAAGTAGTCTGGTCAAGCAGACTAAAAGAGAATTTGAGTTGTTTAAATTTCGTTTTTTAAGCACTTTTTAAAATTTGATTCGATTGTTTTAATTATGGGGGATCAATAAATGGGGTGACCATGGCATTGAATGGTGTGACCTTGGGTATTGTACTTATTTAAGGGAATGATTTTTAAGAGTGCATTCCATTTTTTCAGTACGGTAATTCAAGGGGAATGGTACCGACCAACAGGTACCGATTGTGCTCGGGGGGTCTCACACGAACGATTCAAATCATTCCCACATGAACAATCTAAACTGTTTCTTAGAATGATTTTCTGAAAAGCCCCGCTCGGACCTTCATAAGTGATTGATCCAAAATTTATAAGTATTTTGGATCAATTATTTCTGCATGTCCGATGGAGCTGATTTCTTGCGAAGTCCCTCGGTAATCACGTTATTTGGGACCAATACTTACGCACGTCCAATGAAGTTAATTTCTCGCAGGGCCCCTTGGAAAATCATTCTAAGGTGAATGATTGGTTCGGATCGTTTGTGTGGGGCTTTGAGCATGGTCGGTACCTGTTGATTTGTACTAATAACAGTGTTGTTTTTACTTTTCAGTCTAACAGAAACTTTATGCAAAATTGAGGATATAAGTGTGTCTGAAACCGTTCGATGCATGTAGATATATGTGCATCATATGGTTCCGAACACAGTTGTGGTAGCATTTGTGTTCTAGAGATAGCGACAGAGTGGGGCCCAAGTCCTTTAGAAGGGAGTGCCAGAGAGGATGAGAGCACCGTCGTGCTCTGACCCTGTCTCACCATGAGGCGCTTCAACAGGTGTGCGTAACATTGCTCTTTGTAGTGTTGTTCTTTTTATAAGTACGCTCCAAAATTTATCTCTGCTTGTATTTTTATTCTTTGTAATTCAAAGCATTAAAATACAATTTTGAAGTGCATTTATCCTATTCTTTGATACGTAACATTTGGACAAGATCTTAATACAGCATAACACAAAATACTATGAAAATTCTTAATTATTGAAAAGAATAGATTTCCTAAATCGTTGGCTAGTCAAACTATTATAATCGGAAAGTCTTCCTAAAAAAATTGGCTAGATTCTATGAATTTTCAACGAGCCGAAATCCGGTCAAGCTCTGAGTACGTAGATTTGTTCTATACCTTTAAGAATATTGCAGTAACGATAAACATATAGGTACCAAAGGCCAAGTTATAGACATAGTACTAATCGGTGAGTGGGTCCACTTTTGAGTCTCACAAAATGATCTGAATCGTTTAATAAATTTAGAATAATTTTCCGAGTGTTCTTGGAAAAAATCGGCTAAATTGAATACGCATAAGTGCTTCATCCAAATTTCAAGTTTTTCATATAGAACTTAGGATCTTGAATTCTAAATGAAAAATTTGAAGTTTGGATGAAGCACTTATGCATATCCAATTGAGCTGATTTATTACAAAGTCACTCGAAAAATTATTTTAAATTATTGAACGGTTGAGATTGTTTGTATGGAGCCAAAAAAAGGCCCCATGCTGAAAAATTGCGACTGGGTAAAAAATAGATGAAGATATCTTGAATATGAAGGTTTTGCAAACTTGAAATTTCCAAGGCTAACTTGCCCCAACTTTTTCTCAGGAACCAAACAGTACTTACAGAAAATTGGTTTTTTGATATCCACACCATGTTTTTGGCCTTTCAATGAAATTCTTAGACACAAAAATTTCACACCAAAAAGAAGGGTAAATGTCAATTTGAAAGTGTGGAACCACTGCCCTTTGTGTCGGTGAGTCCTGAGGAATAGGGAAAGCCCTGAAGCACGTGTTGTGGGGGCACTGTAAATGGGCGCACATCTTCTGGGCTTTTTCGACCCCGTACTAGGAGTATCTTTGGAATGCAGATCTTTGTATACCCCACGCTCACGCGCTCCAATGCCCGCATGTTGGCCCACTCTTTACGGCCTCGGTTTCTGGGGGCCCGTCGGTTATGAAAAATCTCAAGACAGCTTCAGGGATCAAGGACTTCTTCGCTATTCTCCACTCCAGTCCAATTTTCAATTTAGTTTCTTTTTTTTTTCTTTTTCAATTTTGTTTCCTGTTTCTTTCTATGGAAAGTATTTTTTTAGGTAAAATTATTTACGGAATATATATATTTTTTGTGTATAGAACAAAATGCGTGATTCCATTTCAAATAGATTGCTCAAGTCGTGGATGTAGGATTTCACAAGAAACCCTAAAGCCAAGAACTCATGTCAAACCATTGAAGAAAAAATAGCGGATGCGTACTTATTGTCATGGAGGATGAAAAATTTGTATGTGGTTGTTCGTCTTCCACTTCCAAATCCCTACTCTTGATCTTGACCTTAGTCTCACACACGATGAGATGATATGAGAAAATAGATTAAGGTTTGGAGTGGGGACTTAATCATATATTTATAAGCCTTAGTTCCATCATAGCCCATCATAATAAATGGAATCCTAATGGGCCTTGAATAATCTCTACACTTAATAATAAGCATGTACCCCTTAATGAACGTGATATAACCCAAATACATGCTAGCAGAGATTTGTCAATTACCCAGTCATATTTATTAGACGATCACAACTCAATGGGTAATACTGACACCACTCAAACTTTATTCGACAATATACAATATCTAATTATATAATCTATGTAGGCTCACCTACAAAAAATTGCTAACAATCTCTCACTTAGGCCACATAGGTCATCCGGATATTAGACATTGTAAACTTTCAAGAGCTCGAACTTTTTATTGTTAAAATTTATGACTGTCATCTCAAACAATTTGGTCCATTGAAAACACAAATATAGGATCATGGCAGCCTTTGTCATATTTATCACGACAGGATCCATATATGGTAACAAATATCTATGTATTCAGCGACATAGATCAAGTACGGAAGTGTAGCATGAAAATTACATGCAAATGTGATCCTTTAGCATGTCTATTTCAACTAGGGGTGAGCACGGGTCAAGTTGGTCGGGTTTTTGTCGGGTTCAGTTCGAGTCCATTTCAATTGGGTTGGAAAAATCAGAACCCGAAACCGAACCGAACTACCCTAGAAACCGATCGGTTCGAGTACGTCGGGTTCCGGTCGGGTTAGGTTCGGGTTGCAACTAGCAAGAATCCCCAAAATTTCAAATCTGATATCAGACTTCAAAGAGAGAGAGAAAGAGGGAAATCACGCTTCTAGATTCACAAAACAAATCATCGTAAACCATACACAAACATAGACCGTAATCTTTGAAAACTAACTATTAACAGTGTATACAAAAACACAAATCATAATCTTTGAAAACAAATCATCGTGAATTATACACAAACACAGCTTATACACAAACATCGACCGGTTGTCTCATTGTTTCGTCGTCGCCATCATCCTTGATTGAGGCTGTCGTCGTTGTCAATCCAAGGGAGAGACCTAGAGAGAGATCGATTTCGGAGATAGAGACTAGGGGTGTGCGATCGATTTCTACTATAGATGACGGTGGATGGCGGCTATAAGAGAGAGAGAGAGAGAGAGAGGGCGTTGGAGGCTTGGATCTACAAGTCAGATCTATTTTGAAGAGTCCAGATTTTGATAGTATAGAGATAGAGGTTTTGTTTTGGGTGGGGATTTGCTGGAGAAAAAGTAAAAGATTGGGTTTTGTTTTGCTGGACAACTGTATAACATAACGTTTTGTTTTGGATGGGGTAAAGGTGTACAACTTTACAAGTCAGTCAGAGTATATGTTTAAGTCGGGCTTCTAAAATATCCACCCGACACCCGATTTTTTTTTATTTTAAACCCAAACCCGACCCGACCACACTTTGAACCCGACTGAAACCCGTCGGATCGGATCAAATCGGGTTGGTGGGTCGGGCGGGTTTTTGCTCGCCCCTAATTTCAACTAGTCCAACCTTATAACTCAACAGAGTTCCTGAGTCAAGCATATATTCAAAACTTCATGTACATACCACGATTTGAAAATATGCAACTTTATTTCAGAATCATCAATAATTAAAAAGTGATCACCACAAAACGTCAAATGATTAATAATATGAGTAGCATAACTCCCATTAATCAAATACTTCACTAGAACTAACCACTCATTTGCGAGCTACATGCTCCTTAAACACTTTACGTGGTAAGCCCTTAGTAAGAGGATCTGCAATCATGAGTTCTGTGCTAATGTACTCAATTGACATAAGACGATTTTGAACTCTTTCCTTAACGACAAGAAACTTGATGTCAATATGCTTTGATTTTGACGAACTCTTGTCACAGTTCAACAGTTTTAGTATCACAATAAACCCTTACTGGCTTCTCGAGTTACCGACGGTATGAAGCCAGGTGATAAAATTCTGCAAACATAGCGCTTAAAGCAACAACAAACTTGGAATCCAAATATCCAACAATAATAATTAGATTCTCTGATATGTGAGCATATCATTTACAAACATCCATCAAGTATTTCAACTGTGCACGCAATAGCTGGATGCGTACAAACTAGAGCATACATAAGACTCTATATTGCTGACGGATAAGGGATGTCTTCCATTTGTTTCCTTTCCAAGTCATTCTTTGGGCATTGGAGCAAACTCATTTTATCACCTTTCACAATTGGTGCATCACATGGTGCACAATTTTGCATGTTGAACCTACTGAGCACCTTATCGATATATGTCTTTTGTGACAAGTCAATTATACCACGTGATCTAACACGATGAATCTGTATGCCTATCACAAGAGATGCATCACCAAGATCTTTCATTTGAAATTCTTGGAAAGAAATCTCTTAGTTTCATGCAATAAGCCTATATCATTGCTTGCTAGTAAGATATCATCGACATATAACACTAGAAAAATAAACTTACTCCCACTGATCTTAAGATAAACACATTGATCCATAGCATTTTCCTTTAAACCAAAAGAGGAAATTACTTGGTCAAACTTTCGGTATCATTGATGGGGTGCCTGCTTTAAGCCATAGATGGATTTCTTTAATTTACAAACCAAATATTTTGATCATTTAGTCTCAAAACCTTCTGGTTGCACCATATATATGGTTTTTTCAACGTTACCGTTGAGAAACGCAGTCTTTACATCCATTGGGTGAAGCTCTAAATCATATTGAACCAGAAGTGCCATACAATCCTAAAAGAGTCTTTCGATGATACCGGAGAGAAAGTCTCTTTATAGTCAATGCCTTCCTTTTGAGTAAAGCCTTTAACAACAAGATGTGCCTTATATCTTTCGATATTGCCTTTTGAATCTCGTTTAGTTTTAAATATCCATTTACAACCAACAAGCTTGACACCTTTAGGCAATTCAACAAGATCCCAAACGTCGTTGCCACACATGGACTTTAACTCATCCAATATAGCACTCATCTATTTTAGGGAGTTAACACTTTGTTTAGCTTGACTGAAAGATATGGGGTCATCTTCCAATCCTATATAAACTCATGTTCTTGGAGATAAACCATATAATCATCAGGAATCGCTGATTTCCTCCCTATTGGATCTCTTATGTGGCACAGATACTTGTGTTTGTTGTGGTTCATCCGTATTAGTAAGAGGCAACTCATGAACATTTTAGTGGTTTGCATCTGCAACATGTATAAGTACAGGTGTAACCACCCTAATAGTCTCACGTAAACTTCCTCCTATTTATCTAATTAGCTTCTGGTTGCCTACATCGCGTAGCATATTCATTTGATAGCTGGTTTTTGACCAACTATGAGCCACAATTGACCCTCAATCTCTTAGCGAGTAGAGTTTTATACTTGACTATGTTCGTTTTAAGCACTAAATACGAACCGAGCCACTTGCTCCCATAACATGGAAGATCTTTTCTTGCGATGGAACTCCTTTCCATATAGGTTTCTTTCCTACATGCTTATGTAGTGTATTCCTAATTACATTAGGAATTCTTACGTTGATCCCTATAATCACGAGATCTCCTGTTATCACATAAAAGACCAATTCAGTACCTTCTGGAATGCTCCAACTCCCTATACTTTTAAGGCGGTCTTGGCCATCCTTCCACGTAGCTCGGCATTAACCGCATAAGGCCCAGTCCACACATGCTGAGTTGTTCCTAGCTGAATCAATGTAGTCCCATAATACTATCCTAGTTGTATTCATAGCTCAACCAGCTCGGCCATGTCTTAGGACATCCCCTCACGGTTACTTCCGAGCTGGTACACCTTCACTTGGTGCCCAGATTATGCTTTGACCTTTACTTGTGGTCAACACAACTCGGCATAGGGTTAAAGTTAAATTCTTAATTTGTTAACAGTCGATTAAAATAAATAGACAATAGTTAGAGAGCAACGATGAACACAAAGAATATACGTGGAAAAACCCTATATGGGCAAAAACCACGGGAAGGAATCAAACACTATAAAACACATTGTGCGGTTACAATTGACCTTACTCACAATTAAGACTCCTCGCAATTGACCTAAGATCGATTGTCGACTCCTCGTTCACCACACCCAGTATTTGATTGCCGCCGCCTCGAATCCTTGAGCCTTCCAAATGTTCTTCCGGAAATCCACCGGAAAATTGAACTTGAACAAAGATGTAGAAACCTCTTGAAGCTTTGATTAACAATCCATGAACAAAGTGATTCAAGATCCACAATCAACCCTCTTGGTCTTATCGTATTGAAGAACAAACAAAGACACCGTTTTCTTCTTTTTTAGCCGACTCTCGTTGCCCTAGATCTGAACCGGATGGCATATATTTATAAAGTTGTCAATCCGATCAATCGCATCGGAAGCCGATTGATCGGAACATTGTAGATCTGATTTTTGGGAGATACCCAGTAAGAACCCGATCGATCTCTTTATTAATCGCTATGCTCTGATCCTTGTTACATACCACGGTCCACAGCTGTGCTAAAATTCAGAGTTACCCGATTGAGAAACTGATTGATCGCATGATTGATCTTCCCGTTCCGAATGCCGTCAGCCGACTCAAAACACTAACTCTCAAATTACATTACAAAATGATTCTTTCCACTCTAGTCCTATACAGACTTCTACTTAAAAAAATACAACTCGATAATCAAAGAAATAGATGTAAACATGTGATTTGTCGGATGGAATTGCCAACACAAAAAGGATGCCGCTTTTTGGAGCTTACAATCTCCCCCTTTGGCACTTCCATGACAAAACACATTATCCAAATAAAAATATCCCTCAACGGTATGATTAGCTCTTAATGGTATGCTGCAACCACAACTCAAACACCCAACCAATTAGATAGCATAAGCATAAACAACACCAAGCCCCGATGCCCAAAGATCAGTGTTATTAATTTGAGTTGAATGACAAGATACATCATTAAACGAAACAATACCATAACAGTTATCAGATGTGCGAGTACCATGCATAACTCTATTTCCTTGTTTATCCAAAATATAGCAGTCATTTTTAGAAAAATGAACCTCATGATGAGAATCACACATCTGACTTATACTTAATAAGTTGTTAATTACTTTCTGAGTAATCGTCAATTGGATTACTTGGTTTGTACCGCGACTTATTTGTGATAAGCTTTGCCTCTCGAAAACCTAATGTTTCGGGAATTTTTTGTTCTATTACTGATGTTTCGGGTTGCTCTGCATATCTCTCCTTTATGTGTTTTTCAGTTTGCATCATGCCACCGCGCCGTGCCGCTACCAAACAAGGTGTTAAACCCAAGCGAGCCAAACGGCCAGTCACTAAAACTCCCTTGCAGCGTGATCGGTTTTGTTCCTTAGATCAACAGTCACGGTATCATGATTTCTTTGCCACTCACACCGTGTACTTTGAGCGTCCTGTTGATATTCTATCTTTGTCAAAACACTACTCTTTTCCTACTTGGCTCAAAAATAAGAATTGGCTAGAACTTACCAATCTCGAAGGGTCGGTTAACCGCACTTTAGTAAGGGAGTTCTATAGTAATATATATTCCTACGATGAGCAATCTGAAATGTTATCGTCTTTGGTTCGGGGTGTTGTTATCATAGTATCACCAACTATTTTGGGCATTTTCACTGGTCTTACACCTTTAACAGAGTATGTTTTTCCCCTCTCCTGCTCACACCCTCGTTGTTTTGATATGGTCGCTAAGCGTTCGATTTCTGATGTCCTTACTGGTTTTAGTCATAATTGGGATAAGGGTTTGCTTGCTCAGGGGGAGCTTCGTCCAGATTTTCGCTTACTTAATCTTTTTTATTGTTCTAATGTTGACCCCACATCTCACTCTTCTGACATCTTGGCTACTCGTTGTTTTGCTCTTCGAGCTATTTCTAAAAATCTTCCTGTGGATTGGTGTCGTGTGGCATTCAAGTCTATTGCCAAATTTTCTCGATCCAACCCTCCCGTAGGTGTGCTTCTGTTTGGTGTTCTTCTCTGTCGCCTCTTCTCTCACGCCCACGTCACTGAAACCTCTGAAGACGATGTTGTCCCTTCCTCTGACTTTGCAACCAGTATTGATGCAAGATCTGCCACATTGAGTTCTGCTCATGTTGCCCACGTTGATGGTGCAGACAATGCTGTTCTTTTTTTATGCCAACACCTCTAATGCTGCCCCAGATAATCCTCATGGTCACTGTTGTTCTACCAATTGTTTTCAAGAGCAGCTAGCTGAACTAGTGGCTTCCAACCGTCAACTTGTTACCACTTTGTTTGGGCTGGAAGCTAGGCAGATTGCAATGGATGCTCGTCAAGGAGCTATGGAAGCTGCGCTCATGACCTACTTTGGAAAAGCTAAGGATCGTCACACGGCTAACCAACTGCATGAGGGGGAGGTTAATGAGTTTACTCGTGCTGTGCGACTGTTTCTTAATCAGCATCCAGGCTTCTGTCCACCACCTCCATGCCGTGCCTACAGTCACTGACTTTCTTTTGGTAGTTTTGCGCTGCTTCACTATCTTATCCTAGACGGTAGTCTGTTTTAGGTCATATTGCGCCCTGCGTGGCTGCTATTTTGTCTTTGCTTAGTGGTTCTTTTGCTTAGTACATATGTTCTGCTGGGTGCACTATTTTCTAGCTATTTTGTTTTTGCTGCCACGTTGTTTGTTGGTTATGTTGGAGTTGGTTCTTATGATTTCTATATGGTTTCCCATTTTGGCGCATACTTATTGTTTCTCTTGATCTACTGTTTCCTCTAATCCTTGGTTTCGTTACTTGCTCTTTGTCCTTCCACGACAAAAAGGGGGAGTAGGTTGTAGGCTGCTGTTTATGCTTATGCTATCTAATTGGTTGGGTGTTTGAGTTGTGGTTGCAACATACCATTAAGAGCTAATCATACCATTGAGGGATATTTTTATTTGGATAATGTGTTTTGTCATGGAAGTGCCAAAGGGGGAGATTGTAAGCTCCAAAACGCGGCATCCTTTTTGTGTTGGCAATTCCATCCGACAAATCACATGTTTACATGTATTTCTTTGATTATCGAGTTGTATTTTTTTAAGTAGAAGTCTGTATAGGACTAGAGTGGAAAGAATCATTTTGTAATGTAATTTGAGAGTTAGTGTTTTGAGTCGGTTGACGGCATTCGGAACGGGAAGATCAATCATGCGATCAATCGGTTTCTCAATCGGGTAACTCTGAATTTTAGCACAGCCATGGGCTGTGGTATGTAACAAGGATCAGAGCATAGCGATTAATAAAGGGATCGATCGGGTTCTTACTCGGGTATCTCCGAAAATCAGATCTACAATGTTCCGATCAATCGGCTTACCTGAAGGTTTTGTTTTAGATTTGTAGGATTCAGGCTGTAACATATCAGACTCATAGGTTTGAAGAATACCAACAACCTCTTCAACAGATTTGTTCTTAAGCTTTTCTTTACCTTGAAGCATTGTCACCTTGGTTTTAAACCTTTCGGGAAGTGATCTTAAAATCTTCTTCATAACACGAAAAGGAAGGATAGGCTCACCAAGGGTTTCACAACTATTGACAATGGAAATCAACCTTGGATAGTAAACGTTAAAGGTCTCATCTTCCTCCATCCTAATCGTCTCAAACTCAGTGGTAAGTCTCTGAACTTTTGATTGGTTAACAACATACGTCCCTTCATGACATGTTACTAATATATCCCACGCCTCCTTAGCAATCTCACAATTTGCAATTTTTCGATGCTCAATCACATCTGCAACACTAAAAAGTATATCGAGAGCACGATTATTAGCCTGAAGTGCAGCCTTTTCGGCAGGGGATAATTCGGAGGTTAATTTAGGGAGGGTCGTATTTTTTTCTTCCTTTGTGGGATATGTATATCCTTCCACACAGGATTTCCAAATTTCTTCATCGACAGACCTCATAAAAGCTTTGATACGGGACTTCCAATAGTCAAAATTATCGCTGTCCAAAATTGGAACGCGACTAGAATGATTGTTCATATTCATGCTATTGTTCATCGTGACACAGGATCCGCTCAGGAAAAAAAAAACTTCCTACTGATTACGAGCGACCACGCTCTGATACCAAATTAAATTCTTAATTTGTTAACAGTCGATTAAAATAAATAAACAAGAATTAGAGAGCAACGATGAACACAAAGAATATACGTGGAAAAATCCTATATGGGCAAAAACCACGAGAAAGAATCAAACACTATAAAACACATTGTGCGGTCACAATTGACTTTACTCACAATTGAGACTCCTCGCAATTGACCTAAGATTGATTGTCGACTCCTCGTTTCACCACCGCGCCTCGAATCCTCGAGCCTTCCAAATGTTCTTCCGGAAATCCACTGGAAAATTGAACTTGAACGAAGATGTAGAAACCTCTTGAAGCTTTGATTAACAATCCATGAACAAAGTGCTTCAAGATCCACAATCAACCCTCTTGGTCTTATCGTATTGAAGAACAAACAAAGACACCGTTTTCTTCTTTTTTAGCCGACTCTCGTTGCCCTAGATCTGAACCGGATGGCATATATTTATAAAGTTGTCAATCCGATCAATCGCATCGGAAGCCGATTGATCGGAACATTGTAGATCTGATTTTCGGAGATACCCGAGTAAGAACCCGATCGATCCCTTTATTAATCGCTATGCTCTGATCCTTGTTACATACCACGGTCCAGGACTGTGCTAAAATTCAGAGTTACCCGATTGAGAAACCGATTGATCGCATGATTGATCTTCCCGTTCCGAATGCCGTCAACCGACTCAAAACACTAACTCTCAAATTACATTACAAAATGATTCTTTCCACTCTAGTCCTATATAGACTTCTACTTAAAAAAATACAACTCGATAATCAAAGAAATAGATGTAAACATGTGATTTGTCGGATGGAATTGCCAACACAAAAAGGATGCCGCTTTTTGGAGCTTACATAAAGAACCCTTTCCTAGCAAGTCTGAGCTCCATACCTTCATGTGGTAGCAATTTCGAATCACATGATTTGTTCTTTCTATAGGTAACTGGATCTCTACTCCTGACCCCTTGCTCAGTGCAGAGCCTTCCACGTATAACCTTTATTCTTCAAAATCCTGCACAACAGATTCCCCTTTTCGAAGACTAGGACAATTGGCTCCTGCATGCCCCTGAGGTTGTGGTAGTGTTACTACCGAAGAGAAATTATGCTCCCCATTATTTCCCTCTTCATGGGTCTTCTTGGCCGATCAATGTGATGCCGTTGTTATGCTCTGATAATCTCAACCTTCAATTGATCAAAGAATTTTCTTGGATTAACAACAAACACACTCTTTGAAGCATTGAGTTTCAGCCAGTATTGCCTTCCTTGGATCTTTGAACATGGTCCAAATCTGCTGCCTTCTTGTGGCCTTTTGATGGTATCCTTATTTTACGTCAAGGAAACTAATCCTCATGTTCTCTTATTTATTTATTTGGCTCAAATTCTTTTCTTCATAGGATTTGTGCTCGGTGTGCTCGGTATGAACCTCCATCGCCCTATATTCTCAAGGTGGTCCTGGCCGTGCTTCCATATAGCTCGGTAAGGTCTTTCCAAGGTTAGCTCCACATATAATGAGCTATACCAAGATGGACATGTATTCCGTAATGTAACTCTGGCTATATTCGTAGCCTGACTAGCTTAGTCGTGTCCTGAGACACCCCATCATAGTTGATGTCAAGCTAGTTCACCTCTATTTAGTGTCCCTTACAGCACCTTGTGTAAGGACCCGTATTTTTACATAATTTTTCTGAAATAATGTTGGGTAAATGTGAGGAATTGAATTTTGATTAAGATAGATCAATGTGATAGTGGGAGAGTGCATTTGGGTGTGTTTAATATGCATTTGGAAGTTTATGGGTGAAAGTGTAAGAGGGTGAGACTATATAAGAAATTTTATACTTGCATTTTTACCAAAAATCAACCATCTCTCTCTTCATCAGCCATAGCCCTCTCTCTCACTCCTCTCCTCCATTGTTGCTTTCTCCAAGCTCAAGAATTCACCAAAAACTCAAGTCCCCTTCATAAACCCCACCTAAAATCACCTCATTTACGTGTTTTGAAGCTTGTATTGCACTCATTTCGCACCAAAAACTCATATTTCGGGTTGGAGCTCATTGGAGGCTAGGGCTTTCATTTCCTCACTCATTTGAAGCTAAAATCTTGAGGTAGGAAGACAAATTCTACTCCCTCTAGTTGTATCTATGTGATGTATGGCATATATCTTGTTCTTGTTGCTCAAATTCATCATTTGCTCTCAAATGGATTTGTTTGAGTTTGATTTTGTGATCTATGATTTGAGTACTTGTTTGATGCAATTGATTATTGATTCACATTCCCTTGATGTCTATTAGTTGCTCCACATATCCACTTTTGGCCTAAAACTTCATATATGCTATTGGGTTGAAGTTTCATGTTTTGAGAGAAACCCGCAGAAATTATGGGTTTCCCCAACCGGTTGTGCGAAAACTTCCAACCGGTTGGGCAGTTCTAAAGTGTTCACATGAATCTGTCTCTGCCCAACCAGTTGGGCAAAAACCACCAACCGGTTGGGCACTTTTGAAATTTTCACACGAATCTGTCTCTGCCCAACCAGTTGGGCAAAAACCACCAACCAGTTGGGATTTTCTGAAAACTTGTATTCGTCTCTGTTTTAGTCCAACCAGTTGGGTAAAAACCTCCAACCGGTTGGGATACTTCCCTATTAAATTGATGAATGTTTTTCTTATAAAATGTTAGAAATGACATATTTGAGTTAAATTTGGAATATTTGGCGAAAATTGGAATTTTTGTGTACGGGTATGAAGATTTGGCAATTACGTGGACTTTGATTGTATACTTAAACTTAGTTTAGAACACTAGGACACATTCTAGACACATGAACACATTTCGGGTACTTAGTGGTTGAGTTAAAGCCTTCCGTTCATCCTAATCTTGTACCTTGGCCGTGTCCATCATATTATACACATTCATTATGCATGCATCATGTTTATACACCTAGCGTTGGTAGAATAGTTTTCCTACTGGGCTAGTGAGCTCAACCTATCAATTTTTAGGTACACGGCATGGAGTACGAAGTTGGATGCGTGTGGAGTGATATTTATTTGCAGCTCAAACATGCACGAAGTTATTTTCCCATCCTTGTAATATATTTTTGGAAAGATGATTTTATAACTTCGATAGTTCATCTTTTTGATTATTTGGCAATGTAATAACTTTTAAACCTTGTACTTATGCATTCGGGCTATGGACGCTAGTGGATAGAACTTGCTTATTCGAAATGGTGAGATTGTATTTTGTTGATTTTGACTATTCTAAGGGGAAATCGTGAGACTTTGGCTTGTTCCACGTGGATTTTATTTACTTTTGGATTATTAAATTTGAGGGCGTGACACCTTGACCCTACTCGTGGTCAAATCTGTTTGGCATGGGTTTAAGAAACCCCTTCCTAATAATGCCGAGTTAAGTACCTTCTCATAGTAGCTACTCCAAGCATGTGTTTTCTTACTTCTTGGTCGAGCAAAGTGCAATTTTCTTTCTTTTCTGAGAACTTCGGCCTCTTTTATGGCATGCTGTTGCATCCTCTGGAATAACTCGGTAGGAGATTCTGCTTCCCACAATTAGTAGGCCTATTGCCATTGCATACTCGTTTCTGCAATTCCGTTGAAGGTTTCACAGTACCTCTTCTCGTCATCATGATAGGGAGTGGTTGGTTTTTCGCTATCACAATGTTTTTTTTATCTTCTCTGTTGATCTTCTTTTCACGTTTGTTAACTTTTCGAGCAAGTTCTTCAACTTTGCGTTTCATTCACTCAAGATTTTCTTCGTAATCTCGATTTTCTCCTCCTTTATCGTAGAGGAATCTGAGGACTTATTCCTATTTTCTCTCGGAGATTTTAACCTTCTCCTACTGTTTCTTGGAGACTTCTCCTTCCCTTTTTGTGGGGAAGTTCTTGATCACACTATTTCATCATAGTGAGGAATTCTTGACCCTCTACCTCAATCACAACAAGGACTTCTTGATCTCCCTTTTCGATCACGGCTAAGAGTTCTTAATCCTTTTTATGGTTTTTGGGGCCTTGTCCTCCAACGATGGGCTCCATATTTGATCTCTCCTTATCAGTGCTCTTCTTGTCATCACAATCGCGTGGCATTTGTGCGCTATAGTTTAACATTGTTGATCTCATTTGAATTTCTCGTTTCCCACAAACGGCGCCAATTGTAGAGGGGAAAAATTCAACAATATGCATTCTTTGCCAGAACCCTAGCACTGCAAGACAATAAATGGTTAGAGCGCAATCTCATCGGCAGAGGCCCTCCAATGCTTAAGTCATTATCACGTACTAGGAGGAAACCATAGAACACGTAAAGCATGTAAACACGACTTATCACGTACCTTTCTTCATGGGTACTGCACCTTATTTATAGATGCGGGGTGCTTGTTGTCCAAAGATCCTATTCACATTAGGAGTCATTTCCTATATGGGTCTCGTTCCATATAGAAACACAATCTTTATTCTACAAGGATTCCTTTCACGTTAGGAATCCTTGCCATTATCAGAATCCTCTTTAAGCTCGGAGTCCTTTCTCTTATGGGATTCGTCCCATATGTCAATACAATCAGAATTCCCCTCTCGTAAGGACTTTGTATCTATATTGGACATTTGTCCAATATGGAAGCTTAATGATAATCCCTTAACTCTAAGGATTTTACCTTTATCACGTAAGAGGCTATTCTAAATCCCTCTAGAATGACCTGCCACCTTATCACGTAGGCATTTATCTCAGCTATATACTTGTTTATTCTTATATACTGTTGCTGACCAGATACATAGCTCAGCACTAGCCTCGTGCAACTTCTCATGGTGCTGCCACCATCTCGTGGTGCTATCCTGGCTGCACACTTGCCTACCATGCTCTGCCATAACCTGGGGCATCTTCTTGTGGTCCCCCCGAACTGAGCCACCCTCACGTGGTGTCCAGGCTAAGCACGTGGTTCGTACGTGTTTGGGTATTTTCCTATGTAATTGCATTCTACCCTTTCCACCCATCATAATAGATGGAATCCTAATGGGCCTTGAATGGTCTCTACACTTAATAATAAGCCCGCATCCCTTAAAGAACGTGATATAACTCAAATACGTGCTAGCAGAGATTTGTCAATTACCCGATCATATTTATTAGACGATCACAACTCAATGTGTAATACCGACACCACTCAAACCTTATTCGACAATATACAATTTCTAAGGGTGAGTTTCCGAATGGATTTTATCAAAATCTGATAAAATCAAGCCTTTGATTTTATCCATTCGGAAACTGAGTTGATAAAATCTTAGATTTTTGCATTCAAATGCTTGATTTTATCAGATTTTATCAACTCAGTTTCCGAATGGATAAAATCAAAGGCTTGATTTTATCAAATCTTTGATAAAATCTGATAAAATCCATTCGGAAACTCACTCTAATTATATAATCTATGTAGGTCCACCTACAGAAAATTGCTAATAGTGGAGAGATAAAGAAATAACCTACACAATTAATTCTAGAGAGAGAATGATACACTTTTAATTGTCTACGTAAAATAATGTTGGATATTGGATAATTGTCCTCTCGATTTGCGTGATGACTCGAGAGATAGTAACAAAAAATAACCGTTAAGCCCGAAATATTGACATGTAGCAATCCCCATAACACATATTGTTAGTTGTTTTTTGGTGCTCAATTATATATAATTGTTATGTTTCTAATTATTTACTTTAAATTCTTAATTTGCAGAAAAACAATGATTGTAACAAAAATATTCCAGTTGTTGATCAATTAAGGCAACATGAGGTCGAAGTTTATACTTGGAGAACTTTACACGGTGATGATCAAATCGATCAAGAATTGGGACCAAGTTTATAACGGAAGAGAAAAGCACCCACACCCAATCTAATCCTTACAAGATGGAAATTTGGACCATGAAACTTATATAGAGTTGCACGGGAAGAATAAAAGGAAATTGGGTGCTCTAAGTAATTGGGTTGACTGGGAATACAAGGCAAGGTATTTAACACAAAAATAATTCTCTTCCTAGTTAGGTAATTTTGCAAATCCTGCCGTGCCAAATAATGGGAGTTTTAGGCAATAATGGATTCTCCTTTCCTAAGGAGACTTTGAACATAGTTTATATAAATTAAGGGGTTCGGCCAGAAGAGGAGGGGGGAACACAATTTTGCCGGGTGGGCAATTAGAAGACTATCACTGCGGTTGCGGCCGAACAAGGTCAGGTACACAAGAAGAAGAGCGAGAGAAATATTTGTAAGATTTATTTTATGGGTTCTAGCCAAGTATTTGATTTGTTTTTATTTATGATAGGCTAAAATTTTAAACTAGGGTTGAGGATGAAACCTCATAAATATTATTAGTTGATTTTACGCATGTGATTTTTCCTACTTGTGTTAATTGTTTATTGTTCTCGACTCAATTAATTAATATGCATGAAACTCGGGTATGGATTCAATCGATATGTATGGGTTTTTTTCCATGATTTGATATCTACATAATAATCTAATTGCTTGGCATATTAAAGTTGATATTTAAGTACGGGGTATCCATTGTGATTTGTTTTTATGGATACAGTGAATGATTTTGGCTTAAACTTTTGAAGCAAAGAGAGAACATAATTTTGTTAAAAAGAAAAATGCTTATTATAATATCAACCACAGTGGTTAAGATTAGCTTCTAAAATCATTGTGTAGAATTATAGGAAAAATCATTACATAAGATTATTTGATACTCTCTCCATCCCAATTTCTTGGTCCTTCTTTCCATTTTGGGATGTCCCAAAATATTTGTCTCACTTCTAAAAACATCCATCAGAATTAGGTCACTTTCCAATTTTACCCTTAAAAAGTATTTTTCTCATCTTAATTGGCTAGTCTATTATCTTTTTATTTCATAATGGTTTTATGATTTTGAAAATTTTGTATAATAAAATTAATTGATATCTATCAAACAAGATCGATATTGAATATGTTTTGACTTTCATATAATAAATTAGCCTCGCAATTTTTGTCACAGTAATATTGACTGGATTTAGGGGCAAAATATAAAAGTCAATACAAAGTTTTCACACTCCTTAAAAACCCGCTTCCCTAAAAGGGGCAAAAAAATTGGGACAGAGGGAGTATATATTTATGGGTGTGGATTCCAAAACCTTAGTTACTTTTCTCAACCGCTAATCTCCATTATTTCTGCGTGCTAGTTTAAGTATTTTCTTTGTCATTATTTTAGTTTAATTTCAGTTTACAAACCAATTCACAACTTTTTGGAACTAGGTTAGGGTTTAATCAATTTTGGATTATCTAGTTTTCCTATAAAAATCACAAGTCCCTGGTCGGTTCGACTCGCACTTGCATTGCTATACTTCAATACGATTCGTGCGCTTGCGAGTATAATAAAATTTCAACAACAATAACTTGTGGGGCTTGCTTCTCCAATGAACCTCTGTGGTCTTTATGGAACGGGGAGAAAGGTTGAGAAGAGGGGTGAGGTTGGCTTGAGATCTTGCAAGCTCACTTGAGAAGAGGACATGCACAAGTAACACTCGCGTTAGCGCCTCGCCCAGACAGTGGTGGTCCGGGAAGGCACTCCGACGGCCTAGCAAGTCACCGGCAGTGAGAAATGTGGTTGGAAGTGTGTAGTAAGGAAGTATTTTTAGAGAGAGAGAGAGAGAGTAAGAAGAAGAAGAAGAACCCTTCATTTGGTGGGTAAGCTTCCCTCTTATGGGCAAAGGGAAGCTTCCTCACCACGCTTACCGTGACCTCCATGCGCTGTCCTTCCCTAACTATGCACATGGGCAAGTAATTAGTGATTCACCGCCTTAGCTGACGTCAACCCACTAGTGTGCTTGAATAGTCAACAATTCTCGGATATCCCCCGGTCCGTCACGTGGTTCGCCAGATGCCTCGAGCACCCCGTTCAAATGCCGCCTGACTCCGCTTCAATCCCATATGTCACCTATCACAACATCAACTTCCCTCGGCCACAACCCTAATTCTTATGGCCCTTGGCCAAGCACCGCTCCTATCTTGGACCCATGCTTCATCGATCAACCTCGGTGATACTCTCGGCCCTTGTGGCCCTTAGTTCGTCGTTACGCCGTAAACCACTATCGCTCGGCGGATGACTCGCCTTCGGCCACATTAGCCATAGATCTGATTGAGCAGTTTTAAACGAACGCTTTGGCCCCAACCCCAAAAGTTGTCATGCGTCGCGTCCTTCGACGGACTATATTCGCTGAAGGGCCGATGGATAGGAGGTAAGCTCGCCGTGGCATGTATCCGAGCATTTGGTCCCCAGTACCTTTGTCTCTTGGTGGAGATTATGGACGTGCCGTGGGACCTTACCAAGCACCAAGGGGGATCATCCTTCTATTGAACCTTAGATGGTCCTTGTGACCTCGGCTAGGACATAACTTATGACAATATCAAAAGGTAAGTCATTTTACATCCAATGTTGGGAATTGTTCTCTTGGAAAGTATATTACTGATGAATAATTCAATCAAATTCCAAAAACTTTGGTAAACTGTTATATAAGAAAATATTACATGGCAAAATAAACAAAGCTTAATAACATATCTCTACTATTTCGGAAAATTCAATTTTGGGGTAACATTTTTTCACCCAAGAAGTAATAGGAGTAAATTTTTCTCAACCTCCCTCACAACGATAAATTAGGAGTGTTTTGGTTTTAGAAAAATTAATGCTCCAATTTTCGTTTACATTAAGTAAACATTTACAATGAAACTTCTGAATTTACCAAAATAGTCTTACATTGTAGCATAAAATCAAGGATACAGTGTCACGCCCCGCCCCGCCCTGCAAACGGCACCCGCTGTGGGCCTGAGTCGGTGCGGCCATGTGACATTCTACACAAAACTAAACCACCATCACAAACAGACAGAATAAAACTCAGCGGAAGACTTCTCACATAAATAAAAGTGTCAACGTTAACCACAGTTTCAAACACCAACAACCGTCTACTAAAAAAATATCTTAAACAATACATGTGCTCAAAATACTCTTTTATTACAAATCATTAAAATTACCAGATGACAACATGTCAAAAACTCACTCGACACCAACTGAACACCTCGGACGTTGACCGGTAGTGGACTCCTTCTAAGCCACATGTCATCTAGTAAACCATAAAGGAAACCAGAAGTGTGTGAGACATAGAAACGCTCGATAAGATATAACAGATATAATCAAATCAATATCCAAACACAGCTGCAATATGCAATGAATATTGACATGTACATAATCACATCACATGCAAGTGACACGTCTGTCACATCCTATGTATCCTAGGTCACTGTGGGAGCACACCCCGCTCGTTGTCATCGGTAATTAGGCGGCAAAACGTACTCATGGTATAAACCAATCCACAGCCCCTTCGCAGATACCATATTTTACACATCAAGCATGCATATCAGTAGCTAAAACATCAATTAGCATGATATACATCCATCACAACAATACATCATCAATACATCCATCTTCGTAACGATACATCATCATCATAGTTATATGGTATTGAACATAACCATGTCAAACACACTCAACTTTGATTCGACTGGAGTATGCTAAACTTACGATTTCAGCACCTCCCGATGACCTGATTTGTCACCTAGCCACAAGCTAAACCAAGCCACAAGCTAAACCATATAAGCAAATGATCATCTTTAAATATTAACACAAATGCTTAAATATGAAATTATAAGGCTACTATGGAATTAATCAACAACCACCAACTCCGTGAATTAAACCGTTTGCTACAACACACAAAACATAGGGACACACACACTTGTAAAATATTTCATAATTAGAATATGCATCAAAATGGGCTAAGACTTGGTAGACAATACTACCACATGCCAAAGTTAATCCCTGATTTTTCATGGATTTTTATAAGCAATAGAACCAAGTCGAATTCATGCACAAACTCAGAAATTCAGCACAACAAATTTAAAATCCAGCTAGACAGTCTGTCGTATTTTGGCTACAACTTTCTATAGGTTCGAAATTAGGCTATGAGACCACCACCATTAGAAAGTATACTTTCAATACATAAATTTCGATGTAAAATTCACCCTAATTGTATATTACACCTGTCGATGGAATCAATCTATCCAAGGATCAGCGTCCAAAGGCAACTTAAGAGATAAACAAATGAAGACATTTCCTTATGTTTCAACAATAGGAAGCCTTAAGTATGCTGTCACGCCCTCAAATTTAATAGCTCAAAAATAAATAAAATCCACGTAGGACAAGTCAAGATCTCATAAATTCCCTTGAATATTCAAAGTCAACATAACACAATCCCACCATTTCAAATAACAAGTTCTATCCGTTAGCGTCCATGACCCAATATGCATAAGTACAAGGTTTACAAGTTATTACAATAACTAATTAGTCAAAAGATTAATAAATTGAAGTTACAAAACCATCTTCCAAAAGTATAATACAAGATGGGAAAATAACTTCATGCATGTTTATGCTCCATGTAGATGTCACTCAACAAGCATCCAACTTCATGCTCCATGTCGTTTACCTGAAAAATTGATAGGTTGAGCTCACTAGCCCAGTAGGAAAACTATTCTACCAACGCTAGGTGTATAAACATGATACATGCATAATGAATGAGAGTGAAGGTGGACACGGCCAAAGTACAAGGTTAGGATGGACGGAAGGCTATAATTCGACCACAAAATAACCAAAGTGTATCCAAGTGTCCCAAAACGTTGCAAATATCCAACCAAGTCCAAGTAGTTCCCAAAATTCTCATTTCACATATCGAAAGTCAATTTTTTTTGTCAAAAACGCCAAATTAATCCAAATTCACTACAACTGATATTTCATAAGAAAACAAATCTTCAATTTCAATAGGGAAGTATCCCTCTGCCGGATTTCATGGGTTCCGTGCACCCCTGCCGGATTTCATGGGCTCCGTGCACCCCTGTCGAATTTCGCGGGCTCCGTGCACCCATGGCCAGGGACACCATACGGGTGATCCCTAGAGTTCACATTTATCCATAAAATATTTTCGATTTAAAACTCATCTAAAAAATTTACAATTTGTCCCAAAATTTATCATTTGCATCGAAAAGTCAAACCAACTTTTTACATTATCCAAACGATGCCAAAATATGGTTGGAGGGATGTACGATGTGTCCAATATTCAAGGGAATGATCAAAGATGAAAATATGATATTTTAGCGTTTCCCAACCGGTTGGAGGTTTTTGCCCAATTGGTTGGACTAAAACAGAGACGAATACAAGTTTTCAGAAAAGCCCAACTGGTTGGGCAGAGATAGATTCGTGTGAAAATTTCAGAAGTTCCCAACCGGTTGGTGGTTTTTGCCCAACTGGTTGGGCAGAGACAGATTCATGTGAACACTTTAGAACTGCCTAACCGGTTGGAATTTTTTACACGACCGGTTGGGGAAACCCAGAATTTCTGCGGGTTTCTCTCAAAACATAAAACTTCAACCCAATAACATATATGAAGTTTTAGGCCAATAGTGGATATGTGGAGCAACTAATAGACATCAAGGGAAGTTAAATCAACGATCAATTGCATCAAACAAGTACTCAAATCATAGATCACAAAATCAAGCTCAAACAAACCCATTTGAGAGCAAATGATGAATTTGATGAATTTGAGTAACAAGAACAAAATATATGCCATACATCACATAGATACAACTAGAGGGAGTAGAATTTGTCTTCCTACCTCAAGATTTTAGCTTCAAATGAGTGAGAAAATGAAAGCCCTAGCCTCTAATGAGCTCCAACCCGAAATGTGAGCTTTTGGTGTGAAATGAGTGCAATACAAGGCTCAAAACACGTAGAGGATGTGATTTTAGGTGGGGTTTATGAAGGGGACTTGAGGTTTTGGTGAATTCTTGAGCTTGGAGCAAGCAACAATGGAGGAGAGGAGTGAGAGAGAGGGCTATGGCTGATGAAAAAGAGAGATGGCTGATTTTTGGTAAAAATGCAAGTATAAAATGTCTTATATAGTCTCACCCTCTTACACTTTCACCCCTAAACTTTCAAATGCATATTAAACACACCCCAAATGCACTCTCCCACTATCACATTGACCTCTCTTAATCAAAATTCAATTCCTCACATTTACCCAACATTATTTCGGAAAAATTATGTAAAAATACGGGTCCTTACATATGCTATGTTGTATATTACACCTAATATTTACTTTGTCGTCGGTATGACTAGAATATTTCAGTCTTATCCTGGACAAGAGCATTAGACAAGTATGAAACATATACTTAAGTATCAGAAAAGAATGAAAGATTATATGTTGGTTTATCAGTTAGATAGTATATTACATTATGGGTAAACAAACTCGGGCTTTTGATAGTCACGTAGAAGGAATGAGAGTGAAAGCATGGCAGCATTACTTTGAGTCTAAATGGGTGTTGAAAATTTATACTAAAAGTCATGCTTTTACGTAGTGAATTAATATTTAATGAATTAATTATTAATCAATTTTTATCTATTTTGATGAGAAGGAAATCCTCCTGACTAAGTGTTGGAATGAGGTCCTGCTAAGGGCAAACAAGGGTCACAAGCAGCCCAAAAACATCTTCCGCAGTGCTTGAGAAGCAACTTTGGTTTCTGAAGCGAAGAGAAGGGAAAGTAAGATTTTTTACCCTTTGAATGATAATTGACTAATGCTTTGATGATCAGCCCAGAAGAAGCAAGAGGAAGTTCTGGGGAATTTTTTTGTTGTTGTTGGTGATGTTATCTGTGTAATATAGATTGTTTTTTACTTTTTTCCCCCAATTCCTAAGCTTTGTGAGTAAATTTCTATACATTTCTGATTTTATGAGACAAAACAAGAAAAGTTTAGACAAAACACAAAGCTATTGTATACAAAGTGTTGTATTCTTTTTCCTCATGGTAAGTGAGAATCCGAGTCAGCTTACACGCACCTCAATTAATTCTCGGGAGAGATTAGAACAACAACTCACTTTGCCATGCCCCCCCACCACCACCACCACCACTTAAATCATGGTTTGCCGCCGGGAAATCAAACCCTTATTATGTTGCAAGAAGGCATTCGCCCTAGACAATCCATGGGTGGAATGTGGGTAAGTGCTGTATTCGTGATTTGAAATAGTAACTTATTTCTTGGATTGTGCTCTTAGTTTCAATTGCAGCGACATGATTCCTGCTTGAATTACTTGGGCTTGACTCGCTATTTCCTTCTTTTGGCTAGCTTGGCAAACCTAGATACAAGAGGAAATAGATGGCTTGAATACTGGTACATTTTGCAAAATGAAATAAGTTTCTCTCATAGGAGAAGTCTATGTTACACGCATTCAATAGAAATTAGGTAACAAAATTTTTTACTATCATAAAAATGCACAACCAAGAAAAAAGAGAGTATAATACTAATAAAAATGGGCAACTATTTAGGTGTACCATATGCTATTATTCGTAACTTCAATAATAAGTGTGTAACTGTTGGGGAGTCGATTCTGAAATGAACCTCCTGTGAACCATTTGAGCCACTTGGGGCCTTTGTCTAGCGCTCCACCTGAGCGATCTTGCCTAGCCGAGGGGCTAAGATGAACCTCGCCTAGGGCCTTTGCCTGAACGCTCTTGCCTAGTCGAGGGGCTAAGAACCCGCCGAAGGCCTTCACCTCCGCCTGAGCACTCTTGCCTAACTGAGGGGCTAAGATGACCTCGCCTAGGGCTTTTGCCTGAACGCTCTTGCCTAGTCGAGGGCTAGGAACCTGGCCAAAGGCCTTCACCTGGCGCTCCGCCTAAGCGCTCTTGCCTAGCCGAGGGGCTAGGATGAACCTCGTTTAGGGCCTTCGCCTAACGCTCCGCTTGAGCGCTTTTGCCTAGCTAAGGGGGTAGGAACCTTGCCTAGTGCTCTTGCCTAGCTAAGGGGCTAGGAACCTCGCTTAGGGCCATCGCCTAACACTTCGCCTGAGCGCTCTTGCCTAGCCGAGGGGCTAGGAACCTCGCCTAGGGCCTTCGCTAAGGACTAGCTTGCGCATGTAACAACATCGTTAGCACTAAACCGACTGGGGATTCCAGCCAGGAAGGCACGCCGGCATTCAGGTTAGAAGAAGAAGAAGATGAACGAAGAAAGAGCTTCAGAGTTTCTAGAGAGAGAAAGTGAGAGAGGGGTTGAGTATTATGAAAACACTCACCTTTTTAGGTTGGGGGAGTCTGCCTTTTATAGGCAATGAGTTGTTTAGGCTCCAAGCTCTCCATACACCTCACGCGTCATCGGTTCCCTAGGCACATCACGTGGTTTGGTCAGAATGCCTGCAAGCCAGTCGCTTTGGCTGATGTCACTCCTGTCACGACTTTGGCAACACGCCACCTAACGTCACATCTAATATTTCGAGCACGCGTGATTGTGACCCCTCAAAATGCACTGGTTTGGTAGATTTAGTTCAGCTCAGCCACAGGTGATCGGTTTAGCCACTAGTGCTCGGCTCGATAAAGGGTGCTCGGATTGGCCAAGTAACCTGTTCGGCGTTTGGTTTGGCCAAGTGATTGGTTTGATCTAGCTGATGAGTACACCTAGCGCCTAGCAGATGAGTCCGCCTAGCTCCTGGAGGATGAGTCTGCATAGCGCCTAGCGAGTGAGTCCACCTAGCTCCTAACGGAGGAGTCTGCCTAGCGAATGAGTCCACCTAGCGAGTGAGTTTGCCTAGACCCTAGCGGATGAGTATGCCTAGTGCCTAGCTCCTAGTGAATGAGTCCGCCTAGCGCCTAGCAAGTGAATCCACCTAGTGCACAGCGAATGAGTAAGCATAGTGCCTTGCGGAAGAGTCCTTCGCTAGCGCCTAGCGAGTGAGTCTGCCTAGCAGAGGAATTCACCTAAGACCTAGTGAGTGATTGTATTATGCACTCCTCTCATACCACAAAAATAGTGTGCTATGTACCAAAAATATGCCTATTGTATTATGCACTTTCATGGTACATCCTTGTTTAATGAACCAAAAAATGTGTCATGTGCCTAAAAAAATGAGTTGAAACCTACCTCAAAAGGTACATAATCATTCTATGCTTCCTTTTTTAATGTATGCACCATAAATTTAGGGGTGCAAATTGAGTTGAACTTTGGAATGTTCAAATTCGTTCATTAAGTTCTTAAGCGAACTCGGACTGAGCACAAGCTCAATAAATATTCAATGAGCCTAGCTTGCTGAAGTTGAACTCAAAATTGTTATCGTCAATTGTATTGACACCATTCACACTTGGGCCTTGTTTCCCATAGAATCAATTAGTTGATTATAGCAAATGATAAATAAACTCATTTTTTAGCAAATGAGTTGATTTTAGCAAATAATTTCCTCATCATAAAATCAATTAGTTGATTTTAACAAATAATTTTTTTATTTGCTAAAATCAACCCAATTAATTTTATGAGATTTCCATTTAAGCAAATGGAAAACAAGGTTGGAAGAATGTAATGACGATTGGTCGCACTATACAAAGGAAGGTGGGTGGGGACTAAGCCTCATCATTCGGCCCATGAGCCCAAAGCCCGCTAGGCTCGCCGGGCTTTACCTGAGCCCAAGCTCGACAAATGGACGGGCTAGCCCAGTCAGGATTTTCCATGGGCAGGGCTTGGGCCTAAATATTTTCTTGTTGACCCGCCCGCCCATTAGCCTGCCCGGCAGCCCGAGATATCAGCCCGCCCGGTAGCCCGGTTATGTTGATGCACCAAAAAGTTAACATGATTGGTACACACTTGATTATTTCCTTCCCAAGCCAATTAAAGGCAACGTACTACAAGTGTACTATAAGTGAACATTTTATCTGGTGTATTAGAATTACTCCTAGTTCTTTTATTCTTTAAGCTTTGTTGTTCTTTGCCTGGAAAATTCTAACATGTTTTTTTATTTTTAAAGTTGAGGGATTCTATTGTTTAATTATTTTTAAAGTTTTTTTTTTGTGGGTAAATTAGCATTAAAATAAAAGGAGGCAAAAGAATATACAACCTACAAGGGGCATACCCCAGGAGGACGAAACAAAAACGAAAGAAAGAAAACAAAAAGGCTGATAAAAGGAAATAAGTGGGAAGGCCAAATGGCTACCTGGGAAAATAAAGGAAATCTACCCAAACAAGACTTAATACATACTTACAAGAAAGTATCATATGGTATCTAACACAGAATAACATATGGTATCTAACACAGTGGGAACCTAGAATAACTTATGGCTTGGCTTGGCTTGAGACATAAACGCAACAACAGATTTCTTGGCTTGGCTTGATTGATGCCACATCCAGCGCACAACACACTTAGGCGAGAAAAATAGGAGGACACCCCCTCCCAAAGGGGATCAATCACGCCAAGGGACAACCCGCAAGGCTAGGTCAAAAGGGAAATAAGTGCAAGCATCAAAATTGAAACTAGAACTATATTGGATCTGGGCAGTACCGAAACACATAGTAGAGCACAGTAGTTGGTAAATAGAAGCGACCCAAAATTTGAACTGGAATTGGATAGCAATGGATTTTTGGAAATTTCGGTAGCATCTCCTTTGTAACATGACAATCCTAGGTGAGTAGTAAAACTACCAAGACAGGAACAACAACCATACAACAACACAACAGTACTAGAAACCTTATGCAACAGAACCTACACCGCAGTTATAATAACAATTTCTGCAGATTGGGACAACACTCTGTCTGGAATTTGCTGCCCAGAACATTCGACTCTAAAACCAAGGTCTCATAGAGTAAAAGTCGATACAATGCTCGCATCAATTCGATTCCATAGCCTCTAACCGACAGATCACAGAATATTGAACATAGAATAGATCATAACATGTACAATTCATATATTATCCTACGATATTGTGGCTCACCCTTCAACTCCATCGAAGTCTCACACTTTTACCCACTCTCTCTATGGGACCAACACACCCTCACCTTAACCTCACCAAATGGCCCCCTCTATTTATTACCTCCACTCTCAAAAGGCTCTGGAGATCAACCACTCTCTCACACAAGTTCACACATTTTGGTAGATCACACAACTCCAATCCCTAAATTGTCTGGTCCAAGGATAGAAGATACATACCAATAAATAAGTACTGAGATTAAAGGATAAATTATTCCTCTTATCACTAGAAGTAAATAGCAGGAGGACCCTCCAAAAGGCTGCCCCAAGGGGATGCCCAGCAGAACAGGAAAACCAAAAGTACTTCCACCCTCCAGTGATACACTTGTGGATCTCCACCCTGTCGACCTCTGTGATCCCCTGTGATTCTCTAGGAAATGCAGTGTAATGGAAAGATACCCTTATGTCCTGCTGCAATAGCACACAAAAGAGAGGGCATTAGTGCAGTAAAGATATTCATTGAGATTCCATTTAGCAATCAGCCAGTGAAAATGGGGTCCTTGGGGGAGATCCCTCATGGACAACGATTTAAACCTCACCATAAAATATATCTTGCTTACTACAACTGAAACAGGGCATGCAAGATTTTGGAATTCGCATATGTTGCTCTCTATCCACACATGGTAAACCGGTAGTTATAAAAGCAGTTTGAGAATGAGTGCTTTAAGTGATTTGCCCCTGATTGTTACCATGTGATTAATCCAACTGGTCCAATTTCTGGCAGGCCATGAGACATTGATTAGAACCTAATCCCACACTTGTGTGGTGTAAGGGCAATTAAAGAAAAGGTGATTGTGACTCTAACTTCCATTATAAAAGCTATAGCGAGAGATAGACTTAGTACCGAATAGGACCAGTCTATCCTCAGTGTAGAGTCTTTCTTGAATGGCAACCCAAGCTATTAGGCTACATTTAGGTATATGCCCAGGGAACCATATGCATTTATACCATGGAACTTTGGGAATGGGTTCATTAGGTGGTTCCAAAAGGAGGAGATTGTAAACACCCCATTGGAGGTAAGAGTCCACCTAATCTGATCATCCTTATCCTCAGATGGAGGGGAAAGGAGTGGAAGTTTCAAATTAATTTCCATGAGTTCAAGTGTCCGAGTGATAGGGAAGGCCCAATGGGAATTCCTTATGACAGTAGCAACCTTAGAATCTCTAGGACGCACATGGAAGATCCTAGTGCCAAATTTTTCTGCAAGCGGGCCTAAAGGGTACCAATTGTCAAACCATAGGGAAGTAGACTTACCATTACCAATGGTGATCTTCAAGAGAGGATGTACCATAGGCCTGAGAGCAAGGAGTTTCCTCCAGACCTAGGATGGGTCACCAGGCATTTTGGCTTCCCAAAAGCTATGGCCTTTTAGCAAATATGATTTCACCCACTGACACCACATAGATTGTTCCCCACCAGAGATGAGGAACCAAATATGTTTTGCCACCACAGCTTTATTCCAAATTTGAATGGACTTGAGACCCAGACCTCCCTCTTGTTTAGGAGAGCACAAATGCTCCCATGACACTTTGCTCCAGATTTTTTAAGGACAGGGCCAGAGTAGAGAAAGGCTCTGAAAGTGGACTCCACCTCTTTAATGACTTTTTTGGGGAGTATAAAGAGGCAGGACCAGTAGGTCTGCATAGAAAATAACACATTTTTAATCAATTGTACTCTAACTACATAGGTTAGATCTCTGTTGGTCCAGGTTTTAGTTTTAGCTGTGATCCTATCAATCATGGTCTTGCAATCACCATGCTTAAGTTTAGTGGAAAGTAAAGGAACACCAAGGTACCTCATAGGCAAGGAACCTTCTTTGAAACCAAGTATTTGAAGTATGTCACTTTTGATGGAATGCTGGACTCCAGAGAAGAAAACACTACTCTTGCTAGGGCTAGGAGAAAGCCCAGATAGAGATTTAAATTCCTGGAGAGCAGCCTTAATGTGCATTACAGAGTTCAATTCATAAATTGATAATTTTAGTTTTGCTACATCTCCAATGAAATTGGAAGTCAGGAAGCAAGGCTTTCTTTCTAAGAATGCAAGTCAGAACTTCCATGACAATAACAAATAAGTAAGAAGAGAGAGGGTCTCCTTGACTGAGCCCTCTCTTGCCCTTGATGTATCCAGTGGGTTCTACATTGATACTAAGTGAATAATTGGCGGTGGTAACACATGCATGGAGCCAATTGATCATTCGAGGGTGAAAGTTCATACACTTAAGGACATCCCATTAAAAATCTCATTTGACATTATCATATGCCTTCATTATGTCCACTTTCATTGCACATCTAGGTGAGGGGGAAGATTTGTGGTACCCTCTCATAAGTTCCTAAGTAAGGAAGATGTTATCTGCAATTCTCCTCCCCTTAACAAAACCATATTGTACACTATCAATAAGAGAGGGGAGGGCAGTTTGAAGCCTCTTAGTAAGAATTCTAGCGATGCACTTGTAGACAATGTTACAACAAGAGATAGGCCTATAATCACTAACCTTGGAAGGATTAGGAATTTTAGGCACAAGTTCAACAATGGTGGCATTGGTTTTAGCTAGTAGCTTTCCAACTTAAAGGAAGTTTCTTACTGCTGCAAAGATGTCATGTCCTATAATAGGCCAGGCCTTCTGGAAAAATCTTGCATTGTAACCGTCAGGGGCGTTTTGAGGATTAAGCTCAAAAATTGTGTCTTTGATTTCAGCATAGGTGACTTCATGAATCATAGACTAACTTTGAGCCTCAGTCAATTTTTTGGTGATAACTTGGCTAATCCTCTCCAAACCATCATATTGGGGATCATGAGGTTTGCCAAGTAAGTTATTGTAGTATGTGACAAAAGAGTCCATAATGAAACTCATATCCTGTGTAATGGATGAGTCATCAATGACAAGGCTTGTAATCTTGCTCCTATTCCTATTATTGTTACAAACTTCAAGAAAAAAAGAGGTACATTGGTCCCCTAATTTCAACCATTGTATTCTAGATTTTTGTCTAGCAAGACTTTCCTCAGCTCTAGAAAGAGTAATGAACTTCTTGAAGACATTTCTTTCTTCAACTTGAATGGCAGGGGAGGGATTATGACCTAAGTCCAGTTGTAATTTTTCAAGTTGGATTTTGGATTTTTGAACTCTATTAGATAAGTCATTGAATTCTTTGATGTTAAGCTTCTTAAGTTCAACTTGAAGAAGTCTAGGCCTTTCGTAGACATAGTACATAGGATTGCCCAATACAAAGGTTCTCCATATTCTTTGGACAATAGGGAGAAACAAAGGGTGTTCTGCTAGAAAGTCAAAAAACCTAAAGGGCTTGGGAGTTGCCTTTGGCACAACAGTGATGTAAACCACAGTAGGAGAGTGATCAGAGATCCCAAGGGTTGGGAAAAAAAAGCAGAGGAATAGGGATGGGCTTTAATCCAGTCATAATTAACTAACACCCTATCAATTTTGAAAGAGATATGATTGGGAGGTAGCTACCTGTTAGACTAGGTAAGATGACATCTAGAAAATCTTAGATCATCAAGCCCACTAGTGTACAAACAATTGTTAAATTCATCCACATGAGGAAGGCACAATGGGGTTCCCCCAAATTTTTCCTTGGATGATCTAACAACATTGAAATCCCCCAAGAACCACCCAGGGTGTAGGAATCTTGAGATTCAAAAGGTCTTTCCAGAGATCTTTCCTCTCCTGAGGGTCATTAGATCCATAGACAAATGTTGTATGGAACTCATGCCCATCCTGCAAAATCCTGACTACACAATGTAGGTACTAATTGGACATATCCAATACTTGGACGTTCATAATGAGAGGGTCCCAACAGACAACAGTTCTGCCATTGGGGGAGTGGAAGTTATTGTGAGCAAAAAGCCATTGAGGACACATGAAACTCATGACCCTTTTGAGATTAGGTTCCTTAATTTTATGCTCAATTAGACCAAATAAGGACACTTGTTGATTGTGCAGAAAAGATTTAGTAGCCTTTTGTTTGAAGGGATCATTGAGTCCAAGCAAATTCTGAAACCCAAAACATACACATGCACTAGACATGAAATTATTCAACAAAACAAGCATAATATAGAAAGTATAATATCAAGGCCTTATTAAAGGTAAGAAGGGATTAGAAGCTACCCTGTTTAAGAAGCTGGATTTAAAATTGATGAATTAAATTGCTGGATTTGTAATAGAATGAAAGTTATGGTTACTTATGAAAGTGTGGTAATTTTTGACAAATGTCCCATTGGAAAACAAAGGAAAGTAAATTATGCTACAGTATGAATTTTTTGGTTCTTGTATGATTCAAATTTACACACAATCATAAGTAATAGAAATAATCTTTATTTACTTGTAATTTTCCTGTACCAATCACATTACAAAAAAAAAAAAAAAAACAAAGGAAATAAAGATTTTGGCTCGGCCAATTTTTTGTAGCCCGGCCCGACCAGGTGATATTTTGGTGCCGGGCCTTACCTTTTGAAAGATAGCCCGTCCTGTTTATAAAAAAAAAAAAAAAAAAAAAACTAAACCCATGGGCAGGGCTTGGGCTTGAAGTTCATGCCCTACTGATGATGAGGCTTACCGCGGATGAATGTGATAGTTATCCGACTCATGTGTTACGCGCGACGTGGGAACAAGACGCGCTTATCGTCTACTGTAGCTCCTTCCTCCCAAAAGCAACAAGAATTTAATTCCTTCAAAAACTGCTTTTGTGAATTAGGAAGTAATAAGGTGTGTTTGGAACTTGAGGAAAGTGAGAAAAAGGAAAGAAAAATTAAAAAAAATTTCTCATCTTATTTGGTTTAGAGAGAAAGAAGAAAAAAAATAAAAATCTTAGTATTGTAAATAGTGAAATTTTTCTCGCATTTTTTTCTCATTTTATTTTTTTTCATTTTCTCTACTCTTAAACATGTTGTCCTCCTCGGGACATCAAAGATCCTTCTCTTCCACATGTTCCAACCAGACCCTAAATTTCTCTCGTCAACGATCGGCATATTTAAAAATTCCGTTGGAGAAGCTCAGAGGAAAGAAACAGCAGAATTTTTTGGAGAGTGAGTGAGAGTCTTCTTGAAGCTTCTTCGCATATAGGAAGGGGCTTTTGGTTTTGGGTTAATTAGTAGGTATACTCCCTCCCATTCTCCATATCCTACCATGTCGATCTCTGGTATTCAGGGCCAACTCCTCGAAGTCACCGGTATCCTCTCTCTCTCTCTCTCTCTCTCTCTCTCTCTCTCTCTCTCTCTCTCTCCATACCAATATGTGTGTATCTTCAATTTGTAACTGGTTATTTATGTTGATTTGATTGATTACAGTGGTTGGTTGTAACAAATTGAAAGACACAGAATGGATTTCGAGGCAAGATCCCTACGTTTGCCTCGAATACGGTAGCACCAAGTTCCGTACCCGCACCCACACAGGTTCGTATAAACGTGTTTATGCGTTATCAGATCTGTTGTTTATTCAAAATTTTCGATTTGTGAATTTTGGAGAAATAGTCGTTGAATTTTGTACTATTCTTTTTATAGATGGAGGCAAAAACCCTACGTTTCAAGAGAAATTCACATTCACGCTAATTGAAGGGCTTCGGGAACTGAACGTTCTTGTTTGGAACAGCAATACCCTCACCCACGACGATTTCATTGGCAGTGGAAAGTTAGTTATTTGCTCCTTGCTTTTGATTTATCAGCCCCTTTTTTCTGCGAGGTTTAATCTTTAGTTGTCTGACCACTTTTTTTGCTCTTTGTAGGGTTCAATTGCAAAAGGTTCTTTCTGGGGGGTACGACGACAACTCGTGGCCACTACAGACTAAAACTGGCAGGTAAAAAAACCTTCCTTCGAAGTTGTCATGATAAGAATAGTGAGGTTTTCTATGATTTACAAGTTTCAACTTGCTTAAGAAGTGATTCGTTTGCTCAAATGATTTTTGGAAGGAACGGAATGGACATATTGATACAGATTCACCAAAATTGGTGAATGGTGATTCTATCTGTAATGTAGAAAATGTTGTACAATAGTTACCGCGAACATTGGAGCTAAACTAATCTAAGAGTGTTTAGAGCCAAACTAAACACTCTTAATAGGTTTGATGACTTTTGTGACGTTATGTCTGTGATTGAATAATGTGTTCTAACTTCTAAGGTGTATAAGAGGCAGCCGTGGGAATTGACTTTAAGGGATGGTTTTGTAAATGACCTAAGAGAAGTAAAAATTAGGACAATTGTGGGTGAACATTCGTAGTGACCCTTTGAAGTCTGAACACCAATTAGATACAAATTTGGAAACTTTATGATGTGAAGATTAAAGTTTACACGTTCGCTATGCTTTTGTAGTTGGAATGGCTTCCTCCATGGTTTCGTGGATGGAGAGAGGATTTTTTCACTCCTGTGATCTTTTATCTGTGCCCTTCGACATTGATCTGGCCTGCCATACTCCTTAGCCACGAATCACCCCACACTGAAAAGAAAAATCAACAAAAAAATTTAAGTCAAGGTTTTATTAGAAGAAAAGGAATATGGAAAATAAGATTTCTGATTGCTTCTAAAGAGCTTCAATTGTGCTGTGTAGTTTTAGGTCACTCCCTTTACTTGCTGAACTTTGCTCAAATTAACCTTAAGTATGCACGGAGTCCTAAAAACACGAGACTAGCAAAAGTAGAGCTATATGAGAGAATAAACGAATAGCCCATTGAAATAAACTGTAGCCTGGGGTAGCATAGTTGTTAAACTATTTAGAATTTTAGCTATACTTATTTCTCAAACTCACTTAGGGATAGAAATGGCCGCTGTCTATGTAATTTAGGTGTTTTAGTGAAGACTGCTGTCTCAGTTCCAATGTTTTCAGGCCAAATTGATTCGTGACCTTGGTTTTCGGTAGCCATGTCTTGCAGCAGAGGGCAGTCGATTGCTTTTGATATCCCATTCACTTCTTGGCATGCCACATTTGGTTATGATCAGAAGTGTAAATGGTCAGGAATTATGTCTAAGTGATGTCATTGGTGAGCTTTGCTTGAACAACTGGTCAGGTGTTTCTGGTAGCATTTCAGTTTCTCGAGGTTTGTGGAAGTTGTGAAAGACTCAGCAAAAAGCGTCATAGCCTTATAGGTCTTAGTTCCAAGGTATGAAATGCAAGATTTAGCTTGTTTTATTTCAACTATGGCAGTGAATCTATTCGTCTAAAAAATTTCTATCATCTAAATCAAGTGATGTTTTCTTCTTCAACTCAACTGCCTTGCCTGTGTCATCAAATAGAAGCAGGCTGTTCTTACCGTATTCAAGATGAACAGTTCTAGGTCAGGGCGGATGGAGTTGTAGAGTTCTAGTTAGATGGCTGAGCAACTTGTTCTTACTGTATTCAAGAGGAACAGTTATATGTCTGGGTGGATGGAGTTGTAGAGTTTTAATTATATGGCTGAGCAAACAGCTACACGAATCTCTAATTTGTAACCAGATGTGTCTGCCGACACTGTCGTGTAGGTCATAAGAATAAAATAGGAAGCTCAGCTGAATACTGCAGCCTATAATGCTCCATCTGCGACACTCTAGATATCAATTCTTACTTTCTCTTAAAGACTGTTAAAATTTCGGATAACTGTCAATGGGAAGAATAGTCCGTTAAAGCTGAAGAATGGCCTTCTTGTAATTATGTAGAATGTATTTCCCCAATTTTAGTTTTCAACCATGTGGTTTGGGGCTTAAAAGGAAAAAACATGGCCGATCTTCTTTCACTTCCAGAAATATCTCAAATCCATGTATTATAATTTGAAAATATTCGATACTTCCACATAATCATGTGATGTTATTTGGATTTGAGCTTTATTAAAAATCAGATATCCTATGATATTTGTATGATTTGTGGATCTTGTTGAATACAATGCCCACAGTCTAGAATTGGACGTTCAGGCAATGACGTTTGTCAACATTCTAATGTTCCTTTCCTCGACAGGCATGCAGGAGAAGTTAGACTTATCTTGCATTATGCCAAGGCCAATGTAAGCTCCATCTTCTGTGCTTTATTTTTTGCTGATTTTGTTCATATACTTAGTTTTCTAGTCTGGGAATTGTAGCATGAAGGTTCTTTCACTTAGTCTGACTTTTGCACTTTTATATTGTTGCAGAAGCCTGCGACAAGCTATGCCCCATCAGCTCCACCATATGTAGCACCATCTGCTCCCCAAGTCTCCATGTACTCCACACCACCACCAGCATCTTCAGGTTTTTATCCACCGCCGGCTACTGCTTACCCACCACCACCACCGTCATCGTATGCTTCATACCCACCACATTCAAGCCCTTATCCATCAACCCCTTACCCTCCATCTCAGCCACCTGCTTATCCTCCACCATACCCACCACCTTCAGCTTATCCCCCTCCACCATATCCACCACCCCCACAGAGGTCACCCTATTATCCTCCTCCAGGTAACTCTTCTTTTCTTAATTCATTCTCACTTTCTCTATCCATAATTTACCAAATCTTTGATTCTCTTGCAAACAGGTCCGTTTCCTGGACTCTATCCTCCACCACCCTACTGAGGAGGCAAAGCTGCAATGTATCCAGGTACAAGATCTGCACTACACCAATAGTCAGTGTGCAGGTTTTGTGATAGTGACTTCCCATCCTCTCTAACCTTGAGGTTTCAATGCTCCTCTTGACAAACTCATCTGGGGCTTGTTAATGTCATTGCTGATGTATTCCAGTTTTAATATAGCAATGTGGGTTTCCCCTCGGTAGTTAATACATTTGCTCCTTGTGGCAAGGGGATGTTATGTTAATTTTTTCCTGCCACGTGTGTTGATATTAAATGGTGGTCAATGTCATTAGAAATGAGAGTTGTTTGTAGATTCCGTTTGTGTATGCCTGGTCTATGGAAACACAAAACTTGAGTATTGAAGGGTCGCCCTAGACTTGGTCTTATTGTCAGCTTTTTGAAGATTGGTAAGTGGTTTATTATCTGCTCACTATTGGATTTTTCTATGATGACCAATAAGGATGGCAATCCTACCAGAATTGATGGTTAACCGGAGCGAACTGATTGGCACAGTTTTTGACCACTTTTTCTTTTACTTCGATTATGTTTTTTTGTTTTCAATTTGGAAAAATTGGCCAGTTCAGTTTGGGTTTATACCATTATCGCAACGAAGCCGAACCGCAACCAAAACTGAACAGCAGTGTAATTATGAAAATACCCTAATATATACTATCTATTATACAGCTTTCAATTAGAGTGAAGTGTTGATTTTTTAGTGAACTCTATGGTGATTTTGTTAATGTTTGGAAGATAGATTCATCTTGTGTTAATTGCACTTGTTATATTCATTTGTAACTACTAATATTTTTGTTGCCCATTTCGTCTAGTGGATTAAGGTTGGCTGATTAAAAATGTTCACCACCGGTTTCAGTGAAATACCGCATTGAACCGGCAACTGATGGTTTTGGTAATTGTTTAGATAAAAATAAAAAAACACCAATTTTGGTTACTGTTTTGGTTTTAACTAATCTTATTACAAGTGTAAGTTTTGGTTTTGGTTTTGGTTTTGGTTTTTATTTTACCAAACTCTGAACTTGAAATTTAATGCGCCCTTTAGGGGTCATAATGGGTAATGGGCTATCGACAATTCCGAGGCTTATCAAATGACTTGGTGAGTGTAAATACCAAAACGCTTTCGGCTTATTTACTAACTAGACACGCAAATGCGTGTGCAAGTTGAACTGGTCAACTAAACCGGTCTGGTGATGCTCTTTGTGTTAGTCTTATTCTTTTCCTTAAGCATGTATTTTTCTAAAATATGGTGGAGTTGATTGCAAAACCGGTTCACATTAACATTAACTTAGACAAATAAAGAAAGTAAGAACAATAAATTGGAGTTAGGTAATGATAACAGTGGCCAAAATAGGATTAACTGGTTAACTATTTTATTAGAAATTAGAACCATCAAGGCTTTAAAAATAAAATAAAAATGGCCCCAAACACAAATCAATAAAACAAAAGTGCATAATGTGCTATGGAGATTAATCAACATGACAGGGATGAGCCCGTGGGCCCAAAACACCCTTTGGTAACCCCTCTAATCTGGTCCATCCAAAACATGTTTGAAGGGCCGAGATCGACACGGCAGTGCCTATTCTTAGCCCTTCTAATCTGGTCCATCCAAACAATGTTTGAACGGTCGAGATCGACTTGACAGCACCTACTGTCAACAGAGCCCCCAAATTCAAGAGCAATTGGAACACGAATTGGAAAAAAGGGTACATATAAAGAACACAAATTCGTTGAGAGAAATTGGAGGACACATACGTTTAGGTAAAATAAGGAAGAATGCAAAACCTTTTCCCAATCCGAAGGGGAACTTTGTCATTTTCCCTTTTGTTGGTGATGAATGTGAAACGTACACATACATAGCATTGCATTAACTACCACAGGAAAGAAAAGAGATGAGAGAGAGAGTGAGAGTGTGTGTGCGTGCTTGAGGGAAGCCATTTGTTTTTCTTGAGTAAAAGAGGGGAACTGGCATGGAGTGGTAGTTTTTCCTGTAAAAGAAACTTGTGGGCGACGTGAGGTTAAAGACATGCAGGGGAAAGGAGTTGGTGTGAACTGTAGAAGTATTTTACAATCTTAGCCATGGCAATTACTACTTGGGTAGATCCGAAAAAGATAATTTACTATTTTGTTTTGGGACAAAAGTGGAAAACACTTTTGTGACATTGATGTAGTAGTTTAAGGACTTAAGTGCTATTTTGTGTCTTTATGTATGGGGTAGTATAAATAGTATAAAGGGGTCTTTCATTTGGTAGTTTTTATCATACATTTGAAGAATATATTATCAAGAGTAACTCCTTGTATCCCATTTTGGGAGTTTCTCTCTCTAGAAAATCTAATGGTATATTCCGATTTGCAACATTTGGTGTCAGAGCACTTAGCACAGATCCTAACCATTGATCTCACTTGAACCTCGTCGGAACCCTGCTCCTCGCCGGAAAATGGCGCCAGAGCCTCGCTGGAGTACCCAAAACACCTCATTCAACTCGTTTTCTTTAGATCTACCAATTTTGAAAGTTGTAAACCCCATTTCGAACCCTTTTGAGTTTTACCTGGTACTTAAATCTTGTTTACAAAAGTCGAATCCTTGTGGACAAACCTCGAAATACCGTTTCGGCATTTGTAGCAGTGAAATAACCCTTTGGCAACCCCTTTTGGTACTTGAAATCAACAGAAGGACCCTCGAAACTCTACGTAGGGACTCGTTTTTGCTTTTCGGTCACCATAAGTCTCAGATCTAGCCATTTCAAACCTCGAAGCAGCTGGTTCTAGCTATTTCATTGTTGTAATCATTGTTTTGGCACTTGAAGGAGTGACAACCCTCCGGCAACCCCTTTTACTACTTGAAATTAGTAATCAGACCCTCAAAACCCTATTTTGGTGTTCGAATCAAGTGATAAGTTCTTCAAAACCCTATTTCGGTGCTCAAATCTGACTGTTGGACTTACTTTAAGTTCATTACAGTGATTTTAGGCCTCTACAGTACAATTTTAGTACGATTTGCTACTGTTTGCTTCGATTTTCTGATTTTGCTTGGGTTTGCTGCGATTTGTTGCTATTTGTTCCAATTTGGCCAGTATTTGGAGTTGTTATTGTTGATTGCTTGTGGTTCTTTGAAGTTTGGGGTCTCAATTGATTGGGTGTTGCGTGTTTGGGCTTGAATGGTTGTTGGAGTTGATTTTAGGTGTTTTAATGGCTCATAGAGGAGCTAGAGGTAGGAGAAGAGGTAGAGGTAAAGGATTCTTGGTGATATGTTGAGTTTAGCATCCGAAACCATGAGATCGATGAGTTGAGTAAACAATTTACTACTTTGATCGAGGGAGTGCGTAACTTGCAGCCTCCAACCAAAGACAGTGATTATGTTAAGAATTTTCGAATTCAATTTAAGGATTCTTTATTTGCTCCGCATTGGCGTAGAGCAAAGTTGGGTGATAATGAACTTCCCAAGTTTTGTGAAAGTCCACCAGAATTCGTTGATGGGTTGAACTCCATTAAGAGTATCTTCGAGTATTCTCATGTTGCTGAAGAAAAGAAGGTGAAATTGGCATCTAGTTGCCTTAAAGGGAGAGCTTCAGATTGATGGACACAACTCAAAATTAGTTAACAAGAGAGAGGCAAAGAAATGATTAAAGATTGGAATAAGATGAAGAAGAAGCTTCTTTTTTTTGTCAATCGGTAAAATTTATTAAACTCAACCTGAAAAAAGATCTAAAGAGGCTTCCATTTGAATCCAGCTTGGAATATCCCCAAGCCAGTTTCACATGGAATCCAAAGATAGGGCATATTTGGCTATCCTATCAGCCACCCTATTACAAATATGAGAAACATATTGAAAAGAAATTGAAATCAGAGAACTAGAAAACACAATCAAGTCTCTAATGATAACTTCCAAATTTGCTTTAGGGACAGTCTTCTCCTGAAGCATGTTGATTATTCCTTGGGTATCCCCTTCCACGATGTAACCCAACTCGATACACTCTTTAGCCGTGCATACAGCCATCCGAAATCCCAATGCTTCCTTTCTTTCATAATCCCAATGCTAATTCTTTGACTATTTTTGGTAAGAGAAAGTCCTTGGGGATTGTCCTAACGAAAAATCAACCTATAATTGATACCTTGAATGCTTGAAACCCGTCACCTAGTGGAATATTTGAATGCTTCAACTATGGAGAACCAATTCTCGAGTTGCAAGTTGGTGAAAAAGTTTGTGAGCATATTCTTAATTTCCTCTTTGTTAAGGAGGCGAGAGAATCATGTTGTGATGATGATTACGAGTATAAGAATGTTCCTATGTTTGATGAATATCCAAGCGAAGAACTTGAAGGTGTTTTTGAAGGTGATTGTGTATTTGAGATTGAAGATGAGTATGAAGATGAGCCCGTCTTTGATGAGGCTCCAAAAAAAGACTTTAGAGGTAACTTTGAAGATGTTCCTATTTATGATGAGTATTCAAATGAGGTCATTGATGGTAACAATGAAGAAGAAGGATTTGAACATATTGGTGGTAGTCACCAATAACAAGAAATGCCTAATCTTTCGATATATAAGCCTTGCATTTTTTTGGAAGATAGTGAGCAAGTCTTAGACGAGAGTTATGACATGGAGATCGATGATTGTGACTTTGAAATGGGTGATCTCTTAGCACATAAGCATGGATGCAGTGCATGTACACAAACGGAAGCTCGTATTGAAGATGGGTAATTGGAAGAGGGTGACATGATCAATACTTGTTGCTACAAGCCTAAATTGAGTCTGCTTACTTTCTTAATTTTGTTGTTAGAGTCTTTTTGTCCAACTTGAGGGCAAGTTGTTTCTTTAGAGGCGGAGTCCTGATGTAGTAGTATAAGGACCTAAATGTTATTTTGTGTCTTTATGTATGGGGTGATATAAATAGTATAAAGAGGTCTTTCATTTGGTAGCTTTTATCATTTTAAGAATATATTATCAAGAGTTAAATCTTTTGTATCCCATTTTGGGAGTTTCTCTCTCTAGAGTATCTAATGGTACATTCTTGTTTGCACCAAACGGAGCTTCAAAAAAAGGGGACACCAAACTGGTGCTCCCCTTTATATATTAGAATAGATGAGATTAAAAGGATAAGTTTTTTAACTTCATAGATATATTTGATTGAGCTTTTTTTTTTTTTTTCGAGAAATCCTTAGAAAAATATTTTAAACAAATTAAATGACTTGAATTATTTGTTCGGGTTCCAAGATGGGTGCAACACAATCCCGTGCATTTGGCATATCCAACATGTTGTACTCATAGTATTTTTGGTTACACGAAATATTTTCTTCAAAAAACCCAACGAAGGAAGTCCCCATAGTCCCTCATTGGGGATAAACATTCTCCCAACACCCATTTACGCATATCCAATTGAGTTGAATTTTTGCATGGACACTAGAGAATTTATTTTAAAGTTATTAAACAGTTTGGATCATTCGTATGAGACCTAAAAGTGGGCCCCACAAGCCGTCAGCACATTTTATGTACCCTTCCCTTCTGTATGAATAGTCGGGTCCTTTTCTAAATAAGTGGATGCACTTCGGTAGAAGTTGGAACATGACATTTTTTTAGGGTTTTACTGTGCTCATTTTCAAGTGAAATACAACTACAAAAAAGGGAGATCAAGGCAGGCAAAAGGCACGCCATCGAAGGAGATAGCCTAGATTTTAAGGGTAAGTGGCCTTAAGTGCTCATCTCTTCTGTCCGTACACGATCTGATAAAGTTTGAATCCCATCAATTGCAAGACTAGCTTGGAGGGCCCTTTATCCATCTCGTACCTTGGTGGTACTATAGTGATGGTCTATCATTCCGGACAGTAGCTATGGCTTAAACCATCTTTTTGCCACCATGCAATTCACAGCTGCATAACTTTTTAAATTTTTGGTGCAAACTGCTTCTTAGCTTGCACACTACTCTCAAGTTTTATCCAGTGAATATTATGCCCTTAAGGCCTCGTTTGGATGTAGCACTAAGAAGGGGATGAAGAAATTCGGCTGGATGAGGAGGTGATAGGACGTTTTCCCTTTGTTTGGGAACAAAAAAAACTCACCCAAACTAAATAGCCGCCGTCTAAATAATCGGGGAGAACCCGGACTATAGGGGGGTCGAATTACTTAAATACTCACAACCAAAAACAAATAGAGATCAAAAAAATTCAGATCTAGAAATTTCATAACAAATACATACAATCGGGAAAGAAAAAAAAATGTATCTGGGTGAGGGATTTGCCGGACCATCACCGTTGTTTTCATTTTTGTCGGACCATCACCGTTGATTTTGTCAGATTTTTGCTCGGACCATCACCGTTGATTTTGTCAGATTTTTGCCTGTTGTCTGGTTCGGTTCTGGGTGGGTTCAGCCGTTCAGGAAGAAGAAGAAGAAAAAGATACTGACCACTCTCATCCTTTTGGTTTTAAGGGTAAAAATTACACTTCACTACCCTATATTTAATTTGTTAATTTACTCAAGCCCTAAATAAAACTAGTTTTTGAATATTTAGTGATTTTAATTTATTAAAAAAATTATTGGAAGGACTTATTATGGCTTAATTTTTGTTTAAGTGTAACAAATTAATTGCGTTAGAAATTATAAAATTGATTTAACTAATAATCTAATACAAGCATATGAAAGGGCAAATTTGTCTTTTGACATGATTTTACATCATCCACCCTTCTTATCTCTCTCTGTTTTTATCCCTCATCCAAACAATGTGTTATTTAATCCTCCATTCTTAATTGTCACATCAATGTGAATCCACTCTTCTTATTTAATCACTCCTACTATTTTATCCTCTATTACTATTTAATCTCTCTCAAACTAATACATCATCCAAACAAGCCATAAGGAGCAAGGCAACCTCGAATCATACTTGCAACTTTCCCAGGGTTGTGACAAATTCTTGGAGAAATTAGACCCCACGCTCTCGTTCCCGTTTGGACCGTGTCAAGGTATTGGCGTGCCCGATCAATCATTTTATAACACATCACCCACTTTGCCAAGAGGTTGGATACCCTTGTCTCATTTTGAGGAGGGAACAGTTGGTCATTCGATGTGCCCCTATACGAAGGGCACAAATGAAGAAAGTTTGACAAATGCAAGATTCATTAAGGCATGTAATTCTAAAACGCAAAAGATACATCACCAACCTACCAAAATGCAACCCATTCCTCGAAGAAATGGATCAAGCGAACCACAACAAGATATACCAACAAGGGCAGCACAAGACGGTCCAAACATAGTCTACAGTAAGACAATATCCTACGGTAATTAGCACTTCTTGTGAGCTTAATTCAAAAGCATGAAACATGTTCAGCCACACAAGAGCGAAAGACGGAAACACAAGTCAATTGTTACCACAAGTTTGAATACAAAGTACAGAAAATCAAATTAGCATTCTTAATCTTAGTAATCACAAACTTGCAGGGAGCAGAGAGCCACCTTGATACAAACACAGCTCAGTAAGCAAATGGAAGTAATTTGACTCTCTCAGACCAGCCAAGGATTCGGGTCAGATAAACGGATCACCCTCCTCGCATATGTGCACCCAGCTCACCAAATTGTTCATCTGCCTCTACGGTATCCTCCGATAGGCGTACTGCATCCAGCTTTTGTTTGAGAATATCTATTGCATTGAGTACCAGCTGAGAAGCTTTGATTGCGCCAGTTGATTCCACGGTGAATATAAAACTGTCTTCTTTGGCATATATCTCAACTAGTCCTGACTTCCCCATTGCCTCTGCTTTCTTGATCACTTCATCATCATACGTGTATGCCTCTGGATCAACTACTACAACCTAGGAGATAAGGAAAAAAAATATAACATTTTTCCTGTCACTGGCAATGGAAAAGTAACAATCCAAAAGAAAATAAACAAAAAAAATAAAATAACATACAATCCACAGAAATAGTCATAGCATCCGCCTGAAAATGTTAAGGAAACAAGTAATTTCTCAAGTTAAACGAGCTCCATGGGTGATGCAATTTGTATGAGCATCAATTTCAATTAATCTGCCGATCCTAACAGTGCAGACTGCAGACACGGGCTGCTCCACTATGTCACGATAGGGATCAAGGGAACCCCCTAGCTTCAAAAAAATGCTTTAAAACTTCGCATTTGTCTACATATAATTATATTTTTCTTCAGTTTTGATACTCCCTCCGTTCCATAATATTGGTCCCCTACGAAACTATGTGCAATTTTCAAACTAAAAAATAATATACTTGTTAACATAATTTGTTCATCAATATGGATCTTGTATGATAGATCTCATTATGAACTTTTAAATGGTGCAAAAAAATTCAAAAATTATTTTATAGATGTGTTATTTTTTAGCTTGAAAATTACACGTAGTTTCGTAGGGGGCAATATTATGGAACAGAAGGAGTATTTTTAAACATAATAATTCATACGCAGCTAAAGTGAATGAAAAACGAACTTAAAAAAAATAATAAACTGGGCCCGATAGATTTTCAGTTTTGTATAGAGCTTTGTGTAATAACAAAAAACTTTTCTTTTACATTTTTTGTGACCGATGAACTAAAATCTTGGATGATTGGATCCCCATGCTGGTACAACAAGATTGTTGAAAGGTCAAACTCCTCCCATACCATAAGACCAACATGATGAAGTGTCGATGTTGAATAGAAAAGCCAACACAATATCTGGCTTTTTATAATCACGTACACATGTATCACACCTATATGGTTAAGAAAGCTTTCAAACCCTCTTCTTAATACTAGGTGAATGATTTCCCTCTCTTATATGAAATTATTTAGGGGAATGAGTTTGAAAAGTCTTGGTGTCCACCACATATACCCTTGGTCATCATGTTTCAACCACTAATACCTCCATTATGAAACGTCGTCAATGTCACATAAGCAGGTTGCACAACATCCCAATCATTATGAATCTCAATCCTAATCCTACCTCATTGCTAATCCCCTCATTATTATAACAGTTATCAAGCATGCCCTTAATACTCAGAGCCCTTAATACTCAGAAAGACACACAAAGGAGACAAATATCAGAAATGTTGGTCACATCATCATAAACTGACTTGCATGTAAACAGTAATACAATCAGCATTCAAGATGAGTTCCATCTGCCTAAGCAATGATCAAACCAATGAGCACGGCATGAAGCTTACAAAAGGCAAACAGAATGGTAGACCCAAATAAACCATTTATCAGTTGGCTGTAAGAAGCCAATTGACAAGTGTCATATATGCAGTTAGTCTCAGGACATCGCAATGTGACTGCTTCAACCACATAAGCTAAGCAAAATTTCAACCAACCTGCTGAGTATTAGGATCAATGTCAAACACTTTGGTTGGACTGCTCTCAACCCAACTCTTTTTCTCGTCCAGTGTTAAAGTATCCATCATATCTTCATTGATATGAATCTCGGGCTCATACATGAAAGTAACAGTTGCTGCAGGTGACCATTTAGCATGGTCTTTTCCAATTCCTTTTCTAGCTATGGCTCTCAGCCTCAGTTCTTGCCCGCGGCGTAGTTTCACAATGATAATCCCCCTGCATACAGAGTACACGCGTTATAAAGCACTGCTCCAGGAGTACCGAGAGGCGTTTCCATGTGGGACATGGTACTCCTAACCAATGAAATACCGATAAATACTGCAGGTGGGATATCACGACATACTTATAGTTGGGTGGTGGAGACAAAAGGTGACCCATTCAATGTGTGGTGCAATAATCCATTTCTTGGGAATACCACGAAAGCGATACATGTACTCCAGAAATTGTCTACGTGGTACTCCTTGGAGCTACTAATAATTTTCCTGACTATACGACTACTCTCAAGTTTGACAATTAGATTCTGTTGACAACAGCATGATTGCAAATGCAGATCAAATGGTGAGAAACAAAAAAGGCCGAAAAAAAAAAACTCCAGTTTCTTCATTTGCCACCCTTGCTCCCATTCCTCACCTCTTTTATTTATACTAACAAGAAATAGGATTCTCCCTTATTTACATTTCCTCCCCTTTCTCACAATCAAAAGGGGCAATTCTTTTTTTCACACACACGGGAGACTACAGCTATTAACTCTTCTTTTTAATCATCAGCTATTCCTTTTTTTCTGTTATCACCTAATTTTTACAACAAGCTGCAAGCTTTTACAGTAACACCAGAAAGGCAAACATATTCAACTTCTATTCCATAGTGCAATGGTCGGACTTTTACTCAACATTTGCAACAATAATCTCAAACATCATTCGAAGAAATTGACTTGTATACTCCAAAGTAAAAGAAAATGGACATATACTCTGTCAGGAATTCTCACTACCAGATCCAGATTCAGAGAAATGGCATAATCAAAGAAAGACTGTAAGTCGCTCTCACAAAACCTAAGAAACACGTCAACAATAAAAATACCTAAAATGATTTCATCTTTGGCTACCTCGTAATTGACTACAAGGTCAAGTAATGCGAAAATACTGATCATTCAGAAAAAGGAACATGTCTGTCATGCACAATGAATGCTCTTAAAAGTACGATAGGGGAGCTGCAAGACTATATGAATCACACAGTTAACTGTAATGTAGTTCTAAACACGCAAGTGATTCTCCTTTTTAATCATACATCCAACAAAAGATCGTTCGTTTTTCTGTAAACTATCATGTAGAGACTCAAATTTGGTTGCATTCTGGCTAATTTTCTCTCATTTTCAAGTCAGACTCCAACTCTCTACGTTTCTGTAAATTCTTAGCTCTATACTCTCCACTCCTGATAAAAATGTGAAGAAAAAAAAAGGTCAGAGAAAGTACGTAAAAAAACATTTTCAGATAGTTTAGGCTCATTAAATTCACCAGTTTGATACGTTGATTCAAAATGCATTCCAAAACGTAAATGGCTAACAGAGTTTCGTCTGAGTGATTTACTGATAAATGATAAGAAATGATAATGTAAGTAACCCTCTCCCATGGTTGTTCTATAAATTTGAGGGGAAATGGTTAGAAAGGTGAGAAACAGGGAGAAAGATAACTCCCTTACCCTCCAGGTTTGATTCTCAACGTTTTTTTGTTACAAACAAATATGGATTGGGCCTCTAAGTTTACAAGTACTAAAATTGCATATGAGAAAGAAATCCCACATGTCCCCCTGTCTCATGCATTGCTTTCTTACTATCCAAACTGAGAAAGACAATCATTTTATCTTCTTTGTCAACAACATGGGACTAAAAAAGCTGTAAGCATTTCCAGTAATTTAAATAAATAATAATAAATAAAAAAAGCAAGCATAAAAAAATTTCCCTTGTGCTCCAGTTCAAATTGATGGAACAAATAATAGCATATATTATGAAAAGGATGGATATAGTCGTAGAGAGAGAGAGAGAGAGAGAGAGAGAGAGAGAGACCTTTGTTCGGAATTCTCAATACCAGATCCAGAATCAGAGAAATCAACAGGGACAACAGTATGGTCCGAACTATACAAGTCCTTACTGGTCACATCTAGGGTTTGGTCATTAATGCACTTGGCCCTCAAGTGAAACTCGACTGAGCAGAACTCGCACTGTCCGTCGCCGTCGCAAGCGTCGCAGTCACGCGAGAAGCGCATGCTCATGGCTCGGTCGCTGGTGAGTGGGATGAGACCGAGGCGGTGGGCGATGAACTCGTCGTTGAGTACGGAGGAGTTGACCTCGATCTCTACAAGGTCGATGGCCACGGTGGGGACCTCGGCGATCATCACGCGGCGGAGGGCGTTGGCCATGGAGGCGTCCGTCGAGTGGAGCTCGAACTTGCAGTAGTCGTCTTTCATCTCGCGGATTTTTACCGTAGGGAATCGCTGATACGATGCGCCCTCCATTATCGTCCTCTCTCTCTCTCTCTCTCTCTCTCTCTCTCTCTCTGTGTGTCTGTCTGTGTCTGTGACTGAGTGCGAGGGTATCACGTTTAAGTGTGGAGTCTAAACCCTTCGTTTCGAGAGATGGAGGGTTTTTTGTTTACCCCGACCAAAACAAGACCAAGTTCTCGTCCAGTGTACCCGAGTTAATCCGGTTCGTCACTGCTCCCATCGCAATTAAGGGTTTGATTCTTAACGATTAGGGTTTCATTCTCGAGGTTAGTGTAGATATCCCAATCCGGACCTTCGGAATTCCGGAACTTCCTCGATGATGAAAATGTCTAATGAGGACACACAAGATTTGATCAAAAACTTGAAAAATCCCACCAATAACCTCCCATAAAATTACCAAAACATCCTTTGAAACCCTAGAATGGCCCAAAACCTTGAAATACATGCACCTAGATTGGCCAAATCCAATTGCCTGGAAGCAGTCCAGGCGCCTAGAAATGCGTAATCCAGGCACCTGGATATCAGTCCAGGTTGAGTGTGGTTCAAGTTGATAGTGGGCGAGAACGATATCTTTGGGTGAATTTGTTGCAGAGTCAGTTGGAGATGAGTGTGGGGAGATCATTGCACCTACCCATTACCCCCTAGGTGACCCCTCACCCTTTTGGAAGGTCCAAGTGGCCCTTTATGGACCCTTGTTTGTCTATAAAACCAACACTACCCTTCCATTTTCAGAGACTGAAAAATTACTCTCTCACTTTTGTTGTTACTTTGCCAAAATACCTCCAGAAACCTCAATCCATTCATCACCCCTCAAGTTCAACCCATTTAAAGCTTAAAAGTTACTTCCTTGTCCCATAAAACCAACATCCATTCATCCTCATTGACCAAATTCCATCAAAGCATCTACCAATAACTCTTCACAACTCTGTAAACCAAAAATCAGTAGCTACTTTCCTACAAAATCCATTTTAAAAAAAAAAATTCAAGCCTTTGATCAAGCCAAAGAGGTAGTTTTCCTACCAATGTGTTCAAAAAGGCCCTAAAGGGTACTCAATCAAACTCTCTTTGGTCATTTATACCAATAGAGGGTTTGAAAGAGGTCTGAAAATCATCAAAAGAGAGAATCAAATTATGCATCAGAACTCAATGCAGGTGCCTCAAATCATCCAAAATCAAGCCTCTTTCAAGTTCATATCATGTGTTTGAGTTAAGTTTGAGGTTCATATCTACTACTGCATTTACAAATATCATTTAGGGTGTGTGAGAATTGGTTAAAAGCATTGAATTTGTCGATTTGTGCAAGAAATGACATTTTAGAGTTCCTGTCTGGATGGCAATCCAGGCGCCTGGATTGACTCCTTCCAGGTGCCTAGACCTAATCCAGGCGTCTGGATTGACCCTTTCCAAGCGCTTGAATCCTATCCAAGTGTGATATGCAGGGCACTTATGATCCGTTTTTGAGCTATTCTAAGGCATTTTGGGGACATTTTTGTGTAATTTTAGCATCTTTTGTATATAAATCATCCATTCATGGCATTTTGCACAAGAATCTACTCATGTTTCACTAATCTTGTTGATGTGTTCGCCGTGCTTTTGCATAAATCTGAGCTCAAAGTCCGTTCAAACAATATTTTCAAAATCCTTCAAACATTTAGTAGAGACCGGTGGTCACATCAGGCGTGAAGGGTGCTTTAAATTCCTTCCCCTCGCGTAACCTAGCTCCCGGACTCGAGAAATCTCATTTTGCAAGACCGGTAAAACATTTTCTATCGTAAGGGCAAAAGAGTCATTTTTCAATGGTTTCTCAGGTGCGGTCCTCAAATCCGGGTGGCAACTCTATTCAACCAATCAAAACCATTTTCCAAACCAACAATCATTTTCGTGGGCACGCCTCCACAGGGTGTTCACAGTTAGGTCGCAAAATAGTAATTGAGCAAAAAAAAAAGGTCACAAAAGAGTAATTTCTTACAATTTCCCCATTTCTGACACGGATAGCTTGCCTGGACTGAACTAGGGAGGAAATTAATCAAGATGTACGAAAATTGACCGCCTTGATTCCATCTCCACACCTCTTATGAGATTGATCATTGAAAAAAAAAAGAGAGTATATTAGCCTGGTGTGGTCCAAATTTGAACCTTCGTGGGTCCATTAGAGTCTCAAACAATAATCGGAAATGTTCACATATATTTTAGATTTCGCAAAGAAGTACTATGTTGTAACTTGTAAATTAGCTTTGATTAGACACTGGTACTGTGTTTATCGTACGATTTGAATTTGTGGTTGCAAAAATGAACCGTAAAAGCTTGGATGGCTTCTTTTTTTTCCAATCATTCTATTGTCAGCCCACTAGGCTAACGATAAGACACACTCTTATATGGAAGAGTTTTCATTGTTTGAACTCTTGCATGTAAGAGTTCAGATTCTATGCACCTTATTGTCCGCCCATTGGGCTGACAATAGATTTTTTCTTTTCTTTTTTTCCCTTAACATCTCTCAAGCACACTCTCGAGGCACAGTACGTAGAGTTTCTCAACATATTTTGATTACCCAAACCATTTATCTTGTAGGTGATATGAACATAATTCACGAAAAAAATCAAGTTGATCGGACATTGGTGATAATCATAAACTAACTAGTGTATTTGAAAAGAGTAGTTGAAATGTTGTGCACCCTCCACTTTTCTACTTGTTGATGCCTGGGATGAGGACATTGTGAATCAAGCAAGGAACCATTTTATTTTGATAATGCAGGGTATACCTAAACAAGCTTGCGCACGCCTCAAACTAATTCCTACAGCCCTTCTAAATGCATAGACGTGGGGTGAGATGACCCGAGAGTTGTTGGCAAGAAGCTCAACTTGCTCTATCCATGACTCTCCCTGAGCATCTGACGGAGGATAGGATCATTCGGCATCACACAAGCAAAGGAATGTTCACTGTTAGCTCAGCCTATGAGATGGCTCTCTTGCTAAAACGTGACGGAATACTTTCACACCGATGGGTGGGTGAATCCAGCTTCAAAGAGGAGGATAAACAGTTGCGGAATCACCCCATCGGGCGAAAACCAAGCATTTGTTACGGAAGTGTGCCCACAAATCAAAAGAAGTGCTAGTTCGAAGATGTGGTGGCGTAGGTGTGGTGATGTTTTTGTGTTGTCCATGCAAGGAGGAATACGAATCTGATCTAATGATCTTATAAGCGAAGGGATTTTCTGCTATGGTTTTTGAATTTGGTAGGTAAATGGAAAGATGAAAGTGGCCACATTGAGAAGGTAAAATTGGCATAACTTGATATTTTGGAGGATTTGGAAATGTGCACTTCTCTGGTTTTATAACAGACCCGGAGTCAAGGCCGGCCCTAGGCATAAGATTTCTGGCCATGGTTGTGTGATTTCCTGCCAGTGTGAGATCAAACCCATCTCAAATCCAAATTTCAGCCATTGTGCAATTCCGACCACTTTTTCAGCAAGCATCAGGTGAATAGTCCGGTCATTTTCTATTGAAAATTAGTTGGTCTTGTTGCTATGCTGGCATGAGAAATTAATAGAATAAAGGAAAGTGAGTGAAGAGTAGGTACTCATATTTGTCAAGTTACTGTTCATTCCCTACAATTTTGTGTTAATTTGTGTCGCCTGATTTTGAGTAGTTTTTTCTCAGTTGTTCCTCTCATTTGCTACTTTAGCTTTCGGCTGAATTTGAGTCGGCCCATGAGGATGCTCCCAACTTGTACCCTAAAGGACAGCTCTGTGCTCTGCAAATTGACCTTTGAAAGACCAACATTAAAGTTCTAGCAACTTGGTGACACATTTAAATACAACAGTGGTTTATAAAGCCAAAAGTGTTGATGTATAAGGCCTGGAATTACATTGATCTGTCCAAATTTCTTCATCACAAATTGTCCTAATTCTTTTTCTTCTTCTTCTTTTTTGTCGTCTTTTTTTCATCAAGGGGTAAGAGGGTAATTCCACTTAAATTGACCTAATTCAACAGAGTCAATTTAATAGTTTTGCCTTAAATAAAATGCCTCCAAAGGCATGAAATCTATGAGCAGTTGATGTCAACAACCAAAATGATTAATGAAGTGCCCAAATCTTGCCTCTGGAAAGCATGAACTTGAAGTTTTGAAGCCCGTTGCTCTTGAATCTAGCTACTATTTACCATCGGCTTGCATTAAAAAGATAAAGACTTTTTACTCCCAGTAACACAGCAAATGAGTTTTCCTGAAGGCTATATTGGAAGATAAAGGCTTAAGCCTTAAACCAATTGAACTATGTTTATTTGATTCAATGTCATACTCAAATATGTAGGCAACCCATTCAAATGGGTTCAATCACAAAGTTTGTTAACTTCAAATGTTCACCAACAAAAGTCAAATTCCAAAATTGAACTATGTTGACTTGATTCCATATCATACTCGGATGCGTAGGCAACCTAGTCAAAGAGGTGCAGTCACAAAGTTAAAAAAGATACTCCCTCCGTCCCTTTTTAAGTGATCCACTTGGGAAACATGTATTTTTTAGGAGGTTTAAAAATGTAATTTCGTATATTGTTTTTAAATTTTTTTTGCATCAAATTAAAGTATTCAATAAGCACTTTAATTTGGTATAAAATAAATTAAAAAGTTATATAGAGAAATACTCCCTCCGTCCAAAAAAATTTGGTCAACTTTCTTTTTTTGGCTGTCCCAAAATAAAGGACCAATTTAAAATTTTCAACAAAAGAAAGTTGGTAAATTCCATTTCTACCGTTGAGAAGCTTTTAACAACCAAAACAATGAGACCAAAAGAAAAATATTTGAAAATTTTAAAGTTTCAAGTGCATTTTAAAATTTTGAAAAAGATCTCTGATTATATTGGCCACAAGATTTTCCGTTTTACGGAAAACAATTTAAATTCAAAACTTGATTAACTTCCACTTACCCCAAAATTTCAAATCTAAATTTAAAAAGGACACGTCAAAACCACAAGTCCAACACAAGTGAAAACCAACTTTCAAAACTACAAGTCAACCCCTACTCATCCCATGTTTATTTATACCACACCACAACCCCATGTCTCATACAAGAGTTTCAGTAAGCCATGAATAAAGCATATGCAACTCTTTCTTGGGAAGTGCTTCCATATATCTCTCTATCTACTGAGACATGGAAGTATTTTGACTCTTTCTTATGTCTCTCTCTAACAACATTTTATGGAGTTAATTAAAGTATCAACAGGATATTGGAACTCTCTCGTCCAATAGCCCCGAAAAATGTAAGCAATTCAACAAAATCTACTATCTTGAAAATCCCTTATTTTCTGAAACTTTGTATTTGTTCTAAAATTGATTTCTTAACATTGCAGGGCCGGTGCAAGCTACGTCGGGGTGGATGAGCATGTTTGAAGTCCGATCTCGCACCTTGTAAAACTGGACTTCTGGGTTTTTAATGACGCAAACGGATACAAGTATTCCAGTTTGGTTCATTAAAGACCTGTTACGTCTACTTATTACCAGAGTGAGTTCGGACAGAAATCAGACATAGATATGTCTTTAATTTTCATTCCAGCAATAAATTTTAAGTGTTTAATTTTGTAAATGACTTACAGATTTATTTACATTTTACAATAGATAATTGTGATATGTACTTCGACATGTTGTGCGTAATAGTGAAATTTTGAGATTTTTTCATCCAAAATTTAAAAGTCTTTCATAACTACCGCCCACTTGCCGACGAGGTAATTTACAAACCACAAGTCCTACCATAAATATTAACATAATAAACGTCATCAGTTTCATCAGTGTTAGACCCAAAAGTTGAGAGTGCAAATGTAAATTAGAGTTTATACCACTTGTGATGTGCACTGCCTTCTACCACCTACTCCTGTAACAGGACAAGTCACAATTAATTAATTTAATTAATTCATTCATTGGAGTAGTATGGTGAAGAAGATGAAAAAAGAAGAAGAGTATTCACTCACTGTCAGTCATCAGCGTCTTCATCACCATCCTCGTCATGGTCATTACTTTGACTTTCTTCACCATCCTCCTCACAGGCAGAATTTTGACTTCCATCCCTATCGTCGTCGTCATTAGCATGACTAGCACTTTCATCATTGTCCTCCCCCTCCCTGTCCGGAGACACTTGCTCCCCGTTGCCCATGATTAGTTTTTTCTCAATCATCGTCACTCTTTTGGCAATTGAAATTTGTCTTTTCTCCATTCTCTTCTGTCTTTTGTTCATATCATGCAACAAATCAATTGCCTCGGTGAGCTGCTCATGAAAGGAAAATAGCATTTCATTGTTGCCTTCAACCGTTCCAATGGTAGGGGTATTGCTCACCCGATGGGACTTCATCTGCCCTTCCGACTTCCCAATTGTTGCACGACCTAATGGCTTACTCTGTTTTTTCCACTCATCTTGCGGGTGATGACCAACCTTATATTCATCCATCATAATTTTAGTCAGCAAGATTGCAAGGGGAAGTGACGCATTTGAATGTTCATTGTCACATGCGGCATAAACACAATAAAACCACAACAGTGCTATATCCGATTGTCTCCCATTGTATCCTTCATAAAGCATGATAGCTTGATCTTTCGTTACATGGAGACGTGGGGGCCTCGGGTTCACATTCCACCAAAACATGTGGTGGAGGAAGAGGAAGTCTCGCCTCAAGTCCCGTAACATAATTATGTCATTCTCATTTGGTTCGCGACCATCTCTGCACAAAGTCGGCCATATTTCTTTCCATGAAGTCCTTTTGTCACCCTTCTGATAGGGGAATTGTGGTTCATGAGCAAATGGTCGGATGAACTTCTTAAACTTAGCAAATGCATCCGAAGTGATGACAATCCTAGTACCCCGCACAACGGTAACCAATCTCTTATTTGCCAGGTCAACTGTAGATACGTCAATCCCTACAAAAAACTCCCGAACAAGTGTCATATTGGTGCGCCCCTTAATGCTACACATAGGCTCCAACTTACTATTTTTAACGACATCAGGGATTTGCGAGCCTTTCAACTCCCATACAGCCACAACTCTCTCACATATAACTGGACGTTTCTTATACGTACCGAGGTGGTTTGTCGACATGTCACTTACTTCAACATTGTCGTCTCCTTTGGTACTATCACTAGATGCATCCAATGACACAGTAACATCCTTAGATTCCGCCAACCGTTTTGATTTACGAGTTTGTGTCACTGCCGCACACTTCCTTTTACGATTTTCTGTGGGTGCCACAGTTTTACGGGTTTTTGTTGGAGGCTCAATCTTCCTTTTACATGTGTTCATGATAGAGTCCCTGCAGTTCACATGAATTAATAACAATGTCAGTTCAAGTCATCACAGTTAGTTCATGATGCTCACCTCATAGTGATCAGTTGGTCAATCGATTTATAAAATGGGCACATGATCATCACATTTTTTTTTTCTAAACAAAAATAAATGCAAATAAATGAATTGGCCTCTCACCAAATTTGGAATTACAAGAGGAATGGTCATCACAGTAGTCAATATGAGAAATGAACATATTGTAGTTCACAGGAGTTCAAAACCACCAAACAAGTTTGATTTCATCAGTAACATTGCACCACTCTTGACATGATATAAAAATTAAGCACATTGAGAAATATAGTTGGTGATACTCATTAGTCATCATCCATAGGAATAAAAAACAATAAAAAATCATCAACCACGTGCTATTAATTAAAACCTAAATGTTATAGTCATTGTCTCTCTCTTTATATTACATCAAGTTCATCCATAGGAAATAAGAAGCACAAAAATCACTCAAGCATATGCTGTAAAGATTAAATACACCCAAAATTTATTAGTCTAAATACACCCAAAATTTAGTAGTCCTTCTCATTGTTCATTTGATTTTAACTTCTTTGGACATGTCCGCTTATTGTGTCCTATACACTGGCAAACCCTGCACTTCCTTTCTTTTCTAATTGTACCAGTTTTAGAATTCTTTCCAAGATTTCCTTTTGTCTTGACTACAGCAGGATCTCTCACGTTGAACTGACTGCCTACAGAACTTGGTCATGTACCCACCTTGTTTACCCTCTCCCAACGCTCCCTCATGCATGCTGTAATTTCATTTCCGAGTTGCCTAGCATGTTGATAAGACTCATTCGAATGCGAGGCATAGAAGGACATCAAATTGTACGCAGAACTTAATATCTCATATCGTGACATAGATGTTGTACTAGGACTAGGAGATATTAGCCCAACAGTTGGTTGTTGTGGTCGGGCACACCTCGTCCATCTTTCCATGATTAAGGTAGGAGGAATGGTAGGTAAGTGTTCATATTTCATAACCACAATCATGTGGCAACAAGGTAGGCCGAAAGACTCAAACATCAAGCAACAACATTTAATTCCATTGTCAATTGGATAATACTCCACCATCCACTTACATTCCCGATGTGAGTAATGCTCAAGGTAGTACAAACGGCGATATTGTCCCTCGTCAACACGATTACCCACCACCAATGCACTTTCGCGTAGAATCTCATCTTGAAACATTTTGAATATATTATGAGTGTAGACATTGGTCGCATGCTTCTCTAGACTTCTCAGTTGGGTGACCAAAACGGGAGAACTATGCACTGTTGCCGTCTCAACCTCCGCATCGGCAATGCGCATCCTATCCAAACCCCGGTCATGCTGTTCAACAAATTCAAATAGCCTTAGTTTCACTGTTATGAACCTTTTCAAATAACTATTCAAACCTTCACACCGTTGAGTACTCCTCATCCCGCCAAAGAAATGGCCAAGGAGATATGCCTCCGCCCATCTTTCGCGGTCCTTATACACCTCCAACACCCAACTGTTTCTCTGTAGCCTATAGTGTGATACCACATCAGACCATAGAGTTTCAAATTCTTCCACATGACATTCCATTTGCATCAACTTTGTAAAGTCAGAAACAAATTCCGGTATGTGGACATTTTTACAAGCAGTTCGCTCCAAATGCCAAGTACATAGACGGTGCCTCGCAGTTGGAAATATGTTTCCAATTGCATTGCGCATTGCCAAATCTCCATCAGTGATGACGGATATGGGTCGTTTACCATCCATAGCCTCCACAAAAGACGAAAGAACCTAATTGTAGATTTCCTCTGTCTCCGAAGCCAACAAGGCACAACCAAATATGGTCGTTGTAAAATGATTACTAACCCCCGCAGGTATGACAAATGGCATCTTGTAAGCATTGGTTCGGTAGGTTGTGTCAAACACCAACACATCCCTGAATGCGGCATAATCAGTACGAGACCTCCCATCTGTCCAAAATAATGCCTCCAATTGGTCATTATCATTAACGGTGTACTTGAAAAAAAACATGGGATCCTTCTTCCCTTTAGCAGAGAGATATCCCAAGGCACCCTCAGCGTCACCATCCATAAGTTGTTCTCTACGGTCCCTATCCAATTTATTGCGCAAATCTTTGTTTGTGTACCCCACATTGTGATAACCACCTGCCTGACATGTCACGAAGTCCATAATTTGACTTTGCTTCACGCCAACCTTCCGCATGGCCATTGCTTGAGATTGGTCCGCACTATTTACAAATCTGTGGGACCGCAAAAAAGGAACACAATGCGGGGCAGCTAATTCATGATTATGTTCCCTCTCAAAGTGTGTAACAATGTAGGTTTCAGTTTGCCTCTCATAACAGACATGGAATTTAGCACGACACTCAGTTCTCGTTTCAGGCCTATGACGTCTTGTCCGATTTTCCAATTCCAAGTATTGCTTCTGCCTTTTGCCTTCCTTCAAACATACCCAAACCTTATACCTTACCTTCATATCATTTCCCTTTAGGGGTTTGCTTTTCCATTTCCGAATGCTAAACCCCTTTGCCTTGGCGTATGCATTGTAGAACAAATGTGCCTCTTCCTCGGAACAAAATTTCATTTGCAAAATGTCACGATCAGTGAGCCTACAAAAACTCTCATCTTCTACAATCCATTGTAACCCTTTCATTTCCATTTTCCCATGGATATTGTTATCGACAAATGTGTGCCTATCTCCATTCCTAGGGGAAGACTCAGATTTCGATTCAGATTCGTAGGAATCCTCCTTCACACCCTTTCCCTTGGCCCAACTACTTGGATTCTCCATCTCCCCTCCCTACATAATAAACCAAGTTGATAAAAATTTTGTTCAAAGTTTTGGTTCATGGATACATCTTCATGAACATAGAAGTGCAATACCTTTGTTCCAAAATATGCTTTTGGCAACAACCCTATACAAAGCATACCTACAAGAATATTCCCAATCGATAATCAAACGAATAAAAATCTCTAAATTTATAGTCTTAACGATATGACAGTTAAGGGATGCTCTTTTCGTTTGAATGAGATTATAGGTTAAGTAAAACTAAATATAAGAAGCCAATATGGGCAACCAATGTTTCCTATACCATGATGTGTGGCAATTTTCAAAATAAAGTTGGACAACAAGTCAATATTTGCAAATTTACAAAGTTTGACCACTTGTATATTTGTGTAGAGAGAGAGAGAGAGAGACCATTAGCAACCAGCATACAACTTTATCTCCTGTTTCAGAATATCCCCATTACAAAATTTTACATAGAATTTGTTCATTAAACTACTTGGTAGAAGTACCAATACGATATTAATTTTCATTGTTTAATATGGCCCCACTACACTTATATATATACACAGATACACACACTCACTCATATAAACACAATAGACCATCAATGCTATTGAACAAGCAAGATTTTGTTCATAGATCAAACATAATGCCAGTAACAATCAAGCCAATAGTCATTGCTACAAAATCAAGCACCGACCAACCAACCAATCAACCGCATAATGAATTTCATTAAAGCAATAAATATAATCCGCATATAAGTACTAAAAACAGGCTTGGGAACCAATGTGGGAGCAACTATAGATAAGATAATGTTTCACTGACCTTGGTCAATCTGGGGTTATTCTCAAGCACACGCTTCAAACCGTCAACAGTTATCCTTGGGCATTCTACCAAGCTCAAGCACTGCAGGTTACCTTGTGCCCTGCTAGTCAATAGACCATCATTGCTATTGAAGGAAAATTTACAACATAATTGCTTAACTATAGCTTGCCCTACACGAAGTTAAAAAGATAAAACAAAGGTTCAGTTTTTCTATCGACAAAAGTCATACCCTAAAATGTTGTCCATTAGCTTATCTCATACCCTAAAATGTATACTTATTTGTCTAGGTGCTATCAGTTGGTGTATATTAAACGAAACAAAAGTACCCAAATTACTCACACTTGGTACATATAGGGGGTTTGGTATGGCCCTTCTGAAACTGAAGCAGTAGGTTTACACTCACCGACCACCACCACTATTTTGCCTTTGGGTGGCAAAGTGCAAAAAATATCAACTCTAAATGATCTACAAAACTATTCCACAAGGGAAACCCTAGGAACTAAGATCTACAGAAACTATCCACAACGGAAACCCTAGTTTCGTCCGATCTTCAAAACAAGAAAATAATATCAACCACGAACGATTTGCACATACCTAAATAAGGCAGCAGCGATCACATACCTACACAAGGCATCAACGATTTCACCTCCGATCTTCTACAACAATTCTTCCTCGGTGACCCTGCCTCAGTTTTCAACCATTTCTGAAGACGAGATAGCAACGAGCATCTTGTTTCAGGAACACAGAGAGAGAGAGAGAGGGAGAAACCCTGTAACGGAGAAGAAGAGGGGGAGGGGGAGGGAGAGACAAATCGTTTGGTGATTTTTTTGTATTTTACCCGATAAAAAATAACGGAAGGGAAATGGTTAACCATGATCAGTTAACCCATGATCAATTTAACCCATGATCAGTTAACCATGATCAGTTAACCCATGATCAGTTAATTAATGTTTTTTGTTTTTTTTTTAAATCTTTTAAGGGGCGACCGGTCCAGTGGGTAACTGGTTATTTTTTCAATGGCTAAGATTGTTTTGCCAAGATCGAAGGGCTGAGAATTGAGGAGATACCATGTCCCCCAAACGGGGGACATGGAAGCACTTCCCACAACATAATGCTGTTGTTTGTTCTCTGTTAGAACTCTCTCTCTCTCTCTCCGGATATGCTGTAAATGAAATATATGCTGCAGAGAGTCGAAGCAAATGTCACAGCCTAGTTTCTAATGAATTAGAAGTTATACAAAATAAAATCCAGATATGATGTAAATGAAATATATGTATGGATGTTTATTTTTTTAGTACAACTCTAGAATTTACTCCCAGATGAAGGCTAATTGATATAATCGTGTCAACAGACATGCACAGGAAGTATATTAATTGATGTGAACCCTTTTAGAAGACTTCCACAATTGTATGATAGCCATATGATAAGACGTAAAAGGCAGCTTTTGGTGAACTTATTAGTCCTCATTCTTTTGCTATTGTTGATGCTGCATACTGGTACTCTTTGCAGCATGTGCAACAGATTGGGTATAAAGGAATCTTAAGTAAAATGGCTAGGTAAAACTAAGAGCAAGAACAACAGCCATGGTAAAATGCATATTTGGGCAAAATAGAGAAAGAAAACCCCCAAATTCCTTCTCCAGCAGATTGGGTACATCACTGTTGACCATGCATATGTGTACAGTACCTATCTACTTCTACCGAAGCACTATTCACCAGTCATCCCATTTTTTATATTTATTTCTCTCTCTCTCTCTCTCTCTCTCTCTCTCCTCATTTGCTGCAACTCTCAGGTATGAATGATCGGCAGTGATGTTGCACTATCAACGGCAAAGTTGCAGTATCGACGGCAACGGCGAAGGGACGGGACAAGATTTTAGATCTACGACAATGGAGTTTTGGATCAATGGGACCACGATCGATAGCAGTGAGAGCTTCGACGGCGATGAGAGCTTCGATGGACTTAGACGGATTTGGATCGACGGGAAAAAATTGATGGCAAGGGAGCTGGACGTGGACAGTGATATATACATGTGTGTGTGTGTATTATGGTATTTTAAATAAGGAAAAAATAATATTTTAATAAAAAGAGAGATAAAATGGAGAATATTGTTGGAGTGTAGATAGTGACAGGGTAGCTATATGAACCATGCATCAGGTTTTTTGGCCAAAAATTTGGCTTAGTTGTTTCTGATGCTCTAAAAAACACAACTCCAACAGCCTCTCTAGTAACTTAGGTATTTTAAATTTTCTTCAAATTTGCTACAGTACCTATCTATTTTTACCCGGGTAGGGGCCCCTAATTTTGACCTAATAATAAGAACCCAAATTTCTAAAAAAATAATAAATATTATGTACGGCAGCAGATAAAGTTGGAGTAGTAGTTTAGCGGCAAGACTTCCTTGTTGCACCAAGATATTTGGAACATGCACAGTAAATTCTTAACTACTGTAGACGGCATGAACGGAACTCACAACCTCGAGTTCCAAGTTTTACTCATCTCAAATGAACAACGAATATGGATACCAATTTTAAAAGGCCCATTGTTAAAACTCTCTAGGGCCTGAAAATTTTAGGGCCGGCCCAGCCCAGAGCAAGTTACGGCCGTCTTTGGCTAAAAAATCAAACTGGTTTTTTCAGTGGTCCTCATTCAATTTTTTTTGAATTTGTTAGTTTTACGTCGATTTTTTGTAGTTCTTGATTTGTCTCGATGAGAGGAATTTGAAAAGTATAAAATTATTAGCCAAACTTAAAATTTTGTGAATAAAGAAAAAACTACAAAAAAATCGACATAAAACTAACAAATTAAAAAAAAATTTAATAAAAACAAAACAAAAAACCAAAATGGTTTTTTTCACCCAAAGGAGGCCTACGGTGCAAAACTGTTTATGGATGCTAATAGGAGCGAGATCCTTGGAGAGATTATGAGTTACCAATCACCATGCAAATGATATTCTGACACCACCTCCTGCCTCCTGGATTACTGAAAGTCAATTTTGGAGGAGGATTGGGTGCTAAAAGTGGGGAAGGTGGAATGGGAATGGAAGTGGGAATTAGAGATCATCTGGGTATGTTTACTGCTGTGAGGACGGTTCATGCACCTTACATGAATACACCATTGGGGACTGAAGCTGCAGCAGCTCGTGCAGCTCCTATTTTTTGCACAGCAACTTCATTTCTTGAGTTGCGTGATGTTGCTTCCAATAATAATGTCGCCAAGTAAATAAATGAAAGGACAAAAAAGGCGCTCGCTACGCTCAATTAAGAGTTCCAAGACAAGATTTATATGACCCTGGTAAGCATTAATCATCTGTACTTGCCTTGATTATTATGCTTAAAATGCAAGAAAACACGTCAATATGAGTACAAGTCCTAGCTACACCACACCTTATAGGGAGAAAACAGACGGCTAAGAAATTTAGGTCTGATTACCACCTACATTGTACACGAAGGATCATTGAACAAGTCTCGAGTCCATTCCAGTGATCTTATGCAAAGACGACCATGGGGTGGTAAGGTTTTCTGATTTATTAGTCCCTTCCATTTCGAAAAGAAGCAGAGGAAGAACACAGTCAGGCTGTTGGTGTTTTGCAGGGGATGTTGGTGGAAAGCCAACCAAGACCCTCATAAAGCCCTTGGCCGGAGGTAGCTGAAGTACCCTGGATATACCTGTACAAGAAAATGTTGATCAAAACCAGCAATCCAACCCTATGCCCAAAATACAACACAGGAGATAGAAGGAAACCCAAAACATGAGGCTGTGTTTGGATCATGAATTTGTAGGGCTTTATCAGGGTCAAAAATATATTGAAAGAACAAATGGGGAATTAGTTTCTTTGTTCCTTAACCTGCTCCTCCTCCTTTCCATTATTTCTCCCTCAAGTCCATCCAAACACAATTTCAGTGTGTCAAAGAAGCAATTAAAACCAACAGCCTACTAATTTCCATGGAACAATGCCTGAATTTTATGAAGGTCCTGCAGTGTATGTGTCCCTACAGCCCCAAATCTGGTTATTCGTCTAGAGCTTTACCATAAGATTGAAATTACATGGAATTCCAACCATGGAATTGAAGGGAAAAGATAATTTGTCTTTGCATGAGGTCACTATCTCCAGAGCTTTATATGAAGCGAATCATAATTTAAAGGTGTAATATGCGGCTCTATAATAAGTTTCCAAAGCACATACATTATGTTTCACCACAGCTATTGTCATTTTATGTACATCATAGAGGAAAGACGAGTTCTGCCATAGGACTGAAATTATATGGAATTCAACCGTGGAATTGAAGGGAGAAGATGATTTGTCTCTGCGGCTCTATAATAAGTTTCCAAACCACAGCTATTGTCATTTTAAGTAAATCATGAGGCACGTTCACTAGCGTCTCATAAATCATAGCAACCAACCATATGGAACGGTCTAAGCTCTTCAAAATAACTAGACGTAATAACAAATTAAAGCTACTGTAGAAGTTAATCAACTAAGGACAAATATAAAACTTGAAATAACTAAATCAAGGCAAGAAATCATGAAACAAAGAGTGATGTGGTGCTACTCATTACTCACCACCTGTGCTGACGAAGCAAATGCAGGCCAAGTTTTTCAGCAACCTCAGAAGCACACATAGAATCCGGAAGGTCTTGCTTGTTAGCAAAAACAAGTAGGGTTGCATCACGTAGTTCACCCTGCAAGAAGGTTGAAAAGCTATTTACTTATACAACAGTGCATTACATCAATAGACCTTGACTGTATTAGTAACAAACAGGTCCTTGATGATGAGCATGATATCAAATGTCCCAGAAGGCCTCTGTCCTGTCCCAGCCCCTCTATGGAAATGCCATATTGTGAGGCTCCAAGAGGGGCTAGAAGCCTAGGACACCTGATCCCACCCCTTGATATATTGGGCTTTTCAGATGGTAGAAGTACTCAAAACCATGATATCATAACCCACCTCACTGAGAATTTGATGCAGCTCATTTCGGGCTTCTGAGATTCTCCCTCTATCATTGCTGTCCACCACAAATATAAGTCCCTGGGTATTCCTAAAATAATGTCTCCACAGAGGCCGAATCTATCTAGCAGCAGCAAGACACACTTAGTTGATGTTCATTATACAAAAAGAAAAGGGTTACGTGTTCACAATTTTTATATATTGTCTCTCTTTCATAAGTAGCATTTTCCTGATCACTTATTTTTCCACATAATAGGAAAATGACTTCAAGTTTTGGATATTGGAAGGGCCATTATAAGCATAACATTACTCTTCGCAGAATAAGGGGAAAAAGAATTAACAAAAAAACCCATTGAGAAGTTCTCTATTCATCACTTAAAAGCTGTAGATTGTTGAAGAGGTCAAGGGGCCATTTTGTATCCTGGGATGGTAAATTTGATGTCTGCTTCATGTCTCCAGCTCTTTTTCTTTGTTGTTGCTAAGCCATGGCTCCAGGATTTGATAGCTTTCTAAGTCATCGTTACTCACTTAAACTTTAAATTCATCATTTTCCAAACACCAAGTTATCAAAATCATTCAGTCCCTTATATAGAACCGGAATTCCTTAATTTGTACCTTATCTTGTCCTCCTACATCCCACACTGTAAAGCTGATATTTTTGTACTCCACAGCTTCTACATTGAAACCTGTGCAACAAAGAAATTGTTGTCACAGACTCTCACACAACAAATTTCTAATTCGAATTATTTGCTTCAAAAAAAAGCGCATCATAAAGCAGATGATCTTAATACTTAACCATAATCTGTAAACTACATGCCAAATGATATCTGGAATCTTTTGGGACCTTTTCAAAATCTCACATACCAATTGTGGGTACGGTTGCAACATCTCCCAGCTTTAACTTGTACAGGATGGTTGTCTTCCCCGAAGCATCAAGACCCAGCATCAGAATTTTCACAACACGCTTTGCAAGAAATCGCGTAAGCATTCGAGACATGGCAGCACCCATGCTAGATCAATGTAACAAAAGAACTCTACAAAGGTTAAGGACATTTGTGGACAAGGGAAGCTTCATCTACAGGATAACCCTCCACCTACAAATGAACTTGTGAAGCGAGCGAAAATATTTTCGTAGAAACAAAAATAGGTAAAGGAAAAGAGACAAACAACCGATGGCAATTGTTTTTCTTTACTTCCAATAGTACTTTTTATCATTTCAGAGAGAGAGAGAGAGAGAGAGAGAGAGAGAGAGAGAGAGAGAGAGAGAGAGAGATAAAAATATCTTATATGTTAGTGGAGATGGCTAAAATTCTGATTCCTGGTAACCTGTATTACAAAGCATAATATGTTGGAGCATTTGAAAAGATGCATGTCCACAAGGCAACATGTCTGTAATCATAAGCTACAAGATTCTCCTCAATAAGGATGAAATGAGGCTCCTAGCAGAGGGTTCTGATTGCTGCCAGAACCCTGTGCCCCAGCTAATACACAAACCTAAACTGTCAAAGAATGAGAATAGCTCCAATCTAGGATTGTTCCAAGAGCATTAGTGAATCGTGATGCTGAAGTAGCAATCTCAACATCATAAGTGAAGCTAAAGAAACGTCCAATATGCTTTCAGCTGCATATGCTCATGGATCGAAGCAATTCAAACCAATTAATTTACAACTGAAGTCTGACAGATATCACACCTTGCAGAGACAAGACATTACATGAATCATGAATGATGTCGATATATTACATACTCAAAAGTCGTAATTTTTGTGGGTAAACAGACAAAATTACATATATCGACTAGAATGCAGCTAAGAAAGTATTCCAAAAGCTTCACGAGCACTGAGCAGAAACTTCAAAGTGATCAGCTCTTTGAGGCAGATTGGAAGATAAATATTGCTGTCAAAACGCCCACCAATGCTGTAACTCCCAGTGCCACAGTTGGCAACGGCGATGTAAGCCCAAAATTCTGCAACATCAAAAGTAACATGGGTTGATAAGATGGAGATCCCTCAGTGTGCTACTTTTTGGTTTCTGCATGCATGAGTGTTGGAGAGGGAGAGAAACCATCCAGAAACAAAATATAAATGAAATTTTTTCCTTTTTTCTCCCAAAATGCCAGACTTCGTATATGGATTATACGAAGAAAGCATAAGATTTTTCGTGCTTTACCTCCAGAAGTCCTTTGCCTGTTGCTATTTCAACACTAATAGCTGTTGCAAAGCCAATCATCGCCACCCGACCTAGCCATACATCCACACCATTGCCATCCTTCGTGCTCTGCTCACACCTGATGGAAAATGGTGCTGCTTTGCAAGCAGTCTTCCTTCGACCAGTAGTTCTCGACATTGCTGGAAAGGAAACATCAGCTATCAATAAGCCAACTTACTATTCCAAATAACTTTTGACAAGCCAACTTACAATTCCAAATAACTTCTGACACAAACATTTAGGAAAAGAAACCAATGTTCATTATATTGAAGATACATTATGGAACTACACTAAAAATGCTGAAAATCCTGAAATCAAAAATTTCCACTGCTAATGGCAAGCCTTAAAGTTGTGGGAAAAGATTATCTGGTAAATGAGCAAACAGGTGATTTTGGTTAGTCGCGCCAAATTATCCAGCTGTATTAGTATCTTGGTGATGTAAAAAGTATGATGTCATAATCATCACAGAATATATGAAGTTTTCCAATTATCATTCAGTCTTTTGAAAATAAATGAAATAAAGCTTGGAACATTCCTTTGAAATGTTAATATCATTTCATATCTGGTGTTAGAAATAATCTCCATTTCTGCAGGTTCAATATCTTACAAGACTAGAAAATGTCATCAACGCTGACACATCCAATAAAAGTTTTTCTTTTTCCATTGTGAAAAGAGTTCAATTTAGCATCAGAGCCCGCCCAATCGTGGATGGAATTCCGACCAACTGAAAATTTGTCTATTCACGGACCACACCATTATCTTCATAAAAATAAAATTATTTCCCATTATGGCAGTGTTCTACTAAATTGGCCAAATTAAAGAACGCTTGGGTAATACAATCTCAGGAATACACGGCAATCAGAAGTAAAATTTGGAATGGCCATGTCATAGTGCATAAAGCAAAGTTCTCCTACGCAGAGGAAATGATTTCCGACCCCAAGACGTTGCCCGGTGGTTAAGGCATGGGACTTTGCTCCCTCCTAAGTCTAAGGCTTGAAACCTTTAGTTGCTATCGACCCTTTTGGGGCCAATCCACATGGAACTTTTCCCAGCTTTAATCAGACACCCTGCTTGTAGATAATGCAAATAATCACCAAGGATTAGTTGAGGTGTGTGTAGAGTGGCCCGGACATCCTTGGAGAAAAAATTAGAGAAAATTTATTCTTGCATCAAGAAATTAAAATCGATTTTGTCACATTCACTGTGTTCACTTCACGTTTCCAAAAATTTTTCCAAAAAGATTCTTTCTTCATCCCTCATCTTTCCAATCATTAATCCAATCATTAATGACATTTCTCTCTCTACTCATACCTCTCTCTCCAATCATTATTTTCATTTGTCTCTCTATCTCTCTCCAATTATTACAACTTTCTCTAATTATTACTTTTTCTAAAAACTCATTCAAACACTATCTCAAAAATATTTCTCAAAATATTATTCTCAAAATTCTCAACCAAACAAAGCTATCACTCATTGAACTCACACTAGATATATGAACAAAGCCCTACATCCATCAATGATTCGACACGCTCATAAAAAAAAAACCCATATCATGGAGCATTTGTATCCCATGAACATATTCTCGAGTACAAAGAATGAAACTTCTCCTTTTGTCTTGTGAAACAAATTAATGCGCATATTCCTTTGACAGTGTAGTGGAAGAAAGGGACATTTTCGGTGAAAACATAGAACATGAAATATCTACGTTCAATTGTTCTTGGAACCCACTATGAAATAAAAATGTAGAGAGAGAGAGAGAGAGAGAGAGAGAGAGAGAGAGAGGAATAAACAACTAGCTGTAAGAAGCTTACAGAGCGGAGAACCAGTGACTAAAAAATTCCCAATTCGAGCCATGTTCACCACGGGACGCCGAGCAATAGCAGCAGGGGTTCTTGCTGACCTCAACCCACAAATTCCTGCAAAATTTATGAAATTCCAAGAGATGAAAAATCTAATGGACGTGCATACACTTTGCTGTGAAACTGTAGAGAGAGAGAGAGAGAGAGAGAGAGACCATGGATGGGAGTATAGAGAGAGGATGAAACTTGAGTTACAGCCATAGCTCAGAGAAGAAGAAGAAGAAGAATCTGCTATGGGACGCTGACGCTTCGCCACTCGATTTCTATCTGCGGGGCTTCCCAGTTTATGAAGTAGTACTAATTGAATTTTTATCTGTTAACTACCTTACTTGGGTCCCACCTGCGAAGTTTGTTTGATGATGTCAATTTTTCTTCCATGCCCCAAAGGGGTATTAGGGCATGAATACCCCGATGATAATTGTAGTCTTTTAGATTGGAAAATGGATCAATCTCAGTTATTGAATCAAAATCACTGATAAAAATAAGGTTTTATGATATTTCCGTTAAAAACACTTGGCACACTTGTTGGTTTTAATTACCACAATGTATGGCCACACTTGTCACAATGTATGATAATACTTACTTAATGAGACTCTGTTTGAAACTTGAGGATGAAAAGAAAATTAGAGAGAAAATCATAAGAAGGAAAGTTTGAGGGAAAATTATACTTATTTTTAAAACTTTCCCTTCTATTTCTTTAGGAACCAAACAAGGGGAAAGAAATCCTCTTTCCTTTCCATCCCTAAGTTCCAAACAGAGCTTGAATGACGATAATGTATGTCCACAATTGCCATAATGTAGGAAAATGCTACAATACACACCTCTTATTTGGGTGTACATGGTACGCACCCCTATAAAAGTTGCGAATTTTTTTTATAAAAGTTACGAGACACACAAAAATGTTAGGAATCATATTGCTGGAAAGTTACGAAAAACTAAAAAAAATGTTATGATTGCCAATAAAGTGACACAATCTGGACCATACAACATGTGCATATGGTACACCCAAACAAGGAATGTGTATTATAGCCATTTCCCATAATGTACAACCACACTTACTATAATATACTCCCTCTGTCCCAATTTTATAGTCTATTTTGAGAGTTCGTGTCACTTTTCAAAATGTTATATCTTATAATCTACAATGTTTTTGGTGATTTTGAACACTTTATTTTTTAAATTAAATCAAGATCTATCAAATAAGATTCATATTGCATTAAAATGTATTACCGATTGAAAGATATAATCATTTTTTTATCCGGTTAGAATAGAACGTGAGACTATAAAATTGGGACGGAAGGAGTATGAGTATACTTACCACAATCTATAATCCAACCAAATTGGGGCATAGATGCCCTAAACCGGATTGGGGCATTATAGCCGGACGATTCTATGGTTTTGTGAAAGATTGCATTCGCACCCCATTCCGACTAATTTGACTAGAAAGTTGGACATAATATATATCAATTGCGAAGTAGAGTATCTTTGTAAAAAAAAAGATTATTATTATGTCAATCAGACTTCGATAACTTAGTGATTGGAAAATATTATTTTACTACTTGAATTTGGGTGTAAATGTAATATGAACGACTCAGATCTAATTTGATGTTATCTTCTATGAAAAAAATAACCGTGCATATAGTTCACAAACCACAAAGAAGTTATGTGCTACAAAATGAAGTTGAGGGATCCATCCCACATTGATCAAATCATACAGAGTGTAAGTGAAATTTGTCCTGAAAGGTAAAACCTGTGAATTTTGTTCAAATTATGGATGGAAAACCAAGCCCTGTGATGTTAATGAATTAAACTGTCATAAATTGACGCACAAATTCATAATATATATTTTATGATAAGTACAAATTTCATGCAGTGGAGTGGGAGGTAGGTATCATATACTCCCGTAGTCTCGTGCATTTGACTAGGTTCAAACCTCACTAAATTAATACTTTCTCCGTCCAAATTTGTTGTGCTTGTTTTCTTTTTTGGGCATCTCAAAAAATTATCTGTATCTTTTAACTTATAATATTTGTTATATTCAACAAAGATATTGTTTTATAAATCTCAATTAATTTTGTTAACCAAAGATTTCAAAATCATAAAAAATTATTATAGATTATAAAACATGCATTTTTTTTTCGGAAGCCAAAAGTTTAAAAATGTATTACAAACAAATCGGAAACGACTGTGTAATTAATTAGATTTTATAGGGAAATGGGTACGGGATATTATTGGGTTTTTTCAATTTTGGGATAAGAATTTATAATTACTTAAACCCATTAGAATTCGGACTTAAATAGGATCCCAAAAACAGGATGTCAATTTAATTTTCTCTTTTTTATACGTGGAAAATAATTGATCGCAAAAACAATGACGAAAATCTATCCCAAAAAAAAAAAATGTAGATTGTGTTATAAGACAAAATTATTTAAGACAACCTCAGTTACAAAAAATGAGTACAGTATATCCGGATAACAGTGAAACTAACCCTCGTTATCTTACAACAAAAAGAAAAAAAAAAGAAAAAGAAAGAAAAGGAAAACAACCAAAAATACTCACTGTCAGAGTACGGATCAGCCGATATATACCAAATTTCAAAACAATTCATCAAAATATACCTTTCTTCAAATTATTTTTAAAAATATGTCATGCCATTACGTATTTGGAAATTCTACGGACATCACAACCCCTATCCGACGCATTTTAACGTAAAAGATTCCAACACGGCGTGCGGCTTTAATGCCCCAACACGGCGTTATGCTTATCTTTTAATGCCAAGATGCGGCCCAATCGCGTAGATTATATCAGAAGCTTTAACGCAAATACCGCATGTTCAATTCTATAACATTGGATAGCCATGGCCAAATAGAATCTTGATTTCCAAACATGTTGCATGACATATTTTTAAAAATAATTTAAAGAAATGTATATTTTGATGAATTGTTAGGAAATTTAAGTATATATCGGCAAAAAATCCTTCAGAGTACAAACTACGAAGAGCCACCACCGCCGATCCTCCTCCGCCTCCTTCTCCAATTTGGTCAATCCGAAACCCTAACTGAGATGTCTACTCTTCTTCAATTCAGAACTCATTACCTCTCCCCAACGCTCGAATTCAATAAACGCTCACTTCCCTCTCCACCTCCGACGTCCTTTCTCTCTCATCCTCGTTTTTCGGATTCCTATTTCTTCAAATTGAGAGCTCCAAGACTGTTTCAGAGTAATGGCGTTCTCGCTCGAGCCGAAGACAAGGCCCGAAACTCCTCCTCACCGTCATCTCCTTCGTCCACTAACTCCGAGAAACAAATTCAGGTTTTCATCACTTCTTTCATTAAGTTCTCTGTCTATTCTTGAAGTTAATTCAGATAAATGGACATGTTGAATTCAGTAGATTATTTTGGTTTACTGATTATCAAAGACTAAAATGGTTTGATTCAATTTGGGAACATTGAGGAAGTCAGTTTCGTTATCTTAGCATATTTTGTTAATTGATTTTAAGCATTTGAGTATAATATGGTAGTCACACTTTCATCTCTAGATGATAGGGTATGGGGGTTAGTAGAGTCTGCTGTTCTAATAAATGTCGAGTTTTAGGGTCTCTTCAGTGCCAGGAGAGTACCAAGTGGTACCCCTTGGCACATCTAGGCCGTCCATTTTGGTTTTGGGCAGTCCAAATTTGGAGAGAGAAAGAGGACGGAGAGTAGGAGAGAGGGTGTTTTAATCTCGGCCGTCCAATACACTTTTGGACGGCCCGGATGCAACGTCCGGGTACCACTTAGGCTCGGCTACATGGTACCCAGTAGGTACCCAAAAAAATTCCAGTTTTAGGGGTTTCACGAGACTTGTGAAGGTGTATTGGGTCTCTAGGTTCTACATTACATGCTTTAATGCTAAGGACACAACAATTGGCCAAAACACCAACCACAACGCTCTCACATAGGTGTGGGACCTACAGGTCAGACCCACTTATGAGTCCCACCCCATGTGAATTTTGTGGTTGGTTGTTGTGTACCTAGCATTATTAAGAAACAAAAGTCTGCAGCTCTTTAGTAATGTTTATTGTCCTTTATTTTTGGGATAAATTCATTTTTGGCTGATTCTTTTAGGTCAGAATGGAACTCAAAAAAAGAAACGCAGTCATGTTAGTGGATTTGCCTGCGCTTATTATTAGCTTCCGGCATTGGGTAGTAGTCTAGTAGACTTACTGAGTTGTCACTTGAGGAAAAACAACTATGAACAACGAGCTATTCATGTAAAATGAATGATCAGTTATGTTTGAATGGCCAATTGACAGTACTATGTCAATGTTCTTTTTTACTTTAGTTACAAGCAGAAACTTCTTCAACATACTGTATTCATTTTATTTAAGCAATTTGCATTGGACACTTGTCCAATGCTCCAACTTATTCAACTCATCTGATATCATATTTCATATGGTAATGCCATGCATTAGCTCCTTTACCATCTTCTGCTCTTTCAGCTAGTAGTTGCACTTCATTCTAATTTTCATATCCTCCAGGAGCTGACACCGTCATTCCTTTCCTGCTTACCTGCTTGAATGACCCAATTGATAGTACTATTTCAGTGTTCTTTTGACTTTAGTAACAAACAGAAACTTCCTTTAACATACTGTCTTCATTTTATTTAAGCAACTTCAAGTGGTTTTTGTCCTACTTATTCAACTCCTGTGATATCATATGGTGATCCCGTGCATGCTCCTTTACCATCTTCTGTTCTTTTAGCTAATACCAGTACTTCATGCTAATTTTCAACACACCACTAGGAGCTGACGCCATCAGAATGTGATCCCTTGTGTTCTGTCGACGAGACAAGCTCACAGGATTTTGAGGCCACTTATCAGCCGAAAATTGATCTGTTGAAAGCTCTTGCTATTATTGGAGCAGCTGCAACAGGGACAGTGGCTATTAATCAATCCTGGGTTGCTGCTAATCAGGTCCTTTTTCGTCTCGTGGCATTATCCTATCGCTTCCAAGTTTCCGTGATGACTTTCATAAGCTATGGAGAATACGGTCACAGATGTTTATGGATGGAGTAGGCAAACAGCTCAACTGGTTTTCAATGTTACAGGATGTTGCTATGGCACTGCTGTTTGGAATAGGATATGCAGGCATCATTTTTGAAGAATCTCTGGCTTTTAATAAAAGCGGAGTAGGATTATTAATGGCAGTGAGCTTGTGGGTAGTACGGAGCATTGGGGTAAGATTTAGACTCTTTCCTTACCCGCTTGTTGATAATTGATCAGCTCTGATTTTGGCTGGTTCATTATGATACTATTTATCTATTTATTTCATAAGATGGTGAACTAATGGTTTCGTATATTCAATTGGGACAGAACTTAGTGTTTTTTTTTTTTTTTTCCGTGTTGGTCTATTATCTGTGCAACGCTAATGCTCTGGATGCTGAATGAAAGAAGCATGGTAATGTGCACTTAAATCAAAATGATTCTTGGGTCTGCCCTTTTTTATGCCTTTTGGCTTTGATTTGAGGGCATGATTCTGCAACAAATGCGACGGTATAGGGGGACCGCTGTTTCAGTGGTATTTTGTAAGCAGCCACTTTGTGCATTTATTGCCGAATGTTAGGTCTATCTCCAATCCATATGTTTCAGTGGTATTCTGGGAGCAGCCACTTTGTGCATTTATTGCCAAAGGTTAGGTCTATCTCTTATCCATCCCCCGCCCATACCCCTAATTATTGGGGACTAAATGGGTTATGTTATTGTCGTTGTTGTACTCGTGTTGGCCTATTGCAAAGCAAATAACTACTGTTTTTCAAAATTAACATATCTACGAAAGTTCAACCTCTTTTTCCCTTTATCATCTCGCCTTTATGATTGAATGCAAGTAGTAGTATTCAAGGTGTGCTGAACTCCAATTAATTTGTTCCTAATTTAAACATGTCATTATTGTTGTGGTATTGTCATTGTACAACCATTCTTGATATTGAGATTAGGGACTCAAAATTGTGGAAAACGATATACAAGTTAGTGTACAAGCTGACCTGTTTTTCTCTCACTATTTGGTGCAGGCTCCCTCAACTGAGATTGCTGTTTCAGAGTTGTCACGTGCATCTGCTGAAGTCAGTGAAATAGTATTTTTCTTGTTGGGTGCAATGACTATTGTGGAGATAGTTGATGCCCATCAAGGGTTTAAGTTGGTTACTGACAACATAACTACTCGAAAGCCAAGGACTCTGCTTTGGGTGGTTAGTGCTCTATTCGTCTGAATACTCAAGTCATTGATCTTCTTATTGGCATATGGATTTAGACTTACTCTTGGGCAAGTAAAAAGAATGTAATTCTAAATAGCAGCGGCTTTTTCCTTCTTCTTCTCTCTCTTGAAGTGCTCCACAATGAATCTGAGATTTTACTCAGTTGTAGGTTCTGAACAAGAAAATTCTTATTTCCTTTTTTCTGGGTATGGGGGTTGGGGTGTGGGGTTGCGAGCAAAGGATCCCGTCTTTTTCCCCCTCTGAAAGCTGAATTCTCCTGCAAAGATATTCCTATGAAGTCTGAAATAAGGAATTGTCAGTTCAAGAGTATAGACATCATTTATCGGTGAAAAGAAAAGAAATCTCTCAGTTGCACCTATTTTGTTTTTATTCAGTGTTGTTCATCCACAAAGCCTGCTTAATATCGTCATTATGCCAATTTGGCTCGTGCTCCTAATATTTTTTATCCACATTTGTCTCTGTTTTCTCCTTGTCTTTTTATTTATTTTTCTCTTTTCTGGGGTAATTTGAGTTTTCTGACTGTTATGGCCTCCCTGTGGTTGGGAAAATACCAGGTTCAAGGAGATCTCAATGTCAAAAGTTGTCTGCTAACAGATTAACCTTTGATAGAGAGAGTGAAGTGATCATGTTAACTTATTTATGTTTTGTATTTTTTTTTTGTAGTGAAAATCATTTTCTGGAAACAAAAAGAAAAAAATGAATTTGATGACCAAAAAATACATCAATGCCTTGCTCAATTTACCATAACCGCTTTTCGAATTATCTCTCTTTTTCTCTCAGTTCCTTTCCTCTCTCTGCTTGTATGATCCGGCAATAGTTTACTGAACCTCCACCGAGAATACTTCCCCCTTTACAAGAGCTGCGAATCACAACTTCTTAGTGTCTTTTTTTTATTATGTTCACCTTCTGGTGACAAACAAAGCGGTTTCTAAAATGCATTTTAGAACCTACAAAGACCCGCCCAAGCATCTGATTATCTCCACTTATATTCACGATAAATCATCTCTCTCTCTCTCTCTCTCTCTCTCTCTCTCTCTCTCTCTCTCTCTCTCTCTCTCTCTCTCTCTCTCTCTCTCCAATCAACTACATTTCCTGTAGTCAGACAAGACGAACAACCACCATCACTTCCATTGACAACCAAAACGAAGGCACAATAGTTAAGAAGCTCTTAATATGCTACCATAGCTTGCATTTGACAAACACCAATCTAACTTATCTCTCAAGGCATCAATCACAGTACCAGATTATACACTCTTCTAACAGGATTAACTAATAATCATGCTGAAAATGCTTAATGGGCTAAAGATTACAGACACCTTAATTGTTGACAAATCCTTACTGAATTCTATATTCTTGTGTGGGTTAGCGTAATATTTTGAAACCAATTGTGACCTAAAGACCTCATTGTAGTCTTGCAGAGATTAAACAGAAGTACGCAATTGAGCAAGTCATGATTGCAACGAATGCAGGAAACCAATTTAGTTGCACAAGGAGGTAGATGAGACCCATTTGTTGAACGACTTCTCCTTTTCTTGGGGTTGAACAATCATTGTTTAGAACTATAAGTTTTTGCACATGATTTAGATCCCCCGTACGGCTCTCAGCTCTTTCAATATAGGGTGGGATCTATTAGCATATGAGATTGTTGCCCACGTGGAGATGGCACCTGTTAGCCCTCAGAAGAGTAATGGTTATCTTTCTGGACTTGTATGGGTCAATCTCTATACATAGCCTTGCATGCAATTTGGCAATATGGGGGTGGTGAACAAGAATTTAAAAAGATCTTGCTATAGAAGATTGGTCTTGTTATTTACTCTTTTGTAAACAACTTCAAGGTCAACTTTTTTTTGCATCTAGAGTATGAGAACATTATAGTTCTCATCTGTTGCTTTTGAGTTTTTATATTATTACATTAAGTTGTAGCTTTTGATAATTAATGCAGGTTGGCTTGGTGACTTTTTTCCTCAGTTCAATCCTTGACAACCTGACCTCCACTATTGTCATGGTTTCCTTGTTGAGGAAACTCGTACCTCCGTCAGAATACCGCAAGTAGGTATCCACCATTGAATAATGTTTTCCCATGTTGAAACCACTGAATTTTGCTGATATAATTCTATTATGTTGTTAATGAGTAGTAAGTGCATAATTAGCCTCCAATATGATGCCACTTTGCTGGCTATGACAGTTCTGGTATATGGGGGGTTTTCAAAACCTTAAAAAAGTAAATTGCACTTGAGTTTCATGTTCATTTTGGCTGACCAACATTTGGGTTGAAGGGCTATTTTAAAAGATTATGTAAGAAGGCATTACCAGTTCTTTATTCACCTTTATACTGGTGGCATGATTCACTGACTCGAGTGATTCCCAATTGTTCACGGTCAATCTAATTTTTATTATGGTTTCATATTACCTTGTAGCTTGTGGTACATTGTCTAGCAGACTAGCAGTTACTTGCTAAGAGGTGGTTTCAAAATTCTGTTAAGCTATTTTATTTTGAATTTTTCAGTGGATTGTCTATTTGGTGAGTTTGAGTACACATAACTGCATTGGCTGGTTACCACAGAAATATAGTAAACATTGATAAGTAGTCTAAGTGTATGTCATCAAGAATTGACTTGTCTATCACTAAAATGCTTTATATTCTCTATGCAAGGTAGTTTTGAATATATACTTCACAGATAACAATAACTGTTTGAATTTCAGTTCTTGAAATCAGTAACTAATGTATCTGCATTTTAAGTTTCCATCAAATAACACGAGTCCAACATTTTCCATGTTCATATTTATTTCCAATTCAGGCGGTAAAGCTACTTCAAAGTGATAGTATTTGTCTATGTGATTCACAGGGTTCTAGGGGCTGTTGTTGTGATAGCAGCAAACGCTGGTGGGGCATGGACTCCTATTGGTGATGTAACCACCACTATGCTGTGGATACATGGTCAAATATCTACATTGACAACAATGAAGGTAGCATTTTGATCCTTATTGTTAATTTGCTTTGCTGCGTTCATGTTTCATTCCCAGTATTCTATGGAGTTGTCTATTACACATTTGCAGTTTGTGGACCAAGGGATCTCTTGTACTGCTACAATTTGCTAGGAAGCAATGTCATTTTTTTTTTTTTATCTTTTGCGTACTTGAATTGCGAGATGGTAGGTGTAGCCCCTATGAAGGAGAAGTTAACGGAAAATAGGCTAAGGTAGTTTGGGCATGTCTGCTGTAGACCAGTGGATGCAGTAGTTGAGAGAGTGGACAGGCTAGCTTTGGGTAGAAACACACAAGGGAGGGGAAGACCCAAATTGACATTAGATGCGGTAGCACGCAAAGATTTGAGTATACTAGGTTTAAGTGATGAAGCAGCACTTGACAGAGCTCAATGGAGAAAAAGGATTCATGTAGCCGACCCCAATTAATTGGGACAGAAGGCTCGGTTTGGTTTGCGTACTTGAATTGCCTTTTCCCAAACAAAGTAGATGCAGGGATAAATATATGAACGCTTAAAAGGAACACCTGGATAAGTGTTGTCTTCTCTGATATGCTATCTTACCCAAATTGACCCGAGTAGGACATAGACATCAAGCATTTTAGGATTACACATTCCTGTCAACTGGGTTGCAGCGGTAATGGCTATGATCAACTGAAAGAATAATGTAAACGACCTTTATGCAAATATGCAACAAGGTTGTTATAGAATCTGGTAGAATCTAGTAAGTTGGTCAATGGGTTATTTGTAATGACACCAACAAGTATAGAATGTGGGTTGAGGCAGGAAAAGATTTGTGGCAAGGATTTGGCAGAGGGTATGAACATATAGAGGTGAATGGCAAGGAGGAACTCCGGTCACTAACCACCATCAAAGTTGAGTTCACATGAAGTCTCTATGCTTGTTGTTGGCGAGAGGGAGATCAAGGTAAAAGGAAGTTGAAGAAAATGTGACTTATCCTATCCTATAATGAACTGATCATACCACAAACACTCAGGTTGGAAGAATTTGCAGTTGCATAACTACATGAAGTACTTTAATTTATGTCAGAACCTGCAGAGTGGTGTAGGACTTCTTTTTCGAACTTTCAGAAGTTTGACTTGACGTAAGATTCAGCAGTTCAACCATTTCACTACATTCAACACTGTTTTGGCTTATGCCAAGTTATTGGAAGAAAACGTTATGAACTTCAATTAGAACAAGATCACATAACAATTAACAGTGAAGCTTATGGAAAGATGGAAATTGGAAACTTTACAATCATGTTTTGAGCAATTGAGAAATTTATCACACTGGATTGTGCCAAATCATTGAGTACTGCTGGAATCTGGCCTACACAAATTCTTCACTGGGATTTACTAATTGAGGTACGCTACGTTTCCAGTTATAAAACCGGAGTCCTTGTTTGAGGCCGGAGGCTTAGAGAACACTCGTATTAAATTGTTAACCACCAACTCATCTAAAAGCTTAATATTCCCATCACGCCACCTCGCGTGAAACCTACTCTCCTCCATAAGTGGGCTAAACACAAGTAAATTTTAATCATTAGGTAGTGAGGTTTGAACACAGGCTCTATTGCCTAGTCTGATACCATATTAAATTTTTAACCACCAACTCACCTAAAAGCTTTAGAGGGGGCAAATTTATTATTCATATTCTTGACAACTCGTGGGGATAACATCACACTAATCGCCTTTGGGAATATATACTTGTGTGGTAACCCAGGAGAGAAGTTTTTGTAACTGTTCATTTCTCACTTTCTGCAGGACTTAATTATACCTTCTGCAGTTTCCTTGGCTGTCCCGCTGGCTCTTCTGTCACTTACTAGGTACAGTTCTAATATAGTCAAACTGATGTAGAATTTTGAGTAATGAAGATGAAATCCAATATAGTTTACTGTTAATGATATTAAGTGATTAAAATTTTCATCCAGTGAAGTTAATGCAACTGGACAAGACTGTCGCAATGTTTTGTCATCCGAACAAATGGCCCCTCGAGGACTGCTTGTTTTCTCTGTTGGGATTGGAGCACTGGTGTTTGTCCCAGTGTTCAAGGCTTTAACAGGTTTACCACCTTTCATGGGTATGTTGCTTGGACTTGGCGTTCTTTGGATTTTGACAGATGCCATTCATTACGGAGAATCCGATAGTCAAAAGTTGAAGGTGCCCCAAGCATTATCGCGAATTGACACCCAAGGAGTCCTTTTCTTCCTGGGGATCCTTTTGTCTGTCAGCAGGTTTTCATTATTCATCACATGAATTTGCTATTGCTTTGTAGTTTGGGTTTAATCTTCCTCAAGAATGTTTAACAAATCTTATACCTCTTTAGTAACACTTCAGCATATCATGTCATGCAATCAAGGTAGAGAAACCACACTTCAATTTGTCCTTTCTATATGTTGTTGCCTTTAATGCTTTTTCTTCGCATGATCTCTGAGCTAGTGACAGCAAAGTTTTAATTTACCTATTTTTAAGTGCTTTTATCACCATTACTGCATTTGCCATCCTTACTACTACAATAAATTGCGCTCTTGTAGATAATACTTAAAGAGTTAAGAAAGCAGAAAAGGGTGAACTCTCTACATTCTAAAAGTATTTTGTTTGCATAAGTGATGGTTTATGATATGTGGTTTGACCATTGAATCCATGGTAAATGCAGTTGAGTTGTACTTATCAAATAACCTAGCTCTAGGGAACAAAAGTATCGTCTCATTGCTATGGAAAGCTTTAATTTTGGTTGCTTTATTCATTTTTTGATCATTTACACATCTCAAACGAATAAATAAAGTCATAGTCGTATAAAGGCATTGAGTGTTTTCATCGTTACATTGTTAAGCTATTTTATTTATTTCCATTAACTGATCCTAATTCCTATGCCTAGAATATTAGTTTCACAGATTTGGCATCTTGATTGCTTGTTTTGCTCATCACATCAGTAACTCAGTACAGTTTAGCTCAAGTAATACTTCATTGCTTGATTTTGACATCTGAATCTTATAATATAGCCTGGAGGCAGCAGGGATACTTCGAGAACTGGCAAATTACCTTGATGCCCACATTCCTAATATTGAACTGATTGCTAGTGCAATAGGGGTCGTATCAGCAATCATAGACAATGTTCCATTAGTTGCTGCAACAATGGGAATGTACAATCTCACTTCGTTCCCCCAGGATTCTGAATTCTGGCAACTGGTTGCGTATTGTGCCGGTACAGGAGGATCCATGTTGGTTATTGGCTCCGCTGCGGGAGTTGCATTTATGGGAATGGAAAAGGTGGATTTCTTTTGGTACTTACGGAAGGTATTAGCCCATCTTATTGTAGAAAAATGCTGTCCCTGATTTATTTCGCTGCTTCATTGGATGCTTGTGGTTGGTTCCAAAGATTTAAGAGTAAAAGATCACGACGAATCATATTGTCCTGTATATGGTGCATTAAGACTGAAAAAAATGTTGGTGATATAAATGTATGGCAGCTGATGTTATTGATATTCTTTTATTCAAAATCTATATGTTCAGTTATAATGAGCATAGTAATTTTATTTTGTGCAGATAACTGGAGTTGCTTTTGCTGGCTATGCTGCTGGAATTGCTGCATATTTAGCAGTTCATAATCTCCATCTCTCTCTCCCAACGACTGTAGCTGAGGTCCCTTTCCTATCTGGTTTATAAGGTAATTATTCTCAGCCTTTAGTACTTTTGTGACTAGTAAGGCTACACATCTAATGTAATACTGCTGTTGTCAATCATGCAAAATTGCCCCACTTGCAAAATTGCACCAATTGGTGGTGCATGAAGTATTCATGGAAAGTAATATTTAGAGGAAATAAGAAGACAATTGGAAGAAAGATTTGTTAGTTCATGTGAGTACTGACAAGGTGTTTTTTTTAACAGAAGTAGTGTATAATCCTGGATGCAAAAGGTGTATCTAGATGCTTACGACTTGTACAAGAAATGTTATTTTGACATAGTTCAATAAAATTTCTGATTCGTAGCTCATATTCTTGTAAATGTGAAGTGCTATTATTTAAGAAGTGGCAGAATTCGAGTTCATCAAATCCAGTTTACATACGGAACAAGCTTAGAAGGTGTTTCAAATTAAGTACAAACACAAAGTAGGAATAGGATCTTTTAGATAGAATAACACACAAGGAATTTTATTGCTAGAACAATCTGATTACAAACACCGGATGGCTTCTCCTTTTATAAGCATAAGGATAAGCATAACCTAATGATAGAGATGATAGAGCAAACATATGCATTGCTTTACAGTTAAGACAAGGACAAACATATCTTATAGACTTGGACAAGCATATATTATTTTGCACGACCACGTAAACACATTTCACAACTACTAATGCGAAACAAAGGAATAAGCATAGACTAATAAAGTAACAACCAGACAAACATATTTTACCACTACTAATGGGAAACAGAGGAATTTGCATAAACTATAGATTAAGTAACAATAATGTTTACTTTACTTTCATCTCCTTTCCAGACAACCAGAATCACACTTATTCCAACACTCCAAACTATAAAGTAGATAGACAGCTGGCAGTATGCAACGACTTTAGTCAGAGTAGTACTGGGAATCATCTGAGTCATACCGGTGGAGATGGACACGATATCTAGGGTGGTCCCTGTGTGTCTCAGTCATCCATTTCTTAGGATTTGGGGATATGAGCCGTTGATCTCACAATCAACGGCTCGGATTTCATCTTGGCACTTGCACGATCCAATCCGTCTATTGCCGAGATGAAATCCGATCCATTGATTTCCGAGATCAACAGCTTGTGTGCTGTGCACTGCAGGATCCCCGGATTCCATTTCATACTGCTTATGAATTCCATCCAAAAGATATCGAATATTCTGGCGCCATTCTTCTACATTGGGAAGTGGCTTGGATGGGGCTTGCCTTAGGTGTAATGAGTGTTAATGGGGGCAGATCAGAGACGTTTTTTCCGAAGTGTGGCTTACGAAAAGGGGATTCTTTGTCTCCGTATCTTTTTATTCTAGTCAGTCAGGTTCTTTCATCTGCCCTTTTGAAACTTAATGCGAATCAAATTTTTAAGGGGGTGGCGGTGAGTTCGAGGTCTCCTAGAGTATTGCATTTATTTTTTGCAGATGAAAGTTTCTTCTTTATGGAGTTTGATGCCTCCCATGTGATTTTCTTCAAGTTGTTATTGGAAGAGTACTGTCGTTTGGCAGGCCAAAAGATTAACTTTGATAAGTCGGAGATTTTTGTGAGTCCTAATTCGAGTTTGGAGATGAGGGGTTTTCTTTTCAATAGCTGGGTATTAAGGTGGTTGGTAAACCGGGGCTCTATTTAGGAGCAGATTTGGGCTTTTCTAGGAAAAAAAGAGATATTTTTCACAGGGTTTTAGACCGGATTGGATGTCGGTTAGCTTATTGGAAGAAAAAATTTCTGGCCTTTGCTGGGAGGGTGACGCTTGTAAAGCATCTTCTTTCTACGATCCCCATCTATTTATTCTTGGTTTTTAGGGCTCCCAATTATTTCATTTCGAAGGTCCGCAGCATTATAGTTAATTTTTTATGGGGGAAGGGTGATGGCGGTGGAATCCCATGGATGAAATGGACTAATTTGGGTAAGCCTATGGGTCAAGGTGGGTTGGGTATGCGCGACTTGGGTTGTTTTAATCAAGCCTTGTTGGCTAAGGTGGCGTGGAGACTGTTTTAGTAATCCTGATAGTCTTTTGGCTAAGGTGCTGTTGGGCAAATACTGCAATAAGGTTGGATTTTTGGAGGTTAAGGCTAGGTCTGGTTGTTCTTGGGGGTGGCGAAGTATATTATGGGGAAGGGATTTGATGGCAAAGGGTCTAAAATGGGGAGGTAGGTAATGGTCAAGAGATCAAGGTATTTAAAGACGAGTGGATTAATGGAGTTGAAAATCCGTTTAGTGAGCTTGAGGTCCCAAGCTCTCTTAGTAACATGAGAGTGGGCTCCTTAATTGATTGGAGATCGTTTCAGTGGCATGAACCTTTGGTTAAGGCATTGTTTCCTTCCAATGTTGCTACTAGAATCTTAGCCACGTACATTTCAGATAAGGGGAGGAAGGGTAGCCGTTACTGGGCTCATTCAAAAAATGGGTTTTTTACGGTAAAGTCGGCTTATTTTGTGGCTGTTTACAATAAATATCCGGGAGCTGTAGGGAGGGTGCCTGTAGAGCTTTGGAAAAGGTTATGGGCTTGTAATTTGCCACCTAAGTATGCCTTAATTTTATGGAAGGTGCTCCATCGGATTATAGCCGCTAAGGATGGTCTGAAGAGGAGGAAAATTATAGCTCAGCTGAGGATATGGTTGACCATTTATTTATCCATTGTGAGTTTGCGAGGAGGTTATGGGTAGCTTTAGAAATGGGGACAGATTTAGAAGAGGTGGAAGGGGGTTTTCCGGAGTGGTTTTCTGGCTATCTTAAGGGTATGGGTCAGGTTGAGAGGTTATGCAAAGTTGTGTGTGTTTTATGGGAGATTTGGCGGTCGCGAAATCAAGCTAACTTTAATCTCTTTGTTCCCAGTTTTAATGTGTGTTGCTAATATTGAGCTTAACTTGTCTTTGCTGTTGAAAACTACGGGAGCTCTGTGAAAGAATGGGATCAAAGCTAATGTTTGCATAGGGGGTCATCTATCTTTTTGCATGGGCGCTGTGGTGGAGTCTGGGTGTGTAGAGAGTTTGGTGGTTGATGGTGCATGGAAGAAAGATGCTTGTGTAGGTGCAGCTGCTTGGTGTTTTGATCAGTATGCTCACGGATGCTCTTGTTTTCCTGCGTTATCATCAACGCAAGTGGAAGCCTTGGCTGTTTTGGAGAGGCTCTTAGATGGGCAAAATCGGCTGGGTTTGGATGCGTGCAGATCTTGACGGACAGCTTGTAGGTTTTCTTTATGCTAGGTCTCTGATGCTAATGCAATTAGGAATATTATCGAGGAATGCTTATAATTTTGCGTAGAGTCGTCTTTGTAACTTTCTATCTAGTTAATATATTTATGTCTATGGTTCACAAAACAAAAACATCAGTTTGTGAAATAAATTTACCAAGCTTACAGGGTCTCTCTTGATCTTGAATTTCAATCAAAAAAGCCAATAAAGTGCTTGTAGCCTCATCCCCGGCTACTTGTCCTTCGGACCCTTAGCCTGCCCCAAGCCATTGGTAGAGACTTTTTTCAAGCTCATCGAGCTTATAAATCAAGCTTAAACAAGCTATTAGTCAAGATACGCACTAGCTGATCCTACGTTGAACCCCCCAAAAATATAACGTTAACATACAGAACAGATAGAACCTACATTTCTAATGTCTTCCCCTTTTATTTCATCAGGTATAAGAAAGCAATCACAACTACAAAATCATAATAGCACAGCCGCATTATTCTCTGCCTCACCTAAAGCCACAAAAACACAAACAACAATCACCAAAAAAGGGCACCAAACAAACATCCTGCAGTAGAGGTGCAACGGACAAGACACACTACAACTTGAGGTAAACAAACTCTTCAATGGCCGGAATCTCCCCAATCTTTTTCAAAGCTTCCTTGCTTGGCGGCTCATCCACTCCGATTGCCATCACTGCCTGCTTCCGCGAGCCAATCCTTCCGACGCTCATAAAGCTCACATTCACATTCTCCTCCCCTAATACACTGCCCACCTTCCCAATCATCCCTGGCTGATCCACCTGTCTACACAATATAAGACTCCCTTCCAAGCTCACATCAACTTCAAATGACCCGACCTTCGTCAAATGGGGGACCCCGTCTTTCACCTTTCCCTCCACTTTGACTTCCCCTGATTCCGAAATTGCGCTCGCAAATTTAGATTCCACGTTCGCAATCTGGACCTGGAACAGGAGGCGACTCCATGTGTTAGTTTAAGGGCGTCGATTGACCCCATCAATTTCTAAAAACTACAAACAAGTATATGATCTCTTCACAAATTTTCGCAGGAGTTTCCCATTTGATCCCATTAACCTAAGGATAAAAATACAATACGGGCCAGTCAGACTTTTTTCATCATTCTGTTTATCTTTTCGAGTTGAGAACAGCAACTTTGTTTACTAATTTAGACTCAATCTAATGAAACAAATAAAAAAATAATCAAGTTAGGAACCAATTTGTGTTTAACTTGGAAAATTATAATTAATTCAGAATAAACATTATCATAGTCCAATCGTATTAGTAGAGGATGGCTACTTTTTCTGCCTCGTAGGCAAAAAAAATTCAGCCCCACTAGACAAATTTTGGAGTCTTCACTGACCTGGATGAACTCGAGAGGACTTTCTGGGGATCCGTCTAAGAGGATTCTTTCTTCAGAAATCCGGAGACCTCTTTGTTTGGCAGTGAAATCAGCATTTACCAAGTTTACAAAAACGCTGGATATGGGTTCAATTAGACCTTTGGTTATCATGGCTCGGAGGAGTCTGGTATCAAGGTCGTCGGGAGCTCGGGCGGAAGCATACGTCACTTTTACTGATTTTACACCACTGCCGCCGGCTATTAGTTGGACAGCTAGCCGACCCAACTTCTCAGCAAGTCCAACAAATGGTTTCAGCTCTGTTAGAACCTGCAGTTATCAAGAGAGAATATGATTAAAACCACAACCCTGAAAGTTTTTAGTAAATGCAAAAATACAAAAGCAACCTTGAAGAAAAAACTAGTTCACTAAGTAAGTACAAGGAAGATAATCAAATTCAGTCATTTACCAAATATGTAGACAAATCTAAGTTACATGCACAAAGGTAACATGGAAGTAATTTATGTTGGAATTTGTCCCGCATCGGTTAATTATCACCTCGAAAACTAGTGAATGAGCTTGGGCAAGCCACTCATTGCCAATTGGTTTTGAGTTGGATGTTTTAACTACACGCAATTGAATTCTATCAGACTGCATTGAAGACTGGTGATCCTAGCCCATCCATTTAACTTAAGGCACGAAAGTGGAATCATAAACTGACGAGCAAAAAAAAAAGTGGAATCATTAACTTGTGTCATCACACAAATATTGATCTAGTGGAACATTGTATACCAAGTGGTTGTACATTTATGATCTGTTTGTTATCATATCAATCTAATTTACGTACCTTTTTTTTTTTAACTGATTTTATTTACCTCATTATCGTAAAGAATGAACATTCCTCTGTGCAGTTGAGTGGGAGACACCGCCCAAGGTGCGAGATGTATGTAATATACTTCAAGTGGTTTACAAAAGCATCCAACTCAATACCAATTGGGAATGAGTGGAGAGGCCGTCCAAGCTCATATACTAGCTTTAAGAGATTATAATTAACTAATGTGGGACAAGCTCTACCACTCCCCGCACGTGCGACCCCTGACCTACACGTGGGGAGATAAACAACAAACTAAGGAGAACCAACCATCAACAATATATAGACTTGTCCAAAAGCCTCCGAAAGCCTAGCTATGATACCATGTTAAAGCATCTTACTCAAAACTAATTGGGAATGACTAAAGAGGCCGCCCAAGCTCATATAATAGCTTTGAAGGTTATAATTAACCAATGTGGGACAAGCTCTAACACGGTTCATCGAAGTATGAGGTACATACTTAAATCCAATTCAATGAGGGAAAGGAAGCTTTCATGCCCAATTTACCGATGGTAGTAGGGGAGTTATAGTGGTGGTAGTGGTGCTGGTATCGAAGCAGCACTAGCCCAAGGCAAATCCTAGGCGAGTAATAGTGGTGTAATTGTACACCGTTCACATTAGGTAGGTCATAATATATTTGGTCCAAAAAATACCACAAATAATATTGTTTGTGTGTATGATTGATGGGCTATTGTACCCCTGAAGGTGATCCGAGATACCGACGAGAACTTGAAGGCTTGGGGTGCCGAAGGCAGAGGAGGACAGAGCCAAGGCAAATCCTAGAGAGAGAGAGAGAGAGACCAAGAGCAATGTTGTGTTATGTGTTGGACAAAGGCAAGGATCTTTATATAGGTGAGAGATTCCCCTGGAGGATGCCTAGCTGAAGGATGCGTGGAACGTCCTCAATGGCTGGTCGTCTGAAGGTCGTAGGCCTCTGAGGCCAGAGGTCAGACCTATGAAGTCAGACTGATAGAGATGTGTCATATATAGGAGCTGAACTTTGCAAAAGGTAGGTGGGAGTCATGTGATGTCTAGCCATAGGCTTGAGGGTCTATTGATCAGAAGTCCGTGATAAGGGTGTCAGATATGTGAAGAGACGAAGACCGAGGAATTGTCCTTTGGTCAACAAGTCTCTGCATCTCTCCAAGTCTGGCTTGAAGTCCAAACTCCTGAAGGGAGCTTGGGCCTTTAGACGGTCCCTTGAGCTCAAGCCTCCATTCCACAATCATCCATCCCGAGCAACTTGGGCCCTGCCTTCAGCCCAAGTATAAGCCTTCAACTTTAGGAGTGGGTTATTCTTCCTTCAGGTGGGCTAACCTCTACCTGCGCCTTGTTTCCTTCAGGCCTTGATGCTTGGTACCATGTACCCACAATGTTCATAAAAGAAAATTTCCGTAAAGATACCTCAGCAGGAACCATGGGTGCATTGACTGCTGTAGCCGCAAGCTCCCCTCTCAAGGCTCCAACAACAGCTTCTGCAATTTCAATGGCCACTCCTTCCTGCACATCAACACCGACATTAAGTAATGATAAGGTTAAAGAAATGCTACCAAAAACAGGTGGAAAGAGAATGTCAATGCTTGTCATTCAACACACCTGAGCTTCCATAGTACTGGCACCAAGATGCGGTGTTACAGTCACTCGTTCATGAAGCACCAATTTGCTGTCTGTTGGCGGTGGCTCTACAGTGAAAACATCAAGTGCAGCCTGAATATGGAAAAAGGTTATCAAACTGCTTTGATAAATAAACAATTACTAAATGCTACAAAAAAGAGGAAGCAAGAACCTGAGCAACAATGCCAGCATCCAATGCCTTCACCAAAGCTTCTTCATCGATAACTCCCCCACGAGCAACATTGATAATTCGAACTCCTTTCTTCATCTTTGCAAAAGTTTCATCGTTGAGAACCTTTGATGTGGCAGCAGTGAGAGGCATGTGTAGTGAGATGAAATCAGCAGTTGCTATGGCTTCATCAAAGCTCACAAGCTCCACACCTATAGCACGGGCGCGGTCTGCTGGGGCATAAGGATCATGGGCAATCACATGCATACCAAGCCCCTTGGCCCGCCTTGCAACTTCTGATCCAACTTTTCCAAAACCCATCACAGCAAGTGTTTTGCCTACAAGGGATACTCCCACATATTTGGTCCGCTGCCACTTCCCTGAAGTGCACAAAAAATGGGACAAATTAAGAGAATTCAATATTTCCAGAGTCTAGTTAAAGCAAATGTTATCATCTAACATCTAAAAATTAGAATTGAGCCCCTGAAGCATCAATGAATCAATGGAAACAGCATTTAGTTTTGCTTTCCTAACCATGCCATCTGGCAAGTGTGTCAATATGCAAAAAGAGAATTTTGCTGGGGAGGAGACTTTCTTGAACTCACTTTTACAGAGAAGTGACAAAGAAAGTAAGATTCACCAACTCATTTTGCTTTCCTAAGTCTTTGTAAGATCTTTTTAAAAATAGGCAATAGCCTCTCTTTTTCTTCCCCCTACTCAAATGAATGACAACAGTGGAAGCTGTTTGTAAATAATTTACAGGTTCCACTGGTGTGGTTAACACTTGGCCTGTTAATCTTTATATTGTGTCTGCAGATATGACGGCAGCCACTATGTGAAAATAAAGCCAAGCAGTAGGCACGTAATTCTTCCCCTCCCAGACCCCCCATTAGGGGAGACTGAACTGGATGTACATTTTAGGCAGCATTCAGTTAACAAAAGCAAGTCTACACATGTGCTGAAGACAGAGCTGAATGGATCAGAGAAGCAGTAACTGACATGAGAAGATATGTGAAGAATGGGATGGCAGTAGCAACGTTAGCGAAGGGGGCAACCAAGTCACTAGCAGCTAAAACAGGGGATTTAAACATGCATGCTGCAACAAGTGCATCACCGGAAGTTGCTCCAGCAGCTACGTACACAATGACGGTATGGTACTGGCATGTATTAGACACATTCAACCTAGAGACAGACAAAAACCATCAAATGCTCAGGAAAGCAGTTCCTAACCTGTCTGCAACTAGCAGCCTACTAATTGACTCTTGTGAATCATCATTAGTGATTGGTAAAACTTTGCTGCTATCAGTGGTAGAGCTCATAAGCATTGTGAAAATGGCAAAATGGTAGTAAAAAAATTAGTAAGTGTACTATTCCAAGTCACATGTCCCTAAATTTCATCGTGAAACAACTTCTCACACCATTTTCCCCTTTCATTCTCATTTCCCTACCATAATGCCTTTTATTTGCTTCCTATGCTATAAATAAACAACATACTGATTGGCGTGTTAAAAATGTACTGCAAGCAACTGTGTACTCAATTTAGATGCCATCAGCTAATGCACATAGGCAAGCCATGCGTTTTTTGGTACTAATTTTCAACATTCCCATTTATTAAACAAGCGCAAAAGCAAGCCAAATCTCCAAAATCATAATGACCAAGAAACAATCAGATCTAGCAAGTTTCAATACTTCCCGTTTCAGCTTTCCCAAAGACGAGTAAAAAACGAAAGAAGAAGGAATAAACAGAAAAGGTTAGGCATGACCAGAAAAGGAAAGTAAAGGAAAGGAAAGGAATATACTTGCAAACGAGTAAACTAGATCTGAAACAAACTTTACTAAACCAAAAGGATAAAAAGCTTTACCCCACAAACTGTTCGAAGAAAGAAAAAAAATGCAACTTGGAAACTACAAAACAGAATATAACTCCAAGTTCATAACAGCGAATCACAAACAAATTCAAGAGAGAGAGAGAGAGAGAGCGCTCCACTACTTTTCTGGGCAGAAAAGTAAAGGAATATACTAACAAACAAGAAAACTACTCCTCTTTTCATCCTATTTTACTTTCTTGGTGTTTATTTTGGGATATTCCAAATTGTTTGTTCTTTTATAAAAATCAAAACGAAAATGTATAAATTTCCAGAAACTACAACTCATAAATAATTAAAAAGAAATATGAATAGTAGATAACAAGGAATAAACGCCTAGAGATACATGCATTGATTGCACGTCCCCTCTCCAAAATTAAAAGTTCACTAAAAAGATCTGAAAGCAAACTTTACTAAAGCAAAAGGATAAAAGCTTTATCACACAACCTGTTCGAAGAAATGCGCAACACAGAAACTGCACAACATCTAACAATTTCAAGTTCTCAACAGCGTATCAAAAACAAACCCGACAATAATTTTCTCAACAAATTCATTTATATATATATATATATATATATATATATAGAGAGAGAGAGAGAGAGAGAGAGAGAGAGAGAGACCAGCTTTGACAGACGCATCAGCCTGCGCAATATTCCTAGCCATAGCAGCCAAGAGCGCGATCCCGTGCTCCGCAGCGGCCACAGTATTCGCCGTGGGCGCATTCACCACAAGACACCCATGCTCCGTCGCCGCGGCCAGATCCACGTTATCGATCCCAACGCCGGCGCGTCCAACCACCTTCAACCTCCCGGACGATGCCTCGAACACGTCGCGCGTGACCTTCGTGCCGCTGCGCACGATCAGCGCGTCACAGAGCGAGATCTTGGTGCACAGCTCCTCTGGACTCAGGTTGTACGAGCAATCCACGTTGGCGAATTCCTTCAAGAGGCTGATCCCTGCCTCGCCGAGTTTTTCGGCCACGAGGACTGTCGGTTTCGCGTTTGAAGAAGAGACGGCCACGACGAATACCGGCGCCGAGGCTCGGTTTCGGCGGCGGGGGAATGAGACAGCAGCGATGTTGAAGGTGGAGGTGGAAGGGAGATTGGTCCATGAGAGGGAAGGAAGCGAGGGTTTTTTGAGAGCGAAGGTCGATGGAGCTGAAGAAGCCGACATTGTGTATGCTCCCTGTTTTCGAATCTCTGCTACTCTCTATCTCTCTCTCTCTCTCTTCTTTTCTTCTCTCTCTATATCTATCTAGCAAAATTGTATTGGTTGGAAGCGACTATTGTCTTGTATATATCCTATTAAACCTAATTTGTAGTTGGTGGGTGTTTGGGGGGTGGGTGAGTGTAAAGTACAAGTAGTACGTAGTATTATTCAAGTACTCGTACGCAGTTTTTTAGTATTTTTTATAACCATATGTTTGGATTAGTTTTTGCGAATCTCTTAATTAATTTCGAGAGACTAAACTGGTTTTTTAATTTATTTATTTAGTTATTATTTAAAAAAAAAATTTACGTCAAGTTTTTGTAGTTTATTGGTTTCTCTCGACTTAAGGAATCTAAAAAGTATAAGATATGATCATAACTAATTTTTTTTTTAAAAAAAGTCAAAAATATGTGAATTATTAGATTAATTTTGACTTTATTCAAAAAAAATTAATTTTAACCATAATTTCATACATTTTATATTCCTCTCGTTGAGAAAAATCAATAAACTACAAAAAAAAATTGACACAAAACTAGCAAATGCGAATTTTTTTTAATAAGGATAAAATGATTAAACCAATAAACAAATTTTTGGCCTTTTTACCAAAGGAGGCCTTAAGGTAATTTTTAGAATAAATTAATTTTTTACAAATATTAATGTGATACATGTCTTAATTTTTTTTTTAAAAAAAAATGGTTTTTAGTGGAACACCTCTGCTTCCATGGTCCACTAGTACATTTTATTTTTAGTTTTGATCTGGAACTAAAGTAGTACGCTGTAAGTGAGTGGGTGGGATGGATATTGGTGATGAAAATATGAATGTTGAACTCACGCGCGGGTGACTTTTTACTCCTGCATACGGCAAAACTTTGGTTAGGGGGGTAGCGCGTGGGGCTCACCTGATTGGGGTGAGATTGGACTTTTTGCTATTTCCCCGTTCGGATGGTTGATGACTTTGCTCCCGTAATGAACAACTAGGAATTGCCCGTACCTAAAGGCACGGCGCGATGTAATATGACCTCAACTTTTGGAACAACCATTTACCGCGAATAACTCAATAATTTCCCCATGAAGACAGGACATAACACATTTTGAGCACAATTAAATTGAAATACCCTTTCCTACCTATGACCAACCCAAATTTTTCCAAAAAATCTTTGTTGGGGATTTTTATGTAATACATCAGTTCACAACCAATTCAATATCTTTAATAATGCATAAAGACAATTCAGACCATAATACAGTCAAGTCAAGCCACATTAAACCATGAATTCCACCCCTGCAAGTTCCATAAGTGAATTTAAAAACCAAAAAGAAACCAAGCTATTAGCATTGAGCAACATAAAAGGGAAAAACTGAATATAATGAACTTCACCATCCAACTATCAACTAAACCAAAGAAAATAAAAGCATTTGATCACCCACATCCCCGGCAATTAGTATGAAAATCCAACCACCATACATCATAGCAAGTGTAAAAGACAAAATTCTTAACCAAAGTTAATTCACATTCTATAAAATGTCTAAATTAGAAGACATCGTGAAACATAATACATATTTAATTTGCCAAAATGTGTCCGCTTTACAAAAATAAACAATGGTGAGTATAGATGAAAACACCAAGGGAAATAACACTTTTGAGCTCCAAAGGAAGCATGTTTTTTTTAATGATGGTGATGTAGATGTAAACACTGATTGCATGGTCTTCCTTGTATAATCAACCTATATCATCCACTATGATAGTTCTCCAACCTCATCAGCTGCTGCAAATTAGAGTTCCATCCTGGCATCCAAAGCATGAATTACTCAAACAAAAGCAATAACCAAGAATGTTGGCACAGTAGATTAATAATAGAGGCAAATCAAGAAGGGGAGTGATACTCACTGAAACATTTTATGAACAAGTGAAAGGCTCAAAAGCAATTTTTTTTCTCCATTCATGTGCAAAGCACAACCAACTTTGAATTGGACTCATAAATTTGGAGTGTGTAGATTATTAAAGGCTCGCATAAAAGTTGTGTGTCAATTTTATTACTGGACAGTGAAAAGCAATTGTAGTATATGAACTTCCTTTCTTTTTCTTCTTCAATGAAAAGCATAGGATAAATATAACTACTTCCAACATCCATCTATACCCAAGAGAGACGTGGAGAGAAGCACACCTATACTTGCTAATTTGCTTGCAGGTACATTTCAACATGAAGCATCTACATTCCGTTCCTCAATTGAATCACACTACCGAAGATTGCACTATAAAAACTGAAACCTAGCAAAACTTGAAGTAATTCGTTTTTTATTTCAGCCCCCAAATAGGGAAATGTTCATAGATGTAATGAAAAAAAAAGAAGCAATCCTAATGTATGCTAGTAACTGCAGCACTACGTGGATGAACCAAGCATCAATATGCAGCATGAGAAGCAAATGAGGTAGGAATATTGAGTCATTCATACCTCTAGAAAGTTACGATGGGGATTGCTCGCCCACCGTTGTCGAAGTCTTATGATTCATTTGTGAATTGAAACCCTACAAAATGAACTTAGAGAACATTTAGAAATAGCATAAACCAACAAATTGGAATATGGAAAAGAAATAAGAGTTACCTAATGTAACCCAAAGTGAAAATTTTGTCAAACTAAATGGCATGATTCAGTATATGATAAGGAAATAGAAAGAGAGAATTTTCTTGGCTTTTTTTTCCATGAAAGAAAGAATGTGAGAGAAGTTAACAAACACCCTACAAAAAAAGACTTTCCTATCTCTTTAAAAAGTAAAATTCTGAGCCCTAACATTGACCAGTGAAAATAGAAATGGGTATGAAGTTTAAAGGAGAATACTTCAACTGCTTGCCTCAATTGACCTCAAACATTCGCTTGACATTTGACACATATTGTCTAGCTTAAATAGAACAAAACCCAAAAGAATATGAAAGAATATATCTAAATCCAAAAGAATATGAAAAAAAATGAATCCATACTAAGACGGTCAGATTTCCAGATGAACCCATTAGGTAATGACTTGCCGCAAGGAAAATCAAACTGTTAGAACCTAGGAGGAGGTATTTCATCTAACGGGTATATATCACCCTCCTCTCACAACATCAAATGGGAATAGAATCTACGTTAGCTTCTTTCCAAGGGTAAATCAAGCAAACAAAATTCTTTCGAATGTTTTATGAGTAAACCAAGCAGATGAAACCAAGGTAAAAATATGACAGTGAGAGAAAAAAATAGTGTACTTTTAACAAAATGCCACTGACCTATAGCAAAAAGTGGGGGGTGGGGGTGGAGAGAGAGAGAGAGAGAGAGAGAGAGAGAGAGAGAGAGAGAGAGCAGACGAAGTTGTGTGAGATAGAAGATTTGCTACAGTTTCAAATTTTCAAATGCTGATCAAAGACCAATCCCCGAGAGAGGGTGATTCTGACAATGAAAGAATTCTATTATTTGTTTACTTGCATATGTTCTTGTTTTTCCCAAAATTAGGAATGGGCTTGCTAAAAATCAAAAAAAGGAAGCAAATAGGTTAAGGTCACAATAAATGCCTCATAGAAAACACAACCAATATCTCAAATATGTTCTTTTGCATGACTAATTGTTCCACAACTCCTAATAAACAATCTCAAATGCCATGAGACAATACTAAAGTGCATTAGGGTGCACGAATTGTTAGAAAGTGCCCTTGTGCATCTTGAGTAGTAAAAATCAATTAAAATGTCAAAAACAACTAAAAATAATTATTATGTTAAAAAGATACAAAATAATATGGAAATAGAAGGAAGAAAACTTGATGAATTGCACAATTGCTTCACAATCCAGTCAAAATAATCAACATATTTAGAGAAAAATGAAACAAAGATATAGAAGAACTCCAATAAACCTCTTTGACTATGATGTCATGCCTAAACAATTGAAATTCAACACATCATGCTTAAACCCCAAATTCCTACACATTAAGGTGGCGTTGGTTGGTTTTCCTTTTTTAGTTTATATTGCCACTTCTAGCATAGATGGGAAAATTTCATACAGGGCTATATCCACCACTCATGGTCAATCTAAATTGAAAATGGAAGCGAAACCAATTGAAAATACCAAGTTATCGAGCCGCGCCTTTAGCATTCACACCAATTCAAAATAAATGTTAACAAAAGGGGGAAATATGTAGAGAAAGAGATATTTAGTGGATGTTAATCCATTGTGACACCAATGTGATGGAATCCGCAAGTAAGAAGTAAAAGGACGCTTACACATGTCATGAAGAATGCAGATGCTAAATACTCATTGGATGGACACTTACACATATCAAGAAGAAGATAACATAAGTAGGGGAGAAATCCCAAAAAACTTAAACAATGAAATGAATGGAATTACCCTCTGTATTCTACATCTTTTACTTCATGGCTTTCATTAATGCCTTTTGTCAAACAGGTGATGAGCACTCCTTTGTTGCTATTTCATTCAGGATTACCCTATGATTTCCCATCACTGATTTCGCATAGGATTTCAAAACCGCAAAATAAAACAAATGATGAGCAATATAAACCTTTAAAAATAGTTCAATTGAAACCTCGAATGCAAATGGGCATTAAATATACAAATGAGGCCAATTATCTACAAATGGTGTCGTGTTTGGAATTTCTCACCGGTTTCCAAATGTCCGATCAAGCCAAGTCAAGGTATGATGTTGACGCTACCTGCAGATTTGGAATGCAACAAAAAGTCGTGAGCTTACCTATTGCTAAATTCATAGTTTTCCTGAATTGGTGAAATTGCTAACTGAATTAAAACAGCATTGTAGATCTAATTTACAGAGCATAAAACCCAAAAAGAGGAGATCGTGAGGTCTAGAGATATTACCCGTGAATCGGCGATCAAGGCGTCGATGATCTTGATTCTTCAACCAAAGACATGCGAGAGACTAACGAGTCTGTAATTGAGAGAGAGAGAGAGAGAGAGAGAGAGAGAGAGAGAGAGAATAAGGATTTGTTCAAATTTTGAATTGGAAGCTTTTGAGAGAAGATAACCGATTTAAAAAAAAACACCCTTCCTATTTACGAAAATTCCATGCTCTATTTGTGTCATGAAAATGCAATGTATTTACAGAATTGCCACTTAAAAGTTAGTTTGTGAGAGAAATATTTTTGGACCGTTGGATTTGCAAGGATGGAGGGCTCAGATTAGCTAGGAGATGAATATTTTATTCAAAACAATCGTTGTTTTGTTATATAGATGGTATGGGTAACCTAAAAATGCAACCCAAATGCACATTGGGTGATGTGGCAAATGGGAAGCCACTTATATTTTTGGGTGGGCTCCACGCTGGGTTTCTCTCCACCACACAACCCACTTGGGGTGCATTTGGGGTATATTTTTGGGGTACCCATAGCATTTTTGTGCTCATAATAATGAGTCCTGCTAGATGTACCCCATTTTGGTGTACACCAATTGTACACCATCTTTGTAGGACCCATTTCGGGTCCCACACGAATAATTGGAGCCGCTTAATATTTTTAAAACACTTTTTTTACGGTCTCTGAAAAAAATCAATTGATTTTAACATCGGTAAGGCCTCAATCGATTTTGTGCCCAAATTACTAACAGGAAACTGGGCGCAGAATCGATTGAGACCTTACCGATGTAAAATTCACTTTGTTTTTTAAAGAGACCCTTAAAAAGGCTTTTTAAGAATATTGAGCGGCTCCGATTATTCGTGCGGGATCCAAAATGGATTCCACAAAAGTGTGTGTACATTTGGTGTACACTAAAATGGTGTACCCATAGGTTTTTTTGTAATTTTTTTGGGTGAATACTTCAGTTTTTTTTTTTATACTGATAAAAACAAAAACTGGTATTTTTTGTTTTTTAGTGCTCCTGATTATGACACTGCTGGTTTTGCTTAAACTAGCAATGGGCAGATACGCGGTAGGTGCTCAATATCTGTGACACTGCTGGTTTTGCTTATACTACCTTTGGTTTTTTTGATTTATTCATTTTATCTTTATTTTAAAAAACTTATATTTATTAGCTTTGCGTCACGTTTTCATAAATTATTGATTTATCTTGATGAAAGGAATCTAAAAAATATAAAATTATGGTCAAAAAAGTAATTTATGAGGTAATTAAATAATCATCCATTTTTTGGACATCACGTACGTTTTCATCGCGCCCACTTGATGAAATTATATTTTCATTGTCTTTATATGTGATTTAGGCTTAGTTTGCCAAAAGATTTTAGTAACTCATTTGCTAAAATCAATCATGATTTTAGCAAATGAGTTGAGTTGTTAAAATCATGGAAATTTTAAATCACAAAATTATGTGGTTTCATTTATTGTTTTTCGATTTTTTCCGCAGCAAGTTAAAGTACTCGAAGAATATTTTAATTTGGTGCGAAAAATATTGAAAAACAATAAACGGAACCACTTAATTTTGTGCTTTGAAATTTCCATGATTTTAGCAACTCAACTCATTTGCTAAAATCATGGTTAATTTTGGCAAATGAGTTACTAAAATCTTTTGGCAAACTAAGCCTTAACACTACTGCCCTTATATATATATATATCACACCAATAATGGAATTGCTAAAAAAACTAGTTCCTTTTTTTTAGGGATTGGCTAAACTTTTTGCATGATAGCATTTCCTAAAATCAAGGAATTTTCAAATATGGGGATGATTGGTATTGCCAAAAATCAAGGAATTTTTGAAATGACGGAGACACTAATCGATTGGGATGAAATTATTCCCAAATATATTCTTGTGAGAAGACCCGAATGAGAGGGTTTACGGCTACATGAAGTTCTATGTTCCATCTCCCATAACATTCAGGTACAAAAGATTAGACTAATTACATTGAATCATGGTAAAAATATTAACCAAACCCAAAAAAATATGGTAAATTTGATTTACCATGATCAATAACATGGTTAATTTAGACGATTTGTTGCAATGAATCATGGTAAAAACTTGTTTTCAATATGTTTCAATGATTGTGGTAAAAATATGAATCAATAACATAAAAAAATATGGTAAAATCTTTCCCCAATCGATAACATGGTTAATTAAGAGGACTTGTTAAATTGAATAATGGTGAAAACTTGTTCATAACATATTTCAATCACTAGGAAAAAATTAACTAATTACACAGAAAATACGGTACAATATGTTTCCATATCAATAACATGGTTAATTCAAACGACTTGTTACATGGATTCATGGTAATACCGTAAATGGGGCAGATCGGAAAGGCAACGAAAATGAAACCCAATCGGAAAGGTGACGAGACGTTTATGGAGCAAGTCATGGATGCAATTGGAATGTCAACGGGTGAAGATTTGGGACAACAAAGGCAGAAGACCGCATATTAGTCGATGTTGAGTTTGCCAAGAGAGAGGATTATTGATGGCAACATGAGACCGCCATAGGTGAAAGATTTGGGATGCATATTAGTCGACGCCAAGTTTGCTAGGATAGAGGATTGTCGATGGCAACATGGACCGCGGTTTGGGACTGCCTGGGTGAACCAATCTACAAAAAAAAATATCCAAAATTAGAATGCACTGAAACAAAGTGGATAAACATCACATAATCACCTACATTACGTTAAATCAATGAACAAAAAAATTATCCAAAATCATAAAATATGGTATATTGTATGCAATAAGCTCTTGCCAATTTTTCGAACAATACAACAATTCAATTGGACTGATTCACAAAACCGAAGAAGATGTTGTTCAAGGATATCGATTTGGGACAGCAAGACAGGGGCATGTCTCGCTAATTGACACATAAAACGACTACAAAAGGTTCATCGAGACGGCAAGCAAGGTGGAATGGATGAGTGGTACATGAGATTTTTGATGTGTTTTATAGAGAAAACAATTTAATAACCCCGACTTCGGTATCATTTGCTCAGAATGTATATGTACCAAGAAAACGAAGAATTTCTATTACTAAAATTATGGAATTAGGAGATCAGTACAAAAATATACAAAAACGCAATGAAAAAAAATAGGACATGACGAATTATCTTGCTTTCTGTTGTTTACTTCACATTATCCACATACAAATATTGTATGCATAGTTATGCATGGTATGTATGATCTGACCTTCTTCTCCGGCGAGTCAGTGGTATTTAGATTTCTGGAGAAAATTAGGGATTGGTATTTGAATGAACGAGATAGGGATTTGGGATAAAAACCCAATCTCGTAATTGTAGCAGAGGGCCTCCTAATTTTAAAATTAGTCCACTTCCTACCACCTCATATATGCAACTTTTAATTTAGTCCTCAATCCCCTAATATGTTATAAATTATATATATATATATATATATATATATATATATATATATAAAGGTCATTTTAGGGTTTATTTGAATCTTGGGATGGAAACATAACTCCTTAAAAGTATCAAGATGATTTTTTAATTTTAAGTGAGTGAAAGGATCATTATTTAAGTGCCTCTTAATTTTTTTTGATAAAGCCAAAATTAATCTAAAAAACTAGTATATTTTTTTATTTTATTAAAAAAATAGTTTTGACCATAATTTTATACTTTTTGGATTCCTCTAGTCTAGATAAAATAATAATCCACGAAAATTTGACGCAAAACTATCAAATGTAATTTTTTTAAATAAAGACAAAATGAATAAACAAAAAAACCAGCTTAATGTCTTTTTGCCAAATGAAGCAAACAATAAACGATAAAATTAACATTTGATTTGTCAATTGAAGAAAAAGGTTTGATAAAATCTAATATTTTTGCAAGGCCTAAAAAGTTTAATGAGGTATGCTATTAAAATAGAATTTTGCGCAACAATGTGAACAATATTCCCATGCAGTCTTGTTTGTTTAATTGAAGTAATTCTTTGAGACATAACAACCAATAAGACAATGCCACATCACATGTTCATTTTGTTATATAAAATGTTGTTGTAAACCTTCTTTGCTCTCTCTAAAAAACACACCACACTTTAGGTTTTACCAACAGTCGCCGCGTTGGGGAAAGGGCGGGGCGCCGGACTCCATGGTCGGCCTCCCCTCCTCCTTCCCCCTTTTTGTTTCTCCTTTCTTTAAATAAGGGCGTCAGCCTTCCCATCCTTGATCAAACCCCGTCCTCACCTCTCTCGTCGCTGAACAGCTGCCTCACACTCTGCTGCTGCTCTCACCGCTAACCGTCAACCCATGCAACCCCGGCCTCAGGATGTAGCACTATCTATTTTACATTTCCAGCCGATTGACTCACTGATTTTCAGCCATTTGGGTCCGATCAGTACCCTTGTTATTTTTTAATTATTTTTGTTTAATCAGCCCCTTTACTTGGCTTTGGTGTTTGTTTTTTTGTTTTCTTTAGTAGTTTTGCTATTGCATGTTTTATTTTTTGTTTTCTTGTTTGTAGTTTTGCTATTGCATGTGCCGTTTGTGGATCTGAAGCTTCTTCTGGTCTCGAAATTTTCTCAAGCCTTTCAGTTTGCTCTATTGTATTACTTTTTGTCTGGATCCGTTCGGCTTCCCTTAGTCTCCCCATTGTGATCAAGTCACCCTCTCACCAATTTGAACACCCCCTTCCCCGTCCCCGTCCGTTCCAATTTTTTCATGATTGTGGTTGAGGTAATGTTTGTCACTACATTTCCGTATGCCCCTTTGTAGGAGTATTTGTTTTTGTCAATATCCTTTCTTTGTTCAATCGGATCGTTCCTTCCCCGATTAGAACGCTCCCTCCCCTTTCGTTCCCTTCATTTCACGATTGTGGTTGAGGCAATCCATGTCTTTGAATTTCTGTATACCCTTTCATAGTACTTCAATTGTCTTCATTTTTCCTCGTCGATTGGTATAGCCTCCCTCCTATGGTTTTCCCTTCCCCGTCCGTTTCGATCATCTTGCGTTTAGGGCTTTTTGTTATACTTGTTTGCTTCTTTATCTTTGACTTTGGGTTTGTTTTGCGCATGCATTCTTGCTTGTTTTATGCGTGTTTTGGTCTTTTTTATTGATTTGTGTTCGCCTTGTCCTTTGTGGGGGCTAATCGTCATTGGTTGATTCATAGTAATATATTGGTGGGTTTATTATGGCTTGACTCTGAGTACTCTAGGTGTATTGATGAATCGGCAGTGGTAGTTTGCTGAAAATTGTTTGTTGGACTTTCAAGTTGCCCTGACGATTGTCTTACAAGGGCTGATTGAAGTTGCTTTGCGTGCCTTTGGTTGGTGGAATTCAAATTTGACTGCTTGGGCAAGGATGGGTTTCAAAAGGGGTTTTTTTTTAGCTGCTATTAGAGGCAATAAGCCAAAGGATACACCTCATAGATGAATAGGGTATTCTCATCGGTTGGTTTTCCAATAACCACAGTTGTGTCTCTTTCCAACAGATTCTCTACCTTTTAGGATATTCTCGTCGATAGTTTTTTCCAATAACAACGGTTGCGTCTCTTTCCGGCAAATTCTCTATCATTTGAAGAGCTCTATAGTTGGCATCGGCCATCTAATTGCATGATGTCTACCCGTGCCGCAAAGCTCTCGCCTTAGGTGCTTCAGACTTTCAGTTTGTTGCAGATACTTATTTGTATCGGTTAGTTTTTGTTTAGAGGTCTTGACAATAGTGGAATTACAGTAGCAGCTGGCTATCAACATCAAGCATGCAGTTTCTCAATAGCTAACCACCGGATATATCCTTCATGTTCTTTGGTTGTTTATTTGTCTTAATTGGGTGTTTTTCATCTTTACTAGTTGTATTTGTTTTGGTTACACACTGTAGATTGCTACTAATTCGGTAATGAATTTTCCATCTCCTTATCTAAAAAAAATTCCATGCTATCGCGTTCCAATTTTGTTAGAAATATATCACAATATATGTTGACGTTAGCTCATTCAATACTTAGCATAAAAGTCTTTTCATATTATTCACTTTCTTCCATCTTCGTAATTTTTAAGTTGTTTAGTTTTCATTTTGTTGGAGTTTTTTTTTAAATTTATTTAATGGTATATATTATTGTCAATCTTACTTGATAATTGGGCTTTTCTATTTTTCACTTTAATTAATTGGCTAGGAGTAATAAGGGACTACAAGACCCAATATAATTCATTGGCATTCGTGCCAAAGCACTGCGGGACTTAACTTGAAGGGATATTGTATAGATTATATACGATCCCAACAACCAATGTGTCATGGAAAAACTCTAGATTGCATAGTGCCTTTTTGTTAGTCTCATGCGGATCCACACTATGTATGTCATTTGGGTGTATGCGTGTGAGACTTTGTTGTAGGACAAACAATAAGTTGCTTATTATTCGTGCTTGGGTGCACCCTTTTCATTAATAAGGGGGGAGAAGGTTGACGTGCCTCTCCTATCTCTTTTGACAACCTTGGACGAAGTTGGTACGTACGGGTGCGGTACTGGATGTCTAGCGTACTTGTACAAGTAGCTTGGTACATCTTGTAGGAATGGTGTGAGGCAATTGTGTGGCTACACGACATTGTTGGAGGTATTTTAATTAATTATTGTCCTTTGAATACACTTCATTTCAATGTTAGTAATTAACAATAGAACAAGATAATTTATTTGTTTTTATTATGCATAACTTTGGTTAGTAATTATTCGTTTAGGCTTTGTTCTCCAATAGATTTTAGGTACATAAATTCTCACATTTTATGACACTCCAATCTCAACACATAAAATGTAAAAGTGATTTTATGAGATTCTTATAAAATTCTCCTAAAATCTATGGGAAAACTATTACATTTTATTAGTTGGGAAAAACAACTTTATTTTATCACCCCTCCATAAAATGTTCATTTTATGAGATTTTCATAAAATCTACTGAAAATCTATTGGAGAACATGCCTTTACTATGTTCAAATCCCGCAGCCATGGATCCACGACCACTTTCCTATGCTTCAGCAACCAGAAAATCCAAATTATAGTGAGGAGCTTCCACGTGCACATAGGTGGTTGCCTCGTCATGAGGCTAGCAATGTCTCTATCTCCCACTATCAGCGGATGTTAGATGACTTACGTGCTAATCAGATAAGGGTCTTATAATTTCGTTCACAATCATATATGAACTATCAACGTGTTATGAAAAGTCACTTATTTTAATGTAATTATTGTAGGTTATATTTGATCCATACAAGGATCGTCGGGGAGATGTACGACCTATTGCCTTTTACACCGGTCTCATTCGCGGGATGAGTGTTGTGGAGCCCTACCTCCCTGATAGAGTCTTGTGACAGTTTGGACTAGTGCAGTTTATACCTGGGGATCCAATAGCACTAGCCTGACTTGAAAGAGGAGACAAAAAATATAATGTGGTTTACACTTGGATTGATGCAAATTGGACAAGTTGGGAAAACCCTGTGGTGCCTGAGGCGAAACAAGTGTGCACTAGAGCAGATGTCCTGTGGGAGTGCCATCCGGATAATGCAAAGTGGCTTAATAGGTACTCCCACTTTAAGGTGTCTCTTGATGCGGGTGTAGATGAGGTGAACTTTGGTGGTAGCGCTATCGATGGTCTCAAGTTAGCAGTTATAACACAAGAAGTTGACAAGGTATTCGCTGATGGACTATCACCATTTAACATGCGTGAGGCTTTATGGCACATATAGAGTATCTTACAACTTACAATCAGGGGAGAGCCTAGGACACCACATACGACAGAGGGTGTCACCTATGGTGGACGCACAGATGCTACTTGAGCACTGTGTTTTATTTCTTTGACTATGTGGTTGACTATATGTGTATGGATAGACTTATGGATATTTTTTTTTACTTTGGTTATCTATGATTAGACTTATCTATATTTTGTGGCTGGTTATATATGTTGACACCAATATGGTTAAGACTATGAATATTTTATGACTTTTGGTTATGTTTGTATAATTTATGGTTGGTGGATGGGCACATTCGGATAATTTCAGGTCTTTGATTTTGGCACATTCGGATATTTACTCCCGACACTAAACACAACATATCAGATACAAACTCCCGAATGATGGCCAACATATCGGATATTAACTACCGTCAACAATGCCTATGACTCTGGTTTTGGCACATTCGAATATTAACTCCCGAAAATAAACATATAATTCGGATACAAACTACTGAATTATGACCAATATTGCGAATATTAACTACCATCACCAATTTCTGCTTTTTCGATCTGGATTGGAAAGGTTCAGATATTAACTACCGAAATTTTGCACAAAGTTCGGATATGAACATCCGGTTGTATGAGTAAGTTTCGGGTATTAACTCCCGTTTGCAACTTCTGTGAAAAATTGGTCACTGAAATTAAAGTGCATGTCATGAGACCTATTTGAATTAGACTTGTATGAGTTAAGTACTAAAATTACTAACAAAATAAGTGAAATTACAAAGTTCATCAACATAGTACATTGAAAGACAAAGTTCATGAATTAAGGTCTCAGCAAAATTCATCAACAAAGTCCATGAATTAAATACTAAAATTATAATTTTCATCAACATAATACATTCATCAATTAGTGGTGCTACTCAGCAATGTCAAAACTCTCTGCAGTTGCTACGTCAGAGCCAATTATCCTTCCAAACTATTCGATTCAATTACGAAATGGTGCTTCCCTTCCAATTGCATTTTTAGAATTAGTGGTTTTATTCTTCAACATGGACATGGTGATGCTTTGTGCTATATTTTTGCTTTTGGGTCGACCCCATGCCTTGGGCCCTTGGCCTTTACTTTTGGTTCCTTGAGGGAAGTGGAATGCGGATAAATAACCTCCGTCATCTTCCTCATTAAATGGCGTTGGTGGTTCTCGTCGTATGTGGAAAACCTCTTCATAAAAATATCAAAGTTCGCCTTCATAGTCTCCGCAATTGTAGGATCTTTTTTTGGTTTATTGAAAGAGAGTTTCTTCCAATGTTCATGGATCAAAGATAGCATTAGTTGTTCTTCTTTGTTCTTGAATGGTGCAATCTCATGAGCACATGGTAAATCATGAGTATGTCGAAGAGGACACATGCACGAAGTGGTACATTCCATGTTGATAGAGTCTATCTTCTTCAACTCCATTTCCATATATTGCATGACATCCAATGAAACCACTCCCACTAGGTTATTGAAAATGCGAATCTTATAAGAACGCTGCAAAGTTGATACACTTCTCTCGAATGAACGATTGATGGCAGTAATGGTTGCCTCGAGTCCTCGACCAAGCCGTGAGCCTTCTCCCATGCACTTTGAAAGTTGCATTGCAATGATGCAATATACTTCTTTACCTTATTATGATGTCCCTCTGCCCTGTATGTGAAATGGTAAGGAATTAGTCATTTTGTGTGACATATATGTTTAAACTTGTAGTAAATAACAAAAACAACCATATACCTATTGGTAGTGTAATTCCCTAGGTGCTTGATGGAGTTAGTCTAAGCATAAACAAACCTCTCCTTATGCGGAACAAGCCATGTCTTGTCAACGTATTCAAGAACCATTGGATACATCATAAAATCCCCTTTTTAGTTCATGAACCCGCTCGTCATCACATCTTTGGTCAGTGCATGCATAATCACGGTGAATGTAGCCAAGAATTTTTGCCAATGTTTGTCATCAAAGTGTTTTTTACAGTTGGCCAACACATTCTTCTGAATATGCCATCGACATAACATATTCTTAGCGCAAGAGAAAACTTTTGCAATTGCATTTATGAGGGATAACTCCCTGTCTGTGACTATTACCTCTGGAAGGAACTCAAGATCCATCACAGCCTTCAACTTTTCCAATGCCCATATGTAGTTATCTTCCTTCTCCGACTGCATGAAAACGAATGCCGCAGAGTACGTCATCTTTGTCAATGTGACGCCAACAATCTGTAGCAAAGGAAACATGTATCTATTTATTTTGTACGTGCAGTCTATCATCAACACCTTAGGGAAAACACGTAACATGTCACCCGCAATTGGATGGGATCAAAACAATTCCTTCACATCACCCATCACCTCACAAGCACGATGCCACTCAACATAGTTATGCTCCTGTAATTGCTGCATTAGATGTGGCATTTGAGATCTACCCGCTTGTTCCATCACTCGGTACTTTCTCTGCGCATTATATATAGTTTTAATTGTCGTGTAGTTGGAAGGATCCCGATTCTTGATTGCCATTAGAATGTCTCTCGGTTTTACAAGCATCTTTGAGGACTCCACGATCATATGTATTTGTTCTTTTTTCAACCTCCCGGCATGTGTGCCCTTCAAATTGACTTGCAGGAGGATGGTTGTGGTTACCATTGTAGACTTTCACACACCAACCATTGTATGCCTTAACACACCACAATTGGAATATGCATTCACATTTTTTGGTCTCTGTGTTAAGCTTTCTTTTCTTCTCTTCTGGAATTGGGTTTTTTGGTATAAACGATTTGAACTTAAAACTCTGTTCGCATTGAAATCATATCCTTGGTTGCCTATTCTTTGCCATTGTTTCAGGAGACTTAACGTTAATGACAAATCCATGCTTCAAATCCAACGAAAAAATCCAGTCTTTCAACTCTTGCTCATTTGGAAACACCTACGAACACATAGTTCAATTTTTTTTTTTACCCTAAATAGCCCGTATGGAATAAAATGTGTTTAAAGTAAATAACTTTATCCAAAGTCCTAACATGTTGTGTTATGTAGTGCTCCGTATAGTCATGAACACCTAATACACCAAATGACCTTGTTATGTGACTATCATGTGTGGAAGCATCACCCTAAAAAAAGACTAGAGCAGAACAACATTAGTGTTGACATTAGTTCTTGCACTTCGGATTTAAACTCCCGAAATTTAGTATTTTTTTGGTACATAACTACCAAATTGTGCAAATAATGTCAGACAAATTTTTTCAAAAAACTAGAACCATTTCAGTAATTAAAAACTGAATTGAATACTTAGTTTTCACACTTCGAATTTAAAATCCCGAAATTTGGTATAATAGTCGGTACATAACTACTGACAATTGTGCAAATTATTTTGGACATAAATTTCTCAAAAAATTAGAACTATTTCGGGAATTAACTACCGAAATGTTGTGAGATTTTCGGGACTGTGGTACTGTTTCAAACAAACAGCAACTAAGAAATCAAAAAACCAATGGGTTACCTCTTGGGTCGCCTTTTGCTCGAAAATCTTCATCTCTGAGATATCAGGCTCTCTCTCCACCTCTATGTTTTTCTATAACTCCTCTGTGGTTTGTATTTGTGCATCCGTTGGTGGATTTGGAGTTGTAAATTGCTCCAATACTCTTTAGAGCTCTTCTCCCAAATCTAGTGAGGAAGAAGATCCCTTCATTGATTCAACAAGGTTCTCCATCGAAAGAGAGGAGAGATGAGGGGTAGGGGAGGACAATGGGGGTTAATGGCTGGAGGAGGAGGAAGGATGGATTTTTTCAACTATGGGAGTGAGAAAACGATGGAGCTGAAGGAAGAAGAAGATAATAAAGTGCACTGGGTTGGTATGTAGCAATTGGGAAGGGTTGGTATGAAATAATTTAAGTGGCTAAATGGTATTTTTGCGAGAAAGTTTTGATATTTATTTTGCAAGGGTTGTATTGAGCCAAAAAAGGTTGTAGATAGACTCACCCTTTAATATATTGCAATCTCGTCAGCGGAGGATGAAATAGACACTTTTGGTAATTTGGGTACAAAGTAGAAAAATGGTGGATTGTTTGAGGATATAAACGTAAAATACTATTTTCTATCGATTCCAAACTCAACCTGACATTACGAAATACGAAGTCCGAATTCACGAGGCCAGAAAACCCATTCCACAGCACAGTGTCCATAGCCGGTATCAGTTATGCAATCTCTCCTGTTGCCGGCAATTCATTCCGCCGGCGCACCGCCGTCACTAGCGGCGGCGAATCCACTAGGAGTACAAACTTACACCCACCGCTCCCCTCGGCTATGTCCCTCCTTCACCCACTCCTCAAGACTCCTTCCTTCTCTCTCTTCCCTTAAATCTCCTCAATCTCTCTCTTCTTCATCTTCTCTTCTATCCCTATCGCATATTATGCTAAAAAAGAGAGCAACAGCTCTCGCTTCTTCACCCATTTCTGCTGCTTATACTTCCCCAGTTGACGATTCTGAAAAGGCCAAACTCGCTCAGGTTCTCTTTCTCACTCTCTCTTGATAATGTCCGTATATGCGCGCGTGCACTCTGTCACAGCTGAATTGTGCGCTTTTAATGAATCAAACTCTGTTAATTAGTTAATGGGTAGATTCGAATTGTTTGTTAGGGTTTTCAAGGCAGCGAAAAGTTTAATGACTCACTAGTTGTGAACTCAATGGCCAATTTGGAATGTTTCGCTAGGGTTTTCCAGTCATTGTATTTGTGATCTCTTTGAAAGTCGATTCAGTTTGAATATCATCTCCAGCTTTGAGTCAAGCTTTTGGTCAAATTGAGTGAAAGTTGAAGTAAAAGCTTCAATTTTGAAATGAAGCAAACTCAAAGCTTAGCATGGATTTGGGTGAAACTTCCATAAGTGGGATAATTGGAAATTTGGAAGACACTCTTTAAAAGTTTGAGTGGGGAACTCATGATTCTAGTCACCCTCAATTTGAATATAACTTCATCATATATAGGCTCAAGCAAAGTGGTGGTGGGAGTTTTATGGTGGGGTTTTACTCCAGTTAGAGATTGAGTTGAGATTTGAGTTGAGGCTGGAGCTGATTAAGTGGTCACAATGAGTCAATCTATTGAAATGTCAAGGTCAAAGATAGAGTTTCAATTTTCATTGCTCAGTGTTCCTTGAGTTTGGTCTAGATGGCTGACACTCAAGGGACCTCAGTGAGTTAACTTGTAGACGTTTTAGGACTTACTAGCCTTCACCTGATCGATTTAGAATGCCAAATTTATGTGCACAGTGAACACTGTTATGCTGTTAGGATTTACGAGTCTGCTAAAGATGGTTTTAGTATGCAAATTCGAGCCTAAGGTGAACACTGTTGTTGTTTGAATGGTTATGCCTGATGTAATTTTTACAAATTCACAGAATCACAGCTAGAGGTAGACATGGAAGATATGCAATTTTTTATTTTTATTTTTAAAAGCATTATGCTCTGAAGTTGAAAGTTGAAGTTTTGATGTTGACACAGGTTTCGAAGAGGTTAGAGAGTACTTCGAGGTATATCAAGAGATTGGGTAGTTTTGGGTTTTGGGGACAGTTAGTCTGCACTGTTGTGGCTGCCGTGATCCTCTCGTTTTCTGTTGTTATTACGGGGAAGATTACTTCACCTGCTACATTTTATGCTACTGCTGGGGGAATCGCAGCTGGCTTCATTTCTGTGTTTTGGTCATTTGGGTACATCCGCCTAGCCGAAAAGCTCCGGAAAACTGCTAACGATCCTTCAAAGGTAAGTATTTCATTTGGTTCTATAATCTCTTTAAAAAAAAAATGGCACTATAATAAGCTTTCCCCCTATTTGTATAAAGTTATGCCACAATTCTCATGTAATGGTAAAGGTTAAGAAGTTAAGAACTATTCACGTCTAATGGATTTGCAAAAGCTAAGTAATTGCTTCGTACGTCGTGTGATAAAATAGAACTGTAGACGTATCATGTCACTAGTATCGTATTCTTGGGAGGGAATTTGATTTGTATGGTATACGTTTGTGGATTACAATAGTAGCTCGGCCTATTTTATCAAAATCTTACCAAGCTTTCTAATCTCTTGCAACCCTTGGTTTGCATGTTTGACATTGTAAGCAAATTCAGATGCGGAAGTTTTGTGGAATTTGCTGTGGAGAATCTCTTGAGTTATTGGCATATAGATGTCATCATTTGAATGATATGGACATGATTGTACAAGCTCAAATATTAAAAGCCAACGGAAATAGGTTTTTCAGAAGGAAGCAGATATATCTCCGCTTCTTCAGATGAAGTAAAGGTTTCATGTACCTGTTGCAATTACTTGAAATACGAATAGAGTATTTGGTATTTGACAATAGTCGTAGAGTAGAGTTGACATGCAATTCTTGAGATAGATGGATGGCATGACAAGAAAAGAAAACATAGAAATGCGACATTTGTGCTTTGGAAGTGGAACCCATTGGAGATAAAATTGAGTGAAATTGATTTAGTTGGATTTTCCATGTACAACCAAAGACTAGGTACTATCTCAGTCATCACTCCCAGTACTATTAAGGGCAAGGAGAAGTCTAAAATTCATCTAGGTTGGGGTATCAGGAAGCAATGTTTGGGGGGATGTGTGGTGGTGTGGGGCGGCATTGTTAGGACATAATCCAAACAAAGATTTACGTGACGGTGGAACAATTACATGTCTAGTACAGAGAGTTCGGCAAGAGAATATATGCCAATTGTCAACCTTTCATTTAAGTGTGTGTGCAGTTTGTGATTCCTCGTTAGATGCGTTGTTCCATGTATCAAGTATCAATACACATACACTCACTAGTTTTTTAGCTAGGAACGTTCAACAATTTGGGCAATTGAAAAAGAGATGAGCAGCTCATGTATTTCTGAGCTGTTACTGGTGTGTTCTTCAGGAACACCTGCAACTTTATCATGACTGAAAGTGTAGATGGACTTGCAATGTTTAAACAAAAGGAGTCTATAATGGCAGGGGTTATTTCACTTGATATGTATATGACTATATGTAGTACTAATATGGGTTTGTTACTTGTAGAATGTGAGAGGCATTTGTTTATATATGGGTGGAGATGCATCAATCAATGGACAAACTTCATCTCTTTTTAAGTTCCATATGATTACTATTTCATTTGTAAAATTTCATCGGACAAAGGATTTTCTAAAACAAAGTCTCGTAGTGAGCTTCATTTGCTGAAAAGGAGTGAATTTCTTTCTAGATTATATTTACCCTTCCTTTTTCTCCCCCTCACTATTCCTTTGGGCTAAATATCAGCCAGAAAATCATTTATGCAGTGCTTAATGCTATACGTCTACATCCTTTCATTAAATTAGTGTTCTAAAAGAAGGTCTAGAAGGCCGAGTACTTGCCGCCTAGGCGCTAGAAGGACCCTCGCCGACTAGCCCGACTAGACTGACTATCCCGACTAATTGCCCGACTAAGCGCCAAGTACTTGGCCCTAGAAGCTAGAAGGTGCCCGGCCACCTTGGGAGCGCCTAGCTAGTTTTAGAACCTTGCATTAAATTAGTCTTTAATTTTGGGGTGGCCAACCTTATATATTTGAGCTTTTGTTGCCAAAAAGTAGCTTTGTTTACCTTCTATGCATATTTTCTTGGCCATAAGTTCTAACCAGATTATGTCCTTATTTCATTATATCCGTAATATCAGACAACGTCAATTCTGTTGATAAAATCTGACTGGTTTGTGTTTTTAGGCTCCTCCTCGAGCTAATGTTGTCAAAAGCTTGAAAAATGGAATAATATTGAATCTTCTGGGAATGGGTGCTGCTATCCTTGGCATGCAAGCCACGGTTGGATCATTAGTTGCGAAAGCTCTAACTTCTTCGGCAAATCCTTATGTCGCGGGTGCCTCACCTGGTTACAACCCTGTGCTTGCATTGGATGTGTTCCTGGTCCAGGTGCTCATCTAGTTCACTCTACATAGTTACTCATCTAAACTATTGATAATCTTGTAGTCAGAATTTAGTATTTGTCAGTTATAAACTTGCTAGATATGGTACCATATTTTCACAGGTCAAACTTTACTTCCATGTGTTGTACGATACCTTCTTGCACTTTTTATCATTCTATGGCATCAGTCAACAAGAGGAGAAAATGTTGTGTTTGTGTGTTATAGCCAAATGGAGTAATCTTTCTCTTGAGAAGAAGAGAAGAATAGTTTTGGAAGGGAAAAGATTTAATGAGGATGTGGAGTAGCATCCTGTTTACTTGTTCTTACTTGTTTAAGGTTTCTGAATATTTGAAACCTAGAAGTCTGTTGTGCTTTTCAATCAATAGTCACATCTCAATATGTTGAGATATTTTGTCCACAAATCTCTGAGTGCATATATAGTTCAACCTGAATCTTCCCTATGTACAAGGAGGGAAGTGCACATGAAGAGTGTTTCGTCCTTGAATTGAACAGTATTTTCACTCCTTTATTGGACAGTATTTTCCTTCAAGCATCAGTTACAAATGAATGGGCAATAAATATTTTTTTTTCCCATGTTCCTTCAAGCATCAGTTACAAATGAACGGCCAATAACTATTTTTTTTCCCATGTTTACTTGCCCATTTATAGCCTCAAAAAAGCTTTTTTGCTTTGCATTGTGAGCAAATGGGAAAAAATCACAACTAACTAAGCCTTGTCCCGGAACATTGTTTGTCCTCTAGCCTGCTTCCATCTCTCTCTCTCTCTCATGTTTCTCCATCTGTCTCACTTCCCCCTCCTCCGTACTTCTCTCTCTCGCCTCCCACTAGAAAAAAGTAAAAATTAACCATAATAACCATGACAGCCACCAAGTCAAATGTGGGCCGTTGAAAATAATTGCCAGCTTCTTCTTCCTTGCCTTTTCAAAATTGTCAACTGGCCATTTACTTTATCTTTCCGTGTCTGAGATAAAAATTGCTAATTCGCCACCTCAAACCCAACGACCAAAATATTCCCAATTGAGACTTTCAATTTTTCCATCTACTTTTCGGTGTTGTAGGTTCTTAGTTGCACGAAGCGGGAGCGGGGATGGGGGCGGGGGAGTGAGGGTATGTAGAAGCTTCCTAGGTTGGGAGCGGCGAGGGAATATTTAATACTAAACAAATATATATATGAATAAACTTATATATATTTATATGTATTGTACATATGTTTTATAGTTGCAAAGGGAGCGCATACATGAGCATTCTATATATGTATAAACATGAGTGAGAAATGACATCCCAATAGATTCTTTTGTGCCAAATATATGGATTAAACACATAGATAAGTAATCGAATATGAGATGAGAAAGAGAGTCCTAAATCTTTCTTAGTTCTTTTTTTCTTTTCCTTTTTCCTTGCATATATTTGGAAAGAGAAGTGAGAATTTTGTTCTTAAGATTAGTGTGGAAGCTCCCATCATATTTTGGAGCGGGTTCCCGTCTAGATGGGAGCGAGCTCCCGTCAAGCTCCCGTCTCGGGAGCGCAGAATCGAGCTCCCGTCTAGGGAGCGCACCCATTTTAGAAGAATCCTGCTACTAAGTGTAGGTTGCAGAACATTTCTATTCAAAGACTTGTTATTACTCCACTCTTAAGCATGTACAAGACATTTGCTATCAGGGATATTTTTCCCCCCGATAGAAGGCTAAACCAAACCAAACCAAGCCTTATGTCATAATCAATTGGGGTTGGCTCCTTGAATCTTTTTTTTTCCATTGAGACCTATCAAGGGCTACATTTGCATTTAGACTTAGTATCCTCATACCCTTGCGACTACAACATCCAATGTCAATTTGGTTCTTCCTCTCCCTGTAGTGTTACTACCCAAAACTATCCTTTCAACTCTATTAAGTATTAACTACTTCATCTACAGGTCTATGATAGATATGGTTAAACCTCCTTAGTCTATTTTCTCTCAACTTTCGTCTATATAAGTGCTACATCCACCATCTGACGGACGGTTTCATTTCTAATCCTATGTTTTCTAGTCTTACCACACATCTATCTCAGCATTCTCATTTCAGCTACACTCATCTTACTCACTTGTTGTTTCTTGATAGGCCAACATTTTGTCGTGTAAAGCATCGGAGTCTTATGACAGTTCTATAGAATTTCCCTTTCAATTTTGTGGACATCCTCTTGTCACATAATACACCAGCGACGCTTCTCCACTTGAGCCACCCCACTTGTATCATATGAGTCACATCATCTGCGATCTCTCATTCTTTGCTAATAATAGAACCTAAATACCTAAAATGATCACTTTGTGGTATCTCCTGATCTCGAGTCATCACTCCTACACGCACTTTTGTTACCACTAAACTTACACTCCGTATACTCAAAGCCTTTTGACTCTAGTGCTTTTCTCCATATTTTAATTTAGTATTAACACCTCTAGTAGTTTCATCTACGAGGACAATTTCATCTCCAAACAACATACACTATGGGATTTCCTCCTGAATATGTTTGGTCAATTCATCCATAACTAAAACAAAGAGGTATTGACTCAAGGCTGACCCTTGGTGCAAACCTACTGTGATTGAAAATTCAATCGTTTTCCCTGCTGATGATTTAATGGTAGTGATGGCACCTTCATACATGTCTCGAATCTCATTGATATACCCTTCTGTTACTCCTCTCTCCAAAACCCACCATATAATATCCCCGGGCACCCTATCATAAGCCTTTTCTACATTTATGTAACCATATGGAGATCCCTCTTCTTTTCCCTACACTTCTCTGCCAATTTCTTTATATATATTGCTTCTATGGTCAATCTCCTTCGCGTAAATCCAACTATTTCGCCGACACCGTAGTCACCATCCTCAAGCGATGGAAGGCTACTGGAGATTTTTAGAATCTAGTCTTTTGATGTTCTTTTTTATCATTCATGACATGTGATGTTATTATTTGACCCATCTAGGTTGTAGGTCTACGAGTTGATTTTGTTTTTCAATATTTTTTGGTTATTTGATATGGAGGGCATATAATTTTGGATGTTTATATATTTACCCTTGACCCTCTTATACAATGCAACAAGATAGGCAAACCTATTCTTCTCTGAATTTCGTTACTACTACATTTTAAAGATTATGCACATTAGTTTTCAAGACATCTCTGTGAAATTTCATTTATCTTTCAATGCTTGATGCTCACCTTCCAAATGCATAATAGCACTCTGTATCTCTGCTCCTATATAACCATTTCCAATAAAGGATTCAAAACGTTTCTCAATTGCTAGCCCTAATGAGGGCCTCGCCATAAAAAATAAATAATCACGCAAGTTGGTTTCACACTCACCCCATACAAATGCATTGCTTCATATTCGGTATACAAAATGAATGCTTTTTATTGGGCACTAGCTCACGTGCACCGTGCACTAGCTCATGTGCACCGTGCACGCTGCCACCTCTCTAGTTTCTTAGTAAAACCGGACTACATGTACAAATGCGGGAAGGACTTTAGCTAAGTGCTCCTTTCACTTCTGAGTGGTCAATTAATTCTGTAGCACTATAACTTGGGAGAAAACATGTCCTAGTTTTGGCGTGAGGGGTTGTTTGATTGCTTTATTTTCTAAGTCATCTATGGTTTTACAGGCATCAGCCAACACCATCCTTTCTCACTTCTTGGGGCTTGTTAGCTCGCTGGAGCTGTTACGGTCAGTGACATTACCACCATCAGAAAGCATTCCCGTTCCGAGGATCGCATAATCTGCCTCCGTTGGATGTTAAATGAATCCTAGTGTGGGAGTTTGAGAAAACCATGTTTTTCCAACCCTAGCTGTCAACAGAAGGGTTGTTCACATCTCTGTATAAAATTTGTTACATTAGGCTGTGTTTTGACAGATTGAGGCTATTTTATGTTTACTTAAGTTTTGTTTCTCACAGTCCCAAAAATAGCAGCAAGCCTCTTTGCAAATTACTGTGGTGATGAGTTTGTATTGCATGACCAGGGGTATTTAACTCTCTGGAAAATCGGCCAAGAAAGCAGCTTTTGTAGATGGCGAAGAATCCAGAACTAAAATCTGCGTAGGCTGACAAACGAACCAGCTACTCAAGTTTGAATTTCTGTACGACTCATGAAAAAATTGTACAGGAAGGGTTTGCTATATACACACAGCAAGCTTAACAGTTTTTTAAACTCGTTAACCAAACTAAAAATTGGCTAGTTGTTACTCAGCTCGTTCAAACTCGTGTAAAATTGATTCACCTGATTAACAAGCCGAGATGATCAATTCTAGCTGGGATCCGATCAAAATAAATTTCCAACTGGGATCAGTTTACTGCGGGATGAAGTGCAGGTAATCTCGAATATTTTTGTGCTATGGGGTTTGTGGATCCATAGGAATAAATCTCTGTATGAGGGGATTATTGGCAGTGTCGGAAACTCTTGGAATGGTTCAGCAGTTATTGGCTCTGTTGATGCGTATTCAGTCCTTTTGGAAGATGATCATATGTAGTTTTGTAAGGTTTCTCATGAACATGCGCAAGAGGCTGATCTTCACGTGAGTCGTCGTGATCCTGTGTATTTGTTCTTCATTCTCACTCCAAAAAAAAAAAAACTAAGATTAACAAGCCAATGTCTGCACATGAACCGAGTTGCTCGTGAACAGCTTGCGGCTTGGCTTGACTCGTTTAGTAATCGAGCGGAATTCATGCTCAAGCTTTAGAATCTTTCTATAAAAAGCTTGACTCAGCTCACAAAAGCTCAGCTCATTTGAAGAGACTAGTTAAGTAAATTACCTGAGCTGTGCTCGAGCTCTACAAAGCTCCGCTCGCCTTGTTTACACCCCTCTTGGACATATATTTAAAAACGCAATAATGTTTCAAATTAACCATGAACAATTTACTGCTTCATTTAGCTGAGATATCTGCATCTTCAGCTCTGCATGCCTGAGAATTTTGATGTATATAGCATTTACCACGACAGTATAATCGGATAATCACATCATTGAAAATAACTAGGGCAAACGAAACAACACAACAAACCACCCATACTGGAGGAGATTTATACTAGCTGATTCACATGTGAAAACATCGATATTCCATAAACGAACTCACTCTGCAGAAGAATACACTACAGAGAAAAACACATCAACAGACCGAATGAAACTACTTTCCATTCCCAAACCAAGCTCACCAACGGAGAAATTTCATTAGTCGAAGAAAACCAAAATCTGTCAATATGTTCCTATAAAAAGTCCAAGTAAATGGAGGTCAATCCTGCTCCTGATGATTTACCGTATTGCATAACAATTGGTGACGAAATTAGCCTTCCAGCAAACCAAAACCTGAAATTAGCTTACACAAGTCAGAAAACTCTCTAAAGCACTCATCTATTCATTGGGTGATTAACAAAATTTCCGTAGTTAATGTAGAGTGACACATTCAAAAGGCATAGACTACAGTCAAATAGAATGGGGATTAGCTGAATAGGACACATTACACATTCAACTAAGGAACCAAGGCTAAAAGAAAGCACTGGTCTGCGCAAAACAACGGAATACAATCAATCCAGAAGAGAGAAAGATGGGGGAGGGGGAGGGGGAGCAAGATCAGATGTTTCCGGATGACACCAAAGTGTGGGTATAGAATATGCATAATATAAGTCTGGTTGGAAGCGTACACATACAGAGCTTCAAGTTATCTTCATGAGAGTACATTAAACATTTTTATCATTATGTGACTTACATGGTTGCCTCCACCCAAACTGCACTTCTACCCTATGAAACAAGAGCAGTTAAAGAACATGATATCTTGGACATGGACCTGGACACAGATACGAATAACAAAGTCCTAAAATAAGGTCAACTTATGGTTTGATATGAGCCATACGACACGGAAATCTTCAAAACAACTAACATGGGCTTCACAAAATTTATGACTGAAAGAGACGTTTACTGCCTGCGTTACCGAATGGATATGATCTTAGGAAATAATCTGAAATCATGACAAACACGTCATCTCCAAAGTCCTTGCATGGTTTACTTCAATTTTCGTCAAATGAAATTAAGAAGTACATGCAAAAATTTTACAAGACGAAGTAATATCCTCTTCTGCATGTAAACTTTTCTAACACATTCAACTTAATATCATTTGGAGATCTCAATGGAACTGAGCTTTTCCACACACAGGCAGTCATAGTAACCTCCCAACAAAGCACCGAACAAAGCAATTCAAGCATCTATAGTGAAAAGTCACAGTAACCTCCCAACAAAGTACCGAACACAAACCAAGCCACAAAAAGAACTAAACCACTAATGCAGAATATTTAAATGGTTCTTTCGAGACCCTAATAAATTTTGTCTTCCCTTCCACCTTCTACAGATAATAAGCAATGAAAAGAATATTTCTGTAACATGTCAGGTACAAACTTTAGGCTATTCAATCATGTAATTTATGATATTGATAAATCTTTCCCAGTCCAACTCTTCATAAGTTGCCTATCACTCAATCATCCATGTGCAAAATTTTCAAATCCATGTCAAACAATAGCTTTTGACAACAGCACACTAATTAACAACTCTTGAGTGCTCTTTGATTCAACCCACAACAACTAGAATTTAGATCATTTGATTAAGTAAACATACCTTAGCAGATTTGCCCAAAAGTTGAACATCTAACTATAAGAATTTAGATCATCAGATTAAGTAAATACCTTAACAGCTTTTCTGAAAAGTTGAACATCTCTGTGAATGTTTAGAAGCTTTGAGTATATCTTTCTTTTCTTTTCCTTTTTCAAATGGATGAGAATGCCTGAACTTAGTGTATATATTGAGGAACGAGACCAATATCCCCTCGGCACACTTATCTTCATCTCTCAAGCAATAAAGTCAAGCTCCATTTGACTCAACATTAATAATCCCAAACAGTAGGGGATGGCTAGATGGATACATTTTCCTGTATAGTCTCCATCCAACCATATCCTCGATTAATTATAAGCCAATTATGCCAATATCCCCTCTTTTTAATGACTAGGCCAATTACGTCCCTTTTCACTACCCGTCAACCCTCGTCCTTCAAAGCCTTGCTCTCTTTTTTTCCTGGCACCTCTGTGTGGAAGTTTGATCATACACCTCTTCTTGCTCTTATTTTTCCCTTTGATTGATGCCACTTGTAACTTACCCAAAATGTATTTATGCTTTTTCTATCTCCATTCACTTTGTACGGAAAACATCAAAGTGCATTTAACTATTTAAGTAATATGGAAACAAGAAATTCTGCTTCTAGTCCAGTGCTATGGCTACATGCAGCACCAAGTTGGATTTGGCAGTGGAATTCGTTCAAAAAATTAACACATAAACTCTCTTCCTTAAAGGATGTGGACACATGCACGTGAGAACATACACTGATCTATGTTAAACTTCCAACTGAGTCTTGGAATAGAAGCATCAACACAGATTTTCTAGATTGCAGTTGACTCAAATTGAAGGGGGCATCCTTTGTAAGAGGCAGCACCAAGAAGTAGATGAATCTTCACTCTTAACATGCAAGGAACTTTTTTATACAAAAACACAGTTCAAATATGAAGGGAGAACAACTCAAATCATCCTAGAATAACAAACCAACATCAAGGTAGAATTGTAATAATGCTGATCTAACGTAACAAAATAGGTCGACAACTCTTCTGTAGTATTCGGGATCGGTGTTTCAAAAGGCACTAGGCCCATGCCTCATGAGAGAGAAGTTCAAGTTGTAGATAATTAATAGAATATTGATATAGGCAACATTTGCAACATAAATTAATGCTTTCTATTATTTCAAATACCATAATACTTATTAATACCTGGTTATTTACTTGAGAAATGAGACAAATACCATTACAAAATACGAAGTACTTTGTGATTGGTGATGACAAGACTCTGTTTGTTTTAACTGTATAAAAGAAGAAACGAAAAATTGAAACTAGAGCAAAGGAAGAGGAGGAAGAAGAATTTTGATTGCATAAAAGAAAAAGAAAACAGAGCAGATTGAGTTCTCTTCAAGACTTCAAGAGTTGGCTGCTATGCTTTTTGTATCGATTAGGGCGGATCAAGTTCTCAGGGTTAACGATTAGAACCCCTTAAAATTGAAGGATTTTATCCAGTGCATTACCCCCACCTTTAGTGCCTCATTGGTCAAGGGTAGAGATGGATTCTGTACTGATCTGAGTGCAGATCCAAAAATAACCGTGAGGCGCTTGTTTCATGCACCTCGCGTGTGCTTCACGTATGTGCACCTTGCCTTGGCGGCCAAGATGTGGCCTTTTAAATACTGTTTGGGATCTCAACTCCCACACACAAAGCGAATTGATCTTTGAAGCTTCAGTCACTTTTGATACGTTGGAGATTATAACTTTGAAAACAGTGGTAACAACACAGTAGATAAACAAGGTTTAAAGACCAAATAACACATGCATTGGAAAATTGTGTCATATGCAAGCATAGTAGTTTCTAAAGTACACTTTTATCAAGCACGCATGGTTGAATACAAGAGAGAGAGAGAGAGAGAGAGAGAGAGAGAGAGAGAGAGAGAGAGAGAGAGAGAGAGAGAGTTACACTGGCCTATTGAGTTTTCTTTTCCCTGTTAAGAGGAATCTTTCTCAGGACATTATCATCTAATTTCCTGTACTGTGTCTGAATGATCTTATGAGCTACAGTCAGCTTCTCATCAACTTGATCCTGGTACTTCTCATACAATACAGGGACTGACAAACTAAGAAGAACCCCTACAGAAAATATCAAAGAACATGAAGCTTGAATCAAGCTAGTCTCTTAAAATGTTTGTGCACTTGTCCAGGGCAAGGCCGTAAAGAAACTCACCAATGTAGACCAGGGTAAGGAAGTTGAAGAAACTACCAATGTAAGAAATTACCCACAAGCCAGAGGCAACCTGAAGACCAAAACACAGTGCATAGGCATTGAAATCCACCCTTTGTATGCCAATAAGTTGATTGCATACATAGAAGGAAGGTAAAGCTAGGGACTAGGAATCACACCTGAAGAAAAAGTTTCACATTTCGACCAACTGCAATGTCATGAGCAACTGACAATGCATGATTGATCCACACTCGGGCTACATCAGCAGCTCTCAAAACAGATTCCTCAGAAATTTCCAGATCAGGAAGGGGAGGCAAAGGTCTGAAATTTTATTTTGCTAAGAAATAGTTCGTTCAAAAACAGAAAAAAAGATGATGTACATCACCAACAAGGTTAAACCCTGATAACCATAATACAAACCCAAGCAACATCAGCAAAGAATATAGTAGGATCTGCAATCAATCAAACATCCTAGTGCTTCAGTATTTATGTGGTAACATTCCAAGTAGGAAACAGATGCCAAATCACAACCATAATACAAACCCAAGCAACCTCAGCAAAGAATAAAGTAGGATCTGCAATCAATTAAACATCCTAGTGCTTCAGTATTTATGTGGAAACATACCAAGTAGGACACAGATGCCAAATCACATATGAGGTCACCAAATTTTATTATTAAAATTTCTATATCACATCTTTCCCACCATCATAAAAACAACAGTTCGACCCACGTACAATGTTTTGAACTTTTAAGACAAACAAAACAAACACCTACAAAATGTTTTGGTTGGCCGGAACGAGCATTCTTTGATCTCCCAATAAAATGCCTATTCACAAAAATAAATGAATCTGTATCATGTCATTCTGCTATTGCTTGGTGAACCATATCTTTGAATCAGCATTTCAAGGGAATTATGGATAGTGGCATATATCAACATGCTTACAGCGTAAATAAGATCTATGAGACCACATAATCTACAAGAAGTTTATAATTATGGACAATAGCTAAATAACATCAATCAAACCCTGTGAGACAAAGCATAATAACACTTATACCCACCTATTGAGTAACGAAGCAGATTTAGCCCAGAAGAAGAGGATGACAACCAGAAGCAAAAGCACATTTGCAGTGAAAGACAAGAGGTTGTAACCCGCCCGCTCAAATAGGAACCACAGGGCCGTAGAAGAACTTAACAAAATAACCCCTCCGCACCATCTCCTCCACAGTAACACATCGGCCACTGCACCAAATAACAAATATATACATTCATGAATATAAAACTAGTAAACCCAACAATACTTGCCAAATCAAAGACTGACCAAACCAATCTAATAATCACACACAGGAAAGGAACAGTATTCAGCAATATGAACTAAATAAGCATTGATAGCAGATGACTGGATCAACATAAATTCCATGAAAAAAGGTAACAACCTCCCAAATCAGGTTGAAAATCTGACGCGTACTACATTAAATTACAATAACATTTGTCTCAGAGGATCAGATCATTACGGATTTCAGGAAAATAGGTTGGCACAATAAGGAACAGAATACAGTGACATTAATTTACATTAGCATCCGCACCAGAGGATCGGGTCACTTTGGATTCCACGAAAATCGATTCAAACGCCGAAGTCAAAACGAAAACAAAAATCCACATTTGGAAATCATTAAGTTGGCAAATAAATAAATCAGCGCCTTCATAGATACATGGATAAATATGGAGAGAGAGAGAGAGAGAGAGAGAGAGAGAGAACCTGCACCACCGCCAAGGGCTTTATGGACAGAAATCCGATGAGATTCTGCCATGGCTATGAAACAGACAGGAGGAGGGAGAGAAAGAGACTCAAATATCGGTAATTCGCACTGGATTCAAAAGCCAGAACTCACAAGCCAAAATATTGCGACCTCCGTTTCGGAAAGTAGAGAGAGAGAGAGAGAGAGTCAGATTTTTTTACTACTCCAGTATTTTTTTTTTTATCCAACGCATGAAGCATCACATGGGCAGCAATTTCACGCATGTTCAACGCAATGTCGGTAAATAATTATGGGAGAATTTTTTTACGGTGGTTCCATAAAAAGGGTTTGTGCCGAGCAAATTATCACCGTCAATTCTGAGATCCAATGGCTCGGAGTCATGCACTCTCTCTCTCCTCCTTAAATGCACTACAGATGTAAAATAAAAAGCTTATGCATGGGCTCTGAGCCATTGGATCTCAGGGTGGACGGTGGGAATTTGCTCAACGCGAACCCCTTTTTTACTGAACGTCCGTAAGAAAGATTATCTATTCTAATATATAAAGGGGGAGCACAAGTTTGGTGTGGAGTCTTTTTGAGACTGACTCACATTTTTGTTTTCCAAAAAAATCCACGTGTTGTAACTGCCATCCATTTGTAATAGTTGTAACTTATGTAGATAACGAGGGACAAATGCGTAAACTAAATGTGACAGTTACCAACTTGCCCTCTCGTTTCTGTAACTGCCTTCTCTATGCTCCACATCCACTTCAAACCCCCAGTAGGAGAAGGAACACAGAAACCATTTACTTCCTAATCTTTGGAAGAAAAAAAAAACATGGTATGCCTGATGGCGCCACCGCAGGCCGCGTATTCGCCTGCAAGACTTGCAACTGGAAGTTACCGTCGTTCCAAGCCTTAGTTCACCACTGTGGCCTATGCTAGCCACTAGAAGCTGAGATTGATGGCGGCAGATGGAGACATACTCCACTTTTAGACACCCTAAAAGCCGAAGATGCACAAGTGCTCAATTTGCGCGTTGGAGTTCGCAATTGAACAAGTGCTTGCCGGACACATGAGAAGACACTACCCAGCCGCAGGAGGGAGCGGCGACGGGAAATGAGTGAGGCTGGTTTTGGAGAAGTCGGTTGGAGAGTTTGCTCTTCCAAAACCGGATCAAATGACAAGCCAAAAATAGCTTATTTGATGTGTTATTGAATTCGTTGTCCATTTGACAAAAATGATAACGCACTTTACCCGATCAAATGATGTGCATATTTTTTTTTTCTCAAAACTCGACATGCAAACGCATTGCGTGTGCCCCAACTTCTATAGTTTTTATTGCCTTATTTTTGCATTCTTGATAACCAAAAGAAAAGAAATGAAAAGTAACCTTATTCTTGGATTTAATTTGTTTTTGGATCGATTATGATCTTATTAAAAAAAAAAGAGTTTTTTTTTTATGCCTATTGTATTCTGCATTTGGTAGAAAGGGTTTAGTTAGAGGGGGAGAAGATGGTAATTAGGATGGTGGCTTAATTAATTTTTTCTTCGAGTTTACTGATTTTTATTTTTCTTCTCTACAAATAGTTTCTTCGCACCCATTGTGTGAGTAAACTAGACTTGCACATGTGATTAATTTTATTCAATTTTTTTGGGTCAAAATTTGACTTGCACATGCATTGCGTGTGCCCCAAACTCTAGTGTTAATAATTGAGTTTTGTTTCAAGCTCAAATTATCTAAAAGAAAACAAGAAAAACATATGTTGCACATATATATACATTATACACCCATATACTCCCTCCATCTCGATTTTTTGTTCATTTACGTGCATACGTGTCGTTTCTCAATTGCTTATATCTTTGAATCTATAATATTTTTACAATTTTGTTTAATATGACTCATCTATAACTATATGAAATATAGACAACATTATACATTTGGAAATAAACAAAATTTTGAAGTGTTGTGAATAGTGAATGTGGACAAAAGAAAAACGGGGATGGAGGGAGTATTATTTAGTGCTATATGCAAGGAAGGATTTGCAAGGAGCCATGCGGGGAAGGTCTTGCAGGGTTCAATATGAATCCCGAACGGTTGATCTGAGCGCTCAAAATTTTTAAAATTACATCTAGAGTGGGCTCGAGAAAAATTAGCTCCCTTTGATATGTTTAGATACTCGATTCAAACTTCCATCCGATGGAGCTAGATTTGCAGGTGCATGTGTTATGACTTTGCCTAGGGCCTCCAAAAGTATAGAGCCGGCCCTGTGTCATTTTTCTTCTTCTTCTTCTTTTTTTTTTTTTTTTTTTTCTTGGTCGTCTTTATTTTGTTTTCTCTTGATGTGCAAGTTCAACAACTGTTTATACTTTCTCCGAACGATATCGATCACAAGGAAGCCCAAACACACCAAAATTACACCAGTCTCCATGAATGTAGCATTGTTCATAAATAACCTGTCTACCTAAAAGTTCAGCTAAAAGATAGGCAAATCAAGCTCACACACATTGAGACTCTCCTTTAGGAAAACCATAACCCATACAATGTCTCTTGGAGATGGAATAAATTCTTGCTTATTTCAAAGATCCTCGATACAGAAGCAAGAGTTTGGGAATTACTTTTACTAAATATGGCACTCTAGAAGTGTATTCAATGGTTAAAAAAGAGGATTTGATGAGTATCCGTTCTTTTTTCTTCCTTGAGATGGAACATAATCAACATTTCTGCATCCTCAATTACCCATCTAACCATTAGGAATACATCAAAATTTGAACCACAACCAAATCAAACGAAGCATAAAGGTTCTCCTTTTCCATTTTCCTTATCCCTCGGGTTTTCCTAACAAATGACGAAAACCAGGTTGCTAAACCTAATAAGAATTGGTCACCCGACCCCTTCTTACTTCACCTGGAACTGACTTTACCAGCTGAAACATGGACAAAAAAATTGCAATTAGTTTCAAGTAAAATCCCGCCTTTTCCCTATTCACCATTACCAGAGTCCCCATCATCATTTGAAGATTCATTTTTCTTGCTATCTTCTTCAGTGGCATTCAAGTTGCTTTTCTTCTGTTTCTTCTTCTGCTTTTTCTTTTGGCGTTTTAAGCGCTTCTTCGCTGTCCGTTCCTCAGCAGCTCTCATTCTTTCCTCCCTTCTCATGTTGAATTCTGCCAGTTCTTTTCTTCTCTTGTGGTCAGCATCCATCCTTGAGAGCCGGTCTTGTTCTTTCCGTCTCATTTGCCGATACTGTAAAAAAAATGAATAACTTCACAACAAAAAACAACAAAGATTGATAACAAGACAGGGTCCTACTTTAGCACCTGCTTTGCTTGATAAGGTGCCGGTGTCGTTTAGTCATTTGGTTACTGTGTCGTTTAGTCATTTGGTTACCAATACTTGGACAAAGAGGAAGGCAATCACATATAGAAGAAACATCAAGTAGGACTAGGGCTGCACAAAAAAACCGGTGAACCGTGAATCCGGTCCGGACCGAACCGATCCGTGCATTTTGGATTTTAACCGTGGATTAATGGTCCGGACACAGATTGAAAAAATAGTAAACCGTGACTCGCGGTCCGGACACGGATTTTGATTTCGAAACCGTGGATTAACCGATCCGGACCGTGAGATTTTTATTATATATAATTTATATATATATATATATACACACATAATTTTACACAAACTTCTACTACACAGACTAGGGGGTAAACTGTGATCTCTTTTAAAACTTGGATGTGTATTTTTATTGATGACCCATTAGTGTGAGATTCCAACGAAGACATCTTCTCTAATTAGCTACAAGAGCTCTTTACTTTGATTTCCTATTGTTTCAAGTTGATGTGTTAGTTTCAAAATAGGAATTACCTGTAACGAACTACTGTGTTTGTGAACTTGTGGTGTCCTTAATATTTATAGAATTTGAATAATGTACTTTGGGATGCTTCTTGATTTATTTTTATGCGAAATTACGACTACCGAAAATAATAATGTCTTATATAACATGTAATCCGTGGATAAAACCGGAACTGATCCGTGACTCGCGGATCGGATTGGAACCGAACCGTGAGACTTTTGGTCCGGACACAGATTGTATTTTCGAAAAACCGTGACTCGCGGATTAGGATTGGATTCATGCCAATCCGATCCGATCTGGACCATGTACACCCCTAAGTAGGACTATGATACACTTTTATATTTGTAATGACAGATTCCGACAATCCCTATTTGCTTGTAAAATTCAGTAAGCCGAACTAAACAGTAAATACAGTCAAAATATACAAGACGTACACCAAAGACAATGATTATGATCCATTGCCTATCAGTGCACCCTAACGATGAATCAAACTAGACCAACTCACTTGAACACACACCACAGTGCAGTCCGTTTAGTTAAGGAGAATCACTTATTACCTGTAATCAGTTTAGTTTGAGCTAGACGATACAACCTTAAGGTACCGTTAAGTTCGCATGAATGATTTCAGGAAAGAACGCAGTGGTCATCCATTGGCCTCTCAACGGATGGCAATTACCCTAAAATGACGGATGGTGATTCCATTCCAAATGCCCATTTATCATCTTGATCATAAAAATGTTAATTTCAAAACAAAAAAAAAAGGAATAAAAATGTTGGAACGTGTGTTCCAAGGGAATGGAAATTCCATTCCAGCCATCATTCAAGTGAAACTAAACATTTCACAAGTTTTTCCCTCATACTATAGAAGTGGGACATAGGTACAAATGTCTCGGTAATGGAGCAAACTTGACCTCTCTCTCTCTCTCTCTCTCTCTCTCTCTCTCTCTCTCTCTCTCTCCACAATTTATTTTTTCCCAGTTCAAAGCAGGCTTCGTATATATCTTCAAAGATCCATTTGCCAATTTCCTTCAAAATAATTAACACTGGCTAAAACAGCCTTACTGGGAGACCAATCTTCTCTCAAACCCTCCAAAACATAGTAACCTCGGATTTTTTTATAACGATGATAGCGCACAAAGGAGTGGAGAAAACCCTCAAGTCATGGGTTGCTTTGCCTCCAATTCTAGATCTAATGTCTCCAAACCTCTACCACAGTGTCAATGTATGACCAATTAAGACCAACACTTGGGGAGTTGAAACCCTCATCGTTTAAATGGTACTCAATCTACAAAGCTCTTTTTATCTTCTTACCATGGAGAATGCACCAAACAGCTTACTTATATATCAAACATGAACTTTCCACAAGGTTAAAAAAACTCATACAAGTTTTCCACCAACAATATTGACCACAATCAAGCCACAAGACTGGAATTTGACCAGAAGAATCTCAAAGTCCAACCCTTTACGGAGGACCAATCTCATTGCAGTTCCATGGGAACTACACGTTTATGCGACCTCCCTAGCTTTGGTAGCCGTATTAGTTATCCTACTGCACAATATCAGCATACTCCTCCAATATTTTAGGTCAGAGTTCAGACCACGTGCTCCGCCTTGAGTGCACGTGTTTTTACACATTTCAGCAAGTCGCTCCAACGCTCCCAAGAATTATTTCTATAACGGCTTGTAAGTTTCTACATCTGCTGTAATATGACTTCTACATTAAACAGCAGACTTTCTCTCGTAATGGATCTTAATACAAGCTACTGTACTCATCTTTTGGCAAAAATTAACAAGAATCAAATGATTACATAATCATCATCGCTCAACAAGCTGAATATGTCATACCTTTATAAAGTATCCAATAACCAATAGCTGAATTGCTTCAGGACGAGAACATATAAGAGCTAATTAAGTTTGAAGTAAAGCTTCCACACTTGAGCAATCTTCTAGCATTCAAGAGAGAACAAACGTAGGAGCGAAAGGTTGCGAAAACTGGTATGAAGCAAATCAATGGGAATAACCCCTGCATATGCACCTATATGTAGCCCTGGCAAAGAAAATATGGGTCAAGCCATTGTCGGGTGGAAAAGGTGGGCCTAGTGCTTGGGCGGCTGACAAGTCGGCCATCTAGCGCCCTAGACGCCGACTAGTCGGCTGCCTAATCTAGGCGCTGAACCACTGCCTAGCACCTAGGCGGGGACTAGGCCGACTTTTAGAAAACTTGTTCAAGCTAGTACAAATTACTCCATTGAAGTTATATTCAGGGGTCTAATGACATTCAAAGTATAATGTCTTAGATTAGACTGCAGCATATACAACTATATTCAGACCTATCTGTCACCAAATTCCCAACTACAATTCTAAAATCATACATTATTTACAATCTGTCTCTGAATTTCTGCGTATATACACATTATTTTGGTAAGCACAAAGTGTGTAAGTATCTATATTTTCTTTGGTAACTCAGGATATGCGCCCAGCTTATGCACTTGTGAGAAAAACTCAGGATGTCCGCCCAGCTTATGCACACCTGATTTCTCAGGACCTAATCACGCCGCCCACTAGCGGAGAGTCCGACTAAAGCCAGGAAAAACCCCTCCCGACCTGGCTCCATAAGAATGAACAGAAACCGGGATGTTTCGAACATGAGACCCCTAAAGCCCCAAGCCTTAACCCTTGACCACCAGACCGACCCACGGGGTCGTATGAGAATCTAAGAACGCAAAAATTCTAGTAAACAACAAATGCTAACAATTTAATCGATCTCCATCTATTACCTGATGAAAGTCGCCGGAGCCGGAACCGGCCGAGCTGCCCGAGGTGTTGCTCACTCGAACCGGAACGTGTTCAAGAATCCGGCGAAGCTTTACCTCAAGGTCCTCGTCCTCTGGATTGGGTACGGCAGGCACGTACTCGACGAGCGCATTCGATACGGCGGCCGGTGGCCGTGGCGGGAGGGCAAGGCTCCTCCTCTCCGGCACGGGAACCATCCGCATGTCTCTCTCTCCGGCGGCGGGCGGCGGTCTACCCGATGCCATTTAGCATCGACGAAATCCCTAAACCCTCGTCTATTGGATTGTCAACTTCTCGTGCTGTTAGAGTGAGGATCGGAAAGTGACGGCGTTGTTTGTTGGGACTCCGAAGTTTCAAACGTATATGAATCCAACCGCCACTGAGAATTGGCGGCTGTGGATTTAACCAAACCTCACAAACAATACGTGTAACCAGTTGAACTTTGAATAAAAAAAAATATACACAAAAATTGAATATTTCTTTTAATTTATAATGTTTTATATAAATAAAATATGAATCTTGTTTGATAAATTTTAATTAGTTCTTTTAAAAAATATTTTAAAAATCATGTAAAATGTTATGATTTGAAACATATAGACAATTTAAAAATGACACATACTCTCGAAAATGTCTAATTTTAAGAAACGGATGGAGTATCTTTTAGTAGATATTTAAGCAATTTCGCAACAACAGAACAATAGAACAAAAGGTGGAAGTAATTTAAGAATATAACATTAGGTGGGGGCTGTTTTTTTTTATTACATTAGTCCGATTTTTTTTTTTTTTTATAACAAAATCTAAGATTTAAACTTCAGTTGTTAATTTGAATTTAGCTTTTCTGTTAAAAAAAAAAGAAAAAAAACTTCGGTGGGAGGGATTGAGAGAGGGGAAAATGTCGTTTAACTTACTTAGGCCTAATTTGGCCTAATAAGTTAAGCCACTTTTTACTATTTCTTTTTTTTATCTTTATTCTTTTCTTTTTTTTTTTTAGTTTTGCGTCAAATTTTTGCGACCTATTGATCCGTCTCGACAAGAAGAATCGGAAAAGTAAAAATTTTTGACCGAAACTCTTAAATTTTTTCAAAAATACATAATAAGTCCAAAAAAGCTGCTTTTTTCGGTTAGCTTGCCATACTTACTGTTGCCACCCGTTGGCCGGCGATCATATTTTCCGGGGATAAAAGACGGTTAGTTACCTTTATGCGTTGGAAGTCTTCGTCTGCTTTATTGATAATAATTTCCGCGATGTGGGGTGGCATTGAGAGAAGAACTGGATCGGTGAAGGGTTTTTTTTTTTTTTTTTTTCGCTTTTGTGATAATGGTCTCCACTCTGAAGTATACAGAGTAGAAAAGTATATTTTCTCCTTTTCCCTCGCAAAAAAGTACCATTAAGGAAATAGAGGTCGAGGCACACACGATGCGTGTGCAAGTTGAGTTTTGACGAAAAATTCTAAAAAATCAAAAAAATAATAACCGTGAACCATTTGAGCAAATTTGGCAAAATTCGATTTGCAAACGCAGCTCGTGTGTCCGGCCTCTAGTATTAACCTACCGTGACAGATAAATAAGAATCACACCAATCGAAATCTTTACAATTGACATGTGTCTATATAGCGTGTGCAATTTTAGCAAATAGATTTTCAAAGGCTTATTGAAGGGAAAGAACAACGAACGAAAGAACAGAAAACCCAATTGTAGTCATAGAGATATAAATTTTTCCAAAAAAAAAAAAATGGAATATTTAATTAGGTTGAGATCCCAAAACTTACAATGAGGAGAAGAGCTTCAGATTGAGAACAAATGCAGATGGTGGATGGTTTTGCAATGTAAAAATGGAAGTGGAAACTGCTCGGGAGAAAACAGTTAAAAACAAAAACAAAACTACTGCAGAGAAACGTGGGGCGAAATTATGATTTAAGTGTCGGATTTGTCCTAAAAAATTTAGTTATTTCACGAGAATTGTAGGGAGAGAACCATTGCAATTTAAGGGTATTTTTGAGATTCAAAAAAGTGAGTCTGCTTCAAAATTTGTCCACACCAAAGTGTTTCTCTCCCTTTATATATTAGAAATAGAATAGATTGTCAACTTCTCAGGTTTTTGACAAATGCATGACCTCCCTTAAGGTTTTAAAAATTACATTGATCTCCCTTATTTTCTAAATTATTGTACAAGTTTCCCTATTCCTTCAAATTAAAACACCATTTGTTTTCGCTGGTAAATGACTTAAATATTACGTGAAGTAAAAAATCAAGTATTTTCCTTCTTTTTATTGGATTTATTAAATATTGAAATAAAATTAAACCAATTACTATGATGGAATTTATACAGTGACTAGAACATTGTATATATTCATAAGTGTTATATTGTATAGAAAATATAGTGATCAATAAAAGCTTTTTTTTTTCTTTTTTTTTTTTTTTTTTTTTTTTTTTGGGGGTCATTTGCAAGTATATTATTAAAAGGAATGAATTGTAGGTATCTAATCCATTATATTACAAAAATTGTGATTTCTCTACAACAATTCTTTTGCAAAATAAAGTAAGTATAATTTACCCATTGAATTCTTTTTTAAAGCTTCTCTTCTTCTTCTTCTTCTTCTTCTTCTTTTTTAAACTAATGCATTCGTAGTTATGAACAAGGTTAAAACATAATTCTTTGTTTCCAAATTTAACTACAATGTTTCAACATTAGTGCAATAATCGAGTAGAAAAACTTAAAGAAAGATTACACGATATACAATATTGACATTATTTAGTAAAATCTAATAAAAATCGAGCACAAAAGTTCTAAAAATAATTGAATTGATTAGTTACATTGATTTCAAGTTCATTTTGCGTGAAAAATACATATAGGAGCCAAAAAAATGAGATACGTGAAGGAAAAAAATCAAAGTATTGAAATTTAAGATTGTAATAATGATTATAGAAATTAGGACAAATATAATGAGTTAATTATATTTAACTATAAAAGCTCCAATTAGAAGAAAAACAGAAGAAGACTTAGTTGTTAAGTCCACATGATATTCAAGGGCATTTTAGTCATTTAGCAGTAGAAACTAACATCGTTAGTGTGAATTTGAAGGAATGGGGAAGCTAGACAATAGTTTGTAAAGTAAGGGAGGTCACTGTAATTTCTAGAACCTCACAGGGTTTTTGTATTTGTCAGAAACCTGAGGTGAGGTCAGTGAAATTTAACCTTTTTTTAACTCTTTGAGATAGATATTTAAGTCCATCAAGTTGAGTTCGTTGATTTTTTAAACCCGTTTACTGAAATGGGTTGGGCTTGGGACTATCTTTTAAAATCAAGCCTGACCTGATTTGTATAAAATAATTATAATGATGTTCATTGAATATTTACTAACGAATGCCCGTGCCTTCTGTGCCTAAAGGCACGACTCAAAACATTGGTATTCAACAAATTGATTTTATTGGTATCACATACCTACTCCGTATGGTTGTTTTTGCTATTCCATTGGTATCCTACTAAGAGTAGGTTGTTTGGTTGGCTTTTTGAATTTTGTTCTGGCCGTTTCCCAATAAAATTTGTCTAATGTACATTATTTTTATCAATGAATTTCTTACTCTCCAACTAAAAACAAAAAAAAAAAAAACGCTTTTCATCTAAATCGCCTAATCTCTTTTAGTTCACGTTTTAAAAGCAAGATTCATCTTGCAAGTGATCCAAATCACATGATCTCAAAATTTAATTTAAGAAGAAGCTTATGTGACGCAACGTATTCTCAACCAATAAAAAATTAACCAATGTTACTATCGAACATGACCAAACTTTTTTCAATATTCATTTGACAAGGGGCATGTTTTGATATTCATTTGACCAACTTAAGTAAACATGCCCAAAAAGCACTTCGAAATAGCTCAACTAATGCTTGAATAATAGCCAATTGGCAATTTGAAAAAATGTATAATGAAAGTTTCTTAGGTTACACTCCATACAACTGATAAAGTGCACAGTTGGGTAGGGTATGCTTTTACAGTTGACATGTAAAATTATTGAACCCTACAAACTTCTTAGGTTGAACATGATAAGTAATAAGTTCTCATGTGCAGTCTAAGAGTTTGTTGGTTAATTCTCACGTCCAACATGGGAAGTATTTTATTTCTCATGTTCAACCTTAGAAGTTGCGTAGAGTTGAAATTCAATTACTTATCCCCGAGGTATCCAGTCAGACGAATTCAGACCCTATATGGTTTCTATAAATTTTGCATGTGTACAAAATGCACAATACTTTTATTCCAATTCTTATGTTACCATGAAGCATACAGTCCGCAATATATTTGAAGTTATGGGTCATCATTGGACGCTTGATGATGAATTTCAATATCCTTTGAATCCTAACTTGCGATACACATCCGTCTATGTTAGAGAAATGCAACGATAGTATGAATTTTGAATTCAACAATCTGAAGTGCAAATTGAAGATTATAGATCATGTAACCTTCCTATTCCACGTAGGCGAGCAGTTGCCAGGGCAACAAATACTCCCCAGTTTCAAAGTGGTCCAAAAATCTTGTATTGGGTCCCTCCTAACTTTAAGCCTAGAAAGAAAGAAAAACGAGTAGAGGATGAGTTGGAGAAATCGAACAAGGTCCGAGTTCTCAAAACCCGATGTGAAAACCCCAACTGAACAAGGCTGACATTAATCAATAGAAGTTATTGGGTTGGTTTCTGGTGATACATAGTTTAATCCTAATCAAAGATATAGAGAGTGGACTTAAAACTATTCTACCTATTTTGTTATACACACCCATATATATTGGTGTATATATATTCATTCCTAAAGACTAATGTATTTGATTTTGTATTGATTTTTGCAGGAAAATTGGTTGAAGTACCATGCGGAAACCCTAAATACCCTAACTCTAATCAGAAACCCTATATCAATCCAACCCATGCCCCTTTCAAAAGGTATGAAAGAGATTTAGAGAGAAAGAGAGAGACGAACTGAGAGAGAGCGAGAGTTCGTGTGTATCTGACGGAAAGAGAGAGGAGCAAGATCAGTGAGGAAGAAGCCCCACATTCTTTTCTGCTTCAGTCTTCTCAGGACGCTAGTTGAGAATGACGAATGTTTTGGTTGGCAAAGGGAAAAAATGAGAGTTAAAGGTACTTCTCAGGTTCAATATGAGTTGTATAAAATACTTCTCAGGTCCAATATTAGAAGTATGTTCTCAATTAGTACACCAGAAATTTTGTATATTTCTCAGGTACAAAACTCAAATAAAACCGACTTCTCATTTTAGACATGAGAAGTATGTATGAACACGCTGGTCAAACATCCACGTTGGACGGGGACACGTCAGATGAAATTAAGCTAGACGGGGACACGTCGGATGAAATTTTACGAGACTTCTAAGGTTGAGACTGAGAAGTGGTTAAAGATCTCAGGTTGAAAATGAGAAGTACAAAACAACGGTATTTTTATAAATAATTTGAAAACAATGGTAGATTCCTAAATTGTTTCGAAAATCACGGTAGATTCATAAAAAGTTCATTCTCTCTCCCTCTTTCTCTTTCCTTCCCTTCTCTCTCTATCTCTCTCCTCTTTCTCTCTCCTTAAGTCTCTCCCTAAATTTAGGTAGTCATTTAGGACACTTTAGGTAGTGAGGGATGCCACCTAGAATTTTAGGGAGTCAATTAATTTTTTTGCATTAGAGACTATTTTTTGAGTTTTTCTTAGCTGACTAGTTAGGGAACTTTAGTGAACTCTTTTAGGTAGTGCACTAGAGATACCCTAAAAACCTTCCATTCGATGCTTTTACTTGCCCACCACTTCAAGAAAGTATCTTGAGGAGATTCTATGCAATATTACTTGTTTGACGTACTTCCATTAAGCCTTGGTTCTTAATCTATAATTAGGGTCCTCTTCTATGGTTTTTTTTTTTTTTATCACTTTAGCCTCTCTCCTCTCCACCTACAAACCTTGTTGCTATCATCTTACATACACAAAAACCCTAGCCTCCAAATACTACTACATACAACCCCAAAAGTTACGGATACAAAAGAGATTTATGAGTAATCAAAACACCCAAAGAGTATCTAAAACCCTTCACACCCAATGAGTTCTAAGTTGTTCATCAGGTTTTCCACCTTTTATATATCAACAAAGGCTCGGAACAAAGCAAAGTTGTCTACTTAGCAACCAAGGGATCAGGGCGGGCTGTTCAAATAGCCTTTTACATGCTACTAGCCTTTTATTTGTTTTTCGTTTTTCCTTTATCTTTTTAAACTGACACTTATTTTGTTGTTTCTGCTAGCGTAACAAGGAACAGTGGCCACTGGTATGTTGTGTATGCATGTGGCGACCGAATGGCCTTATGCAATGACAGCCAGTTAGTGAGTGTCGACCAACAATTAGACGATTAAAGGCCAACCATTTGGTTGGGCAAAGAAGGGTGCTTAATTCCTTCTCCTTTTTGTACCCTTGGCTCCTAAAAGTTAGAATCTCGTACAGTTTTTTGGTTTCCTAAAAGCAAGTGGAGACTTTCAATGCATCAGGTTTACTGCAACGGGCACATTAACGATAATACATAAATGTCATTGGCCACCCCCGGTTTTTGGGGCCCCTTCTCGTAGAAAAAAATAAATATAATTTTATATATATATAGAGGGCCTCAAATTGAGAATAGGACAGGCCGCCAGAAAACACGGGACAGGACCTGCCTAATTGTCAGAGCACAGACCAAGAATGGCATGGGTATCCATAGTTCTTAATTGATATATCTCTGAGAAGAGTTTATTAAACTAAGAGCATCCCCAACAGCTGGGGTAAATTTTTGGCTATTTTTGGCTACAATACCTTGTGTACAGTACATATAGACAACCTGTCACTATCAATACTCCAACAATACTACCCATTTTACCTTATCTTTTATTAAAATAATATTTTTTTAATTATACAATATACACACAGTATATGTATGTATGTATATATATATATATATCACTGTCATCGTCACCGTCGTCCTTCACCGCCGTCGTCGTCGAAGCTCCAGAGCTCCATGGCCGTCGATCTCGTCCAACGCCGTCTGTCGATCTCGTCCGACACCGTCGCCGTCGTTATCATCATCTCCGCCGCCGCCGCCGGAAGGTCCGGAGCCCATCGGCCGATTCGATTCGATTTGGCCAATTAGTCACCCTCAATCACCGTTGTTGTCGATCGCCATCGCCGTCGGTCGGTCGGTCGGTCGCAACTAGGGCTGAACAACGGAACCGGGAGAACCGAACCGAAGAGGAGAACCGGACCGAACCGGTTTTTATTTTCGGTTCTTAAACATAGCCGGTTCGGTTCGGTTTTGAAGACTTTCAAAATTTAAGAACCGGTTCGGTTCTCGGTATTATATATTATATACTATAAAATATATATTATTATTACTACTCTTACTCAAAAAACGTTAGGGGCTGGGGCTCGAACCCTGCCCACTCGCTTGAAAGAGATATCACTTATCAACTTGGCTGAGCAAGCAGATGTTCAAAAGGCAGGAACTAATTATATTTATTAGAACTTAGTGTCGGTTTTTACAACTGCGAATCACAAGATTCCATTTCCCTCTCACATTCGTGTATGTATACAGATTGTAGCCCACGATAAAAGTTGAAAACCCTAAACTCTCTCACTTTTTCCCATGTTTTCAGTCCAAGTGCAGCGCCTCCCCCTCTCTCTCTCTCTCCGTCCATCAGACGATGATAATGATGATGGCGTCTCTCTCTCGGACAAAGAGGAATCGGATGATGGCGTAGACGGCAGATCTGAGTCTGACGAAGAGGAATCGGACGACTTCTGGTTTCGCCTCTCTCTCTCTCTCTCGATCTGTATGTAATATGTATGTGTGGTGTATATATAAATGTGTATATACATTTGTAGATCTGAGTTTATGTATAAACTGTAAATCTGAGTCTATAAATGCGTATAAACTGTAAATCTGAGTTTATATCTGGTTGTATAATTGTTCTCCTCTCTTTAATCTGTATATCTGGGAATTTCTGGGTTACGTGTTTGTAGATTTTTGTGCCTCTCCCTCCCGAACCGAACCGACTTTCGAACCGAGACGAACCGGGACGAACCGAACCAGAACCGAACCGATCTCTAAAAAGTCGGTTTCGGTTCTATGGTTCCTCCGAACCGGTTTTGTTCGGTTCAGTCAAAAACCCCTCCGAACCGGACCGAACCGAACCGGTTACACCCCTAGTCGCAACAATGGCTGAACCAGAGAGGGAGAGGGAGAGAGAGAGAGAGAGAGAAAAAAAAACTAATAAAAAAATGTTGGCTGGTGAACAGTGATGAGGTAGATTTGCCTAAGTACTGTAGCAATAACAAGGATACCTAAGGGGATGCCTAAGCTGTTGGAGGTGAAATTTTGGCCCAACTTCTCTATTTTTACCTAATTTGGAGTGTTTACCTAATCTATTGCACTTGCTCTAAGTTATTCATTCTTTGAATCCCTTGACCTTGCCTCTAGTCAAATATCCACAAATCGTTGCTAGTTTGGGTCTTGGTGTTCCATAAAAAATCCGCCACATAACGGTTGCAGTCCTAAACGTATCATACCCATAAGGAAATTCTCCCACTAGCTCCATATTTTTCCCATGGTTCGACTTCGGACTTCTGAGTTATTATGCTACCGACAACGTAGCCGTATGCTTCCGGCTAGGCCTAAAGAAATACAAAACAAGTTTGTAAGCATTTTTGGCACTATTGAAGGGCATTTACTTGATCCCCGTCTAACTTTTCATTCAAAATTTAAGATCTGAAATTCTAAATGAAAAGTTGAAAGATTGGATGAAGCACTTAAAATTATTAAATTTAGTTTTCTTCTTATAGTCATAATAAAAAATATTTTGAAATTAATCAACGTGTGTGAAACTTCGTAATAGGCCACCCAATGCCATTTGTGCACAATTTGTGCATTATGGTATATGCACACAAAATATTTTCGCATGCTTACTGTACGATTATGAGTATAGCAAATAGCTGAATATGAGCTTGCAAAGTAAAATCTCATCCGAAATCACCTCAAACCCAACTTTTCTAAAACCATAAGTTTTTCCTATTTTCATTTTTGTAATCTGTATATTTTAAAAGAAGTATTACTAAAAAATTTCAACAAACACTCGCTACAAACTTTTTAAAAGCTTAAATCTCAAAAGACAAAATATGGTCATTTGTTCATCAGCAAGTCCACAGGTACAGAACCACATGTCCAGAAATTGCACAGAACGCGCTCGGGTGGGTCCCACACAAATAATCCGAATTGTTCATTCATCTTAAAACATTTTTTTGAGTGGTTTCGAAAAAAATCGGCCCAAGGCCCAATCCAACACGCATAAGTAGTTGATCCAAACTTGGGTCCCCGAGCGTGTTTTGTGCAATTTCTGGACATAGGGTTCTGTACCCCTAGTCGGGTCCATTGTTCATTGACGCTCACTATGGCCTAGTTTGGATAAATTGAAAAAACCGATTTTTTGGATATCACATTCGTCTTTATTCACAAAACTTTAAGTTTGACTAATAATTTTACGCTTTTTAGATTTCTCTCGTCGAGACAAGCCAATAAACCAAAAAAACGACTGAAAACTAACAAATAATACAATTTTTTTTTTGAATAAGTACAACAACAAAAAAAAAAAACCAATTTTTTCAATTTATCCAAACTAGACCTATTACTCCTAAAAATGGTTTTGTACATTTTTTAGACATTTTGAAGCTCCATTATTGTCACGTTTAAATTGATTCAAATTCAAAACACTTTGGACTGTACAAATAGGCAGCCGGTATGGTGTTGGAGAGGTGACCGACAATGGCAGGTAACCTCTGAGGCCGTTGGCGTGTCGTCCTTTTTTATTTTGGAAGTTTATATATGCGATAGAGCGTCAGTTAATTTCCCCGTCGTTTCCTCTCTGACCGCTCTGTGTCGTTTTGTTCCACGTCAGCACTTTCCGTTTCCGTATGCAATCATAAGAAGAGACAAAAAAAGGAGGTTAAACAAAATACTCCAAAACTTCACAAATTCCGTCACGCAAAATTAATTTGCCCTCCAGCTGGCTAGGTCAAAGCTTATCCACAACCTAGGACTGTGATTTCTCGATTATGCCCTTTGTTTCTCGAGATATTTTTCGAGTGGGACGACCCCTATCCGTTAACCGTGGGGTTAAGTTGGGACTATCGGGAGTGATGTATGCCCTCCACATTTTTTTTTTATATATAATAATTACACTTTATTTTTTAATGTACTACTTTAAATAACAAAAGAGAAAAACAAGGAACTATAAAATAAATGGTAATACAAATTCATTATGTGGATAATTTTGATTATTTTTTGACATTTTGTACTGTATGATTTAGGCCTCCTTTGGCTAATTTGAAAAAAATTGATTTGTTGGGTTTTTTTTTTTTTCGTTTTGTCTATATTCAAAAAAGAAATTTGCATTTGTTAGTTTTCAGTCGATTTTTTGTAGTTTCTTGGCTTGTCTCGATGAGAGAAATCTAAAAAATATTAAATTATTAGCCAAACTTAAAGTTTTGTAAATAAAGACGAAAAATAATCCAAAAAACTGGTTTATTTTCCGCTTTATTTAAAAAACTATTACTTTTGACAATAATTTTATACTATTTGGATTCGTCTCGACAAAGATAAATTCAGAAACCACAAAATCTTGACGCAAAACTAATAAATGCAAATTTTTTTAAATAAAGACAACGAAAAAAAACCAAAAAAACAAAAAACCAGTTTAAAAAATTTAGTGTATATTGAATGGTGATTAGCGAAATTGTAACGAGAATTTAGAGTGCTATTGTTTGGCTTCACTTGACTACTTGATGATCCAGTTTTGTGAGTTTTTCGAGTAAAATTTTCATGTAAAAAATAGGTCATATGCTCATGGAAATAGGGATCGCAATGGATACCTGAAATTTTTTTGCACTCATTGAGTTAATTTTTTGAGAAATATCATGGATCAACAGACCAATATATCACGAGTCCAAACAATCCACCAAATAGACAACCGATTAACATCTAACATCAGACAATAAACAATTGACAATAACAGCAGAGTAGCAAAATAAACAACAACATCAACATATAACGTCAAAACTAAATAGCAAGTCCATCAAATCCATCACTGGTGTCCGGGTGAGGAACAAAAAGGTCCAAAGCATGCTTGGCCAGGAGATGTGCACGTTGGACACTGCATCGCGCAACCTTTGAGATTTGACAAAAGGATAACCTGGAGATTTTCTTAGCTATTTTGCGCAACAAAAAAGTGTCATGGAAGTGACACTCAGTTTTCTCTGTTATTTTCATTATTGCATTAAAACAATCAAAATATATATAAATCATATTATAATTGTGAGGTAAAGCTCATTTAATAGCTTCATAGCAAAGCTTGTAATTCTGTTTGGGTAGGGGTCGAGGAATATGTAGATAAGGCCTGCTTGGTAACTAATAGACCATTCGGTTGGCTAGCTGTGAAACCAGCTCCACTCCATTCGCGACCTTCCTTCCAAGCTCCATCCACGTGAAGATGACAAACACGTTGGGTAGCGGTAGGAGTAGGACAATCCCTGATGACAAAAGAAGGATTTCTATCCATATGAGGTAGAGATTGAGCCTTGGAATTGGTCAACCAATTGGAAGCACGCATAAACCATCGGGCACAATCCTTGGTAATTTCAAGAGTAGAATCCACATTGAAAGGAGTATTTGTAAAAACCAAACGATTCCTATTTTTCCATATAGCCCAAAGAATGGAGACGAATAGAGAGAATTTCTATTTTTCTTTCTGAAGCCATAATATTTCATTTAGCAGCCAATCCGAAAAGGTCCAATCATGAGTAATCCTCACAATAGGTCTATGAAATTCACTATTCTCCCAAACTGAGATAGATAGCAGACAAGAACAAAGTAAGTGGTCAATAGATTCGCCATTTGCTTCAGACAAATGGCAGATTGGCGAAATATGGTTGAGTCGTGAGGCCACATTCTCTCTGACTGGCAAAATTTCCTTAAGACATTTCCATAAAAAGATCTTAATCCTTTCAGGAACATCCAGAGACTAGATCAAATTCCAAACATTGAATCCATTATAGAACCAAATAGAATTATTAGAAGCTGCTTGAGTAGACCTTTGCAAGTCATAGAGTGATCTATATCCTGATTTAGTACTATAGGAGCTTGAATTGGTGAACGGCCAAACGAGCTGATCCGAACAATTACCGAGGGACAGAGGAATCGCCAAAACTTCCTGAACAAGATGATTGGAGATCAAATCTTTAACTTTATTTATAGGAGTATTTCATACCTTCCCATGGGGCCCCTCGATTTTCAATTCTAAAAGTTGATGAATTTCAGTTCGAGTTTGAAATTATTCGCACCGAAAAGCTCAACCCGAATGGTAATGTATAAACTAACATAAATGCCCTCATGTATGTATTGTTGCCACAAGATGCACACGCATATAAATTGGATTTTGAGGGAAAAAACCGAATTGATATTGATCGGCTATAATGGATTCTGGTTCAAAAAATATTGATTGGCTATGGTTGCAATTTTGATGATGGAAGACCTGTCGGGTTAAAAATAAGTTAAAACTAATCTTAATTTCAAAAAACTACTAGAAACGAGCTCAGAAAACTATTTTCAATATTCAAATATTTTGTTGGAGTGTCTAAAATAACATTGGAGTTGAAGGGAAAAATTATTTTTTTCAATATTCAAAATGGAGGGGTAAAAACACTAATCGGAACAACAAAAATTGAGGAAAAGAAATTCATTTGAAGACAAAAACTAAAAAAAAAAAGGACAAAATAAACCTTTCATCATGATTATACACTTTTTTTTTGTAAAAACTAAAAAAATTCGAAAATTTGTTAACAGAAAAGACAAAATGCCTTTTGAATAGAAAGTATTCCTACTCTTTCTGAATTTTTGACCCAAAAAAAGTTTGAGAAGTACAGTACTACCCGTGCAAAATGAAGCGTACAGAAAATGCTTAGAGCTCATTCGGGGGGACTATTTTTGGGTCCTACACGAGTGATTCGAATATTTCATTATTCTTTAAACATTTTTTCGAGGGGCCTCACAAAATCTCAACTCAATTGGACGGTTAGAAGTGGTTCAACCAAATTCTCATCGTATCAATTAAAAAAAATGTTCTAAAAATAATTAATAGTTCGGGTTAATTGTGTGGAACCCAAATATGAGTCCCCAAACACTCTCTGTGTATTTTATGTGCACTTCGTTCTGTACTAGTATGTTTATCCGTTTGAAAATTTACAAAAAATTGGAAACGGAAAAACCGCTTCTTCCTAAAAATTCCCAAATTCTAGAACCATCGGTGGCTCATTAACTTCCGTAACTGTCCCCACACCCTCGAGTCAAAATTGGCTCTTCTCCGCGCTGGAAAGATATTCCCGTGATTCTCTCATTCCTCCTTCACTTACCACTCGACGCGTGTCCCCTCTACAGCTGTAAACAACGTAACCGACACCTACAACCACCGGTAACCCTAATCCCCACTATTTAAACCCCTCCTTTCTCTTTCCCACTCCCCTCCTCTCTCACTCCTAGAGGCCGGCACAGTCTCTCTCTCTCTCCTCCAAATCACACAAACACATCTCTCTCTCTCTCTCTCTCTCTCTCTCTCTCTCTCTCTCTCTCTCTCTACAACGATATTTATATACATATTTATATTAGGGTGGGTTAGGGTTGGTTATGGCGACGCAGGGAGATATGGATCGGATCAAGGGGCCATGGAGTCCCGAAGAAGACGAGTCGTTGCAGAAGCTCGTGCAACGGCACGGGGCGAGGAACTGGTCGCTTATTAGCAAGTCGATCCCTGGAAGATCGGGCAAATCGTGCCGTCTGCGGTGGTGCAACCAGCTGTCGCCGGAGGTGGAGCACCGGCCGTTCACGCCGGAGGAAGACGAGATGATCATCCGGGCCCACTCTCAGTTCGGTAACAAGTGGGCGACTATTGCTAGGTTCCTCAACGGTCGAACGGACAACGCGATCAAGAACCACTGGAACTCGACTCTGAAGCGGAAGCACACAATCGACGGCGGTGGCGGCGGCGCCGATGAGCGTGCTGTTCAGGTACACAGGCGGTCGGAGAGCGGTGACGTCACGTTGGCGATTTCTGGTTTGTGTGTTGATGATGACAATAATCATAATCTTGATAGTCCTTCTGGATCTGATGTTATTAGTGATTCGAGTCTCCCGTTGATATCTCCGATGAGCGCGAGCGCGTATCAACCGTCGATCGTGAATCCGTCGCAGCAGACTGAACCAACTCCGGAGATTGATCTCAATCTATCCCTTGTTTGCGGTAACGCGTCTCATGATGAGATTGGTGATCAAAACCCTAGCCAGGTGACGACTGATTCGACTCACATCAGGAACAGAAGCGGCGAGTTTGGGGAGAAGCTGGAGACGGTGCCGTTTGGGCCGGATTTCCTATCTTTGGTGCAAGTGATGATCAGGAATGAAGTCAGGGATTACATGTCTGGACTTGAGAAGATTGAGAGTGGGGTTAGGAACGCTGGGGTGAAACGCATTGGCATCAGTAGAATCGACTGATTGAATTTTTTTTGGAAAAAGGATTATCGAATCTGGAGATGGAGGGAGATTATTCTAGGATCAGAGAAGAGCCAATTTTGGTGTTTGGGGAAGAAGAAGTTTTTTGAATTTGGTGGGGTGTACAGAGAGGTAGTTGGGGTGGGGATGAGAGGGGGATGTGGTTGGAAATAGGTTGGGAACACAGGGTTTTCGTTGAGATTAGTTATAATTTAGAGTTGTTGAGTATAATTATGAATTAGTTTAATCGGAAAACATTTTGGTTTTTCAAAACTTATATGAAAAAAGCTCAAGAAAATGGGATGAATTGGACGAAATATTATTTCGTTTTTCATTTAAGAACAAATGAAATCGTGTGGCTTTGTTTGGTTTTTAGTTTTGGAAATTTATCTTTCAATTTTTTTTATTGTTTTGTCATCTGTTTTTTTGTCTTAATGATTTTTTATCAAATGTTTTATTATTTTTTTACCCCATTTTTTTTTTTTATGTATGTTGTGTATTTCTATTCAAAAAGTATTTTTTATTGAAATATTTACAAAAAAAAATGACTATACAAAAAAACGTAATCCTATACAAAATTATTATCTCGGGAACTCATCTCAAAATTATCTACTATCTTATTTTTCAAAAGAAAAAAAAGAGGAGTTAAAAGAGTTTGTATGATTGTTGACATCGCATACAAAATTTAAAATATAAGAAACTCGTTATGCATATAACCGTCGCATTGAAATTTTTAAACTACTTGTAAAATAACCGTCGCATTGAAAGAATTTTTTTTGTCAGTGAGACCTCTTAGTGCAATGGTCACCCTTTTTCCCTCTTCCGAAGGAGAAGTTCATCTTGGCTGCTTGTGATAAGGCTATGGAATAATATTTATTCGTACTAATTAGTAATTACTTTGTTAAGCGGTGTCCCAAAAGAAGAGTTTGCTTTTATCTTTATTCGGTAATTATTTTTGGATGATTGACAAAAAAAAATGGAAAATAATTTGGTACATTGCATTTTTACTTTGGTTTTCGGAAGTTTTTCATATGACAAATGAACTCTATATTTTACGGAGTCACATTTTGATTCGCGCCATAACAATTTGATTTTAAATAAAGTATATGTTTCTTAAATACCTGAAATTCCGTACAGTATAAGAGAAATTGTTGAGGTGGTGTAGAAAATAAGAAACATAATGAACTCAATGTTCACGGGGACCTTTTTTTTAAAACCTGTTAACGTTTTCTTTCATCTTTATTTATTAATTGTTCTAGAAAAAAGACAAAAAAAGGTTGGAAACCAATTTTTGTCATTTTTGTTTTTGTTCGACAAATTTTTTTCGCTCTTGTATTCCAAAATTGATGTAAAAAGCTCAAGAAAATGGGATGAGTTGGAAGAAATATTTGTTTTCGTTTTCGTTTTCGTTTTCATTTAGGATCAAATGAATTTTGTAGTTTATAGAGTAGTAACGTTTTTTATTTTTAATGCAGTATATATTTCTTATTGGATAGTATAAGAGTGTTTGTTGATGTGGCGTTAAATTTTTTAAATATAACACACTCCTCTAATGGGAACCTTTCCGAAACGATTTTGACTGTTGGAGATAAGGCTATGGACTAATCTTTACTCGTAATTACTCCCTCCGTCCGGATTTGTTGGTCCGTTTTAGAAATTCTAACTTTTTTTTCATTATCTTTTGAGTTTGTTAATTTCCTATTTTAACCTCAATTCCTCCATTTAATAATCCCTCCTTTCTAATTTTATAATCCACTAAGAAGCTTACGTGCAATTTTCGAACTAAAAAATATTATAGTTACAATTTTTTTTATCAATATGGATCTTGTTTGATAGATCTCATTGAGAACTTTAATACGCTGCAAAAAAATTTCAAAAATGTAAACACATTATTTAAAAAAAATTAGTTTTGAGTTGTTATTTTAAGTTTTAGAAAAGGGGTAAAAAAAAAGTAAAATTTTCATATTTTATCCTTTGACTTTTGAAAATGGACAAAACATTTTAGGACTTGAAAAAGTATGTTTATAGACTAACAAATCCAGATTAACTTTGAACAAAGTGCGTTTTTTTTTCTTTTCTTTCTTTTTTTTTTTTTTGGGGCGTTGTTTTTTCCCTCTTTATTTAGTAAATTTTCTAAAACAAAGACCAAAAAATGGGAAACAATTTGGTACATTATCGTCTTTTGCTCGACAACATTTTATTATTTTAGTATTTTTTTCAAAGTTAATCTAAAAAGCTCTAGAAAATGGGATGAATTTAAAGAAACATCGGTTTCATATTTACATAAGAACAAATGAACTCTACGGTTTGTGGAGTAAATTTTGAATTTGGATGGCATATAGTTTTCTTCAATATAAAAGAGTTAAAGAATGTATGTTGACGATGTATAAAAAATTAACAAGATAAAGGGAAGTTAATAAGAGGACCTGTAGGAAAAAAAAGTTATGATCCCATCCTAATGAATTTTAATTGTTATGATCCCATCTCAAATTTTAAAAAATACCCAAATATTTTTCCCTTTCAAATTTCCTATATTTTATTAATAGTTTTTTTTCAAAATTAATGGTCCCAACAATCATCCCACAAATCTCGGAAAATTTATTATGGTAGTTTGGATGACTTCCCATTGTTGTATGTGTACCATTATGGAATTTTTCCATCCCAAAATCATCCCAAATCTTCACAAAAACAAATCTCTCGATGAAACCCATCCCACAAAATATCCCGACCCATGTCATCCCAAATCTCTACCCCACAACCCAGACCCATACTATTTCGGTGAGAGAAATCCACACAACCCAAAATCCCTCACTTTTCGGTGACCCACTTCCAATCAGTTACCCAAATCCCCCCATTCCAATAACCACAATCCCTAACTAATTCGTTGAAACCTAATTTCTCACATCGTCCCAACCCTCCATCCCACAACCCGATTTTGCCGGAGGCACCACCATTCCAACACATCGTCCTACAATGCGATTTCACTGGAGTTTCCACCATCCCGTTACGAGGGAAGAGCACGACGAAGGAGACAAATCCGAACCTTGTAGATATCGGATGGTTGATTGAAACCCTAACAGTCGTACCACCATCCTGTTGCCTAAATGACTCGTAAGTTGTTTTGAATCACATTTGTGTTAAAAAATCGATTGATTTCATGAGATTATTGGTGATTGAAACCCTAACAGTCGTACGCATGAAATTATTGTTGTAGTGCAGTAAGATGGGTTTTAAGAATTCCATGATTATTGTACTGTTTTGGCGACTCCGTGAAGAACTAAGAAAGCGTGCTTTTTCATGCATGTTATATGTTTGATTAAATGCCCCAATAGCCAACATTGGCTGGAAATCTATAGTTCGTTGTAGTGCAGTAATTGTATAGCATTCACAACAAAGAAGATGGTTGTTTTGGGCTGTAAAAAACACCATGCATAAGCTTGTACTGAGTTATGGTTTCCTTTGTCCATCATTGATATGAACCATCAAAGATTTTGGTCTTTAGCTTCCGGTTGTTATTCCTTTTTTTTTTGGTTGGCTAAACACTTTTTGGGATGTTAAAAAGTAGTGAGTTATGGTTGATTTGATTATGGTTCTTGAGTAAGCCATGGTTATCTGCTAGTTGTTGGGATGGTTTGTTTTTGATGATTTGAGAAAAATGGAACACTGTTTACCATTTTCATAGTCATTTGGAAGTTGAGTTATAGTGTACCAATGTAACATGGGAGAAGTTTCCAACCCTTGGACCCAAAATGGTTTGTTACCCATATTGGCTAAGGTGTGACATCAAAATGGTTTATTAATATGGTATGTTCACTATACTGCATGGTATTGTAAGACGTAATTTGATAAAATCACCGGATTGTACCATAGTAGTCTATATCCTCCAAGGGTCAAACGATGGAAAGTTAAACTTGTAATAGTTGTTTGGAATTAGCATTTGTGGATTTTTTGTAGGTTTTTGGTACCCAAATTTGATTGGTTTGTTAACAGTCCAAAATCAAGAACTTGTCATTGCAACTTCATATTATGGTTTACTATGTTCATTGTATTATTGTTCCATCAAGGAATTTTCACTTATGTTCATTGTATTATTGTGGAATGGTTGTAACGTTTTTGGAATTTTGTTTTTGAATGAATCATATAAAGTATGTTAACATTGAACAATCCATCAATTCCTTCTTGAATTGAATCTGGTTTATTGTTATATCAAGCTTAGTTGTGGGTTTGTAATCATGTTTTTGATGATTCGAGAAAATGGAATAATAAGTTTCCATATGTATGGTAGTGCAAATCTCATATATGGTATATCACTGTGCCATGTAAAAACTTACGGCACAAATGCATGTTGTCATTGTTGACTAAAATTTATGAAAAAATGCGAAAATGGTTGACTGATTAACCTGTATCAAGGTTGGTAGAGTTATTTGGAAGGAGCACATTTAATGAACCATGCTTTGGAAACCTTAATGGAATATTTTTTAAGGACAAGCTTGCATGGATATTTGATTATGAATTGGGATTATTACCTCTAGGTCTAGAAAAGATATGTCTAATTACCAGTAAGGTAAGTCATTTTTTTTAATTACCACTAAGGTAAGTCTATTTTTTTAGAGTTTTGGTTTAGGGTGCACTTGTCTATTATAGGGTTTTAGTGGTTTAGGCACTTTCATAGGGTACCCTAGTCGTAGGGTACCTTAGGATTTTAGGCACTTTCATAGGGTACTCTAGTCGTAGGGTACCCTAGTCATAAGGTACCCTAGTTGTAGGGTACCCTAGAATTTATGTTTAGGGTGCACTTTTCTATTATAGGGTTTAGTGGTTTAGGCACTTTCATAGGGTACCCTAGGATTTTAGGCACTTTCATAGGATACCTTATGATTTAGCATTTTTATATGAGTTGGGGAGTTGATGGAAATTTTTCTGAGTTGGGCTTGACTTGATGGTAATTATGAGATCCAAGGGTGACCTAATGGTAAATGTCCCTTATGAATTTTATATGGCAACAGGAACTAAAAACAACGGGGAAATAACTGGTGCACAAGTGAAAGTAGCCAAGAGGACAAGATCTAATGCGACCCCTGCAGCGAAGAGAAAAAAAAACCCGATAAAAGTAATATATTAGTTTAATCGGGCTCCGTCTTGATACCACCCCGTACGCATTGGTAGTGGTTGATTGCTTATAGTTTTCATGGCTTACTTGTTGAAAGTATCGGGTATATTATGTTGTTCCTTACCATGATTATATGTTGAAGATTGGAATGTGACAGGTGGTACAATGCCAACAATGAAAAGGCGAAGTAGGCTGTCGGAAAAAGGAGCACTAGATGTCAATATACCTACCTGAAAGAAGCCCGCCAAAGCTGTTTCAGGTAAAGATACCATCAAATCATGATCACCTAAATATCTCACCTTCGAATTTTTCTTAAAACAAGTATGTTTTTTACTTGATTGTTTTGAATTGATCGGAATAGATTGTTTATTCATGGTTTATTTGCTGATTTTTGATGTTGGTACTTCAAGGAATAAAGGTAGGAGTGAGACTGAGGAGATGGATGATGAAATACTGACGGGTAGGTAAGTAAAAGAAAGAGATTGACCACAGAAAGAGGAAGAGGGGGTAAGGATCAAAAAGCTAGTAAATCAGAGGTTAATTAGGGAGATGTGCGGGAGACCCCATATCGACCAAGCTTAAGAGGAATAATGACGGTAATCAAAGGATTGAACTTTAGGGAGAGCCACAAAAGAGTTTTGAGGTTGACTCCTTTCTGGGCAATATTCAAGGCCATCATTGATAACAAGGTGTCCCCATCACAATGCTGTAAGAGTGACAAGATGATAATTGAAATAATCTAGACATTTGATCCCGACAAAGACAAATTTAGCTTCGGAAAACGGAGACAATTGTTGGATATAACAAGGGAGGATATGGTTAGCTTCTTCGGCATCCAATGTAGGGATGAATTCGTTAGCCTATAGTACAGTTGCAAAGAGGTGGTAAGATTTGTTATGAGAAGGGGAATAGTAGACAATAAGCTGACAACCACTTCATTAAAGCAATTGCTAGATGAATATGTTAAAGGTGATGGAAAAGATGACGTGGAAGATGTTGCCAGACTGCTATGCCTGCATCTACTTCACACATTCTTCTTCTCGATGGTTATTAATGTGAAGTGGGTCCTCTGTGAACATGTCGATGATTTGGAAAGAATGCAACGTTATGATTGGAACGGAGCAATTATAAAGGAACTAATGTCATCCATAAAAAAATATCATACAGAGCCAAGGAAGGTGTTCGGGTGCGTCATGTCACTTCTGGTACGTTTGTGTTTAAAACTTTGATTCTAAATTTTTCTGTTGTATTTACTCAAATGTTAAATGATTCCTCTTTTTTTTTTGCGATTTTGTAGTATTGGTTGTGTGAACACACAATTCTGACGAAACCTCTACATCCAGAACACCCCTTGGAAATTGTTAGATAGAGTATCTCTCAATTGGTGAACAAGTTTAAGAAGGTGTGGATAAAGGATCTCAAGTGAACACAGGTTTGTATCCAAATATGTAAGGACCCATGATTTTTAATCATTTTTCAAAAATGATGTTGGGGAAATGTGAGAAATATTTTAAAATGCAAAACGAGGTCAATATGAGATGCATATATGCTTGAGGGCGTTTTTATAACACATTAGAAACATGAGGGACTTAAATGCAAGTGTGTGGGTGTATATATGGACCATTGGATCTGATTTTTGGGGCAAAATAACACACCTCTCTCTCTCTACAGGGCAGCAGCCCCCTCCCTCTTCTTCCTCCCCATTTTCTCTTCAAATTCCACCACAAATCCACCTCCCACACTTCTCAAACTCAAGATTGAACCGCATATTCATCATCTACGCGTGTTTGGGAGCCCTGAGTACCATCTTTTCGCACCGGGAGGGCCAAATTCGGGATTGCTCAAATTGGGGATCTAGGAATTCGGTTTTGGGATCTCATTTTTTTTTTGGGAGCTAAATCACTCTTGAGGTAGGGGATTTCTATCTTCTCTAAGTGTTTTGAGATGTTTAATGTGAGTGGTGTAACCACATTTGATCATTTTCTTCAATTCTTGCAAGAAAAACCCATTTTTCATGTTTCTTGTTTTGGTTGGGTTTGATTCACATTTTTGATGTTGTGCTAAGTTAATTGTGTTGTTGTTTCATTACCTTGAATGCCTTTGAGTCTAATTTTTGCCTTGGAAGTGATTGGGTTGAGCCCCATTGTGATCTAAGTGAGAAAAACCAGTTTGAATTCTGCTCGCAACACTCAGGTATCAATACCCCTTTCATGGGTATCAATACCCAGCGTTCTGTCCATTGTTTGGTGATCTGTATCAATACCCCTTTCATGGGTATCAATACCCAGCGTTCTGTCCATTGTTTGGTGATCTGTATCAATACCCCTTTCATGGGTATCACTACCCAGCATTCTGTCTAGTTTTTGGTGATCTGGTATTGATACAACTTTCGAGGTGGGTATCAATACCCAAATTGCCTATAAGACAGATTTTTGACCCAACCGGCGGCACGCGCCCGGCCGTCCGAACTCCGATTGAGGTGATTCTTGAACCGTTGGAAAGCTCTATGAGTCTACTTTCAAACCCAATTGGTCTCATATTCATAGCCTTTGTATTTTGAAAGAAATGTGCTTTTTCCTATCAAGGTGTTAGGTTTTTCGAGGTTAAGTAACTCCATTCTTATGTTCCTATGCTCCGGGCCTTTATTGGTCTTTTCTAAGCTTCTCAACTTGACTTTTAAGCTTTGGTAATTTATCGTGGTATGAATGATATTATTGTCACGATTTCACAAGTTCTTGGACACATATTAACTTCGCCATAACCGACACACTACGAACTTTCGAACTAAATGAACCACATGGAATGAACGTGAGGTGTAAATGTAAGAATGAAAGATATGACACGGGGCCCTCACAAGGGGTATGCCCGGAATGACACGGGGTCCTACGGAAGGATATGCCCGGAATGACACGGGGCCCTCACAAGGGGTATGCCCGGAATGACACGGGGCCCTCACAAGGGGTATGCCCGGAATGACACGGGGCCCTATGTAAGGGTATGCCCGGAATGACACGGGGCCTATATGGCATGCCTGAAATCTTAGTAAATGATGAAATTAAATGAAGCAAGGGGTGTGTGAGTGAGTTGGACACTTACGGAATATTGGGTACGTATCGGACACAACGGCACACCGGTTAATCTTGGTCGAGCATATGGGATTCCAATTGTTTATATCTAAAATTGGGGCTTCCGTGAGTATATTGTGAAATCTTTTTTTTTGTTGCATGCACTCCATTATCATTTCATCATATCTAGATTTGATAGACGTTTCCTACGAGCTAGTGAGCTCACCCTATCTTTCCCAGGTACACGGCATGGAGCATGAGATCGGATGCTTGGAGTGTGAATGCATGACATGAAGATTGTATGATCATGAAGCTATTTTCTCATCTGTATACTAAGTATATTTTTGAAAGATAATCTTGTAACTTTAATTCCTCTAAGCTTTGACTATTTCAACTTATGTAATAACATTAAAGGCATTGTTATTTTGTATGGGTATGGGTACCCTTGAGCAGGAACTTATTGTATTTGACTTTGGCTTTCTATGGAAAAAAAAAATTGTTGACCTTAATTGATCCTACGTGGATTCTATTTGTATTTGACTTATTAAAATTGAGGGCGTGACAAAATATAACTAACATGGTGTATTAGTTATGCGTGAAATAATGGACAAGTATTCTCCATGAAATGTAGGTTAAATTAAAATTTGCCTGTATGGAATTGTAAAATACCAACCTGAATTACGTGCACTATAGGTAATGCAACTATTGTTAGTAACGACAAAGCGACCTACTTCCATGGGTCATACCTAAAAAATGACAGACACCGACATGAGACTTGTAATTTTTTGGAAAAGCATATGGACACATTAAGGGTAAGTATAGGAAAAATATTTAGCACAATACCAGGTTCTACTCCCCTATACTTGCCCTCATAGTTGTTAGGTACTTCAATGTGACTTAGCTTTTAGTTTTCTACTTCAAGTGTAAATAAACCACTGGTATGATATGATTTAGTTTAAAATTGTTAAATATGGTGTGCAATGCTACCATCAAGTTGAATCATGATGTATTGTGATACCATTTTGTAATACTTTATCAAAAATGGTAGTCCGGAAAACCATGTAAATCGTCCAGGTCAACCAACCTTATAATCTCAAAAGATGCGTGACAATAATCGTGGTTTATCAGTTTACCTTGTTCACTACCAACTTGATTAATGTGCACTTTTGGTTATGGACACATTAGGACAGACACGGACATGAGAAATATAATTTTTAAGAAAAGGATATGGACAAATTAAAGGGTTATGGGACAAATATCTAGACACATACCATGTTCTGCTCCCCTATGCTTTCCTTTGAAATGTTACTAATATGACTTATATTTTTTTATATTTTTGTCCTGCATGTGGTATACAAATAGGTAGGAGTTAATCTAGAAATCTCAATTATGAAGTACGATGTTACCAAAAATTTGGATTATAACGCATTGTGGTACCATTTGGAATACTTTTTCTAAAGTGGTAATCCAGTAAACCATTTTAACCTATCCACAATATCCAACCTTCATGAGTAACTACATGCATGTTCTCAATATGAAATCATGGTTTATTAGTTTACATTGGTCATTTTTTGGTAATTTTTTTCTAAAAAACCTTGTTTAATTTTTGCATCCCATCCTAATTATAACATTTGGAAACATGAACCATTGGTATAGGTGGTCTTATAGGTAACAAATATAGCAAGATCGAGTGGCGAGGACAAGCCAGAAGAGAAGCATGTTGTCCTTCTAATTTCCATTATAATAAATCTAATAAATGCCATTCTGATTTCCATTTTCCTTATACCGATATTGTGTTTTAGAAATTGCAAATCAATGCTTACTACAATTTCAAGACGGGTCTACTCAGCACACAAGAATGCGAGGATGTTTGTCAAGTGGTAGATTCCCCCCAACAATCCCCTAGAAGTTAATTAGTAATCCTAATGAAAACAACTTTGTCGTGAGTGCAAACACTTACCATTGATTCTAAATTTTGTTTAAATAAACTTGCAGCCTGGATTGTGGGGTAATTGTTTCCTACATCATATGACAATATTTTCGAAACAAAGAAGTTGGGAACAAGTTGTCGAAATCGGAATGTCGTCAGATGTGTGCAGACATACTCCATTCCTTCTTGAATGATAAACTGCATTACTAGAGCACTCAACAACATAAGGACGAAAAAGAACAATGATTTATTAGTGAAATTAGTCAATGTAGGATGTTTAAGACTTGGTCCATTCTATTAAGCGTTCATATGTGACATTTTTTTTTTGGCTTGGTGGAATTAGTCAACGTATGATGTTTAAAACTTTATTATGTGTGGTTGTTAGAATTGGTATTTTTGGATTTTGTTGGCTCTCTAATAGGCTTGTTTGGCTGACCCAGATAACATGGGGTAATGAGTTACCATCTGTACATGTTTAAGACGTACAGTTTTGCAGACATGTGGTAAGCTAACTTTTCAAATGGTGGGTACAATTTTATTACTTTTTAAACTTGTGGTCCTTCTCCCATGAAGGTTTGGTCAACTACTGAGTTATCTTCATATGCTTGGTTGCTTGCTATGTTTTAAATCACATTTTTTTTTGGCTTGGTTGAATTAGTCAGCGTAGGATATTTAAGACTTTATTATCTATTGTTAGGATTGGCATTCTGAGATTTTGTTGGCTCTTTAGTAGGCTTGTTTGGTTGTTTCAGAAAATATGGGTTAATGAGCTACCATGTTTACTGGTGCAAAACAAACATTTTTGCCATACGCATATAGTCATTTAATGGCACCTACGTGGTTGTTCTAAATTGCAAACTTTAAATTTCTAAAACTCTCTTTGCATACCCCTCTCCCACTATATGTCAATAATATGCCAAATTTGTTACACATCCCACCCCCCAACTGCAAAAATTAAGACCTAATTTTTTGTTCCGTTAATTTCCTTTGTTTCATATGATACCATTTTTAATGGTAGGAAAATATGGTCAGGTATTAAACCGTGAATTTTGAACTATGTTGATAGTCGGCCATGGTATATCAGTATACCATGTTTTCATGGTACATTAGTTTAACATAGACATTGCCCAATTAGCAATTAGTGATGAAACATGTACTTTTCAAATCCATTATTTGCAGAAGCAAAAACAAAACGAGGGCACTAAACATGGTGTCAACAAGTTACCGTGGTTATTGGTTTGAAGTGTAAATTTAAACATCAATTAACATTGAAACTCAATAATTGTTATGCACAGAAATAAACCACACACTTTTAACCAAAAAAGAAGCACAACCCATCATGAAAACATAAGACACGAGTTCATTAAAAAACAATCAAAACTAAGAACAATGATCAATTAGACTATTGATCCTGAGCATTAGAAAGAGAAAAAACAATGACCAATGAGACGATTGATCTTTGGCATTTAAAAAAAACTAGGTTTGACATGTTAATAAAGTAAAGAAAAAAAATGCTAAAAAAAAAAAAGCCATCCTCGTGCAACTACCAAAGCTTACATGGCTTCCTTGCAAGTTGACTTGTTATGGTTTCCAAGCTTATGACACCTCCTGCATCTGATCGGAGACACCTTCTCTCCACAATAAGGTATACGACAAGTCTTCGACCTTCCAGGTGGTTTCTTGGACAAAGGAGGGAGAATAACATCTTCATCGTTTGAGTGACGCGGCATCCACAACGTAGGGATCAGATTGATAGAGTGCGAATATGAGGCATGATATGTCTCCGTGTAAAAGTATGGATCATATAATCACTAGGTTTCTTACTGGAACTAGTAATTACACCAACGGTTTGGCAACAAGGAAACCCATCGTGCTGCCATTTTCGACAAGAACAAGTTCTTCTGACAAGATCAACGGTAACAATGGGTTCTAAGTGCACCTCAAAAAACTCATATCCCGATGGCATAACCACCCATGACCTAGACTCCTAGTATGAATCATGCAACTTCTTCTCCATTTTTGGATTTTTTTTCCCAACTCACTCGCTTGCTTTTTCCCTCCTTACAACAATCATATCCATTATTTTCACCCAAATGGAATCCACCAAGTTCCTAATGGGAAGCTAGTTCTCTTTCTTGATCCAAGAATTAAATGAATCCACAACATTAGAATACAACTTCTCATATTGGCAACCCAGAAAGTGCACAGTGCTCCAACGATTAGTGAGGACATTCTTGAGGAAGTCCATCACTTTACGTTCGCCCTCGGTCGCCATCCTCAATATATATTTGTGGAACAACTCCTAGGTAAGGGCATGGGCCAATCTCAGCAAATGCATCATTGACTCTCTGTACCCAGCGGGAATCCCATGTAGATGATACCTCAAGTTGAATGTCAAATGGTAAAGACAATATGCATGAGGTGAGTTTGGAAAGACAGTCTTCATTACCTCCAACAACCCAAGGTTCCTATCTGAAACAAATGTGAACCTCCTCTGATGATCGAGTATGGAATACAAATGTTGTAGGAACCACAACCAATTATCACAATTTTCCGAGTCAACAACAGCAAAACACAACAAGAAAATCTTTGGAAAAGAAAACGGATGGGTTAGTACAAGATACATAACACATTGCCATGCATATGACAAAACGAAAAAAGAAATGGAAAAACATCCAGCATGTTAAAGTGAGATTATTACATTTTCCAACACCTTAACATGATTCTCATTCCATACATCCAGTAAAAAAATAAACAAAGTGAACATGAGATATTATCAAACCATAATTACAACTTGACTTTACTATTGCTCAACATGAAGTATTATCAAACTATACTCAATTTAAAATTATCACACCCTCCCAAACAACATACATCCAATAAAAAAAAAGAACACAATGAACACAGGATATTACGAAACCATAATTACACAATGACATTACTATTGGTTAGCATGCAATATTATCAAGCCACACTCGATTAAAAACTAGCATTCAATTTTAATATGACAGAAAGGTACCAAAAAAAAAACAATAATACCTTCGTTACCAGTTTTATCGGTTACCGTCCAGAAAAAGGATGGGTCTACAATAACTAAACCTATCGATGCATCCACAGAAAGCCGCGACTAACCTTTTGAACCGTTTCAACCCCTCTTCGACCTCCATGACAATGTGACTCCCAAGATTTGTGACTTGGGCTTCACGGACATACCAATTCAAGGTAGAAAATGAATTCTCAAAATTCCCGAATACATCCCCCCTCGCCCTCTCCTCGGCCCACCATGTCTGGTGGTATGAAACGTCTAGACCACATTCCCTCTTCATTTCTATAATTATGTCAGACGGTGACCTGTTGAAATTGGCCCTCATATCTTTGACAATCAGACTACCAATTAAATCCAAGGTGGCTCAGGGATTCTTCGTGGTCCTCAACACGACACCACATTTATGCTCATCCCGAAATGTAAAAATATAGAAATGACCATTGTGTTTAAACACCCTCCCATGTATTTCCCACATGCATTTCTTCTCCCCCTTCCTGTGTTTGCAATGCGCAGTCACACGTTTATCATTCTTTACAAGGACATACTTAATTCCCCATTCGATGCAGTACTTGTGCAGAACGTCACAAAATTCTACCACACCACCCACAAATGCCTGACCAACACCTTTTAATACCATAACCCAATCTGCCGACTTTAAAACTCATTTTTTGTGACTTACGAAGGATGGTGGTGCCATGTCACTGTCCCCCACATTTGATGTCATAACCCTTTTTCTGGATTGTGACGTCTGACCGGTTGACCGAACTGAATTTGGAGTTGGTTCAGTCATTGTAAACTCTAGTGACCCATCTTCAACGACTTTGATATCGTTTATTGACCCAACTTGTGCTAGATCGATCAACGTCGTCAAATCTTCGTCATTGTCCATCACTATAGGCTCACCGTTGATAATTGAGTAACTCATGATTACTGTTTCGGGATCCAAATTAGTCCACCTCCTACATATCTTCTCCATTACCACTCCGGAATTCATCCTGCCTTTAATCACTACAGGACAGATCTTGTCACCATATTTGCATACAAGGACCAATTCGTCCTCCATCACCAACCAACAAATTACATCAAAATAATGGGAAGCAATAACATATGATGATGAAATATGGGATCATAATTTCTGGGTGACATAAGTGGTATAATATAATATCATAATATCTGTGCAAAAAATGGCACTAGTCTATGATGATTAAATAAGTGGTATAATATAATATCATAATTTCTGTTCACCACATTTGTCACACCATTGGCGTCGAAATAATTGGAAAAATTAGCATATGATGATGAAATGGGACATCATATTTTTCTGGGTGCCAAATGTGGTGAAATATAAGATCATATTTTTTGTGCCAAAGATGACACTGGTGTATTAATGTGTGATGATGATTTCTTCAATTTTCATCCACCAAAATGGGCTTTATGAACCGCAATTGTATCCTGGAAAAAAAAACATTGATGATATATAATATCTTTTTCGATACCACTTGAGGAATTGTTGAATCTCAACTTTCCGGATCCCACGGCTAGCGTGACGAATTGAATTATTCGAACAAGAATGATCAAATTGGTCTTGATGTATAAATAGCCGAACTAGTATTGAGTAGGATTAGAAAATTGGAAATTTAAATGGAGCTTAAAAAAGGGAAATCAATCGGCTAGATTGAAATGTTGTTCCAATAAAAAAAATGAAGGAAAAAGATATCACTTTGATTTTGAATTTCATGAGTTTAGACATCCTAATATGGTTTAAACGATTCCAATCAAGGAACTGTTATGGGATGACAATCATTTCCGAATTTATAGTCCTATCTACTGTTATGGGATGACAATCATTTTTGGATTTATAGTCCTATCAATTAATATTGAATACATTGTTAACATAAGTGTGTGTGTGTGTGTGTGTGTGTGTGTGTGTGTGTGTGTGTGTGTAAATATTAATACCTAATAAGGGCACAATCATCCTAAAATCATTTTACAAGATGAAATCATAACAATTCGAAATACATGGGGTGAGAAAATAACACTAATTTTTGTATGGGATGACAGAATAATTTTTTTTAAATAAAAAAAGTAAAAAAATAATAAAAAGGAAAGAAAAGAAAATTGGGGAAAACGGCATTTGATAATGATTTCCTAGAATAATCAATTCGGGAATTTTTTGGATAGGATTTCATCAAAATGAAACTTTTTCTACTTAATGATAACCTACAATCTCTGTTACACAGATTCGAGCTTGTTCTCGTTTCTTTAAATAGGTATTAGTTGAAAAGTAAGGTTAGTGATTAAAATAATTTGGGATCAATTCAATTCATATTTTATAAAATTGATTATAGTGTAATTTTGTTGGAGTTAATTATAAATCTAGCTACTCACACTCGCTTTGTAGTCGGATCAAAGTCGAACTCAAATTATAGGCTTGTTTAATAATACCCATTAAGCACCTTCACAAGTTTGACACATATAACATTGTTTTACTTTAGGTAAAATTGTACGCTAAAAAAACAAAAGAAAAAAAAAACTCATTAGAAAGTTAGTTTGTTGGTAATTAGGAATTATACAAACCAATGGTTAACTGTGATAATAAAAGCTCACTTAAAACATAATTTTGATAATTATTAATTTTTTTTTTAGCCCTTATGCCTATTTCATTAGAACATACCCGGGTTCAATGAGGTTAGTAGAATGATTAAATAAGTTAACCACAATTTTAGTAATTCTAACAATTAATGTGTTATTTGAGAACCCGGTACATCTTAGTAGATTTTATGGTAGATTTCATACTCAAGAAGGTGAGTTATGAATTATCCTTGTTACATGAGGTTTTTCGCAAAAATTTATGTTCTTATTAAAATTATGATTATTTATAGGAAAATTTAATTTTTCATCCCATACAAAAAAAATTGTTATGATCCCAGCCTATGTAGTTTGAAATGTTATGATTTTATCCTGTAAAATAATTTTTAGACGATTGTGCCCTTATTAGATATTTAATATATATATGTGTGTGTGTGTGTGTGTTGTGTGTGTGTGTGTAATCTTTTCATTATTAATTGATAGACCCAAAAAAATATGGTGGACGAATCATCCTATACCAGTCCTTTGACTGCAATCTTTTAAATGGTCATTAGGATGAGTAAATCACGGTTTTCAAATCATAAGTGTTATATTTCTTTTACTGTGCACTGTATGAAAGAGTCATCCTATAACAGTTCATTGACTGCATCTTTTAAATGTCCATTAGGATGACTAAATCACGGTTTTCAATTCCAAAGTGTTATCTTTCCATTACTGGATCATGATCTAGCCGATTGTTTTCCTTATTTTAAGCTCCATTTGAATTCAAATTTTCTAACCCGACTCAATACTTGTTTGGCTACTTATAGATCAAGACCAATTTGAACACTCTTGTTCAAATAATTCAACTCGTCACGTCATACAGGAGGGATCCGGAAAGTTGGAATTTGTCAATTCCTCAAGCGATTCGTCAATTAATTTCGTTGGTATCGAAAAAGGTTATATATATCATCATTGTTTGGATTTTTTTTTTCGTGTTACAATTGCGGTTTATGAAGCATTCGATGGATGAAAAACGAAGAAATCATCATCACATGTTAATATGCAAGTGCCATTTTTTCGCATAGAATTTATGATCTTATTTTTAACCATATTTTTCACACAAAAATTATGATTTCCTTATTATCAAAAGTTAGTGGTAATGATGATTATTTCTTTATGCAACTGGTGTATTAATTCATTGTGTTTTTTTTGTGATACAATTGCAGTTCATGAAGCCCATTTCGATAGATGAAAAATGAAGAAATCATCGTCACACGTTAATACACCAATGCCATTTTTCGCACAGAAAATATGATCATATATTTCTCCACATTTGTCACACATAAATTATGATGACCTATTTCATCATCATATGTTAATTTTCCCAATTATTTTGATACCATTGGTTTGACAAATGTGGAGAAAATCAGTGGCATTTTTTACACATAAATTATGATATTATATTTCACCACTTTTGTCACCCAGAAATTATGATATCCTATCTCATCATCATATGTTAATGTTGCCAATTTTTTTGATGCAGTTTGTTGGTTGGTGATGGAGGAAGAATTGGTCTTTGTGTGCAAATATGGTGACAAAATCTGTCCTGTAGTGATTAAAGACGGGATGAATTTGGAGTGGATTATGAAAAAGATATGTAGGAGGTGGACTGAGTTGGATCCAAAAACAATCATCATGAGTTACTCAATTGTCAACGGTGAGCCTATGGTGATGGACAATGGCGAAGATTTGGTGACGTTGATCGATCTAGCCCAAGTTGGGTCAATAACCGATATCGAGGTTGTTGTTGAAGATGGGTCCTTGGAGTTTACAATGATTGAACTAACTCAAAATTCAGTTCGGTCATCCGGTCAGACGTCACAATCCAGAAAAAGGGTTATAATATCAAATGTGGAGGACACTGAGATGGTAACCGTTTTCCAACCCGATAGCCAATTCGAGTAATATGAAAACAATGTTGGGAAAAACTCCTATGGTACAATAATACACAATAACTTCACTTTCAATTATAAAAAAAATGGTAAACCAGTGTTCCATTATATCATCAACAGCTGACACATGATCGTTAAAAATGCATTGACAAGCATGGTACATTCAACTCCCATAATCACTTTCAATAATGCACAACTTCACTTTTAGTTACCAAAACAAATTGTAAACCAATGTTCAAATTCATCATCAACCGTAGACACATATGATCGTAAACACTGCATCGAAAGTGATGGTACATTCAACACCCATAATCATTTACAATAATACACCAAAACTTCACTTTCAACTTCCAAAAAATATGGTAAGCTAGTGTTCCATTTTATCATCAATAAAAAAAAACACCCCAAACATACTTCCCAAAAAAAAAAAAAACAGAGACAGAAATCTTTGATGCCTCAGAACGAATATGAACAAAGAGAACCATAATTTCATTGTATCCAATCTAGTATATTAATAAACCATTAAAACCCTGAAAACCCCCAAAATTAACTACCCAGAACCCCCCAAACACAACATCAAATTGAAACATGATTTGAAACGTGATTGTAATTCGAGTGAAGCTAATATACAATAGAAAATTGTTGAGTAGGGAAGGAGGCTTACGAGCCATTGGTCAGAAAGGTAAAGACGTAGGCTAGTTAGGGTTTCACTCCGGTGAGCAAATCAACAGCCATATCTTCTCCATACATCCGAAGACACCCATTTTCGACTCCTCCTCTTCGTCAGATGATGCATGAGTAACGGGATGGTGGTGTCTCCGTCATTTTCGGGTTGTGGGTGGTGGGATGGGACGATGTGGGTAATGAGTAAGAATCCACCGATTAGTTAGGGTTTGGGGATTTCGGAATGGGATGATTTCACCGCAAAGTTAGGGGATGAGGGTTGTGGGATTTTGAATCACCAGAAGAGTAGGGATCGGGGTTGTGGAGTAATGGTTTTGGGAAGGTTTAGGACGATTTGAGTTTTGGGAAGGGATGGTTTCTACCTATACAAGAAAATGGGGTGTTTGGAACGGTTTTAGGATGTTGTTTGATAAGGAAAACATCTCATACCCATTTCCAAACATTCCGTAACCATTACATTAAGTTTTTCCCATAATTATGGGATTGTGGGACCATTAAATTAAGTTTTTTTTTTTTATACTTATGGGATTGTGGGACCATTAAATTTTTCAAAATTGTTACTAAAATGTAAGAAATTTAAAAGGTCAAAATATTACACAAGGGCTTTCTAGGTATTTTTTATATTTCAAGATGAGATCATAACAATTCGAATTCGGTAGGATGAAATCATAACCTCTTTTTTTTTGTAAGGGTCCTCTAATTAACTTCCCCTTATTTAGATAAGAAATTATTTTGAAGTAAATATACCGTGGAATTCTAATGTTTTGCTTAGTTTTTGAAAAAAAAATAGTATTATCTATACATCCGGACGATGTCCCCTGAACTGGAGGATGTTAAAGATACTAGTCGAAACAGTGTTATAAGGATGGAATGAATAGGGGCATAGCCAGGTGTCCAACTAAATTGATCAATTCAACATGTTATGTTGGGGGTTGCTCCCACATAGCTGACAAAAATTGTCAGATGGTATATCGTATTATTCATGGAATGTTGTTTTACATAAAAACTTATTTATGCTTTTGAAAAATTGATGTTATGGTTTCTGTTTTACTAGGGGAAAAAAGATTTCAAATTCCATGGTAAACCATGTAACTTTGATAATTCATAAACTCATACAAGCACTTACGTTGTTGCAATTTTTCTCTTTTCAGTCAACCAAGAGTAGAAGGACAGGCCAAGTACAAGTAATTAGTCAACGATGTACTTGTAAAGTAAATAAAAAGGAAAAATGAAACTCATGTAATGATTAAGGAACTCTAGCAAGTTAAGATCGTAAAATATAGCTTCTGCTTGGATTATTTCTTTTGAATCAAAATAAATATAAAAATAAAAAATTAAGTGAATTGTTGATGGAGGCCTTGCGTGAGTCAAACTCACTTGGCCGTCCACGTATCCATATCCATTAAATTTGGGTCGTGACAACATAGGCAACCTTGAGGCCATGCTCGGTCCAAATCCTATTTTTTGTACATGTTCCCCTTCTTTTGTAAACGTCTCATGCAATAAAATATATTTTCCAGACATAATATTAGTTTTCTTTTCTCATTATATATATGTCTTTATTTATTTCTCACAAGTCTTCAATTACTCATTTTTGGAAAAGTTTTTTTCTGAGTGCCAAAAGGGCGAGGTAGGGTACTCCGGTTTCCCTATACATTACAGTGAATTACCAAACCTTTTTTTTTCCTCTACAATCGTAGACCAAACAAAAACCGAGTCATTTATATCAAACAAAATCGGGTCTTTCATCTCGAGGCATTTATTTCTCATTTTCCAAAAATATTTATTCAAATAGTGACTTGACACATCGAGAATTATGTCAAGTGGCGACTTTGAATTATTTTCATCAAATTTATTCTGGCTCGGTCACAGCTGTAAAACCCATATTTTTACAAAACCACGTCGCTTGAATATCACTTCAATCACTTGACCATAAACTGTTTCCAAAACCCCTTGGTCAAAATCCCCGCACACGAAAGATCGATGCACTCGCCTCTGGCAAAAATTTAATGGCAGATGATAGCAGCTGAAAACTAGGTTTCCTCCAAACTTAGAAATAAGACATGTTCAAGGTCAAGTATTGCATCAAAATCAACCTCAACTTTTAAAAGGTATCACCGATGAATAGGTATATGGTACAACATCCTATATTAACATGTGGTATAACAGCTTAACCATCAATATTCTTTAGAAGACTTGTTGTCGACCTGGTTAGGTTGTAGGACAATGTTTTTTGTCTGCCCTAGCTACATTCTTGTTGGCCCTATTATAAATATGAGGGGCATCATTCTTATACTTATTCATATGGCCTGTAGAAGCTGCAACTGTCATCTCTCGTGCATAAAATTCCCATTTTCTTTAGCTTGCACAAGTTGGTGTTTTTTACTTTGCTTTCATAAAAAAAAACCCATTAAAAAGTTGTCGGATGTATTTTTTTACCGCCTACACTTTCCAAGCAATTCTTCCCATAAAAGTTGAACTCCCTTTGAGGTTCCAAAGGCAATACTTGTTGATACCAGGAATGTATGGGATCTGTGCTGAACGACTTAAACCAACCATTGATCTCAGTTTGTTTTATTGGAATAGACCCAAGATATTCATCGATTGTTGTTTGATTCACTGGAGCTGATGCAACACTTTCTATGCATCAGTCAAGAAAATTTGAATCACTTGGCTTCACTTGGCGCAAAACAAGTTGATAACCTATTGCTTGTGATGATCTAAGTAAAATGGAAGAACTCATTAATGTTTGTCTTAATTAATGAGCTCACCAAGTTTCAAAACACTCATCAATTTGTAACTCCATGGTTGTTGTATGTTAGTCAGGGTCATTAAATGTAGTTTAGCTATTCTACAGGGATGTGTTTTGTAATTAGTTGGTAATCTGGTATTTCTGTTGAAACCCCCTGATTGTTATTAAAAGGGGTCATGGTCTCTGTATTAGGCAGTGAAGGAAATACATACAGAAAACAGATTACTACATCGTCTCTCTCTCTCTCTCTCTCTCTCTCTCTCTCTCTCTCTCTCTCTCTCTCTCTCTCACTCACTCTTCATCTTCTTGTTCTTGAATTCAATTCATAGAAAGATTTACAGATTTCGTTTTGGTATCAGAGCATAACAGATGCAAGTCATACAATTCTGGACATTCGTCATTGAAGAGTTTGCAAGTCATGCAATTCTGAACAATCATCATCGAAGTTAGGGTTTCAAGTTGATTCGTTGTTTTCAGTACAGTAATTTCATCGTTTGAGGTGTTCTACTCTTCGATCAACATCAGGAGTTTGCAAGTCACACGATTCTGAACATTCATCATCGAAGTTAGGGTTTCAAGTTGATTCGTTGATTTCAGTACAACAATTTTAATGGCAACACAATCAGTAACAATTCCTTCATCTCTTGCTTTTTTAGTGTCAAATTTCAACTCGCTTGTGAATATCAAATTGGATAATTCCAATTATTGCTTATGGAAGATACAAGTTGAGAATGTGGTTAGTGCAAATGGTTTTCTTGAATATTTAGACGGTACAATTGTGTGTCCTGCGGCTGAAATTCGTAGTGCTAATGGTGAAATGACTCCAAATCCGGCATACGCCTTATGGAAGTTAATTGATTCACAACTGTTGTCATGTCTCACCGCTTCAATTTCTCAAAATACCCTACCGTATGTGCTAGGGTTATGACACAGTTATCAGGTGTGGTCTTCTCTGAATGAACGATATAACTCATTGTCTGACGATCATGTTCATGAATTAAGAGAGAAGATGTACTCTATTAAGAAAGGAACCACAACAATGGAAGCATATCTTGATTTTATCAAAGAAATTGCTCAGAAACTTGAGGCTATCGGTCATCCTATGGAAGAAAGAGAATTGATTTTTCATACACTGCGAGGTCTTACCAAGGGATTCAGAGGTTTAAAATTGCTTTAAGAACAAGAGGTTTGTCAACAGTTCATTTTTCTGAACTGGTTACCATGCTCAAAGGAGAGGATATGGAGATGCTTCATGATGATGATGACTCATCCGCTGTTGACAATACCTCAGTTTTGGTTGCTACTTCCCAAAACTCAAGTTTAACTAATACAGTTCCTGTGATGCCTGCTCCAACTCAGTTTGTTCCTAACCAATCTCAGTTTTATTCCTCTCAACAACCTGCACAGAATTTCTTTAGGGGATTTCAAAAGGGAAGATTTGGGAAAGGATCTAGATATCCTAGAGAACCCTGTGCCTACTGTGGCAAAACAAATCATGCCACTAATTTTTGCTATCATAAACCTCAACAGCCTCAGCAATTTGGCTATTCACAACAATTTGTACCTCAGTAGTTTGGTTATTCTCAGCCTTTTGCTCCTCCATAGTCTGTTGGTTTTCCACAGTCTTATGGACATTTTCCCTCCCTTGGGCCTCTACAGCACAATGGTTTTCAATCTGGTACTTCATCTTGTGGATCTCAACAGCAATTTGGGTTTCCACAGTTTGGTGGACAGTTTTCTGGTATATCTCAGCCTCCATCACAGATGTTCTCTCAGTCACGGGGGTATTTTCCGTCTTAGGGTTTTTCGCAACCACCACCCTTTCCAATCTCTGGTTAGGCACATTTTACTCAAATTACTAGGCCATCTGTTGCTAGTGAGGCTCCATTTTCTCAGTTTCCTAGGTCATCTGCTACTAGTGATACAGGTGTTGGGTCACAGATGTTTGCTTTTACGTCAGGAGTTTCAAATGATTTTGGGATTCAACAACATGGCACTGCTCCTTCTACACCTTGGTATCTCGATAGTGGTGCTACAAACCATGTCACCAACAACCTCCACAATCTTGAACATCCTCAGCCATCTCATGTCAATGGTGGAGTTGTAGTGGGCAATGGTACTTCGCTTCAGGTTGCACATACAAGCCAAGGTTTGTTACCTACTCCTTCTGCTACTTTTAGGCTCTCTCATATCCTTCATACACCTCACATTACTCATAATTTGTTGTTTGTACATCAATTTTCCAAAGACAACAATTGTATTCTTGTTTTTTATTCCACTGGTCTTGTCATTCCGGACAAGGTTTCCAAGAAAATTCTGTACAGGGGTCCTTGTCTCAAGGGGCTGTATCCACTTCTGAAGTCCTCTAAAGCTATCATTCCTACTATTGCTGCAGTTTCTTCATCCTCTTCTTCTGCATTAGTAAGCACTAGTCCTTCTGCAATGTTGTGGCATCGAAAATTGGGTCATCCGAGTACTCCTTTGTTTGTTTCTCTAATAAAACAGTTTGGTTTACCTGTTACCAAACCTGATAGTGTGAATTGTTCTTGCTGTAATCAAGCTAAGAGTCATAAACTCATGTTTCCTTTGTCTGAAACTAAGTCTACAGCTCCATTTCAACTTGTTCATATGAATGTGTGGGGTCCTTCCCCCATCCCCTCTAATAAAGGTTTTCGATATTACCTTCTTGCCATTGATGATTTTTCTAGATTCACATGGATATTCCCTTTACATTACAAGTCTGAAGTGAAGTATGCTATTTCTAATTTCAAAGCATATGTCACTGCTCAATTTCGGACTTCTATTCAAGTGGTTAGAAGTGATAATGGTGGTGAATTTGTTAATCATTTTCTGTTACATATGTTTCTTACTCATGGAGTTGTTCATCAAACTTCTTGCCCACACAATCCAGAACAAAATGGGATCGCTGAAAGGAAGCATAGACATTTAATTGAAACCACTATAACTCTTTTACTTCAAGCAAATTTGCCATCTAAATTCTGGCTTGAAGCTCTTACCACTTCTGTCTGTCTTGCTAACAGAATGCCACACTCAGACTTAAATTTTCAAATTCCTTATAGTTTGTTGTTTCAGTGCAAACCTGATTATCTGAGCCTTAAACCTTTTGGTTGCAGCTGTTACCCCTGGTTAAAACCCTATGTGGCTAATAAGTTGCAACCAAAATCCAAACCTTGTGTGTTTCTTGGTTATTGTCCTGCTACCAAAGGTTACAAGTGCCTAGATCATGTTACTTCTAAGGTATACATATCTTGACATGTCAGGTTTGTGGAAGATGAGTTTCCATATTCTTCTCTCACCTCTACTTCTTCTTCTTTATCTTCTCCCTCTGTCACATCTAAGTTTCAAGTTCCACTCACTGATTTTAGTGATATTATTGTTCAAGTTCCAGTTGCTACCTCTGTATCTAATGCATCTGTCCAATCACCCTCTGTAAATCCTGTTTCTATATCTAATGAATCTATTTCTGCTCCTGTCATTGATGTTTCTATTCCAGTTTCTTCTGTTCCTGTTGATCATTCAGAGGTTGTAGCACCAGTTTCTGATTATTCTGTCCCTCATTCCTCTGCTCATTCCTTTTTGAATTCCCAGCCAGTCTTCTCGAACACTCATTCTATGGTTACCAGATCAAAGAATGGGATATCCAAACCGAAACAAACATTTGGTCTATGTGTCATGCCTGTTGAAGTTGAGCCTAAACACTTTAATGAAGCCATTAAACATGAGGTTTGGCATAAAGCCATGGATGAAGAGTATAATGCCTTATTAAAACAAGGTACCTGGACACTTGTTCCCTGTCCTTCTCATGCAAATGTTATTGGATGTCAATGGATTTATAAAATTAAAAAGCATTCTGATGGTTCTGTGGCTAGATACAAGGCAAGATTAGTGGCTAATGGTAACCAACAATATGAGGGTGTTGATTTTACTAAAACTTTTAGCCCTGTCATCAAACAACCGACTATTAGGGTTGTTCTTAGTCTGGCTGTTCATCACAATTGGGCAATTCGTCAACTTGATGTTTCAAATGCATTTCTTCATGGTGTGATTGATGAAGAAATACATGAGACAACCACTGGGTTATAAAGACCACACTAATCCTCATTATGTTTGCAAGTTGTCTAAGGCTCTGTATGGATTAAGACAAGCTCCACGAGCTTGGTTTTCAGTTTTCTCCAACTTTCTTCTTCAACAAGGGTTTAAGAACAGTCAAGCTGATGTCTCTCTGTTTACTCTTCACAACTCCAAAGGTATCACTCTAGTTCTTGTGTATATAGATGATATAGTCATTACTGGAAGTGATGCTGAATTCATCTCTGAACTGATTTCTTTACTTAGTAAACGTTTTGTTTATTTTCTGGGCATCCAGGTGTTGAAACATGGCACTAACCTTATTTTGTCTCAGTCTAAGTATGCCACAGACCTCTTGGTCAAGTCAGGGATGCAAGACTGTAAACCCTCTCTTTCTCCCTCATCTGTCAAACCAAAAGTGTTGGAACCTGATTCTTTACTTGAGGATCCTCATTGGTTTAGAACCATAGTGGGTTCCCTACAATATCTTACACTCACACATCCTGAAATTTCATTTGCTGTCAATGTGGCATGCCAACATATGCATGCACCCAAACAGAGTGATATGATTGCTGTCAAGCGGATCTTGAGGTATATAAAAGGTTGCATACATCAAGGGTTATTGTTTACTCCTGGACCTCTTACTTTGTCAGCATATTCCGATGCTGATTGGGCAGGAAATCAATTGGACAGATGCTCCACGACAGGATTTTGTTTGTTTCTTGGCTCTAACCTCATCTCTTGGTGTGCCAAGAAACAACATACTGTGGCTCGATCGTCCACTGAGGCTGAATATAGAGCTCTTGCTCAGACAGCTGCGGACATTACTTGGGTTCATCAATTGCTTCTTGACTTACAGATTGTTCCTGCTCTTCCTCATGCTGTCTGGTGTGACAACCAGTCAGCAATTGCTCTTGCTTCAAATCCTATTTTCCACGCGAGAACAAAGCATGTCGAGGTGGATTATCATTTCATACGAGAAAAGGTGTTAAGTAAGCAAATTGTTATCCATCATATTGGATCTTGTGCTCAGATAGCTGATGTTTTTACCAAGGCCTTGCCTGTTGCTAGATTTCACTTTCTTTGACCCAAACTCATGGTTGTGGACACACCCATGAGTTTGCGGGGGCATGTTAGTCAGGGTCATTAAATGTAGTTTAGCTATTCTACAGGGATGTGTTTTGTAATTAGTTGGTAATCTGGTATTTCTGTTGAAACCCCCTGATTGTTATTAAAAGGGATCATGGTCTCTGTATTAGGCAGTGAAGGAAATACATACAGAAAACAGATTACTACATCGTCTCTCTCTCTCTCTCTCTCTCTCTCTCTCTCTTCATCTTCTTGTTCTTGAATTCAATTCATAGAAAGATTTACAGATTTCGTTTATCCCACTAGCTCCTTCGCAAAATGGAACCCACATATTGATCGCTGAAACAAAGATAAGTTGAACGTCAATAAATTGATTAAAAAAAATACAATCGAAATGAAACTAATATTATGTAAAGCAAGTAATTCACATTTTGTGATGTGGCCTTACAAGGCAGAGTATCTCGATGATGTATTTACAAGATGTCAATTCGCTTCTACTTTATCTTCATTATCAATGAATTTTCTCTCTTTGTTGAAAAAAAAAATTCAAGCTAGCCTGCTCCACCGCCTTTGAATTCGAATTCGAATACGAGATCTCCTAAAAAGAAATTTGATATCCGTACTAGAATGGAACTAGGCTCGTTTTCACACAAAGTGAATAATATTTGGCACTATGAAAGATAATTACTTCAACCACGAGTCACAAGGTAAAACAAGAAGATCCTTTTATTAATAATCTTTTTAAAATTTAACGACAGCCCAATAGGCTGATTTTATAATTTTCCAAAACAAAAACAAAGTTTGATCTAATTATTTAGCCAAACAACAACAGATGGCAGTTATTTTTTTCCAATTTGATAGTGCAAGAAAGAAAAAACTGGTAAAGGTAAGTGGAAGCTTCATTCACAATGTAAAAACTTGAACACAGGTATCTGGTAAAATATGCACCTCAAGTAACTACTATCCCAACAATTTAAAACAGCTGTATTTTCCAAGATATCTCTACAAGTAAAAAAATTGAACAAAAAATTACATTCCAAACTTGAAAAGCACCTCCGAAAATACACTCTAGGATGACTAAAAAATTACAAGCACTACATACTTTGCTAACAATGAGATTCCATTTGGTTGGTTCCAAATTGCGGAGGCTTGATTCAAGAAAGGGAACTGGAGACGACATCCGAAGATCAAGTACCAGATCCTCTTTTCAACAGCTTCTCTAATGGTTTAAAAAAAAATAGAGAAAGCAGCACATAAAACCACCCCGAATGGACTTGCACCCGAAGGCAGAACCCTTCATATGGTAGTAGCACATCAGAAACAGAATAAACCAACATCAGTTACAAGGATAACTCAACCAGGTTACTCACTTCAGCAGTGGAGGCCATCTAAACAAGGTTGGTGATATTTGAACAATTTTGTGCACAAAAATATCGGTAAGAAATGTAGAATAACATCTGAAAGAGAGAATCGAAGAATCTAAACGTAGCTCAAGAATTCAGAATGTTCCAACTGTTTTCCATATGCGAAGGCAAAGGAGCAGCTAACTTCAGGCTCTCCAGACCCAAAAGGTCAAAACCTGAAGATAACTGCACATGGCTCAAAGCACTAGACACGTTGGGCAAAACCATCTCTTTACAATGAAGGTGTAGAAGAGGCTGCTTTTCGAGAATACTTCCCATCTCCAATTCAAGGCCAAAAGGCAGTCTTTTTCCCTTTGTCGACTTCTCAGGAATAGAGCAAGGTAGATGTTTCATTTTCCTATGAGCTTGCCACCCGTATTTGTAGTCTCCAACTATCGGTGTACCTAGTACCTCAGCACAGTGTACCCGAAGCTTTTTTTATGCAGACCATGGAGAAAAGAATTTGTTTAGTATTAAAATCAGTCACAAATGAAGCAAAAAAGATACATTCTCAAGTTAGGAGTACAGAGAATCATGAAGGCTGTTATTCATACCTGGTGCTTTCTACCGGTGAGAGGAGACAGTTCTAACCATGTATAACCTGCAATATTTGCATCTATTATAAAAAAGTACGTAAATTGAAGACATAAGGTTAGTACGATATCAAGCACTGAGACAGACCCTAAGCAAATATGGCAATATCCAAGAGACAGAGTGAAGAAGTTCTCACTGCTTCTACCCTTTATTTTCCAACACTTTTAGGCATACACAGTAAAGGAAGAAAACTAGTAGTTCTTATGATTGAAGGTTCAAAGCATAAGTGTAACCCGTGATACAGAAAAACTATCTCCTTCTCTCCCGTTCCTTCTACAGACACAGATTATCAGCTATGTGATATGGAATTTTTAAATGTCTAAAGTGCCAATGTGGAACACTCGATACTTGGATAAGGATACTGTACATGTTGTGTACATTTGGTTGGACAATCACCAATTGATTTACTAAGCGTTCTAGTTTGAAAAGCGAAGTAGATGCATTCGACACTTACACACATACCAGCATCGAGAGGCAGACTCAAACAGGGGCACGTGACCCACTCAAATTCAGCTAGTTATTCCTTTGCTGTTAGCGTAATAAGAGAATATTAGGGCTTTTGATTGTTTAGATCAAGTAGGAATTTCGATATGCATCCCTAAACAAATTTGTAATATTTTTATATGGAATTGCCAATGATACTATCTAGCAAAAGTTTCAAAATATGAAAATTGGTCGGGTCGACTTCATCCATTGAAAACTTAATGACGAACACTTGACTTTATGTGCTTATGATTAATTAGAAACTTGAATACATGTAAGTGGGTGCTCAGATTGGGCCTCCAAAATTAGTCGAGGTACGCGTAAGCTGGCTGGACACGTGAGTTATCAGAAAAGAAATATGTATATGTTATAACCTTTTCTACTTATTGATGAATTTTAAGTTTAATTTCAAGTAATTAATTGTGCTTGCTTGCAAACGATTTTTTAAAGGTTATGAACTGCCTGGATCATAAAATGTAGGGTTGAAAATCGGTCAGTTCGGTTCGGTTTTTGGGATGTTCGGGACCGAACCGATCGGTTCGAGGTGATTTTGCCGGAAACTGATCCCTACAGGAAAAAACAATGGACTGATCAGTTCGGGGTGGTTCGGTTTTTTCGGTCCGGCATTAAAATTGAGATGGACAACTGTGATTTGTTATTTTTTGCGGGGTCAATTTCAAGAAACCGAGATAGGGGTGGTTTTCGGTCCAAATAGGGGTGGTCTCGGGTTTCGGGGTAATTCGGTCCAAATCGGGATGATTTTAGGGTATTTCAGTTCGGTTCGGTCTAACGGGTTTTTTTTCACCCCTAATAAAATGAGATCGTCGTGAGTCCCATCATGCATCTTGTAAAAAATTACATGATTCGTGTGACTCATGAGTCACACGAAAGAATCTTTGACTCATGAGTATTAGGTGCCCCCACAATGTAATTTTCTGGGTCTGCCACTGCCAGAATTTGATACCCATTCTCGAGTTCATGGAACATATTGCGCGTCTTTTTGAACTTTGAAAAACTGCAAAACATAGAGCTACTTTCATAACCCTAACATAAACCCTTAAAGTCCCACATTCTTAACCCTCTTTTGCACCACAAAGGCCCACAAAAACTGACATGAACAGCCTGCTACTGCTGCTGCCATAGTTCTGATTTTGGATAAGCTGCGCATAGGATGGTAGCGCCCTACTCGTCCTACATCAGATACTCCATTACAAATTGCATCAAGAATCCACTGAAATGTGTTTCTTCCTCCTAGTTTTGTCCTATCGACACATAGGTATCTGCAATGAGTACCTAGCAAAGTTCAGAGCTCACCATTGCAAGAAGATTCAATCACTCGATACTCTGTAATGGCATGCTGAGAAGACATCACTTCAGCTCTGTCAGCTACAGTTATTCTCTCAGATTTTCCGTCATCAACTATCACCTGAAAAAAGTCAATTGTCAAAATTATCAGACTTTCTGAGGTTGCAAGACACTTCCATTTTCACAATTTTTGATTCCATGTGCTAAAATTGATCATGTCATGAAAAGCGCGGGTGGAAACGAAAAAATTTGAAAAGAAGCTGTTAAAGAACAAGAAATAAAATTGATGGCTGGCTTTAACAAACAAGTGAATCACGAAAACAAGGACAAAAAGGAAGCTAATAAACCAAGGTGCAAGGTCAAAAGGTCTCTATTAATAGAGACTGTGAAACCTTTTTTAATGGCACTGAGATTAGTCCTTTAGAACGTCTTGGGGACCCAATGACAAGTGCCCAATACCTCCTTTGCAAGGTTCTCTTTTTGTTTTGCAGATCCTGAAAAAGGGCAAATTATCAGACATAGCTCACGAAGGCGGTAGTAGAAACAGAAGGACAAAAAGAAGAAGAACAAGCGGGGATACAATTTTATTCTTTTAAAAGAAACAGGAAAAAGAAAGTCGAGTGAAAAACACAAACATCACTTGATGCTCCAGAAGTTTTCTCTCGGAAGATGGAATGCAATACTCTGGCACTTGTTTGTGTCCTCCCCATAACCAAGATGCCACTACTATCTCTATCAAGTCTGTGCACCTAATAAGAAACAAACTTGTCAACAAATTAGTGAGAAATGATTGAGAACCCCCAAACTCATCCCAGGAGCAACTGACTAATCGAGATGCTGTCAAAACAAGACAGAGAGGAGGAAAAAAACACGCAAAAGTATCCCTTCAATTGGTGGATAACACACTTTGAATAATCCAAAGTCGGTAAGTATCATTGCATGACTTCTTCAATTTGTGGTAGAGCCAATGTTTCTGGTATAGTGGTATATAACAAGCTTTAGGTGAATTGGTTCCACCACAAATAGAAAAAGTACCAAGGCCTGAGAGTGGAAATATAAAAAGCTTTTCTATTGCAATAAAGCTATGCTCCAATACTAATGTAAACCATCAATACAGAACTTTTAACTAAAAGCTCACCAGTCGAGGGGGTTCTGTGTAATCATATCTCAAATAACTAGCAGCTAGTTCATCTAAACTGTTTCTTATGCCCGCTCCACCCTGTTAAGGTACATTAGTTAAATAATGAAACTCAATGGCCACAATCTGTTAGTACAGGAATAAATATAAGTGCAAAGGTGTGGATTGCCAACCTGAACAGGCATTCCAGGGGGTTTATTCACAACAATAATGGCTGGATCCTGAATATGGGAACATAGCACTTCAAATGTTGAAAAGAAAGAACATGAAGTCAATACTCTCTTAAAGAAGCCAAATGGCAAACTTTCAGGACCTTATACAACTCCAGGCTGCGGAGAAACTCCATTTCTTCTTCATTGCAAGGGCACTCTGGTTTCTCAGAGGGAAACTCTTGAACACTTATAGGAAGAAATATTTGATCTCCGAAGTTCATTGGATCTTTCACTCCTACCTTCGCATAATGTACATATCACATGAAAGAAACTTGCTCCTATTAGAAGAAGTAAGAGAGGAAATCTTTCTTTGTATGTGCAAACAGATGTAAATAAGGAAAAGGAACTTTAATTGAGCCAAATATAAGCATGTGTTACCCTTCTAAGCAGGTGTTCATGTGTTCTAACACCCAAATCAGAACTTGTTGCAAAATCAGAGGATTCTCTTCGAACCTGTAACATAGGTTATTGTCAAACGAGCTTGAAACATCAGGAGAAGTATTTAAGTTCAACCTTTTTTCACTGTTATGCTTTCTACTCAAATTTGATACCAAGTGAAAATTTCACACCTCATGTTTAGACAAACCAAATATCATCAGCTAACCTTTGTTTCTACCCAAACTTCCTTTTGAAGTGAAAATTGAATCACGGAGGTGTTTACTGTAGTGTACAATCACTGCATTATTATGTTTTACTTTTGAACACCACCTTAAACCAACTAAACAACCAAAAATCTAGCGCTGTAATTTTGAAAAACAAAAATCAGGTTGAAATTATATAACCGTATAAAGAACGATATCAAACTACAAACAAGAATTCTTCAAGCACCCATTTGTTTCACTTTTGAACAATACCTCAAACCAACTGAACAAACTAATATCTTGGCCAAAAGGCCGAGAAAGGTATAACAAACTAATATCTAGTACTTCAATTTTGTGGGAAAAAATCAGGTTGAAAGGTACAACCGTATAAGGAATGAAATCAAATTACAAACAAGAATCCTTCAAGCACCCATTTGTTTCGCACTGCTCATTAACTCATTTCTTTAAATAAACAACAAGCAAAACCCATAACAAATAAATATGTTTTTAAATTTTTTTAACTTCGTTAAACCCAATACGGATGAAGCACGTAATAAAATGATATGTAAAAAAAATAAGATTTTAAATTCGTTCTCGTTGGGATTGAGGAATAGACCTGTCTCAGGCGAAAGAGCTTCTGCACAAGAGACCTCGGAAGTTGAGGGCAGCACCGTAGGACCCACTTAAGCGCCGTCGTGGGGGTAGCAGCGTCATCAGAACGCCTTCCGTAGAGCTCCTTCCCAAGGGCGGCGCCGTCGATGTTCGAATTATTGAACGGCGGCAAGGTGAACCACTTGCCTTTATTCTTGTCATCTTTGCTTTCAGTAGCCGCATTGGTTGAGGTGGTGGTGGTGTATTGAGATTGTAATTCCTGAAAGGCGGAAGGAGAGGTTTTTGAGCGTCGCAATGCGGCGGCGAACGGTTGGACAGCGCGGCGGAGGAGGGCGGAGGAGAAATTCATTTTGGGGGGTTTTGGGTTTGGGCTTGATGGAGCTGGAGGGTAGAGGAGTGAGGGCTTAACAACTTTTTTAATACTCTCCCCCGTGTCATAAAATCTGATCACTATGAAATTAAGTGTAATTTTCAAACTATAAAATAATATATTTATCAAAATAAATTTTTGAATTTTTTTACACCGTATAAAAGTTCTCGATAAGATGTATCAAACAAGATTCAAATTAACTAAAAAATAATTCTCGTAAATATGTTATTTTTTAGCTTAAAAATTACACTTAATTTTGTAGTAATCAAATTTTATGAAACGGATGGATAGATAAGTTGACATCAAAACCCCTCAAAATGAATTAATGGGCTTCTGCTTGTGTAGTCGGCCCAATGAATTAACCATATTGGATCACATAAATAGCGAAACTCTAGCTGGATAGCTGCTACAATTGTCTGAAATATCTTATGTACATGTGCGTGTGGATTTTTTTAAGTGCCAAGATGCATGCATGTCTTTTAAATGCACCTCCACCGTCAAATCGTATTTTGAACGATTTGGATGTATTTTGATTTTTTATCGATAAAAATAAATTAAAATTATCGAATAAATTTGCACCGTCGAAAATACGATCGGATAACCGAGGGGTGTTGTAATCCGTCTTTTATATGAGTGCAATTTTGTTCGAGTGGGTGAACAGCTTTGTGCATGGTTAGGGATATTCTAGTGAAGAACTCATAGGATATCTCTAACCACGTAAAAAGTTAGTTTCATTGAGCCTGGCCTATTACTTTTTTTTAAAAAAAACGATTGAATAAAAAAGTTCAAACAGCTTTATTTTCGTTTTGGCAAGCCAAACACTGCAGTAATCCGCTATGCCCTTATTTATTTAGACGAGAATGATTTTGTTGACCCTCGTTAAGAAGGCAAACGTTACCCACATTTTGATTGATGAAAAAAGTGTGGGTCCTATCACGAACGAACTACATTATTACCAAAAATGTGTTGATCTCGTGGACCTTACACAATTTTCACTAAGCAAAATGAGGAGAATGTTCACCCTTTTTAAATGAGGATGAACAAAATCGGACTCTATTTAGACCCGTTTAGCTTTCACCATTGCCATGCATAGAAAACACACATAAAACGCATTGTCTCCTTCCATCCCGTCCTTCAAAATAAAGTATTTGAATGGGTGTTGGGAGCTTCATTTTTAGATCTTGCATTTTTCAATTACGGGTATTTATATATGGGTCAATCAAAATAATACTTTCATAATGTCAAAAAGCATCTTGTAAAATGAAATGGACAATGAGAATCCAAAATTGGACCTTCTTCAATTCTGACCTACTTTCACACATTAATTCTTGTGCAAAATGCACAAACTCTTCTGTGTGTATTATGCAAATGCTTTTACGGATGTTGATTATAATTCATCAATTTATAACATAGATTCTGAAATTTAAAATCACAAAAAAAATAATTTAACAGCTGTATCGCTTTTAAGTTTGAGAAGAGCTGGACGGAAGCCCCATGTCATGCAGTCCAAATTGAAGGGAATCCTATTCCCAATTTTGATTTTGTTTTGCTTAGGTGAGATTCCCGTTTTATAAAATTGCTAAAACTGCTCAAAGTAGTTGATGTATGTGAGAAAAATGAGTCACCTCAAAATTCGTGTTTAAAAGTTTTAGGAGTTTTAAAAGGAAAATGTTGCGAATCACATTGTTGAAAATTACGAAACAGTAAAAAGTATTATAATTGTCAATAAGGTGGTACAATATGAAATATACAATAGATACACATACTAGTACACACATATAATGATTGAGTATTATAGCCATTTCCATTTGAGATTATCTTATTTACGGATCTTTCCATAAATAAGGGCCATTCTTGAAGAAATCACCACTGCTCATCCCGGAGATCTAACTTCTTGGAGCCAAGACAATTTTTTTTTTACACTGCGCAAGTGCATTTAGCAGAAAAGAGAAAGAGGGGTGTCGCCCTAACCGCCAATCTGGTTGGATGGACAATGAGATTGGCTTCAAATAAGAAACCCCCTATTTACGTAGAATACGTAAATAAAATAATCTCTTTCCATTTTAGAAACTATGAAACTCACCATTGGAGGTCTGTTCAATAAATAAATAAAATAAAAAAAAAAAACCATTAGAGATTAGTTTTCTTTTCTTTTCCTATTTTGTCTTTTGTTTTTTGTTTTTTTGTGCTTGGGAAATTCGTTTAGCTTTCTTTTTGCACGGTAGGAAAGACTTTGCAATGCAGTACTCAATATTTTTGTCATGGCGTGCATGATTTTTCCACTAAAATGCCCAAGTTGAAAGGGAGGGTAATTTTGTTCCATCCTCTTAATTGTTCACCCAAATTGTCATTTGAATGTTCTTCCTCCAACTGGACCAACTCCAACACCATACGCCTTATCTTCACTCCCGTCCTTGCATTTTTCTGGTGATTATACAAGAGAATAAGATGCGGGCTCGTTTTTTTCTTTATTTTTTTAGAATCGGATGTCAAGGTCAGTTTACCCGCATTTCTTACACTAATTTAACCTCAAGATAATAATTCAAAGATAATTTCCACAGCCCCAAGAAATATACTGTCAAAAGATAATCAATTGGAGACCTTAGTTTTTAACCAAACCTCCATGTCCTGACCACTTTGCCAATTCCTTTAGGTTAAGATGCGTGTTCATTGGTGGACGGCTTAGTCTCTCAAAATAAATCAAAGTATGCATAAACTGATCAGAAGACCTGAGTTATTAAGAAAATAATACATACAAATTTAAATTAATACTGTGCGTAATATTACATACCCATTCCTTGCACAAATTAATTTTTTCTAGTCCATAGCATAAAGTAAAACGGCCAGTTGAAATATGCTAAACTTTTATCGCAACTCCATTCCTAGAATGGCCAATTATTTCATCCATAAACGACTTTATATTCCGGTGCGACGAACCGCCCTCCGCCACCGCATCTCGAGCAGCCACTTTCAACTCCGCCGCATTTTTCCTGAACTCCTCGGAATTCGCCCCGCCCATAACCTCTTCAATACACCTCTCCACTTCCTCGCTAGTTACAACACCGTCTGTGTTCGGACTAACCCGTACGCCGATCCGCCAAACATCAGCAATAAGCTTGGCATTCGTCGGCTGGTCCGTCCACTGCGGGTAAGCGATAACGGGCACGCCGGCGGCGATCGTTTCCGACATCGAATTCCATCCACAGTGGCTCAGAAAACACCCAACTGAAGGGTGCATTAGAACCTTTATTTGAGGACACCACGGCACAATAAGGCCTTGCCCTTTCAATTCATCAAGAAACCCAAACGACACTTTCTCTGCACCGTTCTTCATTTTTTGAATTTAGTCACAGAAATCAAAAAAACCAAATTAGCACACATCAATTAAGAAAAGTAAATTTATATATAGAGACATTAACAATATCATAATTACGATGACAGATTGTGAAATAAATGGGAGACATGAATTTATTAGCTTGAGTTATATACAGCTAGTGTGAATCTAAGAAGTTAGGCTTGGTTTGGCTAAATTGAAAAAAACTAGTTTTTTGGTTTTTTTGATTTTGTCCTTATTCAAATTTTTTTTTGTATTCGTTAGTTTTCGGTCGTTTTTTTATGGTTTTTTGGCTTGTCTCGATGATTTGGATTATTTTTCGTCTTTATTCACAAAACTGTAAATTTGGTTAATAATTTTATATTTTTTAGATTCCTCTCGTCGAGACAAGCCAAGAACTACAAAAAATCGTCCAAAAACCAACTAATACAAAAAAAAATTTGAATAAGGACAAAATCAAAAAACCAAAAAACTAGTTTTTTCAATTTCGCCAAAGCAAGCCTTAATATAGAGAGGTAAACCCATCTAAAAAAATACTGTATACTACATAGTTGGGTCACCCTAATAATAAGCATGACAATCTATTTCTATCAAAATATAGCTAAAGGTAGATTGAACACTTGGTTAAAAAAAAAAATGATATAGCTAAACTTAGACATTATTAATACTATCGACGGTAGTTTATAATACATATTTCTATCAAAATATCTAAAAATGAGCTCAAGTAATTGGACCGCGTTTAAGTACATTTTGCAATTAACCTCAATGAGTTTTTAAATGAGATAATCTTATTCACGGAGGTTCCGTAAAAAGGGAGTTTGCACTGAATAAACCCTCACGATCCAATGGCTTAGAGCCGTGCACTCTCTCTCTCTCCTCCTTAAATTCACTGTAGATGTAAAAAAAAAACTATGCACTGGCTCCGAGCCGTTAGATCTCGGGATGGACGACAAGAATTTGCTCGACGCAAACCCTATTTTACGAAACCTTCAAAAAAAAAGAATAACTATTTTAAAATACAAAAATAGTACTCCATGTGGATAGTTCTGGGTTGGTTTGGGTGAATTGAAAAAACTAGTTTTTTGGTTTAAAAAATTACATTTGTTGGTTTTTGGTCGATTTTTGTGATTTCTTAGATTATTTCGACAAGATGAATCTAAAAAGCATAAAATTATTAATCAAACTTAAATTTTTATAAATAAAGACGAAAAATAATCCAAAAAAGTTTTTTTGAATAAAGACAAAACTAAAAAAAAAAACAAAAAACTAATTTTTCCATTTCACCCGAACCAACCCAGAAAGAAAAAAAGGGATAAAAATTACGAGAAATTCTAGACATGAAACTTGCGGAGGGTGGTTTAGAGTTTAGTTACGAAATCCTTCAAAATTCATTGTGTTCTCGTTCTCAATCATTACTCTTGCAGATTTTATTAGTTTGAGATGTGCATAATTATATGTTTAATTACCGAGTAATCGGGTCGCTTCACCACCCAAAGGAACGGACGAGCACTCCTCTTCAGACCCATCGCAATGCTCTTCATTTGCTCTTCCGGTAACACCAAAATGCTTCCAAACGAGACGTAGATGACCGAACCCGTTTCTTTCTGGTCAAGCCAATCAATGCAGTCATCATCAGATTTCCACATATCCGCACCCACATCATCCTCCGTTCGATCTTCACCCAACAAATCCGGCGGCACCAACGGCCCGACCGGCATAACCCGATGGATCTCCGACATGGACCCGATTACACCCGTCTCGAGTTCTTCGAATGAATTAACAAGAACCCACTTGGATTTCCCCATGTTTCGGAACAACCCGTCGAATAATTTCGAGAACGAATCCAGAGGATTGGAAGGGAGGACGAAGGAGGGTAAATCCTCCGTTTTAAGCGACGGCAACCCGGGTAATTCGACGGGTGTATCCGGGTCGGTTAGTGTAGGAAACGGGTTGAGGTTATTGTAGAAGCGGTAGTATATGGAGTAGAGAGCGCATGGTTGGATCCAGAGCATGGCGCAGGGGATTCCGTGCTCCGCCGCCACGTCAGCGGCCCACGGGATGAAGGGGTTTGTTATGACGCAGGCGAATTTGGTGTGTTGGTTTTGGATTATGGAGGAGAGGTTTGTGGGGCCGGCGGTGGAGAGGGAGTGCATGAAGTGGTCGAGGTTGGACTTGCGGTCGTAGTCGAGAGGGAGGCCGTCGGAGAAGAACTCGAGTTTGATGCTGCCGACGGAGTTGGCCGTGGTTGTGGTGGAGGAGGAGAGGATGCGTTGGCGGGCGATTTCGGTGGTGGCGAGGGTGACGTGGAGGTTTTTTTGGGAAGTGATGAGGCGTTTGGCTAGGCGGAGCATGGGGTTGATGTGGCCTTGAGATGAGAATGCTACCAGTAGTACGTGAATGTCTTCTTTGTTTTCCATTATAGTCATGGCTACTGGCTAGAGAGAGAGAGACAGAGAGAGAGAGAGAGAGAGAGAGATGTGCCGTGGTGGTGGTGGTGAGGGGATAATAATAAGGGCAGGTGGGCAGCCACCGTAGGCAATGACGCATTCACAGCCGGCTGTACTCAAATTTTGAGAGCTTAAAACGAAATTTTTAAAATGGGCTCTTAGGCTTAATTTGTCAAAACATTTTAGCAATTCATTTGTTAAAATCAACTACTCCCTCAGTTTTAATTTATTTGCTCGCTTTGAAAAATGTGTATTTTTGTAGATATTAAAAATTGTACTTTTGTATAATATTTTAAAATTTTTTTCACACCAAATTAAAGTACTCAATGAGCACTTTAATTTGGTATAAAACAAATTAAAAAATAATATAGAGAAATACATTTTGTGAGGGTTTGAAATTGCACGTATTCCTATTGTGAGCAAACAAATTGGGACGGAGGGAGTACGATTTTAGCATTAGCAAATGAGTTGAGTTGCTAAAATCTTAAAAATTTCAAAGCACAAAACGATAAAAGAAACCACTTTATTTTGTGATTTAAAATTTCCATAATTTTAGCAACTCAACTCATTTGCTAAAATCATGATTCATTTTAGCAAACGGGTTGCTAAAATCTTTTGACAAAATAAACCTTAGTTGACTTGGCATAGCAAAAAGCACTTGCCAAGAAACTTTCGTGTGAAAGTCATTACAGTTATTTAAGGGTATAAATACCTAGAATTGATAACCATTCCAACATACTATCATTTACGGTGATTTAAAAACAACCCTTCTTGCGTTGTTAGCTGTAAATTTTCTAATTAAACTTGCATAATCAAGTTTATCAACCATGGCATTTTCAATAGAAAACAGAGTCAATCCATTCATTTGGACATTATTTTAAATTGGCCCTTAAAATTATTAAACACATTAACTTTAATTTTCATCTAACCACTAAATGGATCTATGGGACTCTAAAAATTAGTCAAAATTTGAGAGCTTAAAATGGTAATTTCATGAGTTGTAGTGCAAAGCCGGCCCTGCTTATACATCAAAATTACAGCATGTGTGTGGCAGAAATTGAGTGGGGAAAAGAAATTTAGGCAAAATGGAACGGACGACTAAAAATGGTCAACTCGGTCGTTATGCACGTGAAGACTTACACTCTGGAGTGATAGTCTGAAGGTTGTCGTCTACTACTTTATTATAATCCAAACCAAAACACTGCACAGCCAGTAGCGTCCACATCATTTTCCCAATATAAACGATCAATTTTATGCCGATGACGATAAGAGTTGGATCCTTACACGTCTCCCTGAGGAGAAAAACTAGGGTGCTGAGCGTGTATGATATACACGGGATTGAATGTGCATATTAATTGTCCAAAAGCCGGTATGGTATATGCGGTGCCGAATAAGCATCTCGATCGTCTGAAAGTGTGTAGGACAGTTCAGATTTTTCTCAACCCTTTTCCCATCTCTCTCTCTCTCTCTCTCTCTCTCTCCTATTTCTTTCTGGACTGTCCAAAATATTTTTGAATGGCAGAGATGGCAACGGATATCGCCACGTGGTACTCCTCCGGGCCGGGAACCAAAATTTTCTCCTACTTAAGACGTTTTTTTCCCCCATAAATCTACAATGACACTTAGATACACAAACATAAATTTGTGGCATGGAGTAGTGTGTGACACCATACAAAATATTTATGTTGTATTTTGGTGTGGTTGTAAACTTTTTTTTTTAAACAGCAATACACACACACCCCCAATGTTCTAATCCACTCACGTCCACACCTTTCATTTCCCGATCTATTTTTGATAATCCAAACTTTCTAATGTGTTTAAAATGTATTTTGAAGGGTTCGTGCAAGAAATCATCAAAAGAAATGACCGGGAATGACTTCATCCTATTAGTTTCCGATAAAATTTGAGTACATTGGACGGTTTGGATCATCAAAATTTGATCGAGAAAAGGCTTGGTCCGGACAATCCCGGAGTTTAAGGAATTGGATCCTCTAATAACCGAGGAACAGTCCTGTAGCAGGCCACTTATTGGACCCATTGCACAACCCAAACTTCGTCAAGGCCTCCCACTTAGCTCACGTAACCTGCAGGGAATTGAACAGCTGACCAAGGAATTACTCCCAAAAGTCAAGTACTCACCCTAACCGCTGGGCAACTCCTAGGTGTGTGACTTTTTTTTTTTCAATAAATGTAAAATCACACCAAAAATCCACACCCAAATACAAAAAATATTTGTGTGAGTGTGTTTGAGTGTGTGTTTTGGGTGTAGCTGTAGACTTTTTTTTTTTAACTAAAAAAAAAAACATTCTAGATGTGAAAGGATCCAACTCTACTTGAGACTACTTGGTGGACTGAAATGATTCGGTTTAGACAGTTTGTGGGCTTTCTTTTTTTTGATAATTCGGAATATCATAAACTAAGAAAACAAAGGAAGGTTACGCCACATACGAGCGGTCATAAAAGAGCAACAGACCCAAAAACAAACAGAAAACAAGCTGAACCTTTAATCAAGCACTTGCCTAAGATTAGAGCTATCCCTAATTATATACTCCCTAATAGAAGTAGGCATAGTATCCATGAGAATTAAAGTCTCGTCTTGCTCTGCTCCCAACTTGGCCAAGTGGTCCGCACACTCATTGCCTCCTCTGGAAATATGAGTTAGAGTCGCCTCCGTTCGGGTCAGAAGAACTTTAGCATCGTTGATGATATTGCGTTGAGGGTGATTCTCTGAGGCACCTTCATTCACCAACTTCACAGCAATACTCGAGTCAGATTCAATAACGACCTTCGGCATGTTTTTCTCAAAGATGATGGTCAACCCCCGGTAGATTGCCCATAGCTCTGTTTCCAAGCTTGTATCCGATACCATCTTGCCATAATAACCGAGCAGCCATCTCCCTTCTTGATCACGGAACAAGCCTCCAAAACCAGCTTTCTCACTTGTTAGGTATTTGCAACCATCTGTATTGAGCTTAATAGAACCTGCAGTGGGTTGAACCCAAACATGTGAGGATTTGTTTCTTAAGCCCTTGGTAGTAATAGATTGGAAAGCCCCTTTAATTTCTCTAGCATAGGACAGGATAGACTTGAAGCTCATCGTCATAGTAGTATCAATGTTGTCAAAGCTTTTTTTATTCCGATCTTTCCAAATTTGCCAAAGAATTACTATGAACAGAGTGCTCCAAGGAGTATCCATTCCTATTCCAGAAATTAGACTAGACTTAAGATTTGAAGAAATCCAGTCTAAAATAGGGCTGTCCAAACCACTACTTAGCCAATGACTACTACGAAAGAAAGACCATAGTTCAGTTGCCTTGGGACATCTCCTAAACAGATGGTTGATATTCTCCGCATCACCTTGGCATCTAGGACACAGATCCATAGGGGTAATACCTCTTTGAGCTCTGAGTTGATTAGTAGGGAGTTTGTTATGTAAAATTAACCATATAAAGGTTTTCAACTTGGACGGGATTTTTAATTTCCAAAACCAATTCCATCAAAGCTATTAACGTTCTAGATTTTTTTTTTTTTTGTATTTAAAAAAAATACATTTATACAAATTCATCTTGAACGATATGGGAACCAAAAACCCACAATACAAAAAACATTTATGTGAGTGTGTGTTTTGGGTGTAGTTGTAGACTTTTTTTTTAACTAAATTTTTTTTTTCTAGACATGAGAGTATCCAACTCTACCTGAGACTACTTGGTGGACAAAAATGGTCCGGTTTAGATAGTTTGTGGGCTTTGGTCAGAGCTATAAACGTTCTAGAGTTCGTTGAGAATATGAATCATGTTAATCGAATATTGTTTAGTAATAAAATTAAAGAATTCATTTATCCAAATTCATCTTGAACGATATGTGAATTAAAACCGTCTAAGTGAATGTGTTCATCACCTAATATTCCTGTATTATGTTCATACTGTATTTTTTTTTTTTTATTGTTATTACCATCTACTTGAATATGTTCGTCACCTAATATTCCTGTATTATGTTCATATTTTAATACCATCTAGTTGAATATTTTTAATTCCCATCTAGTTGAATGTTTTCATCACTTAATAGTCATATTGTATGTTCATATTATTACCATGTAGGTAGACATTTTATTCACATAAACCCCAATATTATTCATGAGAAATGACATATTATCACATGTTTATAACCATCTAGTTGAATATGTTACTTTCTTTTGTTTTACGGCTTATATAGCTAGTTGGATGACCCTCATTTAGTTCAAAAATGTGTGAACAAAGGAAACAATAATAACGCTACATAATATTTTACTGCCAAAATTTTAGTGGATTAGACAGTGGCGACTCCATGAATTCTTAGAAGGGTGTTCATGAATACTTACATTATACTACCGCTAGAAACCATAACTATATATAACCAAAATTTTACTCCCTCCATCCCAAGATGCTTGCCCTTTTTGGAGAGCCATACATTTTGCATGCAAGCAAAGAAAAATACTTATGAGGGTTTTTCTTGCAAGAAATTTACATGGATTTTTATTTCTCAATGAGATTTTCATAATCGTACAAAAATTTTGAATTTTTTTTTAAAGTGTTGAACAAATTTGGTACAGAGGAACTATCTATTAATATCATGGACTAAGTGTTCAAACAAATCCGATATAAAATTATTACTTGTAACATAAAGTATAAAAGAGTTTAAGTTGTTCCATTAATCATCTATGAGAAGCTATGGAGCCGCATTATTTTATGCCCTATAATTTCTGCATTATTTTGACATTATCATCACCCATCTAAAAGTAGTGTTGAAAAACGGTGATAGAAAATATCATTTCATTCACTTAATAATATTTTTGTGAATATTCAAGTAGACATTGGTAATGTCAAATGGTGATAAATGTGATGTCATGCGTCATTTCTCATGTACAATATTGGGTTTATGTGCATAAAATGTCTGCTAGTTTCAACTTTCGAAAGAATCATGTCTTAAAATAAAAATTTTTAAAAAAAAACTTGCCTGCATGCAATTTCTTGATAAAACATTACCCCCCAAAAGTGAATTATCTTTCTCTTTATAAAAATAAAAATCTCACTTGTTAGTTTTGCATAAATTGTTTTGTGACTTATCGGTTATTCTCAACGAGAGGAATCTAAAAAGAACAAAATTATGTTAAAATCTTCAACACTTACATATTTTTGGATTATTTTTGCCTTTTCAGAATTTCTTTTAAGTTTGGTACACTTTTTTGTTTTACTTTTCTGATTCCTCTCCTAGAGACAAATCCCAAAAAACAAATACTTTTATTAAAAATTAATTTTTTTATACAAATAACAATAAATCATTATCGTAAAACCATAATTTAGTTTAGTTCAAATTCCACCTAATAATTTTTCTTACAGGGCCTAAACTATATACTTTTTTGTCATATGAAATACCTAAACTAAATACCTTGAATAAGGTAGAATAACAAAGAAAAAGACCACTACACCAGCATGATATTTTTTGGGCTAAATTCCACCCCTTATTTTTTGGGATGTTCCTTTTTGGGGGATCCGGAATCTGTAGATCTCTTCAAAACGTGCCAGCATAGCCCAATCTGAATTCGCTGGCCCAACTAGCCTTATTGGGTTTCTGACGATCGTTATTTCCATGTAAATACATCAGATTTTCACCACTAGGTACAAAAAATGAGTCTTCAATTTCCAAAAAGGAAAGAACGCTTTTTAAATTACCGTGAGGTCTAGCTTAAAGATAACATTACCTGTTGTGTCCTTCCTATTTAAAACACAAACAAAACTCCCACACTCATGCTTAACACTTCCTTCCCTCTCCAATGAGCCAACCTCTGGCTACTATCGACATGTCTTCTCTGACCATCGCCAACCTTCGACGACCACCACATTATGCTTGCCGACCACTGGAGCTTCGTTTTCCGATGACCAGTGACCTTGGAAAAATTCGCAATGATCACAAAACAATTGGGAAAAAATTCTCAACAGATTACAACAACGATTCTCAAGAAAAAAAAAAACATATTACACCACAACACTGTCAACAATCACAACCAAATTAAGTACCATGCGGATTTTTGAAAATTCGCAGTAATTAACCTTGATTAGCCATTGCATTAGACAACCCAAAAAAACATAAAATATGTAAGAACTCCTGTGTTTATGAGATCTCCACAACCAAATCAAGTACCATGCGATTTTTTTTTGAAGATTCGCTGCAAATTTTTTTTTAAAAAAACCAATTTTAATGATCTGTTGGTCATCTTATGCAATAAAGAGAAATGGAGGATATGAACTTAAGAAGATTGAAAAAATCCCTAGGCTGCGAATTTCTAAAACAGCTGCAAATTTTTTAAATTATGGCTGCAAATTTCTTAAACCTTCTCGTCCACTTGAACAAAGGAGACACCATAAGCTCTTGTAAGGAACATAGGAGTTATGGTCCTCTTGCTTAACAAAGAACTCTCAAATTCACAATGATTTTTTACCTTAGACTAATTCGCACTGATATACATAGTATGGTTGTAGATCTAGCACTTACCTAGAGAGCATATCCATCGTCCTTCATCTGATCCGCCAGTTTATCATGTCTTTGGCAAGAAAATGACGCCTATTATTCTTCATCTCAATCCAACTATAAGCTGCTTCTTTTATCAAACCCTTTGTCTCCATGATCAACCTCAATAATGGAAAGGATGGATATATATATATATATATATATATATATAGAGAGAGAGAGAGAGAGAGAGAGAAAGAGAGAACTATATAATAGGCGTGCTTAAGAGGAGGAGAGAGAGTGTAGCCTTTTGACCTCTTGGGTAATACAAATTACCTAATGAGAGAGATTATCTTAAGCAGTGTGCATTTAAAGAGGGAGAGAGTGTATTGCTAGCTTTTTTAAATGTATGTGTTGGAAAGCCAAACTTTGAAGTGACCAAGAAAGAGAAAAGAGGAAGTTCTACCACAATTGTCTTTGAAACCCACCTGGTCAATGAAAGCATAAAGAATGTCTTTAGAGTAAAAGCATAAAAGTTGGTCACTTTTTGTTCTTTCTTTAAGACTTTCTGATTCACGTTTTTTTTGGGGGAAGTCAACAAATACATTAAAGCTGGCTTTAGGTGCCAGTGGAAGAGTAAAAGTTGTATGGGGAGAGACGCACATTAAAGCTGGGGTATTTAGGGTAGAAAATTAGTTGGCTTCCTTATTGGTGCTTTTCAGCATTGGGCTGGAGCGGAAGGGATGACGTAAATAATTTCTGTATCAACCCGTGTATTCCTCTAAATACATCAGTATGCCTATTGCACCACATCAATGGGCCTCTCTTTCCGAATCTAGCCTGTGTGCAGTCTAGAGTTGACAGGACTGCAGAGGTCGATTTGCATAATACTAATTGTCTAGAACTATTTTAATGGACAAATTTGCTAAAATTATCCTACATGTAAGATAGAGGATGACTTTTGCAATCTAGAACACTAATTGTCGAGATAAATGGCTAGATTGGACTACAGAGAAGTCGAATCCCTTTTTTTTTCACTTAAGGGAAATGAAATTCAATTAACCACCCATCGACTCAAGTGTTATAACCATCTTTCCCACAAATTACTAAAGAGCAATGCGACCCAAATTGATTGGGACTTAAAACTTGATTTGCTTTAGTTATCAAAGGCAATTTGAGAGATTCTCACTCTCTCTAGTTTTGGAGGAAAAACTGAACTAGTTTAGTTTGATGATAGAAATCGTTTATATTTTGGAGCTTGTTAAAAAGTTAACATAACAATAGTTCAAAAGGTTATTGATTCATATTTGGCTTATTTTACTTTTTGATGTCCAAAGTATTAAGGAATGGCCAATTTCATCCACAATCTAAACATTTGTCCAATTTCATTGGTGAAATTCCATAGAGACCCCCTCATCTATTCCTCCGGGACACAAACATCCCCTAACGTTTAAAAACACCCAGGCACACCCCCTCATCTATAACCGTCACCCACCTTCACCCCTTCTGTTAAAAAACCTTTCGTTAAAAAAGCCCAATCACTTATTTACATAATTTCCAGACACAAATGCCCTCAAGAGCAATATATAATACATGTCCCAGCCTCCATAGCTCTAGTAACCAATCCTCCATCTCTCTCCTACCACCCATTCATGATCTCTCTCTCTCTCTCGGCAAAATAAGATTGGTTACTAGGGCTATGGAGGTTGGGATATGTATTATATATTGCTCTTAAGGGCATTTTTATCTGGAAATTATGTAAATAAGTGATTGAGCTTTTTTAACGAAAGGTTTCTTAACAGAAGGGGTGAAGGTGGGTAACGGTTATAGATGAAGGGGTGTGCTTGAGTGTTTTTAAACGTTAGGGGGTGTTTGTGTCCTAGAGGAATAGATGAGGGGGTCTCTATGGAATTTCACCAATTTCATTCCCAATCTAAACATTTGTCCAATTTCATCCCCAACTTTACAATGTGTGTACATTTAGTCCTCACCCCTAACACTGTCCCTCTTCTCTACCAAAACAAAGGGCATTTGTGGTATTTCACCCTCAAATACTACAATAAAATAAACTAAAAACAAAAAAGTAATCCCGAGGCTTGCAGGGTATCAAGATCCAACTGTGGGATTACCTCTTGACCAACTTCACATCAACAAAATCCTCATTAGGTTGTCGTGTCTATGCAATGAAAAACTTGGAGGTCGGGGAAATCGAGCCAACCGTCCTCGAATACAACTTGCAAATTCCTAAAGTAGACCTCTAGACAACAACAATGACGACCCTGGTGTAGACACCCCAATCCAGACCCTCAAAATTCCATAACTTCCCCGAGGATGAAAATGCCTAAATAGAGCATGTGCGATTTGATCAAAGGCTTGAAACACCCGCCAATAACTTTTCGTAAGATTACCAAAATACCCTTTGACCCTCCTGGAATGGCCTAAAACTTTAAAACACATGCACCTGGATTGCCTTTTCAAGCACCTGGATTGGCCAAATCTAGGCGCCTGGACGGTCCAGGTGCCTAGATTCCATAATCCAGACGCCTGGATTCAATCCAGGTTGAGTGTACTTTAAGTTGATAGTGGGCGGGAACGATATCTTGGGAATTTTCTTGCAGAGTTCAGTTAGAGGAGGGAGTGGCGGAGATGATTATCCCTATGGCTTGACCTCTAATTGATCCCTCAACCTCCCTTAGGGTTCAAGTGGCCTTTTATGAACCTTTTTCTTGCCTATTTAAATCACTCTTCTCCTCCACTTTGAGGGCTGAAAAAACTAATCAGTCTCCTGCTGTTACTCTGCCAAAATAACTTCAGAAGATTCAGTTTCATCCATCACCTCTCAAATCCAACCCACTTCAACTCCAAAAACCACCTCATTACTCCATTAATCCATCATCCACTCATCCCCATCATCCAAACTCCATCAAAGTATCCATAAACTACCCTTTATAGCCCTGTAAAATAAAAAACCAGAAGCTACATTCCTATAAAACCCATTCAAAAAACCATTTCAAGTCTTTTGATCACACCAAAAGGTAGTTTTCTCTACCAATATGTTCAAGTAGGTCCTGAGGGGAACTTAATCAAATCCTCATTGGTCTTCTATACCAATAGAGGGTTTGAGAGAGGTTTGAAAGATCATCAAGAAAGAAATTAGTTTTGTGTTTCAATACTCAATCCAGGCGCTTGGATTTACTCCATGTAGGCGCCTGGATTCCATTTCTTTGGTCATGCTTTTTGTTTCCTTTTACACTTTAAACAGTTTATGGTACTACATTCACATGCATTGATCTATAGTTGTTCATATTTCATGTTTTGATCCTTACCACGATGGTCATTTGAAGTGTTTTTGAGGTTGCAATCATGCTTTGAGAAGAGATTACATAAGAAAGTAGTGTTCATATGTGCTTATGTGTCATTTGTAAGTTCATTTAACTGAGTTTTAAAGATGTCAAGATGAGATTTTCCATGATACTTAAGCATACCCCATTGTAGGTGTTTAAAATAAGCATTATCATTGTATTATTGTTGCATTTTAGTATCATTTCATTGTATTTGAGTTAAATTTGGAGTTTCATGCCTGCTATTGTGTTGTTGCACGTCCCCTATAATGCATGTGAGTTAATCAAAACATTGCATTTGGTGTTTACTATAAGAAACAAAGTTCTGGGCTTTCTGTTTGGAAGGCAATCTAGGCGCCTAGATTGAATCCAAGCGCTTGGATTGCCTCATCCAGGCACCCAGATTGCAATCTAGGTGTGATGTGTTGAGTATTTGTGATCTATTCTTGGGACATTCTAAGGCAATTTGGGGGTATTTTTGTGAAATTTTAGCATCTTTTATACTTAAGTCATTCATTCATAACATTTTGCACAAGTATTCACTCATATCTCGTTGATCTTTTTAATGCATTTGTCGTGCTCTCACATGAATTCGCGTTTGAAGTCCATTTAAACGATATTTCTAAAAAAAAATCAAACATTTATTAGAGACCAGTAGTCATATCGGGCGTGGGGGTGCTTTAAATTCCTTCCTTTCACGTAACCTAGCTCCCGGACCCGAGAAATCTCATTTTGAGAGACCAATAAAGCATTTTCCATTTTCAAGGGCAAAAGAGTCATTTTTTAAAAGGTTTCTCGAGTATGGTCCTTTAATCCAGGTGGCGACTCTAGTCAACCAATCAAATCATTTTCGCGAAACCATAACCGTTTTCGTGGACATTTCGCTCCATGGGGTGTTCACACGTGGTCATCGATAAAGAATAGTCTCCATAAGGAATGCCATTGGAAATGAACCTTGGCAACCCATTCATAGGGACCTATCTGCCACACTCCCATGGAGAAGAAGTACAATGATTAGAAGGTCAAAATCCAGCTGTCCAATTGTCTATCTAACGACGATGGAGATCAAGATGAAGAACAAACAATTTAATAAATTACTTGTGGGTGAAGGAGAGCGCTTGACAACCAGTGCCAATGACTTTGACGACGAAGGTCTCAAATTCACAAAGAACATCTGATACGACTATGTTGGTGGGGTTCTCATCATCGAAGCTCAATGAGGCGGCGACGGTGACAACAAGAGGAGGAGTGAGAGGGACAGCGGGGAGTGAGCCATCGAAATCTCTCTCTCTCTCAAATGGCTGCATATATATCCTAATTTCGTGAGTTCAGATGCAAAGGATAGATTGATGCTCATTTTTTTCCTTCTATTGTGTATTCATATTGTTGTGATAAAGAGTCTTGTATCCATGGTTGTTTTTTTTGCCTTATTGTTGTTATGTGTAACCCATGTTTATATTTGTTTCCCACATGTAAACCTAAAATGGAACACACATAAATCACTTACGATCTGTGGTGCTTTAAGGGTCACACACGCACTCAAAACACACATAAATAAATCTAAGGAAAACTCTCTTGAATATATTCACACAATATACAAGTTGAAGAACCTCTCCAGGGAGCAATAATTGGCTCCCACTTCGGTGGGGGAAGCCACAACTGGCTCCCCCTCTTACACTCTCTACTTGTCTCACTCACATTATGCTACCACACATAAGATAAGAGAGACAACAAGAGTATTTATAATCCTAGGGTTATTCTACAGAAACCCTAGACAACCTTGGGCCAAAGCCCATCTGGCCCACACGGGGTGGATCCCAACAATTCAATCACGCAAACATTCTTTGAAGTAATGCTTAATAAGGCTAAGAATGAAGAAGCAACTAACTAAAAAAAAAGACTTTCGATTCCCACCAATGGGTGGCCATTTGTCCTGAGTTTAAGAGGAGGACAAACAAAGTTGGCTACAGCTTGCAATAGATTAAATAAAAATTCAATCGTTTAAAGCAAGAACATAATGTCTTCCAGGACCTCCAGACCGTCACTGTAGCAGAAGATGTGCGGCAACAGTATGTGTAGGTATATCTACCTTAATGAACTATTAACTTGACTACGTTTGTTGCCACCATTGGCCCTTACAGTAGTCTAATTTTGCCCTCTTCCATTCCTTGTAGGGACGTAAGGATGCTGCGAAATTCCATCATAAAGGCCCTGACCATTTTGATCTATTGGAAGAGCTTTTAGAAGGCTCGTTGGCCATGGATGCATTCACCCAATATCTTAGCACCCTAGGGGAGGCAAGGAAGAAGGTGAGGGCACAATAATGAGGGAAGGAAAGGCCATACGAAGGGCTGATGTCATGTCAATGGATTCGCATGGGAAGAGAAAGTCAGAAGGAAGCAGTGGAACTAGTAGTAAGTCCATCGAGATTGACCACAAAGACGAAGCATATGGTAGTTTGGCACTCGCACAAAAAAGGGAAAAAAAGAAGAAGATTACTTTGACTCGATAATAAACGCATGTCACACAGATATTTCTATTGACAGTTGTGTTGATGCCCTTAACAAAATATGAGCTTTGGTACATGAGGATCGATATTACATGGCCTTTAACAAACTTGTTGAAGGTTCAACCATGAGGAGGCAAGGGCTCATGAAGCTAAAATCATATTAGAGGATTGGTTGTGTCACACCCTCATTTGTAATAATCAAAATTCATATTAAATCCACGTAGGATTGATCAAAGTCATACGTATATCTGTTGAAAAGTCAAAATAAAAAATATAGTTCTAAATCAAGTTTTATGTGTCTCTAGCCAACAGATACCCATACCCAAGTACATAAGTACCAAAAATGGTTTATTTATTACATATCTTGATATTGACAAAAGATTTAAGAAAAATTGAAGTTACAGAGTCGTCTTCCAAAATACACTGAGTATCAAAATGATAAAAATAACTTCATGACTCATATATGCTTCAAACCATGCATTCACACTCTAAGCATCCATGTCATGCCTAGTAGGAAACCATTCTACAAATGCTAGGTGTTTAGAGTATGATATGTACACTTGAAATTGGATACCAAAAATGATTTAAGAAAGATATGGCATGGATGACTAAAACAAATGATTAATGCCCTCAAAGTACCGAAAATTTTAATGAATTACATTAGTGTCCAAAATTCCCAAGTGTCCAAAGAAGTGTCCAAGAAATGTTCAAAAATAAGCAAAATAAAGTCAAGTGTTTATATAGTACTCACATGTGTCCACAAAGTATCAAATAGTGTCTATGGATTACCCGATTGTGTCTCCAAGTATCTGCGTATCCCATAAATGTCCACATTCAACCATTTTTGCACTTCATCAATCTCATGTGTATATCAATTTAAACTTGAGAATATTGAAATTTTCTTCTGAGTCTTATGGGCCTCGTGAAACCCTTGTCTGAATCTTACGAGCCTCGTTGAATCTTACGAGCCTCGTGGAATCTTGTCTGAGTCTTACGGGCCTCGTGAAACCCTTGTCCGAGTCTTATGGACCTCGTGGAACCCTTCCTAGTGACTCACTGTGTGGTGGTCCTAGTGCATCAACTTACATTTCGCCCAAAACACCAAGTATTTCAAATGTGTCCGAATAATAAAAATCGCTCATTTCCCTTTCATGTAATGTACGTAACCAATTTCTACAAAAGTTTACATGTATCAAACGTAAGTTAAAAAATCAAGGAAAAATAACCAATCATATAAAGATAGGCTAGGAAAGGCTATTTCAATCATTAACGAAGTGTACGATGTGGATATGTCAAGTATGAAACCACTCAAGTCAATCAGAAACCAAATGAGAATTTTCTAAAATTTTGAGAATGGTATGGATACCTCCCAAGAATGGTATGGATACAAATGCAAAACCAGCGAATAGAATGTTTGGTATCCATACCTCACGAAGTTGGTATGGATACCAAAGGCTATGAATAGCTTTTAAGAAAGGTATGGATACCCCCAAAATTGGTATGAATACAAATGCACATCCAGCGAACAGACAGATTGGTATCCATACCTCACGAAATTGGTATGGATACGAAAGGCTATGAAAATGAAATTTTGATAGCTTTTGCACAAATGAATGGGGTTACTACCCAAGTCAATTTGGGGATTTCAAACATCAACCAAGCATGAAATAAGCATATATCAACCACCAATTCAAAGATTTAACTCTCAATTAAGTGAGAACAAAACTCATTTCTATGATTTTCAAAATGTAAAAACCTATTTATGGAGATATCAAGTTTTAACTAGAAATTTATAGGTAACCCAAAGATATACGCCACAAATCAACAAAATACAACTAGAGAGAGTAGAAATTTGTCCCTATCTCAAAGATTAAGCTCCAAATGTGAAAAAGATGAAAAATCCAACTCTTGTTCTTAAATCCCAACCAAAATACACCTCCTCCAAGCAACAACAAACAGACTCAAACTCTAAATCACGTGTAGATGATGAATATAAGGTTGAATCTTGAGTTTGAAAGCTGTGGGAGGTGGATTTGTAGTGGGAAATGAAGGGTTTTTGAGAGAGAGAGAGAGAGAGAATCGTGAGTTTTAGGGGAGAGAGAGGTTTGTATTTTTACAAAAATTCCGCCTATGACAAGTTTGTAAGCCACTTATCAATTACACACACACACCCTCATGTTCAAATGTGTTTTAAAGACACCCCAATGCATATACTCACTTCACATTGACCCCATATTGCATTATAAAACATTCCTTAAATTTCCCCAACATTATTTCTGAAAAATCATTTAAAAATACAGGTCTTTACAGGTTGGGTGAACCGATTATGAGTCACATGGTTGGCGAAAAAAATGGTTTTGGTGGATGGGGAGTGACATGGAGACAATCTAATTATGAAGGAAAACTTCGTATGTAGTAACTCTGTAGTAGAAACCTATTGTAATATATTTGTTGGACTTGATTTGGAGGAGTAAATTGTAATGAATGGTAACGATCAACTTTGGTTGTATGGGTACTTTATGCAAAAATGCTATAGTACTCTAGTTGTAACTTTTTGGTTCTGGATCCGCAACTTTGAATCTGATGCATTTTGGCTACAATTTTACAGGTTTTGGTGCTTCATTTTGGTTGAGTTTTAGCAGGTTTTTATCGCATTTTGGCTATAGTTTTAGCATTTTTTTTTTTGTTCATTTTGGTCTATTTTAGAGCTTTAAAACTTGTATTATGAAGCGTTACATTTTGTGTTATGAATTTGGTTGGGCGCCCTATTAACATTCCATCAATGATTTAAGATCCATTTTTTTTCAACTTTGTCAACATTCCATATCAGCTGCCACTCTTACTTTTTATACATGTGTTTGCTTTATCATTGCATTTTAAAAGTTGTTTTACAAAAAGTTGTTTGCATTTATCAACTGCTCACATGAGCTAATGACATTTTATTACTATTGTCTTGCTTGAGGAATGAGTATAAAGTTAAATATTTGGATTGTTTTGTTTCCTTTTTTTCAGGGTGAAATCATGTTGTTTTTTTTATTATCAGAAATCATGTTGTCTACTCATTTTTGTATACTTCTATTTTTTTTTCCTCGTGCAAGTGTCAAACTACCATATGCTTCATCTTTGTGCCCAATCTTGATGGAGATGGACATAATACTAGTTCCACCATTTCCCTCTGTCTTTCTCTTCCCTCACAAATCCATTGACATAACATCAGCCCTTCTTATGGCATTTCCTTCCCTCATCATTGTGCACTCACCTTCTATCATGGGCCCTTTTAGGGTGTTGGGATATTGGGCGAATGCATTTGCGGCCAATGAGCCTTCTAAAAGCTCTTCCAATAGGTCAAAATGGTCAAGGCCTTTGTGATGGATTTTTGTGGCATCCTTATGTCCCTACAAGGAATGGAAGATGACAAAATTAGACTACTGTAAGGGGCGAGGGTGGCAACAAATGTAGTCAAGTTAATGGTTCACTAAGGTGAATATTCCTACATATACTACTACCACACATCTTCCGCTGCAATGACAATCTGTGTTGTGTCGTCCCAATCCAATCCAGTTGCTCTCAATCGAAGGTCCTGGAAGACATTATATTCATGTTTTAAATGATTGAATTTTTGTTTTAACTGTTGCAGGCTGTAGCCAACTCTATTTGTCCTCCTTTGAAACTCTGTACAAATGGGCACCCATTGGTGGGATTGAAAGTCCATTTTTTTAGTTAGTTACTTCTTCTTTCATAGCCTTATTAAGCATTACTTCGATGAATATTTGAGTGATTGAATAAATCCACTGATCATAAATGATTTATGTACATTCCATTTTAGGCTAACATGTGGGAAACAAATATAAACATGGGTTACACATAACAACAATGACACAGAAAACACAACCATGGATACAAGACTCTTTAGCACAAGAATTTGAATACACAGTGGAAGAAAAAATAAGCACCAATCTGTCATTTGCATCCAAACTCACAAAATTAAGATATATATGTAGCCAATTCTACGGGAAAATTTGCTTGACTGAATAAATCCACTGATCAGAAATGTTTTATGTACATTCCATTTTAGGCTAACATGTGGGAAACAAATATAAACATGGGTTACACATAACAACAATGACACAGAAAACACAACCATGGATACAAGACTCTTTAGCACAATAATATGAATACACAGTAGAAGAAAAAAATAAGCATCAATCCATCATTTGCATCCAAACTCACAAAATTAAGATATATGTAACCACTTCTATGGGAAAACCCAAAGACAAAAACAATAGAACCCCAATAAAAATAGTAGAGACGTGTAGACATACTGCTTGAATGTTGTTTTTAGCTACAATGAAGTTGGTTGAGGAGGCGGGAGAAACGCGTTGTTTCTTCTTTTTCGTAGGGGTTGTCGATTGTTTCTTCACCGCTGAAGGGTTTTATGCTGATAATGCAAGAACAAATCTTCAACAAGTTGAAAAGTACAAGCATGCTAGGTATAACATGTTTGCTACCTGACTGATAAACAGTAACTCGTACAAAGACATAAACTAGAGACTTTTTTTACCCCTTTTTTCTCCAAGTTTTTTTAACCAAAAACTAACCCATATGAGACATCAACAAACCATCTCATCAGTACAATTGAAACCCTAACTAAAATCAGCAAACAAACTACTATAGAAACAAAGAAGCAAAGGTTCCTTACAATGGAATCTAGTTTCATTACTGACATGGGTGTAAATTTAGGATATGAAAATGGCTTAAAAATATGTAATGGGTGATTTAAGCGTAAGATGTGGTTAAAAACTCAAAAGATCGATTAATATTTTTCTATTGAGAAAGGGAGGAAAATTAACAAAAAAATTACAAGTACGTTTAAGTCATGCATACCTCTATTGTAAGGCCTCATGTTTTTAAATAACTTTTCAGAAATAATGTTGGAAAAGTGTGAGAAATGCTTTAAAATGCAATTGGGTTCAAAGGTTAAGTTGGTATTTGCACTTAGGAGTCTTTGTAACACATTAGAAACTATAGGGGTGTGAGTGTAATTGGTGGGGTGTGTATTTAGTTTTGTTTGGATGATTTTAGGAACCAAACACACATTCTTTCCTTCCCGAACACACCGTCCTTTTCTCTCTCTTCTCCTCCTCTCAAACTTTCTTCAATCCCTCACCAAATTCACCCTCCACACCTAAATTCTTCAACATCCAACCAAAGATTCATCATCTACATGTGTTTTAGAGTCCGAGACTCTGTGGTTTTGCTTGAAGCTAGCACATTTCAGTTAGGGTTTGCAAGAACAACCTATGGCTCTCATTTCCTTCTCATTAGAGCTCAAACTTTGAGGTAGGGGACTTATTTCTACCTTCTCTAAGTGTATATGGTTTGAATTAATGCATTGAGTTCATCTCCCCTTTAAATTTATTGCCTAGCATTCACACCTCCAAGGATGGTGAATTTGAACTTGGTTGAGCTTGGTTCTCCACATTTTGGTTGGATTAATTCTTGAATAAATGCTTGACATGTTTTCTTGATGGTTTGTTGTGATTTGAAACCCCTAACTTGACTTGGATTGAAGCCCCATTCATTTGGAGCAAAGCTGTCAATTTTTTAGCCAAAACCTAGGTCGATCGATACACCTTAAGTGCAGATCAATCTAGAGCTTTCTGATCACAAAATTTGACCTTGTGGACCGATCCACTCAATGGTTGGATCGATCCAACTTCGTATGTTTAAGCAAATTTTTTACCCAACTTCATGGGCATGCTCCGGCTTCATCCGAACTCAGAATGCGGCGATTCTTGAACCGTTGGAAAGCTCTATGAGTCTACTTTCAAACCCAATTGATCTCATATTTATAGCCTTTGTATTTTGAGAGAAATATGTTTTTTCCTATCAGTGTGTCGGATTTCCTCGAGGCTCATAGCTCCATTTTCTTGTTCCTTTGCTCCAAGCCTTCATTGGTCCTTCCAAAACTCCTCAGATCAACCTTTAAGCTTCAGTAAATGTCCTCCAAGGCATTAAGGATCCTTGGGTACTTCGGATACAAATGACACACTATAATTTTTGAACAAAATGGACCATGTGAATGTTTTGGACCCACTTGAGGGACACGTAGTTCGTTAAAATGGAGTTGTTAACTAGAAAATTGTTTGTGTTAACTCGGGCTACCTTTGGGTGAGTTTCGATGCATGAGTTTCGTCTGAAAGAATCGGACAAGGGTTCTAGGAGGCCCAAAAGACTTGGACAACGGTTCCACGAGGCCCAAAAGGTTTGAACATGTGTTCCACTAGCCCCACAAGGCTCGGAAGAGGATTTCAATATCCCCAAGCCTAAAAATGATGAAATAATGAGAGTTATGGTTTCAAATGCGAAGATAGTTGAATGTGGACACTTGACACTATTGTGATTATATAAGGGTTGATCTATGGGTTAGTGGGACACTCGGGTACTTCATGGACACTTAACACTTGGTTCGATCACCCATAACATACTTTGGTCTTTAACTTGCACTTGTCATCTCTTTGTGTGCATCTTTCACTCTCTATACCCTTATCGTTAGTAGATAAGTTTTCTACTGGGCTAGTGAGCTCACCATATCATTTTCAGGTACTCGGCAAGTCGCATGATCTAGATGCTTGGTATTATGGATGCCTAACATGAAGCTCATTTGATTATGAAGCTATTTTATCCTCTCCATATTTACTAATATTTTTGGGAGATGATCATTGTGAACACCCCGCGGAGCGCGTTATGTCCACGAAAATTGAAGTTTGATTTTGGAAAATGATTTGATTGGTTAAATAGAGTCGCCACCCGGATTTGAGGACTTTACCCGAGAAACCATTTGAAAAATGACTCTTTTGCCCTTGATATGGAAAATGTTGTACCGGTCTCAAAAATGAGATTTCTCGGGTCCAGGAGCAAGGTTACGTGAGGGAAAGGAATTCAAAGCACCCCACACGCCCGGTGTGACCACCGGTCTCTACTAAGTGTTGAAAAGGGTTTGAAAATGTTATTTAAATGGACTTTTGGTTCAAATTCACATGAGAGCATAACAAATACACCAATAATATCAATGAGATATGAATGAATGCTTGTGCAAAATATTGTGAATGGGTGATCTATATGCAAAAGATGTTGAATCTACACTGAAATGCCTCCAAAATACCTAAAAAATGTCTCAGAAACTGATCACAAGTGCATATTACATCACACTTGGATAGGATCCAGGCGCCTGAAAGGGACAATCCAGGCGCCTGGATTGGGTCCAGGCGCCTGGAAGGAGACGATCCAGGCGCCTGGATTACCATCCAGACAGAAACCTTAAACTTCTCATTTCTTGCAGAAATCAACAAATGCAGCATTCTAATCAACTCACATGCATTCTGGAAAATATTTGAAACTACAATAATAGGCTTGACATTCCAATTTTATTCCAAAGGTAATAAGATGTTACTAAAATGCAATATTAAAGTAATGACAATGCTTATTTTGAACACCTAAAATAGAGGAAAGTTTGTGTAACAAAGAACATTCTGTTTTGAAACCCTGGAAATTGAATGATCAGAACCTCAGGATAACACATGAACCCATTTAACTCACTTGCTCTCATATAATCCTCTTTTAAAGCATGATTACAAACCTAAAACACTTGAAATAAACATCTACATGAAGATCAGATCATGAAATGTAAAGAAGAAAGGATCAATGCATGTAAATGGCGTACCAAAACTGGTTAAAATATGAAAGAAAACATAAAACATGACAAAGGAAAAAGGGGGTCCAGGCGCCTGCATGGAGGGTTTCCAGGCGCCTGGACCTGATGCAGGCGCCTGGAAGGTGATGATCCAGGCGCCTAGATCAGAATCTGATACTCAAAATGTTTTTCTGTTTTGATGATATTTTAAACCACTCTCAAGCTCTCTACTGGTATGGATGACCAGAAAGAACTTGAATGAGTCCCCCTCTGGGCCTACTTGGACTACTTGGTAGAATAACTACCTCTTTAGCTTAATCAAAGGCTTGAAATGGGTTTTTGAATGGATTTTGTAGGAAAGTAGCTGCTGATTTTTTGGTTTTACAGAGCTATGAAGAGTTGTTGGTAGGTGTTTTGATGGGATTTTGTTGAAGAAGACTAATAGATGATAGTTTTATGGGACAAGGAAGTGATTCTTTGGCTTGAAATGGGTTGAGCTTGAAGGGTGATGAATGAGTTGAGGTTTCTAGGGGGATTTGGACAGAGTAACAGCCAGAGTAAGAGAGCAATTTTTCAGTCCTCAAAATGGAGGAGAAGAGGTGCTTAAATAGGCAAAAACAAGGGTTCATAAAGGGCCACTTGGACCTTTAGAAAAGGGTGAGGGGTCATCTAGGGGGTAATGTGTAGATATAATGATCTCCCCCACTCCCCCTCTAACTGAACTCTGCAAGAAAATCCTTCAAGATCGCTGTTCCCGCCCACTAACAACTTAAAACACACTCAACCTGGACTGATATCCAGGCGTCTGGATTGTGCATTTCCAGGCGCCTGTACCGAATCCAGGCCCCTGTACCGTTGAATCCAGGCGCCTGAACCTCTTCCAGGCGCCTGGACTTGACCAATCCAGGTGCCTCAAAGACCAATCCAGGTGCATGTATTCCAAGGTTTTGGGCCATTCCGGAGTTCCAAGGGATGTTTTGGTTATTTGATGGGAGGTTATTGGAGAGGTTTTTCAAGTTTTCGATCAAGCCTTGTGTGCCCTCATTAGGCATTTTCATCATCGGGGAAGTTCCGGAATCTTGAGGGGGATTGGGGTGTCTACAATCATGTAACTTCTATTTTCTTCAATTTTTGACAAAACTTGATATATGTAATAACTATAAAACTTTTGTTACTTATGCATGGGTATGGGTGCCCTTGATATGAGATTTGTTGAACCTTGACACTTTGACTTTTCTAATGGAAGTTGTTGGACTTTGGTCTTATATATCCTACGTGGAAATTGCATGTATTTTAGTTATTAAATTTTAGGGTGTGACATCTATCTCTACTAATTTTGGTTGCTCTCAGAACCCATTTCCCACACCTTATAGAATTAGTGGTGTCCTTCATTTTGGATTTTGAGTTTGGACAGGGGTATAAGTCCTCCTAGCGTAGGTTGTGATGGGTTTGAGTTAAGGCACAGAGATTCGGCTGTAAGAGAGAGAACTGTCTAAACAAGTGAGATTCGGAGAGAGAGAAAGATTTGCAGAGCCGTGAGTTGTTCTTTGAGAAAAGCGGTGACAATGGAAGAAAATATGGAAGAAACGAGGATGGGTTGTTTGGAGGAGTAATGATGGAGAGGAGAAAAAATAAACGTTAAAAAATGGGACCCATAAACGTGCTTGCAATTTGGATCCGATCACAAATAACCCTCTTGAAAACAAAAGACCCTTCAACTACTATCTGATCAAAGCCTAAATAAACCATTCATATTTATTTCCTATCCAATGTGCCAACCTATATATTTTAAATCATTTTGATCAGATAATTTGACATAAGTAATATTCTCAACCAACTCTACAAGTCATCAAAATGTGAGTTTTTTTTACATGGAAAATGCCCTAGGGGCTACAAACCACCACTAAGAGCCCTCGGTTGGGTAAGATAGATCTCAACTTTTGGGTAATCTATGTGGGGTGGGTAAGTAAATGTCAGGGATATCACTTAAAGCATGAGCTGCCGCCATGATTCCAACCTCTTATGCTCCGGATTAGGAGTCGGACCTCCTTAAAACTCTACAAAATCAATCGATCTAGCCCTTCTGAGACTTGGGTCGAAGCCGAGGGGAGTGAATCTTTCACCGATGGAAGGTGAAATTTGAATCATTTTCTGAGTCCAAAAAAATCAATAAATAAATGAGTACTAAATGGGGCTTTAAGAAAACACTTAGGAACCCCTTAAAACCTCTAAAACAACATATTTTTGGGGATTAGGAGAATCTGTCATCCCATGACGACAGTGGAGTCCCTCATTCCCTCACAAGTGAAAATAGGATCCACAACACTATTTGTGTAACGTCCCAAAAAATTCTATTGGTTATTAAAAGGATTAAAAAGATCTTGAGCTGCACTTTTTTTAAAAAAAAAACAAATTTAAGAAGCACAACTCATTTTTTACAAACGTGGCTAAAATATTACATTATCGAATAAAGTTGGACGTGAATTATCACAAACATTTAAATATAAAGTGCTAGAAATAAAATGTGTCTTTATTACAAACTTGGGACATAAATAAAATATTAGAAAGCACAGAGCCAATGACTAATCTATTGGTATAACCACGGGTCAACTTGGCTGCGTCTTCAACCATTGTAGGATTATCCTCAAAACACTCCATGGCACCACTTGTACCAGCCTTCAAAACCATGGTAACGTAACACCATGAGTGGTGATACTGAGTAGAACAACATAAAACCACTCTTACCCCAATGTATGCATAATATCGATAACCACAAAAATATATCTAGTATTAATCAATGAAACGACTAATTTAACACCTAGGTCTTATTAACGTGGTCGATCCTATGATGTTCCCATTCATCATACTCTGGGTTCACTCTATTCAGATCACCATGTTCCCATTCACTCTATTCTCGATCACTACGTTCTCATCTGTTATGTTCTCATACGTTCTTTGACACAGCTTAAGACATAACATGACTTAAGACATGGCATGACTTAAGAGAAAGCATGGCTCACGATAAGGCATGACTCACGACATCCCTATTTTATCTTTCTCTTGAGCCATTGCACTTGGTTCCCATCCGTTATGTTCTTGTATGTCCTTTGACATGGCTCAAGATATAACATGGCCAAAGACCAATTTGTCACCTGGCTCCCATCCGTTATGTTCCCATACGTCCTTTGACATGGCCCAAGATATAACATGGCTCAAGACCAAGCACTACTCACCACATTCCCCATTTTCATCATTTCCACATTCTATACACCATCTCATACCCACCACTAGACTAAGTCTCGCATATCTAACCATTCCTTAAAATTTATAAAATTTGACAGGGTGATATTTTAAGGTGTAAGGAACAACTTTCGTGTTTTATGCTAAAGTCGAATCTGCCCTTAGACTGGGTAAAAATGAGTACGAACAAAAATAGCTGAATTTGCCAAAACTTACTAAAACTACAATTCCCAGAGATTTGACCGTTGGATTGGTACATTCAAATGTCCAAACATAGCTTAGACATCAATATAACTTTCTACCAAATTTGAGCATAATGTTATGTTTTAATAGTCTTGTACAAGTTTTTAAAGTTTATGCCTAAAAGAGGAAAACGTACCTAAAATAGTTTGGGCAATCTGGTATTTCAGCCATGACTTTTTACGTTGAACTCTATTTCAGACAAGTTCTATATCAAAATGCAGGGAATCGAAGAGCTACAACTTTGTAGTTATACTTTTCCTAATTTGGCCTTAACGTGGCTTGAAATACGCAAAAAGTGTCGGACAATGGTGTTTTGCTGTATTTTATGCTCAAGTATACTCATTTTTTGGCATCGAGAAGTCCCCCCCCCCCCTAAAAAAAAATCTATAGATGCATAGACTGATTGATCCATACAATCAACATAATATGGTGTTTCCTATGACTTTTACTACCTAAACCAAGAATCAGCTCAAGACTTTACGAAAAACATCATCCAAAAGTTTAAAGCAAGTTTCTTGAAGTTCTACCTTAATTCCTGCCCATTTAAGCTTATGGATGAATGATCAGAACCATTGATTACGTCGGGAATATGTCACTTGCTTTAAGTTGAGAAGAGCAGTAACTAGATGTGAGCTGAAAGCGTTGATCTTTTTGAATTATAGAAAAATGGGAGAGAGAGAGAGAGAGAGAGAGAGAGAGAGAGAGAGAGAGAGAGAGAGAGAGTCCACCCTAAGGAAAAAGAGAGAAAAAGAAAGAAAGAAAAATAGAAGAGGACGGATGCCCATATGCTGGAAACTCCAGTCGGGCTCGATTGCGTTGTTCAGATTTTGTTCTCAGAATAATACCCAAAATTCACCGTATGCTCATATTAATATTCCTAATGTCAAGGTGTTAAAATTATTACTATATAATGTATTTTGGAATATAATGCAAAACATCATATTTATACATGCAAAATACTTATAAAATTGCGGGTCCTTACAATTTGGAGGGTTCCACTGTCACTTATAAGAGAAGATGTAATTATATAGATATAAAATTAAATGAATCCCTAGCATTGCTCCCCTAGTCAATGATGGAGATTAGCATCCGCGTTCTTATCCACTTACAATTGTGATGGACCAATGTATCAGGGCCAAGGTTCGAATCCCGTAGACGTGCAAGACAGTACCGATTTTCTTATTTAGTGCGATGCAGTGCGGTACCGGTCAATACCGGGTACCGTATCGGATTTGCCGCAACTATATATATATATATTGAGAGATATGATTCAAGAGACACAAAATTTGTCACATAATATGACATTTTCAATCTCATTTTCTTAAATCCACTTAATCTATGTAAATTTAGTACATACTTGTTGTATTTGACGTTTGGTAGTGATAGAAGTTGAACCCGTGCATCACAAACCCTTTTTAAAAAACATACCCTATTTTTTTATAATCTCCCTATTCAGAAATCATAGTTTTTGGGTCACATCGATACCAAATTAGAAAAAATGTGTAACTACAATGTTGTAGATCTTGAAATTCTCTTAAATTTTGATATATAACTTGCCTTGATCGGAGTTCGGAGTAAAAAGTTATGGCCGAAATACGGTGGCAGTTTTGTTCTGTCCGGTATTTGCCCGGTATTTTCCGGTACCGGCCGGTATTCCCGGTATTTTCCGGTACGGCCGGTATCCGACCGGTATTGAACACGGTACGGTATTGAGGGTCATTGGTACCGTTTTTGTAGAAAACCGGTACGTACCGGCCGGTACGGTACGGTATTGATAACCTTGATCAGGGCCATCAAGAATACTTGATGTCACACTGCACGGACTCAACGAGGTGACTTTGCAGGTAGCCTTCCGAAAACATGAGACTCTCACATGGACCAACCTTACGAATTACTGGCATAGCAATTTCAACCAAACCGATGGATACTCAAACCGTAACCGATGTTTTTCCTCAAACCATAACCGATTTTCTCCCCGTGGGTATGGCTATGGTGGAGGAGGGGGGGGATAACTAAACGGGTTAGGTTCGGTTATGGTTTTTATGTTACCCAAGCCGATCCCGAACCAAACCAAAACATAAAATTACAAAAATACCCCTACATATATATAGATAACACATGTTAGAATTCTAGGCTAAGCTCTCTCATTTCGATAGGGTTAGGGTTACTGAGTGAGAACCGCTAGAGAAGCACGCCTACAATCTCCACTCCTCCTTTTTCTTCGATCGTCGCCAATCTTCCTCTCCTCCTCCTACTCCGATCAACTTTGCTGCTTTGTCCTCTCACTCGCGTCATCTAAGTGTTCTTCTCGATCTACTGGAGTATGTGGCTATTCACGAGTTGGTTTAGTTATTGGCTTGATTAGTTCTTACGGATTATTTTAGGTAGTAGTGTTCTTTTAATAAAATACTCGATATAGATGTATACATACCAAATCGACTACATCTGGTTTTTCTAAGTAATCGCCTTAAGCATACCAATATTTTTCTTCTACTAATCACTAATCTAGGAAATTACTGCATGGAAGGCAAAATATTGGAATTTGGAAATGAAAAATATTTGTAACGGAAAATGATTTTGCTTGGTTTACTTGAATATGGAATTTCCTTGGTTTGCTTGAATTTGGAGACTGGAAATGATTTTCGCTTGAAACCAGCTCCCCACTTGGTTCGGGAAATACCCGAGCCCCGTTTGGTTCGGGTATGGGAGAAATTCCCTCTCCTCAGTTGAATATCAAGGCAGATTTCAGGCAGGGTAATGGTTTTGCTGTTTGGTTTGGGTTATGTCCAAATCCGCCCCATTGTCATCCCTATAAATTACGAGAATGACATAAAGAATGTATTTAAGTTTTTAGTTATGCCCTTCACTTTCAAATTTGATCGATATAGGTAGCAGAACTTCAGTCTATACATAAGGGTAATAATTGAATTTTACTGAGTGTATATGTTGACTTTGAAAAGTGGACATATATTATGGGACGTCCTAAAATAAATATTGGACTATCATAATGGGGCGGAGGAATTATTAGTTATATTTGTAACTATCAAACAAAATTGTAATTATGTTAATTAATTTTTTGAAAAAGAAAGCTATACACACGCAAACACATGTATTCACGCACACATGAATTTGTAATAACATAAATGTGTGTGCACAATGAGTTAAATCAACCTAATATTTTTAATTTGTGAAATAATGGTTAATGATGAAAGTTTTGACTAATTTTTCTCTCTCTGTATAGTCCCTTTTATGACTAAGAGAAAAATTCAAAGCCCATCACAATTCCATTCACTTCTGCCATAGTCGGTAGCCATCTAATTACCTTTTTATTGTTTTCTTTTCTTTCTTTCTTTTTGAACAAGAGACAAATTTCATTATATCGGCTCGAAGGCAAAAGCCTAAAGGCAATATAGACGTCGCCCAGTGTTCTAAAACTTGGTCGAGTAGTCGGCATCCACTACTCGCTGGAAGTTGCCAAACCGAGGTGACTACTGCCTGGTCGGTGGATGTAGTCGCTAGAAGGTAAAGTCAAAGTTGGAATTAGTCGCCAACTAGGCAGGGAGGCAGTGAGTCCTGACTAGTTGACGACTAGTCTAGTCGGGAAGAAGTTGGACCAAGGCGAAAAAAGTTAGAAAAGTTGGGGGGTGAAAATAGAAATTTAGTTAACTTGAGGGAGCTTAGTCTAATTCAGGCTAGGTTTAATACCACCTAAATTGATCTGGAAATCAAACACAAAAACACTTTGTTGTCACTCGTCAATTGCCTCTTCTGCTCTCACTGGTGAAACCCTCTTCAACCAGATCATCATCAATCGTCATCGACGAGTCACCGACTTCATCAGTCATCGTCGTTATCTTCATAAGAGCTTCATCAATCAGTCATTGGCTCCTCGTCATTTCTCTCTATCAGACTCTGTTTTTGCATTTTAGTCATCAACTGGGTACCAATACTCACCAAAAGATAGTAAAAGGCTCTACATATACTCTATTATAGTAAATTTTTAATCAAACTATTACCATAGTAGTAGCTTATAATTATATTTAATAGTATTACGCATATGTATTGTTTGTGGAGTGGCTTTTATAAAATCATATTTAATATTTCTATGTAATGCTTATGTTTATGTGGTTTTTTTTTGGGTGTCTTATGTCTAGTGTTAGCCTTTAATTTTCTTTTATTCCTTTAAACAGTAAATTAGGAGTAGTATTGTCATGTAAGTGTAATTTTGATTTTTATTCTTGACTTCTTGTTATTGGAATGTTACGTGTTCTCTCTACATACTCTACCCATAAGCTAAAAGGTGTCTGACCGCCCTGGTAGCGCCTAACAAATTTCAGAACCTTGACTTTGTTACAATAAAACGGAATGAAGTAAGACTACCAAACGATCTAGATCTGAGTATAGCACCAATAGGCTCAATGACACGTACTGCGACACGACACCTAGAGTTTATTGGAGAATGGGAACATATATAAATAAAATAGTTTGACTAGGATGAATACATAATAGAGACTAGGGGATAAGATGTCTATTTAACTTACTTCATATTTTAAGTATATATCATAATGTGAGATTTTAGATTTTGTGCATAGTAAAAATGATTTTGTTGTGACGTGGTTTGGTAAATAGTAAAATTTAGAGAAGTTAGGGTATGATATACACATATTTACGCTGTCAAAATTTGTACGGTAAAGAATACAAGTAAGGGTAGTAATTTGTGAGAGATCAATTTCTAGGGGTTTTGTATGTAATTATTGCCGACTGTGTAAAAAAAATAAATTTCCAGGGCTTTTCTTCACAATCTAGGGTTTTCTATGTACTCAGGGACGGACTCCAAATCGAAATTGAACTGCTGCCTCTCTCTCTCTCTCTCTCTTACTCAGTGACTGTGCTTGCAGTGACGTATATCTCATCTTGGCCTCGTCCATTTGGAGACCACTGGTATTCATCATTCACATTTTCCTCTGCCGTTTGTTGCATTTTCTTCTTTCTCGAACTGCATAATTGCTCTTATGGTTTTTTCACGAGTGGAAAAATGGTGTCTTGTTAGATCTTGGTCGTTCGTTCAGTTTTTGTTGAAGATTTGCTATTTGGGTCCTTTTTTTTCTCCAGATTCTAAAGCTTGTTTGAGCTCTCGTTTACGTGTTTCTCATGGCGGTAAGTTGCACACCGATTACAATTGAAGTTATTAGAATTCGTTTCTCCTTGTTTTTCTTATTTTGTTTGGATTTTTTTTTGTTTTTTTTAGGTGGAGAGGCTTTTTAAAGATGAAGCTACCGAAGAAAAAGGTGAACGGGCCAGAATGGTGAGTAGATTTCATATGTTTTATGGCAGAATTTCAGCTTTGTACTGTGTTTTCGACGGGGTTGATAAACGTGCCCAAGGAACTGAGTCAGACGTTCAAGCTTGGTTTGGAAACTTAACCAACCTGAAGACATGTTCGTACTTTAGCTTGTTTGTGAGACAAGCTGATCTAGAACAAGCTTTAATCGGTTTACACATCATAAGCCAATCGAGCTGCGTAGTAGCTTGTTTCTTCAAAACAAATAAAAATGGTAAAAAATTCAAGCTTGATTTATTATTTATGTAATAAACCAATCTTGAAGGTGCTGTTAACGAATGAACATGAGCTCAAACTCGAGTAGCTTGGTTGGTTTATCAGCCCTAGTTTTCGAGGCTCTGATGAAGTATTACTTCTATGGACCAGGACATGGTATTTGATTTGATCCTGGAGAATATTTATCTGTATCGTTAATGACAAGGATATTTATGAGTAATAGACTGAGATAATATTGTTTGGTTACCTTATCTTGATTCATATTTATAATTTGGAAGAACCATTTTAAAGGATACTACCGGTAATCTTAACTGTTCCTGATGAAGTGAATTTGATTTCTTTTGAGTATTGATGTGGATGCCTTTTCAACACCTAGATGCAGATTTATTTATCTCCCATTATTATCCGCATCAATTGTATGGATGGACTAGCATACATCTAATCTAGTCCAGTGTACAGTATACTACAATTATTGTGGTATCTTCTGGCACCTGAATTTTGGCAGTTTCAGGTTTGAGCTAGTTCTGTAGGAGTGTTGCAGATGTTGAATTATTGTTTTCCCATTTTTTCATTTTTTGTAGCCTTAGGACGAACTTTTTTGTCTGTGAGAGTTTATTTCTTTTAGAAAGTTATATTCCTTAGAACTTCAAATCATAATATTGTTCGCTCTTCATACTGTTGACTTAGCATTATCATTCTTTTGTTTAGGCATCCTTTATTGGTGCAATATCAATTGCTGATTTGGTGAAGACAACCTTAGGGCCCAAGGGAATGGTAACTTTATTGTTTTATCACTTTGCTGGAAATCAGAAGTGACTGCTCTTTCTGATTTTGGTCTCTTTCTGTTCTTCAACTTAACCAGCTGCCCATGCATGCAATTTCTCTGCAGGATAAAATTTTACAGTCAACAGGCAGGGGACACAGTGTTACTGTGACAAACGATGGTGCTACAATATTGAAGTCACTTCATATTGATAACCCAGCTGCTAAAGTCCTCGTTGGTATCCTCTCTTTCTTGTGTCTTGGTCTTAGTTGTTTTTGTTTACTTACATTTTTTTGTGTCAGCTACTACGCGTATAGTAGGGTATGTATAATAATGTGTAACCTCTCTAAGATCTTTAGATTTTGGATCAGTTGGCTGTAAAAAATGTAACACTATGAATTGAGTTGGTGGATAGCAATTCAAGATTGTGAAATGAGTTGGTGGTTATCAATTCAAGATTGTGAAACTTACATGTGCGACATGACGTGCTTGTAACTTATATTCCTAGAGCTAATCTTCCACCACTATGTGTACTCTTGAAATGGTATCTAAGTCGTCTATCAATTGTAAAAATGTTGATGCCTCCAGTTGAGCTCTGAAAAACATTTCTTATTTATGTACTGTCGCTGTTAATCGTTGCAGACATTTCGAAAGTTCAAGATGATGAAGTTGGAGATGGGACCACTTCCGTAGTGGTTTTGGCAGGCGAGTTGTTAAGGGAGGCAGAAAAGTTGGTAGCAACAAAGATTCATCCAATGACCATAATTGCAGGTCTGTTTTAAGCTTCACTCAGCATATTTTCCCATGATTTCATCTTAGTTGGGGAGGAGAAGTCAATCCACTTCAGCTGTGACCTTCTAATGTTTGTGACGACGACGCTTTTCTAGTTCCCCCCCTCAAGTTTTACTTATGTCCAGATTTGTTTTTTGTCCAATGTCATTGGACCTTCTGATCTATTATATCCCTTAAGCTATATGTTTTGGTGACTAAATCGTCTGATAAAGTAACCGTCGTAACCTTTTTCCAATTCAATATGATGTGGCAGTATTTCTTCAGATGGCTCGTCATTCAACATAATATGTAAAGACTTAGTTCATGTGGTCTGTTATGTAGTTTTAGATGCTTATAAGATGATGGTGAAGATTAGAGAAGATCAACTAATAGTTTTGAAACAGGAAATGGATATGGTGTGGGCCATGTCACCAACTTCAAAGTATGCTACACTGTGGCCCAGGCCATTCCACCACCTTATAAGGGTCCGCATCTTGTTGAGGCGCCATATTTGGAAGAGGTACTGTAAGCATAAGCATCAGCTTGGAAGCACAGCAGCAGTTTGCTTCCTACCTCCCCAATATGAGGCCCAAGAATCTCACAAAAACCTGACTTGCATGAGGCAGGATTTAGGCTTAGTTCAGCACCGCGAGACTTTGGGGTATTTCATAGGTGAGGGAGGAAGGTTCCCTTAGGTGTTCAAGCTGTGGTGCAACATTTGAGTGTGAGCTGCAGTTGGCAGAGAGGCTTCCTCACTCTTAGGATGCGTCAAAATTAGACTTTAACTGCCTCTCTGTCATCTCTAACAAACCTTATCCTAGGCATGCACCTTGTGATGTAATGATCAAAAGATAGTTGGGCAAGGTCCATGTGGCCTTGCTCCTATACGGTGTTAGACTCCTTGATTCTGATCAAGAATTGAAATATTGAGTACACGTTCATCAATTTGTAAGGCAGCCCCCCTCTCCTCCTCTTCTTCTCTCTTTGTCTCTTATCTTCAGTCCTGTTGTGCTATATGCAGATTTCCACTTCCTAGGCGACCAAACCTTGATTTGTATCAAGTTCACCCATGTTCTACTTACTTTTTGGTGGATTTCTGCATATTTGTTTTACAACTATTAGGGGTGTACACGGTCCGGATCGGATCGGATTGGCATGAATCCAATCCTAATCCGCGAGTCACGGTTTTTAGAAAATACAATCCGTGTCCGGACCAAAAGTCTCACGGTTCGGTTCCAATCCGATCCGCGAGTCACGGATCGGTTCCGGTTTTATCCACGGATTGCATGTTATATAAGACATTATTATTTACGGTAGTCGTAATCTGGCATAAAAATAAATCAAGAAGCATCCCAAAGTACATTATTCAAATTCTATAAATACTAAAGACACCACAAGTTCACAAACATAGAAGTTCGTAACAGCTAATTCCTGTTTTGAAACTAACACATCAACTTGAAACATAGGAAATCAAAGTAAAGAGCTCCCGTAGCTAATTAGAGAAGATGTCTTCGTTGGAATCTCACACTCATGGGTCATCAATAAAAATACACATCCAAGTTTTGAAAGAGATCACAGTTTACCCACTAGTCTGTGTAGTAGAAGTTTGTGTCAAATTATGTGTGTGTATATATATATATATTTAAAAAAATTATATATAATAAAAATCTCACGGTCCGGATCGGTTAATCCACGGTTTCGAAATCAAAATCCGTGTCCGGACCGCGAGTCACGGTTTACTATTTTTTCAATCCGTGTCCGGACCATTAATCCACGGTTAAAATCCAAAACGCACGGATCGGTTTGGTTCGGACTGGATTCACGGTTCACCGGTTTTTTTGTGCAGCCTTAACAACTATGATTGGTTTTTGGATAACCAGTTCAGGAGAATTGGTCAACTGCTATGAAGGAACTGTTTCCTTCAAAAATAGCTATTCTTATTCTTAGTTGATCTATATTGCGAACTTTTCTTTGTGGTCTGCTAGTTTTGTCTTCTAACTGCTTATGGCTCAGCAGGCAGTGTTCGCAATTTACTTTATTTAATTGAAGTTTGAAAGATTTTGCTAGCAATTGGTATTTTACACATCCCCATATCTGCCCCCTTTTCTGCATTTTTCTAAGGAAGTTAACTCCCTCAATTGCCATACCACAAAAATCATCAACCACAGAATTAAGACTGAGAAAGAACGAAGATTGATTCGAAGGAGTTATACAAGTGGTATGGATGGCTCATAAGTTTGTATGTGGTGGTAGGATTTGGGATGGGGTCGATGGTCAAGGACATTGTGTGTGAAGGAGGTGAGATGTTTGGTGTCACTAATGGCGGCATTTTGTGTTTCAGAATCTGGATTATCGTGGACAAGTTGAAGATGGGTTTTCAAGTCAGTTTGGTGTACCTCACCGTACCCTATCTGTGTTTCAAAACATGATTGACAGTTATAATAACTTTATACGTAGAATAACATATGTACATATAACATACCTGTGGATAATTATTGAATAGTAATTCCAGACATGGTCGTAACATCAATTTAACCTGTGTGGCTCCTTGATTAGCAGTCAACATAGGTATTGCCATATGATTTTATGCAAGTATGAGTGCTAGTATTGTTTCGAACAGCTGAGGGGTGTCCCTAAAACTGTTTTGTCAGTATAATTTATCCTTTTTTATTTAGTCACCACTATGTGAATTTATTTGATGTCTATCCTTACATTGCTTGCTTTATTTCTTAGGTTTCCGGATGGCTGCTGAGTGTGCTCGCGAGGCTTTGTTGCAGAGGGTGATGGATAATAAGGAGGATGCAGGTACCTTTTAGGACATTTGCTTATCATATATTGTCATTGGTGGCTTGTGTCTTCTTACCATGTGATTCATAGTATGAACCTCTTTTTATTTATGACAAGTTCCGGGATGGATCATGGATGAGTTTGGTCTGTTGGAGGTTATTTAAACCAGGAATGGCACAATCTTAACATTCTCTGTTTCCTTCTTTTCAATTTTCCATGCATTTGCACCTCTCTGAGTCTCTTGGTACCAAGATCCTACTTTCATTTTCATTTTTTTTTTTTTTATGGAGAATGAGATATCTTACTTTACATTAATGCAGAGAAATTCAAGGCTGACTTACTGAAGATTGCGATGACTACTTTGAGCTCTAAAATCCTCTCTCAGGATAAGGAACATTTTGCAAAACTGGCTGTTGATGCTGTTATGAGGCTAAAGGTGAGTAGGTGACACATATTTATTTGTCTTTAGTTTGGACAGTATACAAGAACCAAGTTCCATCGCAGGACTATTATGGAGAGGTGTCCTTGTTTGAACCATCTAATGGCAAAGTGCCGCCCATCCATACAAATCAAGATCAAATTCTTCTATTGGTACCTCCTAGATGATTTGATTTGGTTGACGATTATGACTTAGCAGGTCCGTCATCAGTAGGCATGGGGTATATTTTAACCTTTCATGTTGGGACCATCTATTGAAAGGCATTTTTGTTAGATGGATCCTCTTTGCACATTCTTCATCTGCATTTTTTCGTGAACAAGAAGTGTGAACCATGACCTGTGTTTGCCCTCAAGAAAAGTTGGCCCAAGGATGGGTCCAACTATGAACCATGGTCACTTCCCAACCTTCACCACAAGAATTCTGGTTCTGCTTCTAGGCTGGCTTTTAGAATATGTGGGCTTTAGTACTTTCAATGCACAGGCCCAAATGGTTATGCTTTCAATGGTTCCATGTATCTGCAGAAGTGAATTTTCTTTGACTGTCCAATTTGTTTGTTCCTCTTGAAGTTTTCCTCCATAGCATATTTCAAGTAAAGTTCGACTGTTTCGTGCATATCTGTTGTTTGTTTCTGTGGCTTTTGTTTTATTTTTCTTTGATTTGGAAGGTTTTGTCATGATGTATATATCCTTTGTGCATTTGGCCAGCTCTTGCAGTTGATATTTAGGCCTAGTTTTCCAAAAGATTTTAGCACTTAGGTGCTAAAATCATGATATTTCAAATCAAAAAATGCACTGATTCCGTGTATTGTTTTTCGAATTTTTTCGCACCAAATTAAAGTACTTTTAGCACCTGGGTGCTAAAATCTTTTGGAAAACTGGGCCTAATATTCGTTTATTGTTGGCATTAATAATTTTTATGAAATGGCAGGGCAGCACAAACTTGGAGTCCATTCAAATTATCAAGAAACCTGGTGGATCTTTGATTGATTCCTTTTTGGATGAAGGGTGAGACATCTGAACTTGTAATTCCTTTAATGTGATTCAAATACAGCACCAGTGCCTGCTTGCATTCTGCTGTCTCTGGCCTCTCGGCTCAGATGTTTCCTTTGTGCTTATTTTGGCATTCTAAAAGCTCTTAGACTAGGTGTATTATTTTTTTGGGGGGAGTGATTTTGTTTTGGCATGTCTCCAATGGTGTGGAAGCTTTATGCCTATTATCCTTTGCATTATATGTAATTCGGGTAACTTCAAAACTTTGATTCTGGAATCGTAATGTTTGCATAGTTTAAGATTTTGAGCCTGTCAACCTCCCTTGACCTCATTCTAACTGAATATGGCTTTGTGAAGTTTATTATCTCCTGATGTGGGCATCAACAGTATGGTACATAAGAGTTACCATTTGGAGCAAGCATTGGCTGTGGGGAGCAGGATGATCTCTCTCTCTCTCTCTCTCTCTCAGCGCCCCCTACCCCCCCTCTTAAGCCCCACACAGAAAGTGGGAAAAAATCCAGAGTTGTAGTCTTGTTTTACTTTTCATGTTTATGTTTTCTTCCCTCCTGACAACCAAAAGAAGTTTTGGTTATGCTGAACTTTTTGCTGTGTATTTGGTGTTTTATGTTTGACAGTTTCATTCTAGACAAGAAGATAGGTCTTGGCCAACCAAAACGAATTGAAAATGCAAAGATATTGGTGGCCAATACTGCTATGGACACTGATAAAGTGAAAATTTATGGAGCCCGAGTTCGTGTAGATTCCATGTCAAGAGTTGCTGAGATTGAAGCTGCTGAGAAGGAGAAGATGCGGGAGAAAGTGCAAAAGATCATAGCTCATGGCATTAACTGCTTCGTAAACCGCCAGCTGATATACAATTTTCCAGAGGAGCTATTTGCCGACGCAGGAATACTTGCAATTGAGCACGCGGATTTTGATGGGATTGAGCGCTTGGCTCTAGTTACTGGTGGAGATATTGCAAGTACTTTTGACAATCCTGAATCAGTTAAGCTTGGTCATTGCAAGTTGATTGAGGAAATTATGATTGGTGAGGATCGGTTGATCCACTTTTCTGGTGTAGAAATGGGGCAGGCATGCACCATTGTATTGAGAGGCGCTAGGTACATTATTTTGTAGCCTTCTGTTTTAATTCTCCTTATTTGTTTCTTTACATTACAAACATTGAGTGCTGTCACCAACCAATTTTTGTCACCACTCGACTAGATTTTTAAAATGCCAACTGTATGAAATAACAAAAGAGGTCCTTATTTGGAGTCCTTTTCGTGTCACTAGTTTTTTTTTTATTAATTTCTGGTGCTCATCTGCTGATTGATCAAATTTGTGCTCAGCGACACCTTGTGTTTATTTTGAGGTAATCTTGGTAGTTGATAGGTGATAGACTGATGGGTGATTTGATTGTTTTTCGTTTAGCGACTTAACTATGGTTGGAGTGGCTTGTTAATGCGGTCAAATTGTATTCGAGGAAGAGATGGAAGTAGTTTGCGTTGAGGGTTCAGTTATGAGATTAAGATGTTTTCCAATCTACTTCGGCATTTGACTGTGGAGCTGATATCGCAAGGGTTTCAATGATTTATTATGAAATTTGTTTGCTAGAATTTCGTCATCTTGTTGTAAAGGGCTGAAAAGCATATTTTCTTTTCAGCACTTGTTTAATCGGGCTTTGTCTGGCTCCTAATTTCCAGCCGTTATGTTTGGGTCATGCATTTAACCTTCCAATATCAAGCCCTTCCATTCTATCCCCTTCACCTATGGCATGCTGATGTTTTTGTGGCTCTCTTTCTTGGCAGCAATCACGTGCTTGATGAAGCTGAAAGGTCATTGCATGATGCCTTGTGTGTCCTTTCTCAGACTGTCAATGACAGTAGGGTTTTGCTTGGTGGTGGTTGGCCTGAGATGGTGATGGCAAAGGCAGTCGATGAGCTGGCCCGCAAGACTCCTGGGAAAAAATCTCTTGCTATTGAAGCTTTCTCCCGAGCACTCATTGCAATCCCAACAATCATTGCTGACAATGCTGGTCTGGATAGTGCTGACTTGGTTGCTCAGCTCCGAGCAGAGCACCACAAGGAAGGAAGCACTGCTGGAATTGACGTGATTACTGGTGCTGTAAGTGATGCTATTTGAATAGAAAGTTAGAGATTACTCATAGACCCTGTTTTTTCGGCTGTACTAATAGCAGAAGGATAGATAATCACATAGTAATATAGGACAACTGGACAAGGAAACTTATTCAATACCCCTCTCGTGATTAAAACTAGTATCCAAAGCGGGACTGGTTTCCTATTAAATTGCTAGTGAGGGAATTAACACTTTGCATCTGCCAAGGAACTATATATCACTTATTTCGTGTGATTTTCTTCCTAACCAAAAAGAAGAAACAAGAGATGGAGGGATAGAGTAACGGGGCCATAAGACAAGCGTATCACATTGCGCTATTTTGTGTGATTTATTTGTGCTATTCCCTGTTTACTTCAACTCTTTGAGCCTTTCTGCAGGTGGGAGATATGCAAGAGCGTGGGATCTCTGAAGCATTCAAAGTTAAGCAGGCGGTGTTGCTCTCTGCCACCGAGGCTGCTGAGATGATTCTTAGAGTTGATGAAATCATCACCTGTGCCCCACGTAAGAGAGAAGATAGAATGTGAGTTGAAAGACAGCTATTATGCCCATATCAGGACTTCTAGTTTGTAACGAATGCAATGGCTTCTCGGTTTATGTTACTCTGGGAATGTGTACTGTTTCGATGATGGGCCTGATGACGAATTTTGTACTACAGGGTTATGAAGCAATTTTGGGTTGCAAAATTTAGTTGTACGGGGTTGGTTTTCTTCCTTCTTTGGCAGTAGATGTTTGGGAGTTTTTGAGATGGATCAAACTATGGAAGTTATCTTTAATCTTGGATTGCCACGATATATTTCTTGGGAGAAATACTTCTTGCACCTACTTTGTGGCCGCGTGGTGCCAGTTTGGAATTTAGATCTAGGCCTTTTGGACGGTCAAGATGCATGGGCGGGCACTGCTTGGCTATATCCAACCGGCACCCAAGTTTTTCTCCTAAATTTCACGTAGCACTCTCACATAACCTTAAAAAACAGATAATGTACTTGTTTGAAAGTGTGCCTGCGTGCATGGTTGAGAATTTACGGTTAGGATTGCAACGCTTGATCTCTATGCGGTCTCGAAGTCTCGTACTCGAATTCTCTCAGTAACAGAAGCACTATTAGTTGGTCAAAGAAACGGGCCCTAGAGGAGTTTTAGCATCTATGTCAAAGAACACCAAACAAATGTTTGAAAACAGGAGACGTGAATATGCTATTTGCATTTACGTGGAGAAGTAAACAAAATTGTTTGAATTCGCATCTCTTTTAAAATCAAATGGTGTTAGGAAGACTTTTGTGTATACCTTTTTATAGCATTACACACGGCACTGACCGGTCTATTTAGGCACCACCTTATGTGTACGCACAAACAACAGCAAGAACAATACTCATCTTGTAATCCTCGATCGATAAGCTATGGGCTTGAAAGGACTGATCTAAAATTTAAGCACAACCTTATCATGTGGTCAATAAATAATTTTTTGTTCGAAAATCCTATTGGCAATATTTTATCAGTGATTGCTGCTTTTTTTTTTTGTTTCAAATTTATCAGTCATTTAGTTAAATTAGATTGGTTAATTTCATTGGTTGCTTGAACTGCCCTATAAGTCTCACAATAATTTACCAAACTTAGTTATATGGACCCTGTTTGAAGCTGATTAAAAAATATATAAAAAAGAATTTTGGGACAAGTCGGGTTAATTGGTTCTGGTAAGGCCAGGAGATGAATAGGAGGGAAGATAGTTTATAAAAATGCCTAGTGCCTAAAGGCAAGGGCAGCTACTAGTAGACTATAGAAGTCCTCTCCCAAATTCCAAGCGGTTGGTTCGGTAGTCAAGGCTTGAAATTTTGTGTTTTTTTTTATCTCATAGTTAAGGTTTCAGGTTTGATAACTTTTCATCATTAAAAGAAAAAAAAACTATTGGAATATTTATACCAAAAGTCCTTAAAGTTGTGTGTCAAATTCACCTCCTCAACATATTCAAAATAATTAATTACCAACAGTCATTTGCTACTTTACCGGATCGATCTTGATTCAAATGTATATGATCCCAAAAAAAAAAAAAAATTCTTGATTGAAATGTACATCATATAACTAATTCACAGATGGATGTGGATGGAGAATATAATAATTCATGATGAGCAAATCGGTTTGGAAACTGACCCGATCCGCCCAAAACCGATCCGTGGACATGCCTAACTAGATCAATCTTAATTAAAATGTATATGATACAAAAAATAAAATATATCTTGATTGAAATGTACATCATGTAATTAGTACACACTATGTCCCATTATGTTTGCTTTTTACAGGAGACTGTCACTTTGACCTTCAAAAATAAATTACTCGAAATAGTTTCTTGATTTTTTTTTTTTGCACTGTTCAAATGATTTCATAAATTACTTAGTTTTTGAGGTCAAAATGGTTGTACCGTAGTACAACTTCTGGTATGAAGCAAACAAAATGAGACGGAGAGTACTTACAAAGAAAATACAATAAAAATTCAAAATAGAGTTCTCTCTATTGCGTTCTGCCTGGAACATGATGAGTTCCATTCTGCGTCACATGACGGACCACATGAAAGATATCCTATGAGGAGATCTCCTCCTCTCTGATTTACCACGCCCGGTGCTTCCAATGTCACCCGGCCCCATCCAGAGTGAATTCCAAGGTTTAGCAGCAAAATTTGTCAACTTCCAGAGAATAACTGTATGTGATGAAGGCACCAGGGTAACTTCTACCCTCTAGTGACCGGGTCCGCTACGGCTTGGCCCAGAGTAAGCTCTGCTTGTTATGAAGCTCTTTATTGATGAAGGCAAAGATTGATGATCAACTAGAGGTCTCAAGCCCTGGACTGGACAAGAGTTAGAGAGGAAAAGAAGCAAAAAGAATATGCAAATGGCATTGAATACCAGTATCAAAGAACGGGACTTCATTTTTGTGTGGTTTCTTGGCTTAGAAAGCCTTGGTTGTGCTTATGAGAGGGATTGGAAGCTTGGAGGGGAGGTGGGGTTGGATACATTTGTATATGTATATATATAGTTGATAAAACAGGTAGGAGCTGATGTTAGGCAAGTTTGTTTGACCTTTTAATTTGGTATTGTAGGCTAGGTTCTGATACATTGGTTTCTCATGTGATGCAAAATGGGACATGCTATGTTCTGCGGAGTAATTTAAAGATAGGAATCGTTCATTCGTTATTATTTATTGATGCGAAAAATCAATTTATCGGACATCAATAAAGGTTTTGTGCAATCGTATTTTTTAAGAAAAATGAATGGTCAGATCATGACCGTACTTAAGAGATATACTAATGCGGATGATATTGGCAAAATGGATGATGTACATCATCGAGTGAGGCCATGGTGGATTGCATTTGCATGAGCATCTCCAAGAACGGGGGATGGTGTTCTCGCTTCGGGGATAGCATGGATGCTGCACTGATTACGACCGTCCGTGGTTGGCCATGGACGGCTCATATCTATTCGGTAGCGGACGGTTTAGATTTTTTTGGATAAGATGTGATCTGAGCCTTACATGATTGACCACAGACGGCCGTGATCAGCCATTATCCATGTTGTCCCGGCACCAACCCCGTGTCCGCACGTCGGGTGGTTTTTCAAGTGGTTGCACATCCACAAGCACTCATCGGGTGATTTTTCAACTGATTGCACGGTCACAAGAGCCCATCGAGTGAGTTTTCCACTGATTGCTTGTTCCCAAGCACCCTTTGCATGGTTTTTCTAACTGATTGCACAAAGTGAGATTGATTCGGTTGGAGGAAGATGAAAAGGGTTGGTTTGGGTGAATTGAAAAAAACTAGTTTTTGGGTGTCCATATTCAATTTTTTTTTTTTTTTTTGCATTTGTTGGTTTTGATCGATTTTTTGTGGTTTCTTAGCTTGTCTCCACGAGAGAAATATAAAAAGTATAAAATTATTAGCCAAATTTAAAGTTTTGTGAATAAAGACAAAAAATAATCTAAAAAAAATCGACCGAAAACCAAAAAATGCAAATTTTTTTTGAATAAGGACAACTAAAAAAACCAAAAAACCAATTTTCCCAATTCACTCAAACCAGGCCTTAGGAAAGTTGCTTTTTCAAGAAGTTGAATTTGGGGTTTGAAAACGTATAGCCCACTGTTTGAAAATCTGACATTGCTATTTGTAAATTATTGAATCCAAGTCAACGGTAGGGGGAAATAATACAATGAGTTTGGTGTGATTTTAGTTATTCTGCAGAATTTACTTTCTCATAAATTAATGAGTTTTATTATCTTTTACTATGAAAATAATATGATATTTGGTAGATCGATGAAGGCACGCATACGATGAAAATTTTGGTAAAAATAAAATTGGGTGATATAGACGGGTCATTTAGAACAAAGATGAGTTTAGATAGCTTTTGGTTAGAGAAATGATATTTACATTACAAAATTTCCCAATTGTTTTAGGCTATAAGCTTGGTTTGATTATCACTATCATAAATTTCATGTTTTCAACGTACGTGCATAGAGAATCACGATAAATTATGTCGTGTCACAAATGTGATGGCAATTGTGATAATTATCGGTGATATATAATAGGAAATGTTCACTCTCTTTTTACCCATTTGCACTCCTTATTTTGTCTTTATCAATGTGAAATCATTAAGTGCCCTTCATATGTAAAAAGTGAATGTAAAAGTAAAGATAGATTAATAATTTCACATGAATAATGACAAAAAAAAAAGGAGTGCATGAGGATAAAATGGTATTCCATCCGTCCCATTTTTATACTTCCTTAAGAAAAAACGTGTAATTTTCGGATACAAATTTTTTTTTTGGAATTTTTCACACCAAATTAAAGGACTAATCGAGATCTTTAATTTGGTGCGAAGAAACTTAAAAATCATGTACAAAAATACTTTATTTTTTTATCCGAAAATTAAACGTCTTTTCATTGGGAACTATCAAAATAGGACGACGGGAGTATATAATAGATGTTCGTTATCCTAAAGAATCAAGACTTTAGTCCAACGAAAATATCCATGGCTTCTATTTCTTGGAATTAAGATCTCCATCGGTGCTCGTTGTAATCTTGGATCTGGATTGCCCTTCACTATGGGGATTGGGTGTCCTCATCTAAGACTCCACGTGTCCCAAACCTTGTTGTTCGTTGTGAAGGGAGCATTAGGCTTGTGTTAGGATAGAGGCATTAGTCTTTCTTAATGTTTTACTGTATAATTCCTCTTCTTTGTATTTAGATGGAGATCTTTGTAAGTGTCGGATAGCATTTCTTGAATATAATGACGAGTTTCGGATCCAAAAAAATAACCATGGTTTCAAAAAAGGGAATTGATTTTCGTAATCTAGAAATTACTATCTGCAATACAAAAGTGTAGTGCAAAAACAAATTGCCTACACGGATTGATGTTTGCACTCTATTTTTGAAGTGCATATAGTAATTTGTGGAGTGCGAAAATCACTGTCCTTCGGAATATTGTTTGACATCTCTCCCCTGCTTCTACACCTAATGGTTAATGCTGACGGCATGATAATGAGTATTTCTTCCCTTTCCCTTAGCCAACCTACTACTGGGATATTTACCCCCAAAAAAACAAAAACAAAAGGCAAAAAATAACCTACTTCTGGGACACCCAACATTTTTTTCCTCACTGCGGGCATATTTTGTCAACACTTGTCCCCTAACATGGAGAACAGAAATCAAAGTATTTTCACATTTCAAGAGTAGCTCAATTTGAGTCACAAAATGCAACTACATGTGATTAGCAGTTTCCAAGGCACAAAACATGGAAACCCTTTTTCCCTGCCTTCTTTTCTGCGCCATATGTCAAAACACCCAATCTTGACAACGGGCTCTCCGTTCCAAGAAAGAATTGGGGAAAAATGTTACCATAAAAGGTGAGGATATGTCCCCACCAACGAAATGTTGTCCACCTTCATAATAAGTGAATTTTACAGTAAAAATTGAACAATCTCCGTACACAGTATTGTGGATGCAGATTTCACTTTTTGTTAATCCTTACAATACACTTTTTGTAAAAAATGCCTTCGTTAAGGTGAACCTTTGACATGGGCAGACCAAGCTTCCGGAAATATTCTGCGGGTTAAACTTTGATTTTTACAGATTTGGAGGCTATAGTAAGGTTGCTCACTACAGGCGTGTAGCGAACAGTCTGGACCGTCCAAAACAAAACGAAAGGTTGTGATTGCACATTACACGCCTGCAAGCCCCCCAAGTCCGATTTCACAACTCACAGCCATCCTTCCTAAATGAAGTTAAACTAGTGTTGTCACCTTTCAACTTGAGATCCTCATATTAACCTATTATTAGGTGGTGGTAGTGAATCAGAAACAGTACGAACCATTGACTAATTATACACGTGTCTCTCAACTTCAAGAAAATGGGTTTTGAGTAATTTTTATTTTTTTTCTGAATCAAATGAACCTAAAAATCGTTCAACAACTTCCAAGAGTTTGGGGATTTGAAAGCCCAGTTACAAACAGATGGACCGACATACGGTAACAAAAGCAGGAGCAGAGCAAACTTGATTAACAAGATTCAAAAGTTGCCCAGTCCTTACCTCTAGGGTCCCGGAATTAGTTGAGGTGCGCACAACCTGGCCCGGACATTTGGTTATAAAAAAGTCGGATTACATAAGCTTGCATCAAAATGGGAGAGCCCCTACACGCTAATTACAACAAACAGTAACCTATCATCTCTGCCCCACTCCTAAATACAAACCAGCATAACCTACTCGAAAAAAGGACTAGGGATCGCTTCAGAGGATAGAAAGCTCCCCTTTGCGCTGCTCCTGCAAAAAGACTTTCTACATCAGAAGGGGGGTCGTCTTGCTCCACCGCTAGACATGTTGCCACTGTGTTTCCCTCAAAGGGCATGGTTGATGGAGCTATTGCTTCGTTTGTGCATGCTCTTGCATTCCTCAATCAAGTTTCCGCGGGGATGATGACAAGCAGGGTTCTCTTTCACTAGATTAACCACTCCGAAAGAATTCATCACTATTTCAACGCGAGTAGGACTAGTCGAAGGATGTGACTGAGTCCCTTTTTCAAGTCTGCAAAGTACAGCTTCCATACGGGTGTAGTCATGAAGTTTCCATACTTGAGGCAGGAATGGTTCTGGGGCACAGCCAATACACAGATAATAAGAATACAAAGTCACTGCTAACTGATACAATGTAATGAGATCAGCATTCTGTTCTGCATCCATATCAATTTAGAACCGAATGCTAGCAAACCAGGACAAGCAGGGCATACATCCCATATAGACACAAGTAGCAAACTAAAAATCTTTGCCACTCACAATCCACAGCCCTTTTGATGATTTCACGGAGCTCACATGATTGGGCCCCCACCATGTAAGATTTGGGTGGTTGTGCTAAATCAAAGAAGAAGTTTTTATAAATTTCCAAAAACTTTTCATGAATTAGCAACTAAATATAGTGCCCTTCTTTTGAATCCAAAAACCCCAAAGAGTAATTAGAAGCGAACTGGAAATAGCACCATGGACAACAGGTAAAACATAGAAAACCATACCATCTCCATTCACAGCCAACAATTTTGATTTCATTGAGTCTGGATATTAACGGGAGGGTGAGCATGTCCATTAACTGTCAAAGTTGCCCAAGGTGACCAAATGTTCATCCACAGCCTTCCCATATTTCATTTACTCAAACCCAGAATCAACAAGCATACCTAATCCAAAACTCCATGAAGACTATTTGTACCTCCCATTAAATTCAAAAGGTATTGCCCTTGCACGAATCAATCACATTTAACACCAGCTGCTTTCTACTGAAGACACAAAACAAATAACAAAATCAAATAGAATAATTAGCCCGAGATAAGTGGATTGTATCGATAACAATGATATTACGAAACAGACACAAATCAAAAATGAAATCAGATAAACTATACACAGGTTTTCATACATAATCAAAAAAAGGTCCAGAGGGACAAGGGATCTATAGATGTTCCATTCAGCATTGAATTGCTTCAATGCACCGCTTATAGTTCTCAATATAAAATGTGAAATGGTACCAGAAATAAAATACAGGGATCGACCACCCACCCGGACTATTTCTTGATGTGTTGGAATCAAGGATTGCTAGAGGAATTTACCAAGGGAAACAGGAAAACCACCGAAATGAATTTTTTTATTCAATTTGTTTAAGTTTTCTTCCCCTTTTCGAGCCCTTTCACAGATCTATGATCCAAAACATATCCTTAAGTGACAGAAGTTAAAAAGTTCATGTCCTTTATAAGAGGGTATCATCTTTCAAATGATTCTTCTATCCACTTGAAATAGAAGGCAAAATTTACTTTAGTTAAAGGTAATTTGGAAGAGGGAGGGGGAGCAGGATATACGACAAGTAAAAGATTTACTAGTAACAGCCCTTGCATATATGGTCATGTGGTTAGAAAATATGTCAAACTAATGACACTGGGGCAAAATTAAAGCAGTATTGATCAAAAGTAGGAGAGTTGACTCCAACACTTATCCATTCAACAAAAGCAGATAAAACTTTTTCAAACCTTCCCCATGATCCCACCTAATCTTCGCATTGCAAGCAGAAACTGGGCACAAATGGAATAGAACACTAAGTGGATCGAACCAAATCATGTCTCGAATTGTACAATTCAGACACGAAACTTAACAAATTGATTGTTTTGTCCATCGAACCAAATCATGTGATATAGTCAGAATTATGACATTTATAATGGATCAAGACAACCAAAATGCATCGTCCAGCAAAGAACTAGGTGTCCCAAAACATACACAATGTGGGAAAACAAACAGTCATCCTTCATGTGTAGAAACATGTCACCTCCAGAGTTTCAACCAACAGAAGTCTAAACATAAAGTAAAGACGAGACACCGCCTAAAGAATTTTAGGTTGAAAGATCATAAATGAGCACATGAAACAGTAACATACTTGTACGTCTGATGCTCCCTAAACCCCAAAGAGTGATAGTCTCATCCACTGGCTGCCCTCTGTGGGTTCCTTCATCAAGAAATCAGTGTGTGCCAGCGTGTAGTAGTGATGAGATTAAAAGCACTAGTCATTCTCATCTTAAATATTTAAGCTTCCACCATAGCTTTCCCCAACAGATGCCTAATACATAGGAGTCACGCCATAAGATAATTACTCGGAAAAAAAATCAGACTAAGGAATAAAATATGACTAAAGCCCCAACCATCCAGAAAACACGAATACAGAACAGTATAAGTAGCTGAACAAACCTGAAGGTGAGGAAAGATAACATTGTAAACCTGAGAGAGAAGTTTTGACTTTGTAGTAAACCTGCCAGAACAGAACTACATTTCCATAAGCAGCTTAGCTAGACAAAAAGTAGATGCTCGGAAAATAATGGTAAGCATTGAATGACATTAAACAATAAGCTAGTCCACAGAAACCATCGAGGAAAGGTACTCAAAGGCCAATAGTCTAGAGTTTCAACATATGATCACCGAATTAAGAGTTTAAAGAGTCTGCAACTACCCAAAAAAGTGGTGTGTCCACATTCAAATAAGCATTGCTCGAACCGACATTTGCATAAATTCTTCCACATTGAAAATTTGATCTTGAAGCAAACAAATTTGAAGGATAACGTTAATAAAACTTGTCAAAATAGTAATTGCTGAAAAGTGAAAATGGCAATATAAAAAGAACGATCCTCATCCAAAGAGACTACCAATTACCAAACTCATGTGGGAAGGAAGACACATTGCATATTTAAGCACCTAAGGAAAGGAATGAATCAAGTGATGTGAGAACCTTGTTGGTGGTTGGTTTAAGGTTCTGGCAATATATAAAAAAATAATAAGAATAAATAAATAATAATAAAAAAAAAATCCCCTCCTTATGGAATCAAATGCCCTAGTCACTCTAGTGTCTCTCCCTTTCTTGCCTCTCCCTCTCTTTATCCCTTAATGCAAAAGGAAACTGCGTTTCATGTTTATTTTGTGATGCAGAAGAAGATATTTTTTAGCAGACTTTCATCATACCCGATTTGTCATTATATTCACACTATTACCTTTTAAGAAGACGAAAGCAAACATAGATCTCCTCAATATCTGTTTCTACTCTCAGTTTAATATACTGCTTGAGAAGATCGCACAAGCAACAAATAGCATCATCCCATCCATCATTACTTGCATCCACAAGAGGCTGAGATTCTGAAAAAGTGCATTGTAAGATTGCAGACAGACGACCAGTCGATCCTGATCTGTAATACATGTCCGCAAGAATTCGAAAGATATAGCAATTGCTATGTTTGAACATCGCAACCCATTCTGGTGGATTTCCAGCCCAAAGTTCTTTGCTTGAAACAGAAGCCTGATTTTCAGGAGACTTCAGACATAGTAGATCCTTAGCTTTGGATGGAGGATCCAAATTAATATCTGATACACATTCTGGCTGCCTATGTGCAGGAAGCAGCTGGAGTATGTCAACTCTCAACTCTTCAGGCAGCTGTTGTAGCACTGAGGTATCCACTTGACTTAGAGATGAAGGCATCAAATCAAGTTTATTAGGCACTTCAGTCGATATGCCCACATTTGAAGGTCCTGGCTGAATTTTGTCAACTGGATATTTTTCTTCCTAATATAAGCAACAGCAACGAATCAATAAAACATCATAAATGCTACAAGACTTTGACAGGGACCTCTTGCTAAGTTTATTGCACTAAGGTCGCAAATAAAGCACATTTTTCGTATGAATTTTTGAGCATGCAGCTTCTCCGGAAATGTTACATGAGAATTACAAGAGAAAAAATCCCCACATATATGAACTCGCACTATATAAAGAAGCAGACATAGAATCTATAGATTTGAAGGAAGCAAGAAGGCACAAAACCTATTGTTCAAGCAAATAAGATTTGAGAGCAGAGTGAGATGATACCTTACAAACCACACGATTTTCATTTACACAGGCTGGATCACAGCAAAAAGGTCCACCACCCTCCTTTAGTGCAACTAAATCACCAAAATGATGATGCATTGAAGGCACTGGTAAAAAGAGTGAAAGTTTCATTTGACAAGTATGTTAGAAACAATTACCTTGTACTCTTTCCTGTGCAACACTTTTCCCTTTCTTTTTCGACATCAAATTGATTAACTTCCCATCATAAATATCATTAATTTCTGAAAATAAATCTGGAGGAAGACTTTCTACGACTCCCAAATCAAGATCACCTAAAGCTGGCAGAGCAAAATCCTGGTTTAAAGGAGCTTCAAAGATCGATGGATTAGTCCCAATTTGAACTGAAGGTCCCATTAAATCCGTGCTGAAGCAACCCAGGCTTTCATCAATGTGTTGTTTATAATTTTCTGTAAAATGAAACAGTTTAAGGACAGAAATGTCATTTTAGTTTTGTAAATTCATCAAAAAATGCAGATGCATGAAAATGATTACAAAATCAACATTCTATACAACTCCAATCCTGAACATAGCACTCTTTGGCCAAAGTTAGGAGCAGTTAGATTGAAAAGTACCATGTTTATTTTGGCTCAAGGAAAAAAATTACCAGACAGACAGCATGCGTTAATGTATTCTCCTTGGACAGTAAAAAAAAAAAGTGTTACTGTTTAGAAGAACAGATCTAACAAGTTGGGGTACTCCGGTTATCTCAGTTACACATACTAAGAAGTTGTGAACCTCATCAGATTTGAAATTGGAGATGAAAAATATTATCAAACAAGCCAGCCTAGTCCATAAATATTATCAAACAAGCCAGCATGCATTACAGACATGTAGCAAGTTGGTCATATACAACTACTCCAGTAAGATTATTTTGGTATGCTACCAGCTCAGTAAGATTAACCAACACAAAAAGAACAAGATATGTAATCAACATGCAAGGATTTGACATCCAATAATCAAACAAGAAAATCTATGAGTTGTTCTAGAATTCACCATAAAGGGCCATGAAAGTTCCAGGGCTTCCTCTCCTTTCTTTCTCCCTCTATATTATCCTTTTGGTGTCAAGGCCCTAGTCAATCTACAAGAAGAAGAAGAAGAGAATTGGAAGGGAAACTTGGAGGCGCAGCCCTTAACAAACACACGAGGTGATCACATCTTGATCCTCTCTGATTGACACACTTAGAATCATATTTAGATCCTTCAAAACTCCAAAGTTAAAACTACAAAAGTAAAAAAAAAATGTCCTACTACTGACTAGTGACTACAATAACAAAGCAGCCGCCAATCTTTTCTTCAAACCACATTGCATCACATATCGTCCAAGTTTCAAACAAACTACTACTATAAAATGTGCATCAATTATTTGTGTTAATAAATGGCATGTTGTATTTCATTAATGGACTAGGATGTGATCTATGGAGCCACATTTTGAAGTATCATCTAAGTTGGTTCAACGGAAAATTGGTAGGAAGTATTGTTGGAAAAAAAAATTTCAAGACCATGCATATGCATCAATTAAACATTCTTCAAGTTTAAAATACTCTCAAAGAAAGGGCAAATGCCCCCGTAACCAGTTATATCACCTATGAGCACTTCGATTGTGGCACAAAATATATGATACGAATCCTTTTAGCTGTGGATTGTGGAATGAATAAAAGAAATGGCAACTTGCTTAATGAACGTACCACTCTCGTTAGTCTAATCAAATTAGTGTCCAAGTTACAAAATGGTATCAAGGCCAAGTCGTAGTGTCTCTTTCAATTCGTTCATCTACCCATCACCTACACATGCGACACGATTGGCCACAATGAGGAATGTTGAAGAATTATCCCATGTCAACTTTCTAAGTCACTCATGTTTGGTCCACATATTCAAACGCTTCTTTGCCTGCTGCCAATTGGTTCCAGGTTGGATCTCCAAATTCATACACTATAAGAACAAACGTACTTTTACATGACAAAGTCACAGACTTGAAAAAATATGCCATTGCCTTTAACAAACTTGAAAAAATATGCCATTGCCTTTAACAAACTCAAGTGATGATGAGAAAGCTTTTTTTTATTTCCAACCAAGAAAACAAAATCACATGGTTCTACTTCTTAATGTCTGGGTCCTAGTTCATCACGTGTTGGGCAACCTTTACCAACATAAACATTAGGATAATAAACATTTTTTGCACCCTCTTTCCTTGCTCATGTCTCATTTACAAGTTTCTAAACTGGCAAATGAAGGAAAGTACTCAAGTTTCTAAATGACAGTCGCAATAGAATACTTTTCATGAATTATAGTCACATTAATCACTACAACAATAACAAAACCCATTAAGTCCCCAATAATTGGGGGTATGGGCGGGGGATGGATAGGAGACAGACCTAACCTTTGGCAATAAATGCACAAAGTGGCTGCTCCCAGAATACTATGATGCACGGACACAGAAACGGACACGGACACAGACACGGACACGGACACGGGGACACGGCAATTCTAAAAAAATGGGGACACGGACACGGCGGGGGACACGCCACGTGTATATATATATATATATATATATTTATTTAATTATATATTTATTTACATATATACATACACAAAATATATTTTAAAACATTTAGGGGACAAATTGAAATTTTTTGAAACTTTTAAGGGTAAAATTGAAATTTTTTAAAACTTTAAATTTCAATTTTACCCCTGAAAGTTTAAAAAAATCAATTTGACCCCTAAAAGTTTTAAAATATTTCAATTTGACCCCGCCGTGTCCCCCCGTGTCCCCATCCAAAAAAGCACTACAGCCGTGTCCCATGCCACGTGGCGTGTCGGGACAAGTGTCCCGCTGTGTCCCCGTGTCGGGACACTGCGATACGGGGTCCCGGAGAAGTGTCGGTGCTTCATAGCCAGAATACCATTGAAACAGATGGATTGGAGACAGACCTAACCTTTGGCAATGAATGCACAAAGTGGCTGCTCACAGAATACCACTGAAACAGTGGTCCCCCTATACCGCCGCATTTGCTGAAGAATCATGCCCTCAAATCAAAGCCAAAAGGCATTAGAGAGGGCAGACCCAAGAATCATTTTGATTTATGTGCACATTACCACGCTTCTTTCATTCAGCATCCAGAGCATTGGCATTGCACAAAGTCACATTAATCACTGCTCGAATTTTAGCACGACAGTGTCAACCAAAGCGAAGTTAGGAACACAACAATCCATTGTTGGTAAGCATATCTTTCCAGAAAATTGAAATTCAAGAATACCTCCACTTGCACTCTCTTTGGCTGGAGAACCAATTTCACGTTGCTGTTTGCTACTTGCTGAGGCAGATGCGAGCCAAGAACGGATTGAATTCCTTTCATGCCCTGTGAATCCAAAAGTCAAAGATCATTTTGACATTCAAATAAACCAACGAAAAATCAGAGGGTGCAGGTTATACTGTCAAGAAAAATCTAGTCCGGACACAAACTACACAAAACAATGGCCAACATGATTCTTGTAGGATATTAAGTAGTCTGGCAAGAGCTATGTTGCATTGTCTACTCAAACAGATCAAGTACCCATGTCGGAGACTTGAAACGTTGATAAAGGTATGGCCTGCCTAGGATATGTTTAACACTGTCCTCTATGTAAATATTTCTCGTATTTTCATCCAAGTGGAGACTTGAGCTGAATGTTTTTTCACGACTAGCCTCAGGCATGTGGTTTGTACATGCTCAATACTGGTCACTGTATAACCAAAAAAAAAAAAAGTTTTGAAGAAGATATCAATGGAAATATTGTACGTTTGATTTTGTGAAAAAACTATCACAATTTTTGTTATTACTAAGGTCAATTCCCTCGTTAATGTTGGCAGCCATTACCAGATTTGTCATGTTCCTTTTTGCTCAGCAAATATTTTACATTCTCCAATATTCTCTGTTACTACGTTTTGTGTCACAAATTTACATCGCCTCCAATATAATAAATAGATTATCAAATCTTGATGTTACACTTATATTGTATGTCGGTTACCTACCACATCGATTTGTATGCCAGTATTTTTTTATCTTCACTTCAATCTAAGTCAGCTATACAATCATTCCTTTGTGGTAGGTTTCAAATTAAATTTGGTGGGCCCAATCTTGTTATACAAAATTTAATTTGTATCTTAAGTTTATTGTTATGTGTCCCACAAAGCTTGATTGCATGTATTCTAATTAAATGTGGTGGGTCCAAGTATTATGCTGCCAATTTAACAAATAATAGCGGCAGGTCCCACACAGCCCACCTCATTTTATGAGGGAGAGGGCATAATAGTCTTTTGGAACAAAATTCTGCATATGGGTCTTTTTATACTGTTCTAATTAAGTTAGGAAGTAGAGGGAAAAAAAGTCATTTAAGTTCATCCAGGGGAAACACGGCCAACTGCTTTTATAGATGAGTACTAGATAAGTTGCATAATCCATTTTAAACTGAAAGCAATTTAGCCTTGTGAAAATAGGATCTCTTTTCTGAACTCTGCCACCCTTCAAGTAGTTCCCCTTGATATGGACCCATAGCCAGCACAAGTACTCAAGTCCATGTACAACAGGATAAGAGGAAACTCATTATAAACAAGAAGAGAAGCGGAAAAAACCTAGCTTAGCAGTATCTACACTTTCAAGCTTTGAAACCTGCAAGCCCATGCCACGGATATCCTTGACATCTGTGAAGAAAATAGACCAAATTTGACATCACATTACTCAGCGTATCAGTCTACCATACCATATTTTAGCAAGCTATTTCGCAGACAATGCTATATCAATTGTAATGTTGCAAAGGAAATAGAACGCTAAACCAAGAAAACAGCATTGCACCCACAAACCTTTGAATGAAAGAATGAGTAACGAGTCTGACGACAGATTTTCATACTTCAAAGTAAGTGTGATTCATTTTCCTCCCCTGAACCACACTCCTAAACTACCTAGTAACATGACGAAATCCAGAAACCGACAAAAATGTTTGGAAGTATCTGCATAAAGTGGCAACTCTTAGTCTTGGCGAACATTTTCACCTGTGGATTATTGCAGTAACAAGTCTATAAAAATCATAGTCAATTCTTAGTAGACATAAACCCATCATTCCATTTCTAGAAGAATACTACAAACAAAAAAGGACTATTGAGTTGGCATTCCAACAATCTGTTACTCTGGTTGCCTGCACAAATCATTCACAATATGGCAAGAATTTAATTAACTCAAAAGATGATATAATACTTGCAGTATCAGTTTGGTAGGTGATTCTCCCACCATGCCAATGAGTAATTGCATACACTGAATATTATTCCTAACAATATAGACCAACACAAAGAATGTCTTACAAAATACAAGTGGCTAGGGGACAGCTGCAATATCAACACATATGGTTCTCCTCCCCCTCACCCATTGTACGAATCAAAACCAACATTTTCATCACAACATCATAATGGTCCATCAATTTGACAACTCAAATAAGAATCTAATATTAGCACCGTGGATATTGACTAGGTCCATGGTTAATCTAAAACTCAGATGAGTGATGAGTCTCCTTCTCTACACAATTTACAAAACCAACTATTTCATCAAAATGGTCCAAACATACTGAAGGAGAAAGATCAAGAGTTCAAGCCGAATTACCTATATGAAATGACCCAAAGAGCTGTGTGGTTATTCTTCGGATTATATCCACATCATCGGTAGCCATTGGAACCTGTAATTTTGCCAATAAGCTTACAATCTAGAAAGCCAAATCCAAAACACATTGAGGACTAAGGAAAACTCAAGGCCGTTTGTTTGACTGGACAATGGTGAAGGAATTTATAACCTCATAGGATATGTAATCCCATTGGCCTAATAGTGATGGGATTAATAATACCGCAGGTCCACATCCCATAAGGTTTTTATGGGATTTCATAGCCAAGGGATATCTAGATGGATTTCTAGTCAGAACAGAATTATTTCCAATAAAATACGATATGTGGTAACCTCAGATTTCTAGTCCAATCTGATGCTCAAATCCAGTCAAACAAACGGGACCCTTAATGGACATTGTTCATCACTACCGTCATGGAGTGGCTCAAGTTCTCACAGTCTCCACAGCCCATATACTTCACTGGCTCCTCAGCATCATTTCTCCTCTTCTTTATCTAGATAAATGTATGAATTGACCAGAGTAGGTATTCACTTTTGCACAAGAGTTAATATCTAAGAAACAAGATAATACAACAACAATAACAATAACATAACCCATTTAGTCCCCAATAATTGGGGGTATGGGCGGGGGATGGATAGGAGACAGACCTAACCTTTGGCAATAAATGCACAAAGTGGCTGCTCCCAGAATACCACTGAAACAGATGGATTGGAGACAGACCTAACTCTGGCAATAATATAAGAAACAAGATAATATATATGTAAAATGTAATCCATCCGTTCCATTTTGTGTGTCCATCTATCCAAGATGGAATGTTCCAAAGTACCTGTCCACCTTGAAAACCCGAAGCATAAGACTTCTTAGTTTACCAATATGATCCCTTACCAATGTTATGAATTATAAAAATGGAGATAAAGGGAAGTGTTGGAAATCCATAGCCTTCGACTTGCATTACTGTGTATTAAATGCTTGCCCTAATGTCAGAAGGAACTCCCAAAAGGGACCAACACAAATGGGACCGAAGAGTAACTAACTTTTGTAATTTGTTGCATGCACTCGATCCAGGTGGCAGGTATGAATATGGAGTCTTGCGTGTGTTGGGACGTCAACCCCCCTGAACCCCAAATGTTAGGATATAGATTTTACTATCCAAAAGTTGGGGACACGTATGCGGTCATCTCTCGTACATTTCAACAAAATAAAGTTATTGAAATTCTATGGTGTTGTCAGCACTTAGAAAAGTACAAAACATGCGTGCAACTCAGTGGGAAGTGAGGTGGTTTCCAGTTCCCAACAATGCAAGAAGAAGCAAATTCTCATCGACTATTTGAAAGTAGATCCATGTCCAATTCGCAAACTGGGTTGGACCAAATTCCCATACCCTAATCGCCATACCTGTTGACATAGGTAATTGTGGCAAACGGAAGAGTCATTGACTCATTGCAACACTGCTTAGACATAATATTACTACAAGGCACTAAAGATCAGCAAATTATCCTAATGTCCTTAATGCAGTAGCCAGATGGACAGCACCTTAAGGGTAAAAGTACGTCCTTCCACTGCACATCCCTGCAAACGCAATGAGACCTCCTTGGAAAGGTTCATGAGAAAATGCTGGCACTGAAATAACAAAGTATTAGTTGTTTCACCCAGTTAAACCAGGGAAAGGAACAATAGATGTCTTTATAACCCATTGGAAATACAAACATCTTTCATATCATTGAACCGCACACCCCAGTTTACTTCAGCGCCAACAGACTTGCTTTCCTGCCAACAACAATGAAGAAAATAAACTGATGACGGAACATGTCTACCTGTTACTTCATACCAAGTTAGAGAAGATGCAGTTTAATGAAGGGAGGTGCAATCTATGTAACAGAGCTTATCTTCCGATCCAAAAGCATACAAAAGTATAATCACCTTGTTCACTTCACATTTCCAAAAAAATTCTTTCCCCATCTCTCATCTCTCCAATCATTAATCACATTTCTCTCTCTACTCATACCCCTCTCTCCAATCATTATTCTCATTTCTCTCTCTATCTCTCTCCAATTATTACACCTCTCTCTAATTATTAGTTTATTATTTTTTCCAAAAACCCATCCAAACACTATCTCAAAAATATTTCTAAAAATATTCTTCTCAAAACTCTAAACCAAACAATATGTTGCACAACAACCACCATAAAATGCAGTTTTATATCGAACTAATCAATCTGAAAGTATTGTGGATGACATTGGAGACTGATCATTGTCATGACTATCTAAACCTGTCGACTTCAACAATTTTCCCTGCTGTTACAATTAAAAGAATTTACGAGGCTTCTTTCCAAAATGAAACTCCCTAAAACCGGTTTCACATTGTCCACCTACATACCTCAACCTAATCATTTATCTTGGCTGGTAAACAGCTTTGTCAGAGATAAGATATAGAGTAAGACCAAGTAATTGTTCAATTACAAGGATAATGAAACCCCCAAACTAAAGTGAAGTGTTAATTTTTGCATTTTGACTTAAAACAGAATTCAAACTTCAAATAAAATCATTAACTATTGACATGATAATCAAACATCATTTCAGTATCAATCCACAAATGGACAGAGAAAAGATTGATATGTTCCCTGATGGCTGATGGGTCGATCATTTTTCTGCATGAATTTGGATACTGTGAAACAAAGATAGGCAGCATTGAACATGGGATCTGGGGTACATGAGGTGAACGAAAATATTGTTTGATGTTTACAATGTGCTTTGCTAGCTAAAAAAAAAAAAACCACGTTGTTTGCCAAACCTGAATTACTCCAACCACCCGATTATCAACCCCTCTACTATAATTCCACAGCATATCACCAGTTTTAACTCCAAATTCCTTTTGAAGAGATTCCTGGAAAGACCAAGAAGGGGTGCATAGTAAGATTACTTTTAAAGTTGAATAGCATAGCATACTGAAGGAAATTAGAAACTGATTTCTGCATTTCAATGTAAAGAGAACCCTACACCAATAGCCTGCACTGTCAAGCAGGTATTGGACATGCGACCAAGGTCATATGAGATTAGAAAACCTCACACGCATATACTTATAAATGGAGTAGTTGAGACCAAATCATCATAGCCACAAAATCATCAACCAGCTATACACATACATCACAAAGGATAAAAAACTTCATGATGGCTAAATCGTAGGAGAGGCTAACCAAATCGGCAAGGGTGATACGACAGTAATCAGAGAGTGGTTGTTTAACCTGGTAAGTGGTGACCGTGACGCTACTCTGTATATTCCGCACTAGTGTATGTAAAATATTCTGTCAGTTCTGGGGGAAATCCTGCTTTGGCCATAAAGATGTACTATGTGAAATGTCGATTTTTTTTTCCCTTTTTCAGGACACATAATAGAATTCAACATTGTTAAGTATAACCAGAAACACTGAGGAGGGAGGTTCGAGTAATTTTGAAAACTACAAGGGAGGTCTCTGCAATGTGGCAAACCTCAGGGAGATTGGTATACCAACCCAATGTTCTAATAGTGGCTATGCGCTAATCGGGTGGAAGAGAACCACCTGGCTGATTAGTCAGGGACTAGATATTAATCGGTTTTCCTATTTTTCTGAAAACTATCTCCCCACCTTCCCAAAGTTTGAGTGAGCAGTGGCATAAGACCAGGAAGAAAAGAATTAAGACTAAAGTAACAACTAAAATGTAACGAGTAACAAATAAATAGTCAAATACAGTGTTCAATGTTCAAAACAAAATAAATTAAGCACTTAACACATAAGTCTATATATCATATACTCCATTTTTTGTGATAATAACACTTAACCCTCTACATTTCATAAAAGTACACATGAAATCTTAAAACTTACAAAAAATACAAAATATACCACCAACTAATCACCGTCTAGCAGACTAGTCACCACTAAGCAAATCAAGCCTGACTAATTCCCAAATAATGTCAAAATGCCTAAACAACGCCTAGACCTGAAAATCTAGGCGCTGGTGGCCACCTAGGCCGACTTTTAGAACACTGTACCTATCCCTGATTTCATTGATGGGTTTGATTTTCTATTTTGAAGAAAAGGTAAAGGCTGTATTTGAATTCAAGTACCAAATGCACCAAATGTAATCTGTTATAACTTCAACTTGTCATCTATTGTAAGTCGAACTACAGCTGGATAATCAAGACCTTGTTCGCTTTGGTTTTCAAGAACCAATCCTTCTCTCTCGGCACAGTCTCCAATAAGTTTCCTCTTACTTTGATTTCTCCTTGTATCTATCTCCACTCATTACCCAAAAGACTGACCTCAAAAACTAACTAAACAAACTCCAAATGAATTTGCAAAACTCTGGAAAGATAATTAGGCGCACAACTAAGACCAAATGCCAGAGATATCAAAGAGTGAACTTTTTTATGGTAAGCCAAATATTCATGAGAGCAATTAAGGGGGTGGCATGGACTTGATGTAGACAAGCCTACAGTAAACATAGTCTATAACCAATAAAAGACTGGATACATTTTGAATAGGGGTTCTCAATACCTTCCAATTCGTGCTTTCAAAATTCACAATTTTGGCCAGGAATGTGCACCTTATTTGCATTAGAAATTTGGCGGTGCAACCTTTGATATAGCTAATTAAGGCACTTAGGTATTGAAACTTTATATCATTCTATGTAGAACGCGCCTTCAGCTAACCCTCTCGTTTCCAAGGTGAAACTCCAGGGATATGCACAACCCCACGCATTGCTTAGTGGCTTCCTATGAGAGGGAGAGAGCTAAGGGCAAGACAAATGAGAAGGAAAGCAAATCCCCATATAATTTTGGTAGAGTTCAAGAGAGCAGAGCAGAAACTAGAACAATATGGGACAACCGCTCATCCAACAAGAATTAATTTAACCATTCCTTTGCCGTTTAAGATTGCAATTGTTCAGCATTTCCGAAGCTGAAAGGAAAAATGTACTTCCATGAGAAACAAGGAAACAAATAGGAAACACAAAAGTAGAGCATGATGCATGTACCCAGCATACAGATTCAGACAGTTACTGGAACAAATTTTTCCTGAGATAAAAAGATAAATCCATAGCATGGTGGAAGAAAATATAGCAACTTACAAGCAATTTTGAGTGTTTGAGCAAATTTCTCAAACAAAAGAGAGAATGTTTTTGGAAAAATAGTACTAGAAAACCTTGGGAATCATGCGTAGCTGGCCACATGTTTGAATTTGTTTCCTTTTCAGCTTCTCCTCTAAAACACGCCCAATTCCTGGAAGCGACTTAATTGGGAGTTCATTCAAGTAATCATCCACCTGGAACACCAAAAGCACTTGTAACACATGTAGTCAAATAATCAAATTAACAACAGTCAGCAAGAAGTTCCTTATTTTCAGAAGTGATGCTCAGTACAAGTTTTCAAAGTATACTTCCGCATCCCACAAAAATTTTAAGAGGTAAACTCAATTAAAATTGTTGTTCACACGAGGAAAAGCTTCAACAACATGAAACCGACTTCCATGTGCATGTTAAGCTGAGTTACTCACCAGGATATATCCAACTACATCTCAAGCAGAATTATGAATAGACAAATAGAACCACAATTTTGAAGTATTATTTTAAATAGCTACAACATAAAGTCCTGAGAGAACTTGGCCATAAGAAAGTCGAAACTAGTACTAGATGCCATTGCATACATGTTAATTATTTTTTTGCTTTTTCTTGGGGTGTTAATTCCACCTCTAAGAAGCATTGCTTGTCAAAGGACTCGGGTCACCATAGACAACATCCAATGGAACTTCTGATTCCAAACAAACAACAACACAGATACTGAACATCGGCTAAAACATACCTTCTCAGAAGGGATGCAGCATTGACCATTTGGTTTAGCAACTTTTGTGGCAAGGCGAGCCATCAGCAAATTCCCAGAGATTCCAGCACTTGCGGTGCATCCTGTAGTTTCAAATATCTCTTTTCTAATTACTGAAGCTAAAAACTGAGGATCTTCCACTTCTGAGCCTATGACTTCTATAAATGCTTCATCACAGCTCACAGCCTGTTTTTAATAAACTTGCAAATTTAGAAAGTAAATAGCCTGAAAAGTGATTACATTTTTACTCATACACTTCCACTAGCTGACCTGAATTCTGTTGCAATGTTTATGCAGGATGTCATAGAGCTGATCAGCAACCTGTACAATATCCAAGAGACCCCGTCACTCCAAGGAACCCACATGATAAAACAACATGCAAGACGAGATGGAAAAAACATAGCATCGAGCATATCGCTTTACTAAATTTTAATGGTGAATATTTACCTCCTCATAAGCTTCAAAGTCGTAAGGGAAAATAGTAAGGTGAGGACAAAGTGCCTTCGCATCTCTGACAAATATTCCCGCCCGTACTCCTGAGAAAACATAAACTATTACACAGGAAGACAAATCCCCAGCATAAATAAGACAGCTAAGCCTCCGTTTGGATAGATCTGGATTTCAAACGAATGGAGTGGATGGTTGATTCTTAAAAAAAAGTATGTTATTGGAGGCTTGTGAAGCTAGTAGAATGGCTTATTGATATAAGATGTATCCCCATGTTCCAATCTTTCCATTTTTTTACCCATTTATTGGGTAGAGCAAAGCGTCAATGGCGCACGAAGCATGTGTGAAATGGACACGAAGAAAAAAAAGTGGGGAAGATCAGAGTTATCAGCAACTTGATCAGCTTAAGGAGCAGCATTGCAGGTTTGTGAAGACATATTATTGCCGGTATTCAAGCCCGACCCTGTGTTTCGCGAGGTCCCAGGCCTATTCTCAATTTGAGGCCCTTCAGATACATATATATATGTATATATAATAATAATAAATTCTACAAGAAGGGGCCCCAAAAACCGGGGGGCCCCAGGCCTGGGCCTCCCGAGCCTGCCCACAGGGTCGGGCCTGCCGGTATTTAAAATCTTTACTGAACTATGACTGGCCATAATAGTAGCAAGTAAACGTATTCCTGAGCTTAATGCGCGGAACTAGATTAGTGATGTTTTATGGAGGCCTATATCATTACAATCCTTAACACCAAGGATTCGAAACCACTCCTAATAAATGGGTTTCAAGCCCATATAAATAGAGCACTCAAACTCAATATTGAAATACCTATGCATATGAGCATATCAAATGTAAGTTTAAGATGTTCTCATTGTTAAAATCCATTCATTTGAAATACTTAAATTCCCGAACGGAACCAAATTTAAGCATAGCTTATGTGGCACAAAACTAACCATAATCTCTAGCAGGGTAGTTTGCAGACGAAATTTCAGCAGTTCCTCGTGGATTGTCAGAATGGCACACGGCCACAGGCTTATCCCGTAATTCCGGATGATTCCTGATGACCACTGAGACAAAGAAACAATCCTGGAAACAACATATTGCAAACAAGTAATGCTTCTGAGGACCAAATAAGTGTTACAGGAGACTTACATCTCCAATTGCGATATCTAGAGAGTACTCAAAAATAAACATCAAAGTAGACAAATCGTCCAGGGGAAAGGAATAAAAATGGGTAAACCATCATATAGCATTTAAAGTCCTGAATGTACAGATTACCATGTCCACATGGATAACAGAAGTCCTCTGAGTGGAAGCATTGACAATAGAACTGCTGTATTTAGAGCTGGGAAAACGCTTACGGTAACGACTTCTCCAAGTACCTATGAAGTGTAACCTAGATTTCTGTAAAAACAAAACTCACAAGGATATAAAACCATGGGAGCATATTTAGTGAATCTAATAAAATGAATGTGACCAGAATGGATGTTATAGAGCGAAACAATAAAATAGTATGGCATTTTTATATGAAGAAATACAATGAGCAACAGCCTCAGATTATGTGCAACAAGAATTCCAAACGAATTGCTACAGTGATAAAAGTACTTGTAGATCATGGAAATGAAATCAAATATTGAAAAATTTCATAGCAACAGCTTAACATGAAAGAGAGAATCCCAGACAGAATATGGAATGAAATTCCAGAGAGTTACTCGTGGAAATCCACAAGATTTCTGTTTGGAATTACTAAAAACTCCAAAACATGTGATATCTATACTGAAAGAATTCAACCAATTCAAACACACTAAATTATGGAACTGGTTCAAAATCATAACAATGATAAACAACTTGGACATGTTTGGCATGCTAACCCAAAACCAATTCGTGAACTATTGGGCAAATATGCCATCCGAGTCCTACCAGCTGATACGCCACTGTCAGACATCTGAAATGTCACACATCAGCTTGGTGTGCATGAGTGGTGTACCCATAGTTTTTCCTTACTTGATTAGTCCATAAAGAGGAACCAATTGCATTTAACTTGCTCTTACCTTAAAATAATTTTCCACAAAATTTGGGTCAACGAGAGTTGAATGATGCCGTTTAGACGGACCAGTAATTGCTGAACTTGTTGACTTTTTGGCATTGTCACTGACAACTGAAGCAGAAGGTGGACAAGGGATAGGTTGATCTAGTTCATCAACACTGCCCTTGTCTAACATTAGACAATTACTTGGTTCAGCCAAATTCCCTTCACTATATTTTCCATCATGGCATCTCACTTCCCCACTTCTTACTGATGTGCTATTTCCATGCACACTGTCATCCCAGTCTCTACTGCAAGGCTTTGAGTGATCCGTGTATCCACAAGGTCCAGACGAATCATCATCATTAATTGTGCCACCTTTCAATGATGGATCCTTAATTTCAGAGTTTTCTTGACCAGTAACATAATTAGTCAAACCGACTGAGACTGCGCTGCTTTTCAAAGCAAAAAAGGATGATAGCTTTGGTTGGTTATGAGTTGCATCAGCAACCTGACCAAGCTGATAAGGAACCCCTGAAAACAACATAATATCACATGGGTTTGATATCACTCAATCCATGAATAAGTAAATCGATAAGACTAGAATCAATGGAAATGTTAGGGGGAGAGGAAGACCTAAATTAATTTGGGATGTGATTGTAAAAAAGAATATGAAATTCGTAAATTTAATGCATTCTATGGCCCTTGACAAAGCATAATGACCAATAAGGATTCACATAACATGCAAAGTTCCGAACATGTACCCTTACACTCGAGCACTGAAAACTCATAAGGAAGCAGAGCAAAACAAAAGGAAACAAAGCCTTAAAACAAACCAAACCAAAGCAAGCCTTATGTCCCAATCAATTGGGGTCGGCTACATGAATCCTTTTTCTCCATTGAGCTCTATCTCCATTGAGCTCTGTCAAGTGCTGCTTCATCGCTTAAACCTTGCGTACTACCGCATCTAATGTCAATTTGGGTCTTCCCCTCCCTTGTGCGTTTCTACCCAAAGCCTTAAAACAACCTCCATAAAAAAATCTTCCTTGGAAAGAATTCTCTCTACATGAAGTCCTCTGCCACTTACACTCAACCACAGCCTTTTGATATACATAGTTCATGCTTCAAGGAAAACACTGGCATATTAAAATTGACCGAAGTAGGAAATTGATTGCTAGGAAACAAACAGATAAAACTTTTATTGGCTTTCTTCATGAAACACTGTCTATCAACTTGATTTGTCTTTCCTCATTCTAAATTAGCACAAACAAAAAAGTCAAGCCAAGCAGAAAACTTACAACTTAAAAGTTTATTAGCACCAACAGAATCCAACAGCCATGCAGGTTTCACTACAGGGAGCCCAGCACTAAAAGACCTGAGGAAAGACACCGACAATCAGTATTATAAGAGTTAAAGAAACGCTGGTTCACAGTTTTTAGGTCTAACTTAACCTTGCAATGCAAACCTCAAGTTCTTAATTTTACTGTCAGGAAGGTTGCTGCAGATGATATGAGTAACACGATGCCTCGAAAAATAATTCTCAAAACGTCCTCCATGCTTCAGCATGTACCCTTTCAGCTCCTGTCATGATTTGAAGGAGTAACATTGAATAAATATGCATGCATACATTACAGAGATTTAAGGGCATCAGTATGTCTCATTGCACATAAGAATTTGGTTTTCTGTTTATTACATCACAGTTCCTTGGCAACAGTAAAAAGCATTCAACATGAATTACTAAAGTCCATCAAAACCTGGCTCGAGGGAACTGTAAATCCGTCAACAAAAATAGAAACCCCTTGAAAAATAGGCTTCCCGTTGCTTGAACCACTGTTAGAAGAACTCGTAGCTTCAGCTTCAAACTGCTCCTGTAATTTCTGATTCTTCACTGCCATGTAACTGAACCAAAATGTCGCAAACCCTCAACGTATATTCAAAATCTCATCATGAATGCAGTTCTCTAATTCACTCAACAATTAAGTAAATCAACTATGAGTACAATCAAATTGCAACCAAAAAAAATTTACTTAGGTAAATAAAGACACAGCATATCATCCTCCTCTATGCAAATTCAACCATGTTCATTAAATCAATTGTGGTAAGATGTCTAAATCCCGAAATGCAACTATAAACCCCAAAAATTCGTCAAAAGACTCTTTCATTAGGGTCTTGCTAACAACTGCCAAACCTACATGGTACATAATACGCACATAATGCTAAACAAGTTAGAATTTCAATACAAATCTCACCAGTATCAATACACTCTTACGGATATCAAAACACTTTTTTCAGATATCCACCGACATTTTAAACATTATTCACCATTAGCTGTGGGATTTTCCATAGGGTCTTGCTAACTACCAACTACTAGATGGTGGATAATACGTATATAATAGCAGACAAGTTAAAAATTTGACGTAAGTCTCATGATATCAATACAATTTACAAATATCAAAACAATTTTTTAGATATCAATACACTTTTTACCCATTATCCACCGCCCTTGGGGCTGTGGTAAATGTAAAGCTGAAAAGGCCGCGCCTTGTAGTTTTGTTAATGTTCCCGTTCTACTCAGTGATCTCACTTATGTCACATAGAGAAACATATACATAAACATAAGTATACACATACATACATATATATATATATGGGGGAGAGAGAGAGAGAGAGAGAGAGAGAGAGAGAGAGAGAGGACCTGCCAAAATCGGAGAAAGGGGAATTACGGAAGGAGGAGCGAGAGGCAGAGCGAGAATTGGATCCCCAAGCCATGCCTAGGGTTTTCTGTGTAGTCTTCTTCTTCTTACTATTGTCACTACTGTTACTATTGCCAGAACGATTTGACGAGATTGAATTGAAGCTTCTCTTGGATTTGGAACCAGAGTCCGCAGAGCGAGACGAGTTGAAGCTCATTCTAGCCCGTCGCAATAGAACCGAACAAATGCTGATGAAGATTTCAGATTTCTCTTCGAGGATTTTTCTAGGCGGTGAAGAACGAAAATTGCTGAGGAAGTTTGAATTTCATGGGATTTTTCAATGCAATTTCCCCCACAACCGACTGATAACCGCCCCGCCCTACCCATTTTGAGTCGGATATTACCCGATTTTTCCCCCAACGGGATCGGGTACGGTAGCAGTTAAAAAAAACCCCACCAACCCAAATAACTGTATCCGGCCAATTCCAAATTGTATGCTACTCCCTCTCTCACAAATTGCTTCTTTTTTAGGAATCCGTGCATTTTGCGGGTAAAAAAATATAGTACTGTAATGTTTAAGCATTCTTTTCTTTTCAAAATTTTTTACACCAACTTAAACATCTCATTGAGTAGAAAAAATTGGTGTAAATTTTCTAATTAACTAATTTTCATAAACACATCATTTTGTGTGTGCTAAATACAACTTTTTCAAAAAGCACAAACAATTTGGGACATAGGGAGTATATACTAACGAATGATGCATGCCTGAAGCTACCCGACCGAACAAAATTATCTTATAATAATTGAATGACATTAGAGGTTGTTTCACTACCAACTGACTTTAGATGCAGTAGTACGCAAAAATCTAAGTATACTGGGTTTAAGCGATGAAGTAGCATTTGACAGAGCTCAATGGAGAAAAATGATTCATGTAGCCGACCCCAATTAATTGGGACATAAGACTTGGTTTGGTTTGATTTGGTTTAGTTTTGCATTAAATTTTTCACGTTTTTTTATTCATACACAAGGACATATCTAATATGACCCATGCACAGTGACAAATAAGTCATTTGCCAAGTTTTTACATCATCATAACAAATAAGTCAAGTGCAGAACATGTAGCCCACATTTTGGAAAGACACGTCAAAAAATGGTTGAGATTGAGACTGTAAAAATGTAAGATTCATGCCGGACAAACGGCACACAAATTGGGGACACACTTGGAGAAAATAGTCAAATTTCACATGACCTCTTTGTGGCTGCCAAGACGTTAGACCAATTGGACACCTAAGGAAAGAAATTTTTGTTGAGGCATGAAACCCAATTATGGACACCCATAGGAGTCCCAACCGAGAAGCCCCTTCACCGCATGAGGAGTTTCTTTTGGCTTATGAAACTAGCAATTATTAGATAAGAGCATCCTCATCAGACTCAACAAAAAAAACATCAAATTTAACCTCAAAAACACCTTTTATAAATTAGGAAGCCACTTATCCAAAAATTCACAAAATCAGATTCTCTATTCAAACTTTACTATTTCCCTCAACTCTAATAAAAAAAAAAAGAACATTTTCCTTACAAAACCACTTCTCCCACGCTGGGAAATGTGCAGTGCACTGTGCGAGGCACTGTGCATGTACTTTATGGCATAAAATATGTTCTCCCCCATACAAAAGCCACCACGTGGAATGCACTATGCGAGCACTATGCATATAACCCGTGAACAGTGCTTCGCTGGGTATGTAACGGCACTGTAGCAAAAACTATTTGTTGAGTGAAAGTAGAGAGACTGATTTTTGGAGGGTTTGGCTCAACAATTTGTCAAAAACAGTGTTTTACAACACCAAATAAGGATGCTCTAACCACTTTGAAGAAATAAAAAGGCGATGAATTTATTCAAAAGCCCGGGACCACGGAACAAACACTTGTGCAAGAACAAGAGCTTTACATGACGAAATTTTAGCCCAAGACTTGGGCATAATTCAACCAAGACTAAAAAAAATAATAGGTTGAGACGCAGTCTGATCGCGTCGCGGCCTACACCGCTCATGCCTCGGACAAGAGGCGATGATAAAAGAGGATCGATTGAAATTCCTCAAAGAGCAAGAACATGACGGAGAGAGGACGACAACTCCCCAAGAAAAAAAAAGTTTCAATACTTAGAAAATTTCACTTTGTGTGACCACACGAGGTATTGAGTTGCCCTACCTGATAGGGGGATAAATGTAAAAGGGTAAAATTATAACAGACACATGGCGTGCATTTTGGAGGACACGTGGAAAGAGATTATCGAAACTTGGACAAACAATGAAATTGCCTCGAGTTGGACAAATTCAGAACAAGGTAAAGGACCCAACTCCGGATGCCCAACCGCCTGCGGCTCAACTCCGGCTGATCAACTCTGGATCTCCATCCCCAGGCTTCTAGCCCCGATTCCCAACCTCAAGTGGCAATATAGATAATTTCCAAAACACCATTAATTGTTAGAACTTGAACCCTAAAGGATTCACTGTTTCAAAATCTTTCCATACCAGGCTTCCTAACAAATAACATTTCGTAAGAATCTTCACCCAGCTTTTCAACCAATCTTGCCCAAAGCTTTCAATTACTTTTCTACTAATATCGTACCAAAGGTTTCAATTCCAATCTTTACTCGGTCTTCCCAACAACATTTAACCACATCATAGAAAGCACGACATTCATGATTTTCAAAATCTTCCTTACAGGCTTCCCAACAAATGACCACGAACGTACGTCCTCTTGTGGGAAAATGTTCCTATTTTTACAATATTTTTTTTGTAACCAGATGTTCGTGAAAGGTTGCTCACACCTTGAGTAATTAAGGAGTCTTAGAGGTTGTAGAAGGGTAAAATTATAACAAACACGTGGCATGCATTTCGGAGGACACGTGGAAAAAGATTATCGAAACTTTGACTAATAATGAAATTGCCTCAAGTTGGACAAATTCGGAACAAGGCAAAGGACCCAACTCCGGGTGCCCAACCGCCTACAGCTCAACTCCGGGTGATCAACTACGGATCTCCATCCCCGAGTCCCAACCTCGGGTGGCCATCATTGGGTCCTATCCTCGGGAGGCCACCCCAGGATTCCATCCTTGGGTTCTTTGCCCTGAGTGGCCAACCTCGGTTTTGCAAGCCCTGGGTGCCAATCCTAGGTTTCTCACCCCTAGACTCCCACCTCTAGGTGCCTCACCCCTGGGTGTCTCAACCCCGGGTGGCCCAGCTCTGGGTTCCTTAGCCTTGGGTCGTTTGATACTTATTTTCATAAACCAAAGTTAAGTAAAGATGATAATTTTGAGTTTTAATTTATCTATGAAAATAGAAAAGTACCCCTCTTTCAGAAACAATGTCAGTGCCAGAATTTTGAAATTCTAATCCTATCGAAATCCCCCCTCACCCCCTTTTTTAGTTTAAAGGTGAGAACCGACATGTTTTTCTCCGAAGAAAAGAGCCGAAAGACAACCTTCCCGTACTTGAAAGATCATTCGATTATACCATTGTGCATAGAAAAATCCAAGGAACAAATATCGGGACTTTTTATTGGCCAAATCGAAACTTCTCAGAAAAAAAAGTTACTTTTCCATACTTAGCCAAATTTTCGAGCAACATACAGGGGTGCCTCAATCAAAAGGCGACCTGATGGCAACACAACCTATGTCATTTGAGTCTCAGGTGAGAGACGATGATGAAAGAATCAATTATGATTTCCCAAGATTTTGAGACACGACGAAGAAAAACGTTAGCCCTCCAAAGATGATTCGAGTTGGACGGTGTTTTGCCCTCGACCGACTTGGCAGGGCTTGAGAGGAGTGTCGCAAGAGTGGCACGACCGAGGAGGTCATGACCATGTGCCCCACGCGGTGATGGCGAGGTAAAAGCCTGACCGTTCCCGATAGCGGCGACGACAAGACCGAGATAGACCTCAACCACACCGTTTCTCGGGATTACTGGAGATTTTGTGGTTTGGTGGTTAAGAACAATGATTCATCGCAGAGAGGCACCTGCGGGACCCTCCCTATAGGTGTCGCGGTCGCGGCCTGATAGTACAGAAGGAATATTCGCGCACTATTTGTGCGACATGTGTCCGGACTTTATTAGTCCACTCGGCCCAGAGGAGAGGTCAAGTGGCTTATAAATAAGCCACTCTCCCCTCATTTGGGGAGGACACTTAGACATACTCAAAGGGCGATTCTAAAGAGAGAAACATTCTTTCTAAAGAAAAGTTACACTTGATTATTGTTCTAATTGGGTGACGAATTCCTGCCAAGGGTTTTTTTCTACTGTTTTTCCTTGTTCTTCACCAGTCCTCAGATTCTCCATTTAATCCCTTTATGAACACCTCACAGAAGTTCACGAAAACGGTTGTTGTTTGGAAAATGATTTTGATTGGTTGGATGGAGTCGTCACCCGGGTTTAAGGACCGTACCCGAGAAACCATTCAAAAAATGACTCTTTTACCCTTTGGATAGAAAATATTTTACAAGTCTCATAAAATGAGATTTCTCGGGTCCAGGAGCTAGGTTATGTGAGCGGAAGGAATTTAAAGCACCTCTCACGCCCGATGTGACCACCGGTCTCTAATAAATGTTTAAGAGATTTTGAAAACATTGTTTAACAGACTTTAATTACAAGTTCATGAGTGAACACATAAATGCATCAAGAAGACTATTGAAATGTATATGGATGCTTGTGCAAAATGTCATGGGTGAATGATATAAGACACTGAAACTTGATTAAATCACACTCAAACTATTCAAAGATGCCCTAGAAACTGATCACCAACATCGCACTTGCCACACCCGGATGGCAATCTGGGCACCTGGATTAAGAAGATCCAGGCGCCTGGAATAGGTATGGGCGTTTGGAAAGGGACAATCCATGCGCCTGGAATGACTTCAGGCGCTTGGATTCCCTAGTATGGGCACCTGGAACACATATCAAGCCTAACTTTTATTTCTTCCCTATCTTACAGCCATCAACAAGCACATTTCTTAATACTTACTTATGCATGTAAATTGTAATATTTCATAATAATGTGAAAGATATGAGCCACAAAGTTGATTTGGTGACATGATATGCACTTACGAAATATTGATCTTAAAACATTTATAGCTAAAAAAAAAATGCAATATGTCAAACTGGTCCTAAACATGCATAATGTTCTCATGTACATATAGTAAATCTCTTATATGTTGACATCTAAGAAATAAGAAATGAAAATATAAATGGATTTGAATCATGATATATCTTGAAGACCATATGATGGACATAGATGACCTCAATACACTTTCTTCTCTTAACATGAGACTTCTAATGCAACTTATAACCAATAAGGATATTATGCAATTCTTAACTAAAATGTAAAATCTCCTTTTTTGAACTTGAACTTGCCTTCAAAATATCATTAATCATGATTTTTTTTTAAAGCCATCTAGATCATGCAATGCTAATAGTAGTGACAAATAACCAATGATATTTCAAATGACCAAAGGGAGTGCTAAGAAAAATAGGAGATAAAACAATGTAAATGGAGGTCTAGGCTCCTACATAAGGCTGATCCAGGCACTTGGATAAAGTATAGGTGCCCACAAGAAACAGATCCAGAAGCTTACACCTCATGCTGGCACAAATATTTGATTTCTTTGTAGTGAAACTTAAGTCCCTCTCAAGTCCTCTACTAGTATAAAAGACAACAAGAACCCGGATGGGGTCCCTTTAGGGCCTATTTGAGCATTTAAGTAGGAAAACAACCTTTTTGGTTTGATCAAAGTACTTGAAATGGGTTTTTATGTAAGCTTTGGGGATATAAGTCGCTGGGCTTGGATTTACAGAGCCAATAGGGACAATGTGTGTGTGTTTTGATGGAGTTTTGGTGGAGTAAAGTATAATATGAAGGGTCTACGAAGTGTGGGGGTAAGTTTGTGTAGTTGAAAGTGAAGAAATTGAGGGCAAGTTAACTGAAGATGAACTTCTGATGTAGTTTTAGCAGCATAGCAGTAAAGGAGGGAGTGAGATTGAGCATCCCTCAATGATAGAAAATGAGGCATTTTTATAGGCAAAACAAGGTTCAAAAGGGGCCATTCAAGGGTTTAGGGTTCAACCTAGAGGGTCTAGGATAGTGCCATCATGCTCTCCACCCTCTCTTTTTAACTGATTCTACACAAAATTGCCAAAAAATCCCCTTTCTGCCCATTATCAACTTAAGCTATACTTAACCTTGGTCACAGTCCAGGCACCCATATTGATCAAATCCAGGCACCTGGGATGACTATGGGCTCCCGGAGGAGTACAATCCAGGCGCCTGGACCCCACCTGGGTGCTTGGAATTGGGCCATCCAGGTGCTAATGGGTCAATCCGGGTGTACGCACTTTAGGGTTTCGAGTTATTTCTAGGGTTTTAAGACGACCATTTGGTGGATCTATGGAGAGTTCAAGGCGTTTTTCAAGTCCTCAATCAAGCCTCATATGTCCTCATTAGACATTTTCATCATTGGGGAAGTCACGGAATTTCGAAGGTCCAGATTGGGGTGTCCACACTAAACATTCATTATTCTCATCCTTAGCCACTTTTTGTTGATATACGTACCCTAATAATTTCTCCCTCTTACATTTCACGACTCTACTAGGGAGGGAAGTTTAGTGGATGATCTTAAAGAGGACTAAGAACTTCAACAACTCTTACCATGGAAAACGCTTTTGTGGAAGATGCAAACTCTTCAAGTCAAAGAAATGCTAACAAGAACGATACTAGCAACCACACTATGCTTCAGATTCAAGCCTTACGAGACATCCAAGAAACACAGAAAAAGATGCTCAGAGCTCTCCATACTCTCACAAAGATAGTTTCAATCGTGATACCAAGAGCCCCAACAAACCCTGAGCAGATCCATGCGAGGGGAGGTGAAACGGCACAAATGGTGCCTCATATGACGAACACATCGCCAAGAGCTCCTGTGAGCCAAGTTCAAGCGAGGGGAACTAGTTTGGAAAACTTGATACATGGTGTACCCGAGGACCAAGTCCACCTTTCTCTAAATCAATCTCAACGGTATGTCACTTTAACTGATGCTGAAGCCATTCTCCAACAAGAACGAGCCAAAAATACTATACCCCACCCACCCTACCCAGATCTACATTCTCAGTTTTGTATGACGATTCCAGCTAGAGAGAGTTCCAAGAACAACCCAAGTATTTTGGTCACCGCTACAACTTCTTCTCATAAGTTGCAAGGGGAGGAGGTTGATGGTACAAGACTCCATAAGAGAAAAGAAAGAGAAGACGAAGAATCACCAAACTACCTTTGTAATATAGAGAACGTGGATGCCATAATGAAAACATGGGCTATAGATGTCAAGATGGAGTTGCCCAACGTGGATCTACTCCTGTCACAGAGGGAATGTGATAGTCCCAACTTTTGCATCTATCATCGGCAAACTCGTCATCTGACAAATGAGTGCCTGACTTTGAAGAAGATTTTCTAGAAAAAACAACTAACCGACGAGTCATGGATCGAAGGTGCGGGGCAATAACTGCCCTGCCCCAAGAGACCATATCCCAATAATAAAGGTATCCGCGAGACCAAGAGCGTGGTTACGCCCAACTATTCCTTAAGAAGAAGAAGAAGAAAAAGAAGAAAAGTTTAGGCCCAAAGGCAGCGGCCATGGTATGGCAAAATAGCACCAAGTCCACAAGATGTTTCCCCAAAGGCTGGGGGGCTACATACTAGCCACAAAGATCAAAATCGCACTCCGTCATGGATACCATAAAATTTCACCAACAGGCATGTGGGTTGAGAGGGCTTTGAGCCGCAGACTACACAAGTAATGCCAAGACCAACGTGAATGCCCTTCTACTGAGACTCAGAGTTGGAAGCCCAATTATAGGGATTGAGTCAGGTATCATACAAGATAATGCCCACTTCTAGGGGTGAGCACGGGTCGGGTTTGGTGCCAACTCGGTACCCGACCCGATTATGTCAGGTTAGAGATTTGTGAATCTGAGACCGACCAACTACACTAGAAAACCCGTCTGAAAAATCAACATCGGATTGTCAGATTGGGTAGGGCGGGTTTGTTGGGTTGCCCATGTCAAAAAAAAAAAAAGGAAAACAAGGTTCAAACTATAAATATTTACATTCTACACATACCACAACCCAGATCGCAAATAAATGAAGAACAAATTCCCAGAAAATGAATGAAAACTCGTAGATTTGCTCCATCGATTGAATCAAAAAGGGTTTATCACTTGAAAGTTAAATCACAATGGCTTGCTTTTAGATCGGAATAGTGGGCTTTGGGAAACTTTGGAGAGAGAGAGAGAGTGCAATGGTGTCGCTAGGTGGTGAGCTGGTGACTGTGGCTAGGCATGACTGTGTTTGAGACTTTGAAAGGGAAATTGATTATTTTTGGGTGTTGGGAAAGTAAAAATCAGATGGGTTAACAAAAGGACAGATGCAGATGGTGAAAGTAAATGAACACTTGCACGTTAAGTTTGAAAATGACAAGGCAAGACCAATGATGATGCGCCATGTGTAAAGCACTAAAAAAATCCAACTTGGGATGGGAACACATGTGGGGTGAGATGTGCAGTTGTGTATAGCTGTAAACATATTCTAGAAATGTCTATTGAACACGTATAGGTCGGGTCGATTGGGTTGCTAATTATTCAACCTGTTACCCGCCCGAAACCCGACAAAAAACTTCATTATGACCTGTGAACTGCCCGAATACTTTGATTGACCCGCCTGTTGGCCGTCGGGTCAGGTTGGTTGGGTTTCGCGATTTTATGCTCAGCCCTACCCACATCATTACAAGCCCGTCATGGGGAAGACGAGAGTGCCAATGTGGCGAGATGAGTTATCAAGCTCGTCATGGGCACAGAGAAGCAAGTGTGGCCGAAGAAGATTCTATGCTACAGGATCACCTGAGCTGCAAAACAACCTTGGCTGCAAGACCATCTCGACCGCGGGACCACTTTGGCCATATGACCATTTTTGCCGCGAAAGCCGTATGTCATGGACCATACGAGAAATCGCAAACATCGTTGTAAGCACCCTTACGGTGATACTCGAGAACATAAGGCCTCATAGACACCAAGAAAACAGATTTGGCTGCGACGGTTCTATACCACAGACCAAACGAGCTAGCGCCAACAAAATTACAAGCACCCCTTGATTAGGCTCAAATTATAAAGTTCTTCATGGGTGCCACTGAGGTTACAAAAAAGACGAGTAACTATAGAAGGCTTAACGCTATGGATCACACGAGATGAAGACGACAACATCACAACCACATCCTCCACAGGGCTTGAGATCTCTAAACCCATCCAAGAAATTATCGAAGCTTAGCAAGAAGTATGACTGCAAAAAGGCTCAGAGCCGTGGACCGTGCAAAATATTTTCAACACTATGCAAATTATTGTTAAGTATGCATCATGCACGAGTCCATGCACCTTTGTCGGGGAATCACCCAGATAAATTGGATGTTCATAAGTGTGGGTCCTAAACTGTGAGTCTTAACCACCGGACTCCCTTTAATGGACCTCAACCGCTGAACCTCCTCAAGGGGTCGACCACTGACCTCAACTGTGGGATTGACCACAAGATCTCCTCAAGGGTGGTGACAACGAGACCAACTTAACTGTGGGAGCAAGCGTAGCCGGCAATGGACCATCATCCGTAATGATTCTTGCGTAGTATTGCCTCATCCGTAATGATTTTATTACCGTGGGACTAAGCCGCGAGACCTATGAATGGGTCCAAACCACGGGTCTGGACTACAAAAAATCAACTTGCAGGACCAAGGAGATGATCAACCGCGAGACCTAGAACATGTTATAATCAAGTGCCCGGGCTGAGAGTGGCTTGGAGAACCATGACCTGACCAAAATGGTTGGCCCGAGTATGGCATAGACTGGGATTAGCTTTGCCCAAGCATGGCATGGTCAAGCAAAGGCCACAAACAAGAATTTGTTTCTGATCACGAACAAGCTCAACCGCGGGACCAAGAAGAGAGTCAAACTACAGGACCCAACAAAGAAGGTCAACCACAGTTACCAAAAAATGGGGTACCAACTGCGGGCCACACGACCGCGGGTGCCACCTCCCATGGATCCAACTACCTCAGTCACTCTAAGTGGGTTGGTGCACGACCTCGAGGGGTAGCACTGGGCCATTGGAGAGTCAACATGAGGGCAATGGATGGATGACGTGAGCAAATGAAGATCACAAGAAGACAAGCATTGCCTAGCCAGGGGCTAAGCTATGAAACAAAAAAAGATATGAGGAGGACAAAAGAGATTTGACCACAAGGACGTTGACCGTGAAAAAAATGTTGGCGAGCAAAAAGAACACACAAACCATGAAGACATTGGGTCATGCCCGGATTGAGGTTACGCCTAACAACACCTCATGCTTGGATTCGGGCCATGTTCGGTGTAGAGAATAAAAAAAATGTGCAAAACACGTGGCACGCATTTTGGAAAGACATGTCAAAAAATGGTTGAGATTGGGACTGTAAAAATGTAAGATTTGTGCCGGACACACGATAGATGAATTGGGGACACACTTGGAGAAAATGGTTGAATTTCACATGAACCCTTTATGGTTGCCAAAACATTAGACCAATTGGATGCCTCGCGTGGACGATGGGCTTAGAAAAATCCAAGGAACAAATACCAGGACTTTTTATTAGTTGAATTGAAACTTCCTGAAAAAAGTTATTTTTCCATACTTAGCTAAATTTTCGAGCGATAGATAGGGATGCCTTGATCAAGAGGTGACCTGATGGCGACACAACCTATGTCATTTGAGTCTTAGGTGAGAGGCGATGGTGAAGGAATCGATTATGATTTCCCAAGATTTTGGGACATGACGAAGAGGGACATCAGCCCTCCAAAGATGATTCGACCTAGACGATGTGTTCCGCCCCGGCCGACTTGGCAAGGCTCGAGGGGAGTGTCGTGGTAGTAGCACGACCAAGGAGGTCATGACCATGCGCCCCATGCGGTGATGGCGAGGTAGAGCCTCGACCGTTCCTCATAGTGGCAACGACGAGACCGAGGTAGACCTCAACCACGCCGTTTCTCGGGATTACTGGAGATTTTGTGGTTTGGTGGCTAGGAACAAGGGTTCATCACAGAGAGGCACCTGCGGGACCCTCCCTGCAGGTGTCGCAGCTGTGACTTGATAGTACGAAAGGAATATTCGTGCACTATTTGTGCGACATGTGTCCGAACTTTATTAGTCTACTCGGGCTAGAGGAGAGGTCGAGTGGCTTATAAATAGGGCACTCTCCCCTCATTTGGGGAGGACATTTAGACAGACTCAAAGGGTGGTTTTAGAGAGAAAAACATTCTTTCTAGAGAGAAGTCACACTTGATTCTTGCTCTAATTGGGTGACGAATTTCTACCAAGGGTTCTTTCCTACTGTTTTGCCTTGTTTTTCACCAGTCCACAAATTCTCCACTTAATCCCTCGCACTAAACATTCATTATTCTCATCCCTAGTCACTTTTTGTTGATTTACATATCCTACGAATTTCTCCCTCTTACAACTTTAAGTTTGGTTAATAATTTTATATTTTTTAGATTCCTCTCGTTGAGACAAACCAAGAAATCACAAAAAATCGACGTAAGTTCAAAAAAAAAATGAATAAGGACAAAACAAAAAAAACAAACTGGTTTTTTTTTACCCAAATGACCCCTTAATCTTTCCTCCATAAATGTTACATCGATGAGGGTCTACCCTTGCTAATAATACCCTTTGTTATCTTATCTAACCTTACTAATAATATTCTTGCTATCTTATCTAGCATAAGTCCCGATTGGCTGAGGGATGAGGAAGGGATATTACTCATCCCCCTCCCCTTATCCTGGTCCCACCTCCTAATACCTGGTTTGTGAATTTTTTTGTGAAGGGGTATGAGCACAATTAAAGATGTTGGAGTCGAGGAGTTTATATAAGAGCCATAAATGCCTTGATACCCCTGCAGGGGCATTAAATAATAACGGGGGTGACCCTATTATTAATTTACACCATAAAAAATTACCTTGTTGCCTCTCATCCCCTATACCCCCCATGTCTCTCACATTATATTAACCCTACCCTTGCAATTTTCTTCGGATAAAAAATAAAGTACTTCTATACATGACTTTTTTTTACACCAAATTAAACTTCTGATCAAGATATTTAATTTGATACAAAAAAATTTGAAAATTTTTATACTCTAGAATTTGACAATGTTGGGGTCTAACATGCAAATTACTAAATTAATATGTAAATTACAAATAATTGAAACATATTAAAATTAGTATCTTAATATCTAAATTAATATGTATTTTAATTTTTATCTAAAATTATTAAAATTAGTTATTACGAGAAAAAAATTAATAAGTTTTGTATCTAATTTAAGTAAAAAAAGAAGAAGCATAATTACAAAAATAGAAAAACATTAGGTGATATGCATAATTAAATTAGAAATAATGGCAAAAAAAAAGGTGGTATGCATAATTATTAAAATGAATAATTAAAAATAATATTTAAATATTTAAATTTACTTATAATTAAGAAAATGAATTATTATATTTGTTGAAAAGTATAATTAATTTAATTAGTCTTGTAATTATGTATTTATTTTATTTGAAAATCTAATATGACCCATGCACGATATCTTTTGCTAGGATTTACATAATCTACTCAACCTTATCCCCCTTTCATCCAACCAACTACTATTTAATCTCCAGTTAAAAAAAAAAACTACTATTTAATCTCTCACCATAAATGTCACATCAATGTGGGTCACCCTTAATAATAATCCATACTATCTTATCTCTTTTAATATTTTATCCCCCAAAACTTATTCCGCATCCAATCAGGCCCATGTCATTACCTCGTCGGAGCCTAACTCAACAAATGCCTCATATTTAGGTTGAGTTTCCCGTTTTGAGCACCAATTGCTAAAAGTCAATTTTTCATTGAAGTATTAAAAGCTAAGTTGATAAAAGCCAATTTGTTTCCCATCAGCTAAAAGCAAAGTTGCTAAAAGCCAATTTTCCCTCACATACTCCTTTTGCTAGAAGCAAGTTGCTAAAACCACATTGATGCTTTTAGCATATGAGAGTTGAGCTTTTTGCAAACGGGAAACTCACCTTAAGTCAAAATCATTGCTATTGTGTTTCTTCACAAAACCAAAGGGTCAATTTTTAGAAATAAATAAATAAATAACGAAAGTTTAAAATTACTTGCTGAATCTTGAGAGAGGACACCACTAACAACACACTTTGATTACATGTCAAGCGTGATCAAAGCCACCCAACTTCTAACACAATAAACTGAAAAGAAATAAGGTCAGAGTCACAGTCATTTGACGCGAGATGCTCCAAATGACGTTTAAATCATGTAAAACCACATAGTATACAAAGTAGAGGCTAAGCACAGTGAACACCAAACCTCTTCTTTCTTCTCTCTCTCTCTCTCTCTCTAAAGGGATACAACGTAGCTTTGTCATCTAGGCCGGCCCAAAAGGCCTGAGACAATTACTTGTTCACTTCCATTCCCTTCCCTATATATAAACCACTACTCTCAGAGCTTCTATTTCCTAGGCACACATGACCCATATGGTTGCCACTTGGGAGCTATGTAATGCATGAATATGTCTTGCCTACAAAAACTTATAAACCTCCAATTCTAATTTTCTAGTTTTTATTTTATTTTCTCTTACAATTTTCCCGTGGAACATCTTCTATAAATTTTGCCCCCACTTCCCATTCCTTTTTTTCTTTTCTTTTTTGAAAATGGCAGTTCCCATTTCCCTCCAGGCATCTTCCCACGTTGTCTTCATGTTAGTATGTAGTTATTAGTTACCTCCTCTTACGGACAATATAGGTTTTGAGAATTTATATAAATCCTGGCTACCACTCCACAAAAGATTACATCTGAAAAATGATGAGAGAAAATCCCACGTCTCCTCTCGGGTAAATTCTATTCTGTTGGAAATTCGTATGATGGATGAACATTACGAAATACACATACATTATTTCATTGCACTTAGCTAAGTGTTATGCCCGTTCAATGCATGAGAACCAAAAAAATCACAATTGTAACTTTCTTTTTAATGTTGTCCGGTGCAATGAACGGGCACAACGCTAGTGTACATATAAATGTGTGTAGGAATAAACCTGCTATAGCACAATCTCATCCTAGCTGAGCAAATAAACAATTTTAATTTCTCCTTTTGTCCAAAAAAGATGGTCCTACTTCACTATTCACACCTAGGGCAGCAAACTAGCAGAATCAAGCTGAGCTTTAGAGTGTTCAAGTTCGTTCATTAAGTTTTTAAGCAAATCGAGCCGAGCTCGAATTCCACGAAAATTTGACAAGCCAAGCTTCTCTAGGTTTGGGTTGAACTCGAACTTGTTCACGAAGCCTTAAAAAGTCAAAAAAATTAGATGTTTATGCTCTTATACATGTCTAGAACTATTGATACAATTTTTATTTTGTACATTAATAAGTTCATACACGTACAAAATTATATTAAAATGTAAGTATATATTACTTTTAAATGTTTATACATATACAAGTTATAAAATTTTCATTATGTACATGTAAAACGTTATGTATATTGAAAGTTATATGTGAAATTTTATGAGATATATATGAAAATGATAATGCCAAAACCATTTTTGTTTGTGCCAAAACTGTAGTGCACAAAAGGCTTGTACCTTGCACATGGTACAAGGTTTTTAAGCACAAACAAAAATAGTTTTGGCATTAACACCACCCTATACATATACTTTGGTTTTGCGAGCCTAACTGAACCGAATATTGTTAAGTCCAGGTTCGGTTCATTTAATAATCGAGCCTAAAATTGTGTTTAGTTTCAGTTCGTTTAGTCTCCGAACCTAACTTGAACAAGCTTTTACTAAGTCGAGCCTCAAATAGTTCACGAACGGCTCAGTTCATTTGTAGCCTTGTTCACACCTCTTAAAAAATTGTTCATAATCTTCTTATTTATAATGATTTGTATATCTAATATGGATCTTGTTCAATAGATTTTAATTAATTTTATTAAACACAATTTCAAAATTATAAAAAATATATAATAGATTGTGAGAGATAAAGATAATCATTAAAGTGGTCAAGAAGGGAAGTCGGATTATTTTTTTGGGATAGAGGGTGTATCAAAATGGGATGCGAACAAGTTGAACAAGAAGAAAAAAAACGCCAAACTTGCTCCGTTGAACCCCACCAAAAACCCTTTTTGTTCACCTCACACTCTCTGTTTCTCTCCATCACAACCAACTCTACACACACACAGAGAACATGACATGGCGTGGTTCGCTTTCTTGATCACTCATATCAACCGCCAGATCATCAACCGTCCGCATACCATCGTCACTCCCTCGCGTTTGTCCACCACCACTCTCCGCCCCTCGTTGCCTCTCATTCGCTAACCCAAGGTACGAGAAAAGAAATAGAATTTTAGTTGACAGAATAGTTGCAAATGTAGTTAATTGATTGATTAACTCTCAAAACCGTATGAAAGTGTCTAAATCCTAGGGTGCCCTAAGAAAAATGCCTAAACCATTAAAACCCTATAATAGGAAAGTGCACCCTAAACCTAAATCCCAAGGGTATCCTGTGAAAGTGCCTAAATCCTAGGTACCCTATGAAAGTGCTTAAACCTAAACTCTAGGATACCCTATAAAAGTACCTAAAATCTTAGGGTACCATATGAAAGTGCTAAATTCTAAATGTACGGTCTAAATTCTAAATATAAGGTCTAAATTCTAAATGCAGGGTGTAGATTTAGGGTACCCTACGAAAAGTGCCTAAATCATAAGGTATTCTATGAAAGTGCCTAAACCACTAAAAACCCTATAGGAAAGTGCACATTAAATCTAAACACATAACAAGAGTGATTGACTAAATTAAAAAGAAAATTGACCTTTTTTTATTAACCGAAAACTTATATTATTATACTAAAAAGGACACTACTGATCTGAAAATACAGGAAAAAAGAAAACACAAAGAAAAAATACAAAAGCTGCAAAATTGTGCAACACCGAAGATGGAAACCACCAATCCACTCAGATGTGGCTGGAGGAAGATGATGAAAGAATATCAGCATTCGGAACTCCACATCTCTTCTTTCCACTGTAAACACAGCTGCCAAATGCCACCACCGCTGTTGCTGGAAAACCAACAAATTCGGCTTCCAAACTCAGATCTAGGTCGCCATTTTCCAAAAATGATGAGGTAGTGGGAGAACTTCTCTCTTGAGGACGAGAATCTCGACCACCACACAACCATTGAGGAAAAAGGAGAGGAAAGAAAACTAAGATGAGGGAGTAGATCAAACAAGGGGATGGAGAAGGGAGGAGGAAAGAAGAGAAGAGGAGGGTCGACATCTTCTAAAGCTTCTCTCTCTAGAAGACTCCAATAGGAATAAATTTTTGTTTTTTTTTCTCGATCTTTAGGCTTGGTTTGGGTAAATTGAAAAAATTAGTTTTTTGGTTTTGTCTTTATTCAAATTTTTTTTTGCATTTGTTGGTTTTCAGTCGATTTTTTGTGGTTTCTTGACTTGCCTCGACAAGAGGAATCTAAAAGGTATAAAATTATTAGCCAAACTTAAATTTTTTTGAATAAAGACGAAAAATAATCCAAAAAACCGATTTTTTGGATGTCACCTTCGTCTTTATTCACAAAACTTTGAATTTGGCTAATAATTTTATACTTTTTAGATTCCTCTCATTGAGACAAGCCAAGAAACCATAAAAAATCGACCGAAAACTAACGAATACAATTTTTTTTGAATAAAGACATAACCAAAAAACTAGTTTTTCAATTTACCCAAACCACCACTAATAAACTCAAAAAAAAAAAAAAAAAAAACCAAGCAAGTTGCTCCCTTGAACCCTACCCAAAACCCTTTTGTTCACCTCACGCAATCCGTTTCTCTCCATCAAATATTCAAAACCGACTCTACACACACACACAGAATGACATGGCGTGGTTCGCTCTCTCGATCACTCATATCAACCGCCAGATTAGCAACCATCCGCACACCATCGCCACTCCCTCGCGTTCGTCCGCCACCGCTCTCCCCCCCTCGCCGCCTCTCATTTGCTAACCCAAGGTACGAGAAAAGAAACAGAATTTTAGTCGACAAAATAGCTGCAAATGTAGTTAATTGATTGATTAGATCCAAACATTTCTTGGTTTACATTTTCTCAGCAATCAAATGGAGCTCATAATTTTCTTAGTTTTATAAGTGAATCGCTCTCGTCTTCATCTTATTGATATTGTTTGTGATGTGGTTTTAAAGGAATTTGGGAGAATTAGGATGCGTGCAATCCCTTCTGCCGCTGTACAGCGTGGTCAACGGAGTTCGCCTCACATCGCACCTGGCCGTCAACGTGCGGGCTTGCTGCGAGCTGTATAACGGTACCTTTCGCCGTACTTGTCAGGATCGCTAGTATTCTCTTTGTGAGTCTTACAGTTTCTAGGTCGAATAACGAGTAAAAAATGCAAGGCGTTTAATTTCCACAAATTTTGTTTTCTGATGTTCTTTTGTGGGTTCATTGTGATGAGTTGATTGATTAAGTTTCATCAAAAAAAAAGAAAAAGAGTTGATTGATTAAGCGAGGGCTGGACTGGTTAAGTGTTTGTTACTTTGTGACTTTTTGTTAATAAGTAATTGGGATTGGGATTTATAGGTAGGAATGGAAAAGATGGTTGATGCATGACGCACTCGGTGATTAAAAGACGGGACAATGATGTCTCCTTGTAGGGTTCCTATTTCTATTACTAGTTAAATTTGTTGTGTGTTCATTTGGGTCGATCTTGTTAATGGAATATGCCTCAATCTATATAGGAGTAGAACAATAGAGAAGTTTGTGAGGAGGCGGCATTTTGTGAATGCATTTTAGTTCATCCAGTTTTGTGTTGTTTTCGCTTACTGTTTTAGAATTATTGCATTGGCTAATTGACTAAGAGTGCTCCAAAAATTCTGTTAAGACTTGCATGTTGAAGTCTAATTTCAATGAGTTAGGAATATTTATTTTCCACACATCAATTGACAACCTTGGTTCAAGGTTCATCACCAAAATGTTGTGCTGCCATGAGTTCAACCAAACACATTGCATATGTTTTGGTAGAAATTTGACCTTGTATGATACTTGATTTGTTTTTTGACACGAAGCTTGAAAGATAAATTGCTTTAGAATTTGTTGGCAGGAGTTATTCTCTTTTAAGTCTTTAAGATGGCCTATAAAGTATAAACCCACTGAATTGCATATCTGAAACTTGTCAAAATTCATGCATGATAGCATGGAGCATGTAATTTGTGCGACACCTACATGGTGATGCTTTGACCCTGGTACTATGGTCCTTCCAAGAAAAGTATATGCCCTCTACTGGAGAGTGCAGCCAGACAATTTCTTTACACTAGTTGATAACTGGAAAAAGGGGATCAGATTTTTCCCTGTGCATCAACCAAACAGTGGAAGATAGTTAAGCGAGACACACTCCTTTATATGCCCTCTATTTAATCTTCCGGTTTACCCAAAAAAAAAAAAAGAAAGAAAAAAAAAGAGGGGATTGATTTTCACTCTTTTTTTGGTCCTCTTGTGCTTGCAACCTTGGATTGTATCGTAGATGATCACCCCAAGCGTAGGGCTAGGTCGGCGGTAGCATAATAACCGGTAAAGACCGGTCGAATCCACAGGGGACCGAACGACTTGGCGTGAGAGTTGTTTTGCAAGTGTAGGTTTTCGGCCTTGAAGCGGCAAACTTGGTTTGTGATTTGATTGGTGGAGTTCTCTTAACTACGAGAATGACTTGGAAAGACGAAATTAAAACAAAGATAAGTCTAGGAGGTTTAACAACTATAACTTGGGCTAATTCGTTCCTCTCTTGTTGAGATTAGGATTCTTGTAACCATTTGAAAAACATCTAAGTTGACATCGCTCCAAGCATCACACATGAAAAAGGATAATCAACCCTTAACTACGAGAGATCAAAAAGATTAACAAACGTAGACTTTGGTACATAAAATCGATCCTAACTCTTTGAACTAGAAATGATGTTCGATAAAGCTTAGGGTTCTTGAGCCAATTTGACAAACTTTTAGGTTGACATCGCCCAAAGTATCACCCGTACCTAGGTGAATTAATCCTCGGCCACGAGAGATCAATGAGATTAACAAACCCAAATTTTGATACATAAAGATGAATCCGTGACTTTATTAAACAAGAAGTGTTTGCAATTTGATGAAAAGAACGAATTAAACCTAAATCATGGAGTGTTAATCACCCCATGACCGAGCCTATTTAGACTACTCAAACATAGGAATGAAAGACATAACTTGAAACGTAAAAGAAATGAAGAACATGATTTTACGGAAATAAACTTGATATATATGAAGATCTAAGGATTACAAGAACTATTAAAGCACGAGAAATTAAACGAAACATGAAACTTACGTGAGTTTTCTAGAGGGAGAAAGCTTCAAAATCCTCTCCCATGGAGAAGAGAGGTGAGAGCAAAAACTAACTAAGAAAATAAAAGAGAAAGTGTGTGAGATAAGAGGGAGAGAAGAGAGGTGATATACTTCAATTTCTCTCTCTCAAAATAGCCTAAAAAATTCTAAAAAGCTAGATTTTCCATAAGTGGAAAGTCCAAAAAGCAAGTTCAAAAAATCAGAATTTTGGTTTGGTATGGATACTTTTCAATAGAGGTATGGATACTATTGATTTTGCTTGTCTGCGACCAGAGGTACGGATACCACCCATCAGAGGTATGGATACCAGTAATTTTACTTGTCTACGACCAGAGGTATGGATACCACCCATCAGAGGTATCCATACCAAACTGTCTGTTTGTCTGGACGCAATATGTATGGATACCCTTCATCAGAGGTATCCATACCAATCTGAATTTTCTTGTTTTCATGCCTTGGTCCCTCCTTAGTCAAATGTGGTGCTTCTGGACTTCTTCCAAAGCACTTCTAATCAATTTGCGGCCTTCGAGAGGGACGGTACTTGGTCTTGTGGATGCTTGATCACTCTTAGATTCACCGGGAGTCCCTGTGAGCTTGAGACATGACTTGGCCCACCAGCTTGAATTGTGACTTTTGATTTCCCAGGCCTTAGCCGAGTCTTCATTTCTTGGCTCTTAAGACCCAGTGTTGGCATGCCATGGGGCACGTGGCCCTCGGTACTTGGGACGATTCCCAATGCGCTCCAAAATGCATTTTTTTTTTGCGTGTTTCACCTGTAACTATAAAAAACAACACTACGCGCATTTCAAACATATAAGGCGCGAAATCGTGCGTGTATGTGAGCAAAATGAGCTAGATAAGCCTCGGATATCTACAACATTTGGGGCTTATCATCCTGCAATGCGAATTTACAATGTTATCCTTCTAAGAGTGAAACAGTATCCAAATGAAAGGCCAATCTTGTTAAAAGTAACATGTAAAGGGACACGAAAAAGACAACAACAATAACAAAACCCATAAAGTCCCCAATATTTGGGGGTATGGACGGGGGATGGATAGGAGACAGACCTAACCTTTGGCAATAAATGCATAAAGTGGCTGTTCCCAGAATACCACTGAAATAGATGGATTGGAGACAGACCTAACCTTTGGCAATGAATACACAAAGTGGCTGCACACAGAATACCACTGAAACAGTGGTCCCCTTATACTGTTGCGTTTGCTGAAGAATCATGCCCTCAAATCAAAGCCAAAAGGCATCAGAAAGGGCAGACCCAAGAATCATTTTGATTTATGTGCACATTACCATTCTTCTTTCATTCAGTATCCAGAGCATTGGCGTTGTTACTGGGGTAGTGTCAAAAACGGGAAAAGAGAGGTTCTATCAGACACCCATACAAGTGGGTAGAGTTGTTACTGCAATTGTTTCACTGTGTTTCTTCGGCTGCTTTCTTGATTTTCTTTCCTCAACTTTGGCCTTGCAAGCATTTTAGTAACCTTTTCCTATACCGTGTAAGATCACATTTTCGTAGTAACAAGAATACATTTTGCATTATATTTCTCGTCTTTTGAAGATGAAAGATCACCATTCCTTGAGCTTTGCCTATATATTGGTGTATTGTCATACATGAGTTTACCTGACCTTGTTGGTAATGACCCTCTTCTTTTTCATTTGGCTTGCGCTTCATGTTGCAACGTTACATCAAGAATGGTAATGATGCTTAGGAAACTTTTGAGTCTCTCCTCCTCTCTTAGTAGTACAAGTCTATGATCGCTAAAATGAAATATTTTGGCACATTAACACCGAACTTGACATAGTTTGCGTGATTATTGTACCATTACAGGTACTTGACACGAGTGGGATCAGTATGCTGGGTGCTATCCATATTGTTTGGGGCAGTTGAAGCAAGTCAGTGTAATCAAGTGGGAAGTTTGCTTTGAGAGTTGGAATAATTGATAACCTTATTTTCTTGTGTGATCTTGCGAGGGGGAATGAACTCAGATTTTCCTAACTTTTGCTTGGTCAACACATTTGACATACACGTGTAAAATCCCTTTATTGTGAACCTACATCTGGTTTTCGTATTATTCTTTGTGGATTCCATTGGTGTCTGTTTGCACCTCCAATGCTATTAGGTGTTTTGCCTAGGAGATTGACATTCCATGACTAGCTATTTTGCTTAACAGATTCCTTTGAAGAGGTTGTTGGAGATGCACTAATATTCGTTTTATTTCTGGTAAACTAGAGTATATTCTTGGTGCATTTATTTATTGGTATGCGCTTGCACTTAAGGTCATCTCCAGTTGTAGAGTTAAAAATGTGGTGTTATATGACACAAAAGGATAAAAAGTGGGTCCCATTTATCTGTTATTATGACAAAATGTGTTGTTAAGAGCATCTCCAGCCCTATACCTTTTTTTTCCTCAAATTTGAGTAAAAGCTCTATTTGATACCACACTCTTCAGCCCTTGACTCAAATTTTGAACCTCTTCTACTGCCCGCCGCCGCAAAAACTCTTGAAAAATTAGACCTAGACCTAGAAAATCACGTGCGCCGCCGTCCTGTGTTTGACTGTGGTGGATCAACTCAAAAATTGACGGGAAAATCGACAGGAAAATCAACTGTGGTGGATCTAGATCTGGAAAATCGATTGAAAAATTGACGACCTTTGTGACGACGACGATAGTGGTGGAAGGTGGTCCAACGAAGACAAGGAAGGTGGTGGAAGGTGATCCGACGGTGGTGGAAATTTGGTTCAAACCTTTTTTTCTCCCTAAATTTGAGGAAAAATTTGAGTAAAGTTTGATTTGGTATGGGTTTTGTAAGGACCCATAATTTTACATATTTTTCCCGGAATAATATTGGGTAAATGTGAGGAATTAAATTTTAATTTAGATGGGTCAATGTGATAGTGGTAGAATGCATTTGGTGTGTTTAAAGTACATTTAAAAGTTTAGGGGTGAAAGTGTAAAATGGTGGGAATATATAACACATTTTAGTCTTGCATTTTTTTTAAAAAGAAGAAAAAGAAAAACAGCCCCCCTCTCTCTTTCTCTCTGTCGACTCCTTTCTCTCTCTCTCTCTCTCTCTCTCTCTCTCTCTCTCTTCTCCTCCATATTTGCTTGCTCAAAGCTCCAAAAAATTCACAAAACCTCAAGTCCCCTTCAAGAACCCCTCCTAAAATCATCTCCTCTACACGTATTGAAGCTTGGATTGCACTTGTTTCGCACCAAGAACCCACATTTCGAGTTGGAGCTCATTGGAGGCTAGGGTTTTCATTTACCCACCCATTTCAAGCTCAAATCTTGAGGTAATAAGACAAATTTTACTCCCTGTAGTTGTATTAATCTGATGTATAGCATATAGTTTGTTCTTGCTCCTCAAATCTGTTGAATTCATGTTTCGCTCTTGTAGTGGGTTTGCTTGACTTTGATTTTGTGATCTATGGATTGATTAAGTGCTTGATGCAATTGTTGGTTGGATTACCCTTCCGTTATGTCCATTTGTTGCTCTACATATCCAATTTTTAGCCAAAAACCTCAAAATTGTGTTTGGGTTGAAATTCCACACCGCTAGGGTGAAAATTTGCTTGCTGCCCCGTTTTAGGGCTGCTGCCCCTGTTTTCTAGAGCCTATCCCCTGTTTTTTGGGTGATTTTCAGCCACCCTTTGATGCTCGTTTGGTCTCCGATCGTTCATATCTTTGTGTTTTTGACCCATACCACCATTTTGAACACCAAATCCACTTTAAATTCATAAAATTAACCCGTGGGCATGTGAATTAACAAATTTTATGTTTGACGTATCGGACATGCGTCGGTTGACACATTTTTTGCGAAAAATGGTGAATTTTTGAAATAAATGGAACTTTTGGGAACTTTTGAAAGACAAATGGTTTGAATTGATGTTATTGGATAAATTGAACTTTATGGATCACCCGTTTGGTGTCCCTAGCCATAGGTGCACAGAGCCTGTGAAATCCAGCAGGGGTGCACAAAACCCGCGAAATCCGGCAGGGGTGCACAAAGCCCATGAAATCTGGCAGAGGGATAATTCCCTATTAAAATTGATGAATATTTTCTTATGAAATGTCGGTTTTGATGTAATTGGGTTAACTTGGCATATTTAGTGAAAATTTAGCTTTCGGTATGTGAAAATGAGGATTTTGGTAATTACTTGGACTTTGGTTGGATACTTAAAATTGTTTTGGGACACTTAGACGTATTATGAACACTTGGATACATTGTGGTTACTTCGTGGTCGATTATGGCCTTCCATTCATTTTTGACCTTGTATATTGGTCGTGTCCATCCCCATACTCATCCATTAGGCATGTATCATGTTTATACACCTAGTACTAGTAGAATAGTTTTCTTATTGGGCTAGTGAACTCAACCTATCAAATTTCAGGTACTCGGCATGGAGTATGAGATGTGGTGCTTGTGAAGTGATGCATGCATGGAGCTTACTCATGAATGAAGTTATTTTCCCATCTTGTGTATATTTTTGAAAAGATAGTTTTGTAACTTCTATAACTTATCTTTTTGACAATTTGACAATGTAATAACTTTTAAACTTTGTATTCATGTATTTTGGGTTATGGACGCTAGTGGATAGAATTTATTTATTCGGAATAGTGGAATTATATTATATTGACTTTGATTATTCAAAGGGTTAAATGTATGACTTTGGTCTTGTCCCACGTGGATTTTTTTTTTGGTTATAAAATTGAGGGTGTGACAGGTTTGGTTCAAAGAGTGGAGTGAGTTTTGGGGGGTTTTGACTCAAATTTTGGTTTTTGTTTTGAGTTTGAGTCTGTGGTGGAGTTGCTCTAAGGCAGTGAGTGTTTCAATAGTGTTGTTAGAGTATTGTTAAGAAGTAAAAAAGTACACAAATATATGTGCATATACATAGATATAGTGGGGCAGCGAGCAATACATATAGGTTGGCCCCACAACTTTTTCCTCTCTCTCTCTCGCCCCTCTTCTCCCTCTTTCTCTCTCCTCTCTTTTCTAGCGCACCACCTTTTCCCCACCCCAGCAGAAGACTTCAATGTTAAACGGATATGATTTGGGGGCATCATCAGGTGTATTACATTATCATACCATTTTGCCATTTATTTATTTTGGGCCGGCCCAGATGAGTGCCATGCTTTATGATTCCGGTCATAATGCATTTATGGCCGGTCATAAAACAACTTTAAATCCGGGCCTCCAAAAATAAATCGGACTACCTGCATTTATATGGTGCAATTGGGGTACCCATATATAGGGTACTCATAGCAGCGTTCATTATACACTGGCTTATGTTTGTGACAAAATTTTATGACGTTAACTCTCCACTAACTATACTATTGAGACACAAAAAAGAGAAAATGTATGTTTGTTACTTACACTAATTCTTACTTACTCCAATGTTGTTACTGGAGATACCCTTGTGCTGCTTGACAAATTTCTAAAAAGTCAATTCTGAATTATTTTTCTGTTTGCTTTTTGCAATCTCTCATTCTCATTTGCTAAAAACTTCAGGGTGGTTTTAACCAACTTACTTTTAGAAAACAAATATGTAAAAGGAAATTAATTTTTAACAACTTAGCTTTTGTCTAATGGGAACCAAAAGTAATTTTAGCTGCCTTGCTAAAGATTTTTCATTTTATCAAATGGAACAAAGCCACAAATCACAATTTTTGGAAGTGTTGCCAGTAAGAGTTTCGTAGTTCCATATGACTGGAATTTGTCTGGGATGCAATCATTTGATATGAAAAGCCACTATTGTGGTGCAAAATTAAGGTATAACACAAACATGTATCCATGGTTACGAGGAGGAATAAACCATGTACTCTAGTAGGTTAGAAAGAGTTTCAAACAAAGGGAGGTGATTGGAGTCTAATTTGTTTACTTTTTTATATTTGGTTTTCTACACTTTTTAATTTTTAGATTATGGCTAGAATGTAATATACTATATTTATAGAGTGTTTGAGAGATATGCGAAAAATGTATTTTACCACAAGATTAGTGTTTGAGAGATACTATATGCATAATATATTCTATAGGTATTTTCGTTAATAAAAGTGAAAAAAGTGAAAAATGAGAAGTTAAAAAGTTCCTTCTCCTCTTACTTATTACTTCTCTTGTCTAAATCCAAAACAAAAAAGTTATTTTCCAGAAAATGTGTTATGCATGTGGTGTGCCGAACACTCAGAAGTAGAAAATAGGAAAATGAGAATGTAAAAATTGACCTCCCAAACAGCCCTAATTACGTTGCTTTGGTTTTAAGAGTTTTTTTTGGGTAATGAATGGGGGAGAGGGAGAAACGAGAGTATAATGATTAGGAGTCATAACAACAACTTGAGCCCAGAAGGCCCAAAAACCTTCCAGTCCAGTCCACTCTTGGAGTCGGGCTGAATCCTCACTCAAACCCTACTCCAAAACCTTTGCCATCTCACTTGAGAGAGAGAGAGAGAGAGAGAGAGTCCGAAAATGGCATGGCGTGGTTCGCTCTCCAGATCACTGATCTCCAACGCCAGGGCTTCCACCACCCGCACATCGCCGCCGCTCCACCGCCTCCTTCAGCCGCTGCTCGCCGCCCCTCACCTCCAATCTCGCCTTCTCTCCTTCGCTAATCCCAGGTATGAGGTACTCGATACGCTACCGCATTTCGTTTAATTTTTTTTTCCCCCAGTTCCAAAGGTTTTTTTTTTCCTTCTCACTTCTATTAAAATCTCCAGCCTTTTTGGTCCGAAGCAAGAGAAATGCTCCCCGTTACCGAATTTCAATCACCGTTCTCTGTCAAAGCTCTCGTCATCTAAATCAGCTTCCAATAGCTCTGAAATCCTCAGCTACATGGGGGGCATAGATGCTGACCAAAAACAATTGATCAAAAAACTAGTCAATTTGCGCATGAAACAAGGTAAAAAAACTAGGGTTCGTTCGATCGTTTACCAGACCATTCACCGCCTGGCTCGTACCGAACACGATGCAATCAAAGTTATGGTTGACGCATTAGAGAATGTGAAGCCAGTATGCGAAGTTGAAAAAGTAGGAATAGCAGGGACATTATACGATGTGCCTGGGATTGTCCCTAAGGACCGTCAACAAACCCTAGCTGTTCGTTGGATCCTTGATGCGGCTTTCAAACGACGCGTTAATCACAGGACGACCTTGGAGAAGTGCTTGTTTTCCGAGTTACTGGATGCTTATAGGAAGAGGGGAATTGCGCGTAAGAAAAGGGAGAGTCTTCATGGACTGGCTTCGACCAATCGCAGTTTCGCGCATTTCCGATGGTGGTAAAGTGAGATCACGAAGAGAGATCGTCCTCGTTCTGTCAGAACAATAAGTAAGATATATTGATCCTTTTAGTTGATGCCATCTTTGAATATATCTTTGTACCAGTAAAGCTTTATGTGAATCATATGTTGTCAATTATGCTGTGAAATGAAGCAGTGATAGTTATCGATAACATATAGCAACCCTTGTGGATGAATTGTGGTCGTCCTATTATTATGGTTTGTAATACGGGTTTATATCAATGTGGAACTTGGAAGATATGGGATGTGTGCAACTATTTCTAGGACAAATAATAAATGAAACATGAAAATAGTGTTTATGAATTTCTATCATCATTCATTGATCCTTCATGTAATTTTAGTTCCTGATGGTTCATTATTGTTTCATTGAGTCGATTTGGTTGAGGGCTTGATGCAACAACGGCTGGACTGGTTGAGTGTCTATAAATTTGCGGATTTTGGTTAATGAGAAGGAGAAGATGGATGATGCATGGAGCTCTTCGTCATCATAAAGCGGATAATGATGCCGCATCATCGGTTCTTACTTTTGTTCATAGTTCTTTTTTCCTTGTTGCTGCGATGTGGTCAATCTTGTTGAATGGTTGATGACTAAAACATGTAAAATAAAAGATTAGTTTGTGATAAAGAGGCATTCAGAAAACTAAGCATATTTGTGCACAAGCTATGGTTAATCCACAAGCTATAGTTAATCCTACTGTGCTTTTTGTTGCCCGTCCTGGATTATGTTTCTATGCTAAGTGTCCTCTAAAACTAGGGCTGTTAAAAAAAACCGGTGAACTGTAAATCCAGTTGGGACCAAACCGATCTGCATGTTTTGGATTTTAACCGTGGATTAATAGTTTGGACATGGATTCAAAAAATAAAAAACCGTGACTCGCGGTCCGGCCACGGATTTTGATTTTGAAACTGTGGATTAACCGATCCGGACTGTGAGATTTTTATTATATGTAATTTTTTTAAAAATAAATATATATGTATAGATAAATAATTGTACCACTTTTATAAATTTTGTGAATTTGATTTTAGGTAGTACTCGTAATTAACACAATCTATCTATGTATTCTTATCGGAGTGTGTGAGTATGTGATTTACTAGCATAATCATCTTCCTTAATCATATCCTGCTTTGTTTGTTTGACTAAAACGTATTCATGACTATCTATTTTTGAGCCACTGAATTTGGAAGCTTGAGTGGGATTCTTGGTGGGTGATAGTTGAACTGTGACTTTAACAAACCAAACTTGGCATTGAACCGGATCTGTTTTGTATGGTGTTACAGTCAAATTCATTACGTCTTTAATGTTTTATGGACCCAAAATGTTTGCCATGTGATCTTTGTTTTATTTACTTCTCTAGCATGCACGATATTTCTTCATGCCGTTTCACACTCACAGAACCTGTCCAAATTTAGGGTTGGTCACTTGAGAATAGATTTACATCTGACTCATATTCTGCAAAAAATATTTTTACTGGTGAATCATTGTGTTGTAGTCTTGTAGAACATTGGTCTAAAGGGAGTGGGTGCATTGCATATGATATTATAAGATTTTGAATCTCTCTTTCTTGATCTAATCTTTGAATTCAATCATTTCCTTGCCCATCTTATGGCAAATTAAATCTGAACTGACACAGTTTGGTGGAATCAGTGCAGGTACTTGAACATACTTCGGATCAGCACACCGGGTGCCATCTGTAACATTAGATGAGCTTTGGCAATTCTAATGCCCTTAAATATGATGGTAATTCATACCTACACATCAACATCTTGTAATTTGTAATCCTCTCTCTCTTTTGATGCTAAAGCCTACATCTGTTTTTGTAGTGTTCTTGCCGGATTACATTGTCAGTAATTTTTTGTTCCTGCATTTTGCAGCATGGCTTACAGAAACTCACATTTTATTCCTTCCGCAGTCTCTTTATTGGTTAGCCATTTAGTAGGAATTTTTCAGTAGTCATTTGGTGCTAAGCTGCACTTGCCATAACATGAGAGCAAGTTATCACTCTGCTGAATGATTCATTTACCTTGTGGACGTGTCTTGCAAGTTTATTGCATTCTAATGGTTTCTGAAAGCTAAAACCTTCATTATTTGGCAATGTTGCCCCGATGGTAAAGAGTGTTCCTAAGAGAAAATTTTGCCTTGAGACATATTTATGGGGCCCATCAAGGGGAAGACAAATGGCTTGTGCCAAATTTCACGCAGGATGAAGTTACGCTTCAGCTGCAGTAATGGTTAGAGGTGGTTTTATTGTGAGATTGTGCCCAATTATGACCGCCACTCATATGTTCATGCATTTGCATGCAAATTGATTTTATTTCATCTGCTCATAAAACATGGAAGCTGAAATGTGAAGTTTTAGCTTTTACTACCCTGGCATTTTGGGACCACTGGGGATTGATGAACTACGGAATAACAGAATGGCCTATGGTTGAGAAAATAACTCGTCAACTTTATGTCAATCCAGAATTACGAAAATGTGGCGCTGGGTAGCTCAAGGCTTGGGGATTGCGTGTTTTTCTGTGTTTGTACTTCCTTGTGTGGAGGCTCTCTCCGCTCTCTATGTAGGGCTTTATTCCTCCAATGGAGGTTCTCTTTTCTTCTTTGTGTTTACCTTGTGCGATTTGCACTTGCACCTGCTGGACCTTGATGAAAATCGAAAAGAAAGTTCAGGGACCGAATGAACAAAATTATGTAGTTTGGAGAAATGTAAATTAACCCGTTCGCCCCCCCTGTGGCAGAGACAGTGCAACTGTGCAAGACCAATGGTGGTGCAGGCTTAGGCCTAGGTCTATACTGCACTTTCAAATAATAATATCAATTTTGCCCCTAAAATAATAAAGGTGATGACAATTCTCAAATAATTTATTTGTGGTAGCTCTAGTTGCGCAATCAAGGGCTGTGACATTAGTTGCAATAGGTTGATTGTAGAAATATTTTTCTTTCTTATATTACTTACATCCCCTATGTCTGTCAAGTTTCAGAATATTTATCCTAACTGATTTGTTATGCATAAAGACCTGTTATCTATATATACTTTGTAGGAAATTTTATTTTTTAAGCTCATGTTGTTTGTGTTATTGTTTACTATACGTAAAAAATAAAAATTGTATATTCCCGAAGTACCACAAAAAAAAAAAAAAACCATAGAAATTCTAAGAACATGTTTAATGTTATCCCCACTGAGTTAAATTTTTGGCTACACCATTGGCCCTTTTTCTCTCCCGTCCCAAGTCTTTCAGAATGCGAACTTTCATATAGGCCTTCCTTCGGGCTCGCTCTGAGCATTTGGGTTAAGTCTTGCAAATGTGAGCCTTTGGAGTATCACCAATCTTGACCCCATTTCTTTTCTTGAACTCTATTATTTGGGTAAAAGGAGCAAAGACCCATCTTCCATGGTATACCTATTTCTCTACCCCTTTGAGAAGATCCAAGCTTTGACCCATTTCCTTTACTCTCTCTCTCTTTTTTTTTTTTTTTTTTTTTCAGGTTGAAAATCTTAAGGGGAAGGACATTTCATTGGGGGTTGGGGCAAACAATTACAAAGTAATGGCCTACTTTTCTGAAATCATCAACTAATGGGAAGCAAAATAATATTTCTACATACATGGTACTAGTATTTTACTCGGACAAGCTTGTCCCTAGCTTCAACTTTTATAGAAAAAAACCCCTCTAAATAGAAATGTCCCAATTTTCATCAGACCTTTTTTTGATTGGCTTTCATGATTTCATTAGACCTCCTTCTCCAGTGTTCATTTGTAAACCCTAGGGCCTCTGAAGAGTGGGTGTGTTTGGGAGCCTACTTTTCAACTTTTTATTTTCAATTTTTTGGCTTTTTTGGCTTTTGGAGTATGATCAGAATGTGTTTTGAATTTGAGAGGAGTGTTTGGGAGGAATATGCAGAATGCATTTTGCAAGTGGAGAATGTGAAAAGTAGCTCAATATCTCTTTTTTACTTCTCTTCTCTAAAGTGAAAAACCAAGAACTCATTCTCCAAAAATGTGTTTTGGGGGACAACTCCCAAACATCCAAAATGTGATAAGTAGAAACGGAAAATGCAAAAAATGAGTGGCCAAACACCCTCCTATTTTTACTGGGAGTGCAATGCTGACAAACTTGATTAAAAAAAGTTGATTTAGACATCACATTGCCAAGCCTAAGTGGATTAAGATGAGTGCAATGGTTTGATTTTAGAGTTCAATGCTAATCTCAAAGGGTGCCAAAATAATTCACTCAAGGTATAATGTTATTTTATTTAAGGAGCAATGTCTATTTTCCAAAATAAAATGTTAGATTTAGACATCACACTAGTAACTCAATCTTCTTTATTCGGGTGCAATGTTATTTTCAGAGGGTGCCAAAAAATTCACTCAAGGTGCAAATTAGATGTACCAAATTCAATTAAATGTGGTTCGGCAAGTCTTTTACCTGTAACAGTTTAGTGGCATCATTTAATTTTTTATTTTTTACTCTCAAATTTATTGCACCACCTCACCAAACCAATTCTCTCTCTGAAATTAATAACCAGGGTTCCACTTGACATCCATAAAGGCGGGACTCCGAGGGTCCCCACAAAATTTCAGCTAAATTGGACGGTTAGAAGTGCTCGAACCAAAGTCTCACTGTTTCAATCAAAATTCGGAAAAATGTTTTAAAAATAATGAACAGTTCAGATCACTTGTGTGAGACTCAAAAGTAGGTTCCCGAACACAATCGATATATTTTCTGGACATCTCCCTCTGTACCCATATGTTTTGTTTACCGTATTTTCTCTGCAAAATTTACCCTCTCTTAGTTTGCTTGTTCCTTTTGTTTTTTTGTTTTTCTAATCTCACCGCCACAGGAGATACGACCACAATTTTGCTCTTTCTTTTTCAAATTTCTAACTAATTGTGGCCTTCACTTTATCAAATACTCCCAAATACGTACCATTTTAACCTGGAGCAAAGTTTCGTATGGACTAGTTCCAAAAAAGTTGATAGTACCTATGAGATTTCGAACTTGAGACTTTAGGAGGCAGTAAACTCCTTAGTCTTAAATTCCAAGCCTTAAACCACTAGGAAAATCCCTTGGGATATAAATAATCGGACATATCAAAACACCCCAACTATAGATACACCAAAATGTGTACCGTAAGTGTACATTAGATTGTTTGGGACTCATCTCAAGATCCCATACAAATTATCCGAGTCATTGAATTTGCTTAAAACAAATGCCTAAACCGCTGAAGCTGCGAATAAATCAACTCCTACATGCATAAAAAAGTGAGGACTTGAACAAGACCAAAAATTCACATGAACTAAATTCGAAAAGGACAAGATATTACCGACCTCTATCAAGAACCATTCAACAACCCACTTCAAAAGTATACTCCCTCGGTTATAAAATAATAGTTCACTGTGAAAAAACGTGTAGTTTTTGGATAAATTAACTCTTTAATTTGGTGTCAAAATTTTTAAAAATTATGCTAAGAAGCTTTTTATTTTTTGATCCGAAAATTGCACATCTTTTATAATCTTTAATTTAGTAGTATGCAAGAGTCTTTGTATTTTGTTTTATGAATTTCTATTGAAATGCAAGAGTCTTTATTATGACAGAGTCTTTATTATACTAGAACTTTGATTCAATTACAACTACTACCACCATTAGTACTACTGAGACAACATTATTCCTTCAACACGATTTTGAATTACAACTAATACTGACACACCATTACTCATTAACCATTACTGAATTACCGCAATTACTACCACAACTACTATTGACTCACCATTACTCATTAACCATTATTGAATTGCAACAACTCCTACTAACACACCATTACACAATACTTTATTGCAATTGTCTTGCTTGCACCCACAAGTGTTGAATAAGATCATTGCGGAGTGCATGATGGGTTGCAGAAGATTGGATCGTTTGGCGACGAGCAAGAAACTCAACAAATACAGGTGTACACTCTCTTGACACTTCAACTGTGCTTGGCACAGGGGCTGATCGTTCATCACGCTCATCTTCAATAATCCTATTGTGCAGGATAATGCATGTCTTCATGATCTATCTATAATCTTCTTGATACCAAAGTTGAGTTGATCCTCACACAATGTCAAATCTTGATTGAAGCATACCAAATGCCCTTTCTAAATTCTTTTGGCATGCCTCCTGCATCCTTGCAAATAATTATTTCTTCAGATTACAAGGTCTAGAGATTGTGTGAACAATAGTGCCCATTTAGGATACCTACCATCAACAAGGGCGGGGAAAAGATCACATCGAACGAGATCATTGATATCACTAAGGGACCAGGGCATTCTGAAAAAAACATGCCATATCCAAAAGTCATAAGAGATTATAAAGTCATCTCTCATTAGCTGCTCATTTGCGCCGACTCTATTTCGAGGGATGTGTCGGCGGCCGCTTGAAGAGCCACCATGTTTGCTTTGCCGGCTTAATTCTTCTGTTTCCATTCTATGATACTTCGATGCCATCATAGAGAGTATTTTTCTTCTACAATCATCATTGAAATCAAAAGAAGAGTCAAAATCTCTTTTATGAACAACTTTTTTAAAATTACTCATTGTTTTGTTTGTTGTTTATTCAACAAGTGTATGGTGAATGGTAGTATATATAGACTTTTAAAAAATTAGGTGAACTAATAAACTTAGGTAGGAAAAGGTAGATGGGTAGAAAGTTAGGTAAGGAAAGTTAGTTAGTTAATTAAAATCGTGATTAGGAGATGGTTAAACAATCGTTACAATATATAAATTATTACAAGGAAATTGAAAAGTTAGTTGAGAATTGGTAATTTTAAAAAAATTAGGTAGGGAAATGTAGATGGGTAGAAAGTTAGTTAGTAATTAAAATCTTGATTAAGAAATGATTACACAATCGTTAAAGTATATAAATTATTACTAGGAAATTGAAAAGTTAGTTGAGAATTGGTAGTGGGTAGGTAGTTGAGACCCATACCACTGGAGCAGTTTGGCCAAAAAAATATTGTTGGGGTGCCAAATTTGGGGTTGTGTTTGTACCATATTTGGACCGCTCGTATCAAGGAGATCCATCCTAAGTAGTAAGGAGATATGGTCTAAATAGTAAGGAGACATCATGGATACGTTATGCCATATCGTCATGATATCTCCTGACATGTGGTGACGATATCTGCTGGTACGGATATCTCCTGACACGTGGCGATATGTGAGAGCATTTGTAATTCTTTCAAATGCATGAAGCTTAAATCAAGGAAAGTGGGTGGTTGTTGCCACGTGAGATACATTCTTCCAAGGAATTAGTTACCACTTTTTATCGAAATTGATTAGTAAACTGAGTCCTATTTCTAAGAAGATTTGACTAAGGCTGTGGAAAGGGTTGTGTACACTCCGCGGGATATGTCCACGAAATCGATTGCTTGTGGTTTGAAAAATGGTTTTGATTGATTGATTGACAGGAGTTGCCACCCGTGTTTGAGGTCCGTACCCGAGAAACTATTTAAAAATGACTCTTTTGCCCTTAGAATGGAAAATATCTCACTGGTCTTTCGAAATGAGATTTCTCGGGTCTGGGAGCTAGGTTACAAGAGGTGAAGGAATTTAAAGCACTCATCTCGCCCGGTGCGATCACCGGTCTCTACTAAATATTTAGGGGATTTTAAAAATATCGTTTAAATGGACTTTAAATCGCAAATTCATATGAGAGCATGTAAACACATTAATGAAATTAATATAATGACGATGGATGCTTGTGCTAATGACATGAGTGACTGAATATTATGCATAAGACACTTAAACTACAATGAATCATGCTCGGATTGTACTGAAAGATCCCAAAACTCAGACACAAACATTGGATGAACCACACCCGAAAAGTGAACTGAACACCCGGATTACCCAGATGCAGGCGCCTGGAAGTAGTATAGGTGCCTGGAAAGAGACACTATAGGCGCCTAGAATGACTTCAGGCACCTAGATAGCCCCAATATGGGCGCCTGGAATGCATATCAAGCCCAACTTTTATTTCTTCCAAGTCTTACAACCAATAACAGGCGCAATTCCTTTTGCTTATTTATGCATGAAAACTGTAATATTTCAGATTAATACAAAGGATATGAACCACAAAGTTGACTTAGTAACATGATATGCACTTATGAAATGTTGATCTTAAAGCATTTATGACTAAAATGTAGGATGTTAAACTGATCTTACATATACATAATACTCTCATGTACATATGATAAATTTCCTACATATTTATATTTAAGAAATAAGAAATAAAAAGTAGAGATGGATTTAGATCATGAAATATCTTAAAGACCACATGATGGACATAGATGATTCCATACATTTTCTTCTCTTTAACATGAGACTTCTGATCTAGTTTATGACCAACAATGATATTATGCAATTCCTAATTAAAATGTAAAAATTCCTCTTTTTTCTTTTAAACTTTAACTTGCTGTCAAAGTATCATCAATCATTGGTTGAAAAACCATATGGATAATGTAGTGTCAGTAATAGAGACAAATGACTAGTGATACTTCAAACAATCAAAGAAGAGGGTTGAGAGAACATAAAATAGGACAACATAAATGAGGTCCAGGCACCTTGATTAAGTATATCCAGGCGCCTGGATTAGGTACAAGCGCCTGCAAGGATCAGATCCAGGCGCCCATACCCCATGCAAATACAAATGTTTGATTCTCCTTGAAATGAAATTTGTATCGCACTCGAGCTCTCCACTAGTATATGAGACTAGAAAGAACTTGATAGTGTCCCCTCAGGGCCTATGTGATCATTTTGGTAGTAGAGCTACCTTTTATGGCTTGATTTATGAACTTGAATGGGTTTTAAAGTGGATTTTTTGGGATGTATTGCTAATGGACTTGAGTATACATAGTTGTTAAGGGCAGATTATGAGTGCTTTGGTGGAGTTTGATTGATGGAAATGAATAGATGTTGGGTTAATGTGGTAAAAGAGTGAGTTTTGAAGTTGAAAGTGAAAGGAATTGAGAGGAGATGGTTGAAGCTGGAATTTCTAGAGTAAATTTTGCAGAATAATAGTAATGGAGAGAGGGGGAATTGATCTTTTTTCTGCAAATGAGGAATGGAGGTGTATATATAGTCCAAAAGAGGCTCAAAAGGGCCCATTGGAGCCACTTAGGGGTCAACTAGAGGTCTGGTTTAGGGGCCATCATTTCCCCTACTATCTCTCACAAATATATTTGCAGAAAATCTCTCCAAGACGCTCCTTCCTGCCCATTTCACCTAGGAATGCAAGTGTCTGGAGTGAGTCCGAGTGCCCATATTGATCAAATCCAAGTGCCTGGATTCAATGTGGGCGCTTGGAATCATCCAATCCAGGCGCCTAGACTTAGAGACAACACAAAATTTCAAATTTCGTAGGGCCACTCTGGGTGCTACCGAACTCCGTTTTGCACATGGTTTGAAGTGTTGGAAAGCTTGTCAAGTATACTTTCTAACCCAAGTGATTTGAACCAAAGATGATTTGTACATCAAAATCTATGACCATTTTACCCTCAAAAGGTCGGGAAAACAAGTAGTTTTGGTAAAACAGGCATATCTCCCTCATTTCAAAATGGATTGGGATATATTATATATCGAAAAAGAGGGTCTTAAATGTGCTAAAAGGTGGTGTGGGCTTGGGTTTATTTTGGAGAGGTTTAGGAGAGATTTCCAAGTTCACTATCAAGCCTCGTGTGCTCTTATCAGATATTTTCATCCTTGGGGATGCTTGATAAGTTTCTCGGGTCAAAATTGGGGTGTCTACAGTGGTCCCACTTATTTGCACATGTTATGGTAGTTATGGAAGTAGTGGGACACTTGGCGGCCTATGATTTAATTTCAGCACCAAAATAAAAGGGATGATTGAGTCAAAAGGACAAATGATAGCTTGTGAAGACTTCTGAAGAAAGTGGGCAGGAGATGTGCTTAGTGGGATCCAAAATCTCCTGAACCATTCATAGGCAAATGATGCCTATAAATTCAAGTTATTATGCAACATTACAAAGGATCACGCATCAAAAGCTCACATCAACAAATAGTTTTGTTATTAGTATCATCTTCTAACTACCTAGTTAGTCGATTCCCAATTCTTTCTTTCTCAACCATGTCTATCCCTTCTCATTTCCTATCTTCTTCTATGTAATCTTAGTTTTTTTTTTTTTTGTTGAAGTCCTTGTTCAAAGCAATTTGAACCATATTACTTTTGTTCCTCTTTAAAAGTATTACAACGCTTGAAGGAGGTTTTCATATTAAGCGCATTTATCATCTTTACATTTGGAGATCCCGTAATCTCTTGCCATGCCTTGCACTCTCACACCCTACTTGGTGTTGGCCTCATAATTTCTCCCGTCACTAGAAAAATTCGTGTCAACAAGTTGGCACCCTAAAAATGTCACCCACCTTTGAAGATTCTCTTATGATCACTGATAGTACGTGCTCTAAGTGATCTTAGGTGGGCCAATGATGCCATTTTATTTTTGTTTGCATGTAGTTCTTTTTCCTTGTTGCATAGATGCCTTTAAAAAAATATATGAATGCAGATAAAAAAAAAACCTTGAAAATTTTATCTGGACCTTAAAACTTATGTGGTGGCATAGCAAGAGAAAAATATTATAAAATCGGATCCATTCCATACAATACTTTCTCACTGGGACTGTCATAATGAGATGTCTCCCATCTATAATTGACAAAATCTCCTCGCACGATAGAAAAGTGACCAAAAAATGGACATGTATGATAACTACTGGGTTTTTGCGAAGAATTCTAGTAGAGCAGATTTTGAGGTTTTGGTCCCATTTGTTACCACTTATAAGTTACAGTAGCTTTTAGATTTTAACTTTTAAATTATTGGCTTAAAATAAGTTACAAAAATGTTTATTATAGCATTATAAGTTGTAAAGAAGTGTAATCAATTTCTTTGAATAAGCTGTCAAATACTCCACTTTAGGATTCTTATGTCCATTCATCTTTTAACAACTTAAAATAAGTAAAAGAGCTTCAAATTCGAACTTAGAATAATCTAACTTTTTATGGGTCAAATAAACTAGAAAAGCTAAAGAAGTGATTATTCATAATTGTTAATAAATACTCTTTATTATCTTTTTTAAGCAAATAAGCTAAATACGTTAGATTATAAGTGCTAGCAAATGGGGCCTTTTGTTTTTTAAAAAAAGCTCGTATGAGTGTTTGTCAAAAATTCTTGCCACAGATTTAGAGAATCTACAGATTTTAGATGCGAAAGTAGGAAATAAAATCAGATTCTACAAAAGTACTTTTGATGTGCTTTTCGGATCAGATTTTAGATTTTAAATACTTTGAAAGCTGTTTTCAACATTTTGCAACAAATCGTACAAGCTTTACTACAGACTAATCATAATACCAAAGCTATAGCAAACATGTATATTTGCTTCAATTAAAATCTAAAGTCTAGAATCTTCTGCAGAATTGTTAGAATCTTAAATCTATATTCATAACTATCACAATTCAAGAAAACTGACATAACCGTCAAACCAATGCGATCCGGACGGTATTGTCTTATTTGGTTTGGATTTACAGTTCATTGGTCCGATTATGGTTCTAAAAAATTAATGCTTATTAATTAATTTTGGTTTGGTTATTGGTTAACAATTTAAGAACCGTGGTTAAAACCGAATTGGACCATTTAATAACACACACGTACACATAATTATGAGCTTTTATTTGGTAAGTTAATTTTTTTCCTAGTAAGTTAATCTATTTAGAGGAAAATTCTCATTTGTTAGGAAAGTCTTTAGTACACAAATGTATTTATGAGAACCCAAACCAATAGAGCATCTCCAACTCGTGGCTTCGAATTGGAGATACCAATTGTTTAGAAGGCTTATGTGGCATTTTGGCATTTCAAATTTGACATCAAACCCTCTATATCTCCAACTGTTAGCACCTTAATCTTTCAAGTGTGCTACGCTGCACTTAGGGTGGCACCTTGCACCCAAGTTAGGCAGCGAGGACAAGGCATGAGTAGGAGGCATGCCGTGGCAAGGCGAAGTGTTGGCCGGTGTCAACACAGTTCCGTTATCGAGTATGCTATGATGGTTGCATGTGAAGGCCCAAGACATGTTGTGGCATGGATGCTAAAAGTTGCAGCCTACTTGTGGGACAAAACAGTTGGGAATTTGACTAAGGCATGGAGCTGGGGGCATAGTGACGAAAATTGGCTAAGGCATGGATGAGAACAAGCAGTTACCGGCAGTTACGCTCAGCAATTACTTGCTGGCATGCATGGACAGGTGTTCCAAGCAGAATTGACGGACAGTTTTTTCTAGCAATGCTGTGGACAGCAAAGCCAAGCAATTACTTGATGTGCTGGTAGATTGTGGGCAAGCCAGCACAACCCTAGGCAGTTTGGGGTGTAAACTGCAGATCATGGGCAGTTACCATGATCTCCTGTATGCTGTATTTTTGTATTCCTGATTGTAAGCCTATTTAGGCATAGCATTTTCGAGTCTAAGGCGGAGGGATGTTCTGTCTAGTACTCTAAGGTGTATCCTTGAATTGTTGGTGCAATAAAAGGTTGGGACGGTTCCCGTATACGTGTGTATGCTTGCTAGACGTTCATAATCTCTTTGTGTGTGTGTGTAAACACTTGTTGGCTGAATCAAGTTGCTGGGAACTTGGTGCCATCGCGGGAAAATTTTGTGTTGGTTTCTAACCCCGTGACACCAACCATAATGTCAAATTTTAAAATTAGGGAGTGTTCCACTAACCCAGTTTTTTGAAAAAATTGATTTTTCATGGTTTTTTTACGAGATGTGTTGTGAAAGATGGTTGGATTGGAATTTACTGTCTAATTTTTCCATTGGAGTGGCCACGTCACTTTTGACATATGGTTGGAGATGCTCTCTATTGTTAGTATTCAACACCCACTTTCCCAATTGGGTTTGCATGCTAATTGGATAGAATTGGAACCGACAAAAACCGGATCGGTCTTGTGGTTTGGGTCTAGTCAAATTCCGCACATATATTGGTTAGGTATTGGTTTCAATTTTTTAGAACCGTTCAAAATGGTTTTGTTATTGATTTTCTAGAGAACTGGACTAATCCGGTTCATGAACACCCCTAGCAAACACGCCCAAAAGAGTTTCTTTAGTACAATGGTCAATTCTGTCAAAAAAGAAAAAGAAAAGGAAAAGAAGTTATGCTCAAGCAAGGGTAGAGTCAGTATAATAGGTTAGCGTGGTCAAAAATTAAATCTATATGCAAGTTTTTTTTTATTTGTTATGCAAAAAATAACTTAATTAAGAGGTTAACTATTACGTACTATCAATTCTTGAAAAGAAGAAAAAACTTGAGATTTATATGCATTTGAAGCAAGTTGAGGCAATTTATGAAATTTTTGAGGGGTCAAAATTACAAAATTTAGCTTCAAACTATCAAAAATCCTTGTGAGAGGGGTCAAGTGACCCCTTCCGTCCCTTGATGGATGTTTCTGATAGATAATTTGGACAATGGTGTCTCTATCTCTGTTGAGTTCTAATCCTTTTTTGGTTCTGCCTGAGGCCTTTGGAAGATGGTGCAAATCTCTCGGCTTGGGTTTGTGGTTCTTTTTTCCAGTTTCTTTTCTGGAGCAGTTTTTGGACTTTCCGTTTTTTTTTTTTTTTTTTTGGTGAGGCTTTCTAGCTTTTCTCCAGGGTTTTTTTATTTTTTATTTTTTTATCTTGGGTGTTTTGGGCTGGGCTTTTGGCCTTCGGTCTTTGATTTTTTATTATAAACTGATATATAATTTTCCTTAGAAGCCACAACGACACAAATTTATTAATTATTTATAGACATCGCATGGTAAACCAAAAAATTGCAAAAGGTTGAAAACTCTATAGGAAAGCCTAATGTTGAGTACAAAAAACTTCAGCAAACCTCTGATTTTAACCATTCACTATTTTTTTTTCATGCTTTGCTCAAATGATTTTAGACTATTATGTCATTTCCTTTTTACTTTTTACAAATGGGAAGAATATTTATAAATTCACATCACTTTAAAATAAAGTAACCTATACCCAATTTGGAAAAGGAATTTCTTTGGTTTTTGACTCTCTGTAGAGCTTCTCTAATGGTGTGCTATTACTATAACATAAGAGCTATGTTCAAAATGAGGACTCCAATGGTGAGCTACATCAAGTGCTATATTTGACGCAAGTTTTACCAACAGATAACTTTGCCACGCCACTTTTTTTTTTTTTTTTTTTTTTTTTTTTTCTCCAAGCACATTGATTTTGGTCATCTTCCTCAATTGAATTTGTCCTCCCCCTCAAATTTCTGTCCTTGGTGGCAGTGGTTGCTGATCCGCGGTTGTGGGCAGTGGGGCGGCAACTGTTTAGAGATGGAGTCCAGGCAGGCCCGGCCCTGAGATTTTTATGGTCCCAGACGATAATGTAAACCAGGGCCCTATGTTTTTCTAGAGAAAAAAAATTAAAGAACCAAGATTTTTTTCAAATGACAAATACCGTGTTCCATATTTTGTCTTTTTTGTTATTCATGTCTTCATGTTAATAAAAAATAGTTTTCAGTCATAATTATCTATTCTTATTGCAAGAATTAGAAAATCAATTGAAATGGGCAATGTGAACATTTTATGAATACGCACGAAGTGTTTTATTTATTTATTTCCCTAATTACTACACTGGCATTTTTTTAAATAGAAGTCAACAAACGATAAGGATGTAGTGGAAAGGGAAAAAAAAGGAAGAGAAGGTAGAAACTGACTATGGTAAGAAAAAAGAAAAGAGAAGAGAATGTAGAAAAGGAAAAGAAAGGCCCCTGGGAATTGAACCTTGGTATTTACTAAGAAAACCACAAATTTTTCCACTATGCCAAATGCTTCTCTATTTCTTGTAGTGCAACATTATATATTTATTACTTGTTATGAACATATAAATACCTAATTGGGGCCCCAAAAATGGGCTATTTTTTGTGGGCCCCGGTCCTGGGCCTACCCAGCTTGCCCACAAGGCCGGCCCTGAGTCTAGGGTTTGTGTTTGGGCTTCATTGTTGTATTAGGTATTCCCCATTTGGGCTACACTTTTAGGTGTTTTGGGCATGTCCATTGGGTGTATTTTGTGCTTTGACCTAGCATGTATTTTAATTTTTCCAACCTTAGTTGGAGTCCCTCCCTTCTCCCTAGGGATGGCCATCTCGGCCGACCCACCCCTATCCAACCCGTCCCCTACCCATTCGGGGAGGGGATTCGGGGATTTTTTCGGGGATCGGGTCGGGGATGGGGATTATTTTTAAAAAAAATCGGGGATCGGGTAGGGGATGGTATTGTTAGTCCCCTACCCGATCCCCCCCCGATCCCCATTCCCCGCCCTTCCCCGCATCCCCGTTTATATATATATATATATTATAAGTTTTTTAAATTTATTTTCCACAGCCCCGGCCCCTCTGTACAGTATCCTGTGTACAAAGCCCATTAACCCTTACCCAATTCTCAAGGTCAGTAATAATGCACATTGGTGCGCAAAAAATTTAATAGGGAAAAATCAAGTGAAGTAGAACTGGCCCAGAAAAACCCTTAGCCGATTCCTTAATTGGGTTTGTGTCCATTCGCTTGGCCTTTTTATGAAACCATTTTATACATAGACTTGTTAAAACCATTCCTGTGTGTTGCAAATGCATATTACATATTGAATTTAATGCATAATGGGAACCAAATTGCACGGATGAAATGAAATTTTGGCCATGGGGGTTGAATTTAATGGGTAATGGCATGGACTAGTGCATGAATTTTTGGATCCCCGAATCCCCGTGGATATCCCCGTTCCCCGCATTGGGGCGGGGATGGAGGTTAAAATAAAATTCCCGGTGGGGATCGGGGAGGGGATGGAGATTGATATAGGTTCGGGGATCGGGGATGGAGGTAGTGGTATCCACCCCCTACCCTCCCCATTCCCATCCCTACTTCTCCCCCAACTTGATGTACCATTTGTTAAGTTTTTATTAATAAATTTTGTGTCTATCACGAAAAAGGTACTTTTCAGAAATGATCAAAGAGTTCTTAAATTTTTATTTATTTTCCAAAAAAAAAAAAAGAATTGCGAAAAGACACTACATACTCTGGAAAGGAAAGCTGAAAAAAGAATCATGTAGAAAATGCAAAGTGGGAGAAGTTGAGAGCTCTCGCATTTGTAATTTGCATGGAAGAATTTAACAAGCAATCAAGCGATGCTGAAATGAAGAAGAATGATTTGCAAGAAAGAAAAGTTCGAGTATTGGAGGAGATGAAGAAAATGGAACAAATAGAGAAAGAAGCGAAAGAGAAAGAGAAAGAGAGTGATCTTATGATTATGATATTGGACACCTCTAACATGGACCCTCAATCTCCTCATTATTATACAGTGTATAACACAAAAATTTCATCAAATTGTTATGTTCCTCAGCTTCATTTCATTCCCCATGATTATATGCTCTCGTAACTCTTTATTTTTGTTTATTTTGCGCTTATTGTTTAGCTTAAAGTGAAGTTTGTATTTAATTTAAAGTTTACATAATTTACCTAGAATATTACCCAATAAGACTAAAAGAGAACCAACTATAGGCATCCACAATGGATTCCCTAAAAATAGCTCATAAATTAAATCTTAAGGTGTATAGATAAGCATAACTGGGGTCCATTTTTTCACAACCAAAGCTTGCTAATCTTAGAGAAGATATGTGCACTCAATAGGCTATTTTCTATTTTGTGAGAAAAAAATAAAAATAAAAGTATGGGAACCATAAATATCAAGTTGGGTCTCACTTTGGAGTGCTACCTAAATTTAACTAATGTGGTTGGAGTCATGCTTATGAGCCACTCTTGAAGTTTGTACATAAAGCCATTAAATAAAAGTATGCCCTACGTTTTGTCCCGAAGTTAGGGTTGGTGAAAATAATTTGACAGTTTGCCACAACATTTACCATGTTTACAAAAGGAAATGAAAGGACTTTATTAATACATCAGTAAATAAAATCCTTGAAATCAAACATCTACAAGGATTTTATTTCTTTCAAAACGTATTTACCCTTTTACTCAATTCCTTCATTTTATTTTTGCATTTTCATTAAGAGAGTGTTTTAAAGATGAATTGTAAAACAGTTACGAACAAAATTTATGATGGATAAGACTTATTTAATGTAATTCTTATTTCTAAAGCTTGTTTTCCCTATTTTTATTACCACCATTATGAATTTATCCGTCAATAGGAGCTTCTTTGGAATTTTACCGTTTCACGCAATTTAATTTAATGGGTTAATTTTACTGTTTATACCTATAAAAGACGGATTTGAAGGTACTATGCACCCCTCGACCGTCTGATCGTGTTTTAGATGGCCGGGATGCATTCGGCAATTTTGATTTATTTTTACTGGTAAAAAATCAAAGCACATCCAAACTATCCAAAACACGATCGGAAGGTCGAAGGGTACACAGTACCTTCCATTTCCCTACGCACCATCAATAACACAAATAAATCTTCTCATGAAGACTGTAAATGGAAATATTAAATATGGCAATTTCCAAACGAGAATATATATAATTGACCTAAAATGTAGGAATTACTTAATTGAAAAACTGGTAATTCAATTATGCTCTTTTTATCAATGAAAGTTTCCTTCCATGTTCATAATTTTATTTTATTTTTAATTTAATTTTATGGAAATTAGGAACAAGAAAAATATCATTTGCCAAAATTCATAAACAGAAACCAATTTTGCGATTATGTGAGCTTGAGCATCTCAAACTTTTATTTGAAATTGCAAGTGGCGGTTAGCTCATGTGGTAGAGTTCTTGATGACCCACACTGCATACTGAAATTGAGTCTTATTCCCTCCTCCCACCTCCCCATGTGATAGATTAAGAATGATGAATGACAAAAAAAAAAAAAAACTTTTATTTGAAATTTGGCGATGTCATTTTTTTAGACGAATGTGGCAATTAAACATTTTAAATTTGACATTATGACTATTTAACGGATAGCTTATAATATATAGGGTAATTCTACCTAGGTGAGCATGCCCCCCTCCGCCAACCATTTACCTAGCTTTGTCTGAGGCGAAGCGAGGCACGCGATAAGTATACCCTGACCGATGGTGAATAAAGTGAAAACAAACAAAATTGTTCTTGTTAATTTGGGCACTCCTTATTTTACGATGTTCACGCGCTACTTTTTTTTTTATCCTTATTCATGTAGGACTATAATATTACGTCATTATCCTTTGTAGGAGTAGAAATATATAGAAAAGAGAATAAAAATTACAACTATTAATCATGTCATTTTAGGTGGTTTTACGCACAAATAAAACTTGATGAACACTCTTATTTTTTAGTATTGCAGTGTGAATTCTTACTCATTTGTAACATCATTACATGGTATCATTCATTTGTCATGGGCCAATGCAAAAATTCTGCTTGATACCAATAATTATTTTATCTAAAAGTGTTTTTTTAATTAAACTCCTCAACTAAAAAACTAAAATTTTAGATGATCAAACATACGCTGTTGCCTTTAAAAAAAAAAGTATTTACCGACGATGCCAATGCACTCAATTTTTGCATGGTCACATAAAAAAAAGTATTCAAACAAAACGAGCGAAATTACTTTCCAAATCAATTTACTAATTAAATTTCCATTTAATGGTGAGTGTAATTATCCCGATATACTAGGGGAAGGAAATCTTTGACAAAGATAACGTTTCTCCTCTCTCACTCTCTAAGTTTCCTACTTTTACTCAAATTCTTTCTCCATAATGATTCGCCAAAGATCTCTCACTTAAATATATCTGCATAATAATCTCTCTCTCTACCGGATTCCTTATCAAACTCTAAAACCCTAACCTCATATATATCTCTCTCCCTCCCTCCCTCTTCCCCCAGCTCCCAACCCTTTAGTTTCTCTCCCTCATCAATAGCTTTCCGTTACAACAAACCAATGGACAATGGTCAAAGCAAAGGAAATACTACTCAAGAATATGATCATCTCGATTGGCACAAGGTAAACAACTACCCGGCGGCGGCCAATTTTCCGGTTTCTCTTTCACCAATGCCGGAAAACAATAACCAGTTTACTTTTCCGTCAACTACTAACCTCCCTCTGCCTGAAAACTGCCTTCCGACCTTCCCTCACAATATCCAAATTAATCCTTACCACCCTCTCCCGAAAACGGCTTTCCCGAATAATACCGCCTATGATCCGACGATCCTTGAGGCTGATTTCAGTCGCCTCAATCTTCTATCAACTCCCTCTCGTAGTCCTTACGGTGCTATCAGTTCTTTCGACCGTTCTTTTCTTCGAAACCTATCAGATTCCCAGTTGGATTATAGCAACACAGATTTCAACTTGCAGAGAATGAGAGTTGCGGATGCAGTCAGGGGGCAAACGGGATTGTATATGGAGCCCCACAGGTTTTCGGATTTGGGCGAGGAGGGTTTCGGACTCACCGGGTTGAATCCGAGTTCGCAGCCGAGTTATGGTATTGGGGGTTTGAACAGATGGAATCGTGCCGTGAACCAACAAAACGGGTTTTACGAGTTGGGGGGCTACGGAGCTTCGAGTAATCCGAGCAGAAACGGGTTTTCATCCGTTTATGACATGGGTTACGGAGCTCCGGCTAATTTGAACAACAGGAACGGGTTTCAGTCAGCCTACGATATGGGTTACGGAGCTCCAAGCAACAGGAACGGGTTTCCTTCAGCCTACGAAAACAGAAGCCGGGTCGATACAGGTTACCGTCGCCGAGGGAGATCCGGTAACGGGTTCGGCGCGGATAATTCGGGGGGCGGGGCGAGGAGTTCATCGCAGGGTAACTGCAGCAGCACATTGTCGGAGCGTCTGAACACGCTGCCGTTCGAACAGTGGAGGGGTCATATAGTGTTTCTGGCGAAAGATCAACATGGGTATGCGTTTTTGAAGAAGAAGATTGAGGAAGGGACGAAAGAGGAAGTGGAGATGATTTTCATGGAGGTGAAGGATCATGTGAGAGAGTTAATGGTGGATCAGTATGGGAATTATCCGATTCAGAAGATTTTTGAAGTTTGCAGTGAAGAGCAGATGACACAGATGCTTCTTCTGGTGGTTAGGGATGAGCATTACCTCATGAGTATTTGTGTTGACACCCATGGGTATGTATATTTGCCTTCTTTTGCCGTATAATACCCGTTCGAGTCAATTTGTGCGCGCTTCGATTAATTCGTGTGTTACTCTACTATTTTATGTTGAGATTTTCAAAATATCTATTTTTTTTTTTTAAGAATCAAAGGAAAAAAGGACTTAGGTTTCAGAAACTAACCATCGTTAATGGGCTAATGTTAAAATTCTAATCAAACTTTGTAAAGAATTAAAATATGGATTTTTCGGTGAGAACAAAATTCTTATCACTATAGTTTTGAATGATGATGGAAAATATCACATATCTTTGATGTTTTTTGATATTTTGAGGTATACGGGAATAGGTAGGGTTCTTATAATCTTTGTAATTGGTTTTCAAACATAAAAAAAATTATTTTTTTTTGCCTTTTAAAAAAATAATTTAGCATTAGCCTAGAATCGGTCTTGAAAATGTTTGCGTACGTAGGACACATTATTTATACTTCTGATTTTACTATTTTTGCAGAACTCGAGCCATGCAAAAAATGCTGGAACATCTCTCGACGCCGGACCAAGTATCCGTAGTCATGTCGGTCCTAAGTCGCAATGCCGTCACTTTGACAAAGAGCATGTCTGGTTATCGGGTGATCGAACGTTGCTTGAAATCATTCACTAACGAGCAAAATAGGGTAAGCCCTCAAATTGCCTGCACAATATGGAATTTTTGGTATCAGAAAACACATACATTCTAAATATATGTTTGCTAGTTTGATGTTATTTCGTGTTGTGGTTGAAATATAACAAAAATCGCAGTCACCCTCATCAATCAGGGGGACAAAAATGGAATACACATTAACTGGTTTTACATTTGATAAGTGTAGTTTTAAAGATAAGTTTATAAATACGCGATAAAATTCCTATTTTCATGTTTTTTTTAGATAGGCATATGCGAAAAAAATTGAATGAAAAAAAAAAACTAATCTCTGATTTAATTATTAAGCCAAAACACGCATCATGGCCCAATGTAAATATTGTGCGTACGTAGGATTTTGAGAAAGGGTGTTCTAGTAAAAATTAATCAGTAATTTTGATGGTCAAGGTAAGACTAATGTTTAGAGAGGTAATTTTTCAAGCTAGCTAGGCCATTGTGTGTTGGAAATAAATTGTATTGGACAAAAGTCTCTAAAATTGGGAAAAGAATTTATTTCAATTTAATTTGTATTTTCTGTTTCTGTGTGTTAAATACTAATTGTTGCAAAGCTCTAAAAATGAAGTAATTTAATTACTGAATCTTTTTTTGTTTTTATTTTTTTCCACATGCAGCATCTTCTGCATGTAGTAGCAGAGAACTGTGCTGATATAGCAATGGACCAAGCAGGATGCTGTGTGTTGCAACAATGTGTGTTACATTCTGAGGGAGAGCCCAGACAACGTCTCATCACTGGAATAATTTCTAATGCTTTGATCCTTTCAGAAAATATTTATGGGTAATTTGTCCCTTTACTTCCTATATATATATATATATATATATATATATATATATATATATATATATATATATATATATATATATATACACTGTTCTCTACAAATTGAAAAGAAAGTTGGATTAAAGAAAGGATTTCTGTGACACCCCTCTTGGAATTAGTTTTTATGAAAAGTCTAAGATTAATACACCTTTCGGACACTACTCCGGAGACTCATAACTGTGTCCGCAACCGTTAGATGCATGTGTATCGAACGGCTCTACGTGTAGTTGTGTTATTTCCATTACTCATAGTTTTATGCACTAAGACCTTAGTTATTATGTGCAGACAGTATTGTATGGGCTTATTACTCCGTTCGTTCCAAAATGCTGCTCCTTTTCATTTTCTGGTTGTCCCAAAACAAATTGCCAGTTAAAAAAGTTAACAAAGAAAAGTTTATATTTCTTTCCTTTTTTTTCCTTTTTTGGCACAATTAAGTAATGTTCATAAAAAGTTAGATTCTCAAAACCCTAATCCAATTAGACCTGCAGGACCCTCTAGAAAAAGTCTTCCATTTTTTGGTGCATCTTCTGCTTGTATAGGTCTTGATCTTTTGGATATAAAAACTACTTCTTACGACTTTTAAGTTACAACAGTTGAATTGGTCCTATCATTTTAATTCTAACAATACCCATATCAATAGGAGTTTATTAGTAGCATGCCACAATATTATATACCACCAAGAATCAATATTTTGAGACGGAGCTAGTATTAAAAGAACCGAAATCAATATTTTATCCTTTTACAGCTCTATTTGTACCGAGGTTAAATTTGCAGTCCCTCCCACCATTTGTCCACAAAAAGCATTACTCTCGGAGACGAATTTCTCCCTTGATATATCCTTAATTGGACCAAAATCGTCTAACGAATGTGTTGTTTTTTTGTGTTTAATTTCAGAAACTATGTTGTGCAATACATACTGGGAATGAAGGTGCCACATTTCACAGAGAGTATAATGGCACATCTTGCAGGGAGTTATGTGACTCTGGCCATGAACAAGTATGGCAGCAATGTGGTGGAGAGATGTATCAGAGATGCTGATGAAGAGCAAGCCACAAGAATTATTAAGGAGATTGTCAATAGCCCAAATTTCTTGATGGTGCTGCAGGACCCTTTTGGAAACTATGTCACCCAAACAGCATTGGAGATTGCAAAGGTTTGTTCATCTAACCTATGCCCCATTAATTATATAATGCTAGCATATATTTTGTTTTGCATTAATGCTAGCTGCGTGAACTAGTTAGGATTTGATTTCTCGATGCATCTATTATCGAGTTTTTTTTAATCAAATTCTCTTTTCCCGGTTAAAAAAGAAAAAGTACTTAGGGTTTTATAAGGAGAGAAGGTGAGAAATTGCATAAATAATAAGACAACGATACAAGAGGATAATACTCCCTCCGTCCCGAATTATTCATTGTTGCAATTCATAATACTCCATCCGTCCCATAAAATTTGATCACTACGAAACTACGTGCAATTTTCAAGCTAAAAAATAACGGGCTTACAAAAATAATTTTTGAGTCAATATGGATCTTGTTTGATACATCTCATTGAGAACTTTTATACGGTGCAAAAAAATTCAAAAATTATTTTGTTAAATACATTATTTTTTAGTTTTTGAAAATTGCACGTTGTTTCGTAGTGATCAAACTTTATGGGACGGAGGGAGTAGCTAGCAATTCACTTTCTCTTAGAGTTTTCCAAGCATGCTAAAATTTAATAACAGGAAGTTTTTTTTTCCAACCGAAAAACACATGCAACTTGTTGAACGAACCATTTCGAGTAGAATGAAAAAAAGAAAAAGAAAAAGAACACTACGAAAACCATGACTCTACGAAAATCGACCGAAAGAAAAAGATCGTAAATATTTTTGGTAACACCGCGAGCATCTAAGTTAGTATTTGTTATTCATGTTTTGGAAACACGACAAATTAGGAAACAAAACTTATTTCCAAGACTCCAGTTTTCCTCGCTAGCACTAGGTAAGTTGGAGAAGTATCAAACTTGAAATTCCACATGTACGTTGCATAGTAATATTTGTTTTTCACAATAAGATAAAATAATCTTTATATTCCTGATTTGTGATTATTAATACTACATTTTCCTTTTCTTTTTTTTTCCCTTCTTTTCAAAGTTCGAATTCCAATTTATTTTTTTTCCTTCATTTCCTTTCGCCCTTGTGGCATATTCAGGGAGCTCTTCGCCACGCCATCCTGGGCCTCATTCAGTTTCACTACCCTTACTTGCACAGCCACCCCCATGGCAAGAGGGTATTGGCAAAAACTAGAGGCAACGGAAAACACCACCGCGGGTATGACTTCAAAAGGTAGGATTTTTGAACCACGTTTTTTTCGCATCGCAAAAAAAAAAAAAAACGTGTTTCAAAACTAATGGCTCTGGCCATCTCCTATGTTGCAATTTCCTTATTTCTAGGACCATATATCTAGTTAACTATATGTGTTGTTGCAATTTGTTTCCTTTCTAGGGTTTCGTTTGTGTTTTCCTAAATGGAAGTTGTCTGTAGTACTGTTGATGTAAGTGGTAATAATGGGGACCCATTAGGGTCATCCTGCTGTTGCTTGTTATACATTATTATTAATGGTCTATATCTAAGTTGAATTCTGTTTGGCGCATTTTGGTTTATTTTTCTATGTTTGGAATGAGAAAGACTGGGCGCACAAATTTGTGGTCACGGAACCGGACACATTTTTGTCAAGAACCGTTTGTCTAGTTCCCTGTGCATATAAATGAGAGTTCGTAGCATGTTACTCATTTGGTATCTAGAGCTTCTGAAAGTATCGTTCAACCGAAATGAAAATAATTGCTTCTTGTAACAAATTTGACTTTGAGAAACTTAGAATATTTGTTAATCATTTTCTCAAAATTTTTACTTCGATGCATAAAAAAAATGAGGTATTTAATTAGGCCAAGCTAGATTTTGAGTTTGCCTCTTAGTCTTATCATCTCTCCTCATCTTCTTTTCTCTCTACTTTTTCTTTGCAAAATACATTGAACATAGATGTGTTCAGAGCCGTTCGATACATATGGACTCACACAATCTACAGTGAATTCACGTCAAAAGACCGTACACATCTATTCCGTTTTTTCGTTTTGTTTTGAAATCTTTACGTGTTCATACATTTGACCTTGCCTTTGAGAAGTGTCAAAATTGTCGTATACATAGGCCAGGCCCTCAAGAAGAAAATTTCGATCTTTAAATTTTTACTTTATGGTTGGAGATGCTCTTAACTCTTCCCAATATAATTATAAATGGTAACCCTATAATATGACGATTTCATGGACTATTATGGTTAATTACTATATGAAATTTAATTACAATGGAAACAATTTAAAATGAATGAGTTAATTTAGATTCGAAAATAAAAAATACCATAAAAAGTATAGGAAATTGTCACCACTCCTCTTGGGATTGGAATCCTTTCCTTTTCAGAGTTTTGGCAGTGGAGATCTCCTCCAAGATTAATGCCTAAAGCTGAGTCATTGATTGCAAAATATTTAAGGTAGCTATTAAAATTCATAATTACAAGACAGTTATGGATTAAAATATTAAAATAATGATATTAATAAGCATTGAATGACTCCGTTCCGCAAAAAGAATGGATTGGAAAAGTCACCTATATTTTAGGGGCCTTTCGGTTAACTTTTCATCATTTTTATAGGAAGCGGGGGTGTGCTGCGCCGCTATGTGTTTTGCAATCATGACCGTTCAAATGTGTTATTAATGGTCTGAATTTTTTAAAACAATTCATGCAGATAGTTTCAAAAAATCCGGACAACTTATTTTCGAGACCGATGGTCAAGATTGCACAACACGTTGCACAGCACACCCCCGGATCCGGCTTTATGGCACCGTCCTTTTGACCGTTCTCTCTTAATTTTTATTAGATTCGGATAAAAAATGGACATCACATCATTCAGCTCGATAAGAGTAATCAAAAGAGCAAAAATATAGACCAAAGTTAAACAAAAGTTCAATGAACATGAGCATCTCCAACCCTCTCATCAAACACTATTTTTCATGTTTTTGAGGAGCAATGTTGAAGAAAACTTCTTCAGCCCGCACATCATAATTGATGATACATTTTTTTTCTCATCAATATGGTGAGTCCTCAAATAGTGGGCTCCACCATTAACTATAATCATCACGTATCCGTTGGGTACGTACCTAGCCGTTGAAAACAAATTCCTGCTGATAAGAAAATATTATTGAAATAAATGTTCTACAAAGGAGAATATAGGGAAGAAAAGAAAATGAGCAATGATATGTGAAAACTTGCCGAGCAAAAAAAATTGATATAGTATATGAAAATAAAAGTTTTATTTGACAGAAGATTAGGAAGAGGTTTAATTTAAAATGAGGAAAAAAAGCCAATTTGTTAGCTCAAACGTGATCATAGGGATTGATTCTGAAATGGATAAGTAATGGGTAACAATAGATAATTGAAAAGTGATCACTTGAAGTTTAAATGGATAAGTGATTGAATAATTAAGTATATCCTCTAGATAATTTTAGATTTGTGCTACTATTAGTTTTTGAAAATCCTAGCAGATAAAGTGGTTGTATGGTTATGGTATTTGTAATTTTAAGCTTAACGTCTATAAGTTTGAATAATTCAAGAGTATAATAGCAAAAAGATTTAAAATAATTTATAAGTTAATAGGAGTATTGGTTATTTTTTTCTTGAACGAAATTAATAGAGTTTGTAGAGTAGGTTGGAGTCACAACTTTGAAAGTTACAAAAATAAGTCATTAATTTGTCACATATTTAAGTCAGCGAAAGCAAAATTTGATGAAAAAAATTAGATGAGGGGATTGGAGATACTGATACTGAGGGCTACTTTGGCTTAAAAGTTAAAACTGAATTATTAGATTATTCATTGTCTTTATTCAATTTTTTTTTTGCATTTGTTAATTTTGTGTCTTGTGGTTTCTGGATTTCTTTCGACGAGACGAATCTAACAAGTATAAATTTATGGTCAAACCAAATATTTTTTTGAATAAAGCCAAAATAGGTGGATTATTGGCCAATAATTCACCTATTTTGGCTTTATTAAAAAAACTATTACTTTTGACCACAATTTTATACTCTTTGGATTCGTCTCGATGAGAGGAATCCAGAAACCAAAAAATCTTGACGCAAAACTAAAAAATGCAAATTCTTTTTTGAATAAAGATAAAACGAATAATCCAATAATTTAGTTTTTGGTTTCTAAGCCAAAGTAGCCCTAAGAGACTGTCTTTTGTGAAAATCTTTTATATAATGTACCGAGCATTTTGGTATATCTATAGGCATTGAATCATGTGAAAATATTGTCTCACAAGATTTTTACACAATTCAATGATTAAAAATGTACCAAAAACCCAAAAAAAAGTTAATGGGTACGAAGTATTTCCGGACATTGATACTGTCGTACGAACTTTAGTATTTTGAACTACAAAAATTTGCATCACCACCAAAATCTTGTAATTTTTTTTTTCCCGCACCAAAATCTTGTAATTGAACACCAAATTTTATATATCCTGGACCAGAATTTTTTTTAACCAACATCAGAATAAATTGTAACCATATATTATCCTAAAAATTCATAATCAACGCCACAGAAATTCAAAACTTTTGTGCAGTCCATTTTGACCTACATCGTCTTTTTAACCAAAAAATTCATATGTTAGATGAAAAGAATTCGTAAACGTAACAACAAACATTCGAATGAATAGATATTTTTTTACATCAAAAATCTCATAACACAAGCAACAAAAATTCATTCGTTGAATTACAAAAAATCACAAAATGAACCACCTCATAATTTGTATCTCGTGCCACAAAAATTCAAAAAAAGTTGCTTCTTGTAATGAATTTGACTTTGAGAAACTTAGGATATTTGTTAATCATTTTCTCAAAAAATTTCATTTGGATGCATAGACAAAAAAAATGAGGTATTTAATTATGCCAGCTAGATTTTGAGTTTGCCTCTTACTCTTATGATCATCTATCCTCGTTTTCTCTATCTCATTTTTCTTTGCAAAATATTTTGGATTTAAATGTGTTCAAAATCGTTTGATGCATACAGACTCCATACAATGTACACAAAATTCTTAGACGTCAAAAGACTGCACACATTCTCTTGGGTTTTTTTTTTTTCTCTCATTTTTGTTGTTTCAAAATCTTTACGTGTTCATACCTTTGACCTTGCCTTAGAGCATCCACAATGGTCTAACCAAAATTGGATAACCAAAAGTTGCCACATAAGCTTTTGGTTATCCATTTAGAGGTTGCTAAAGTTAGCAATGTCAAGTCCCACATTGGTGTTTTTTGTCCATAACCAAAAATAATGGACACCCTCCATCACTTATTCAAATGATAAACAAAACTTGCCACATTACTTTTTCAAACTACAAAAAATAATTTTGAAATTTTTTTAAAAAAATATTTTGAATTTTCTTTAAGTACAAAACGGTTTTAAAAAAATAATTTTTAAAAATAAATTTTGAAAAAAAACATTTTTTAAAAATAAACTTCTGAAAAAAACAGTTTTTAAAATGAACTTTTGAAAAAAAAAACAGTTTTTTTTAAAAAACTTTTGAAAAAAACAGTTTTTAATAGGAATTTTTGAAAAAAAAAAACAGTTTTTTAAAATGAACTTTTGAAAAAAACAGTTTTTTAAAATAAACTTTTGAAAAAAACCAGTTTTTTAAAATTAAACTTTTGGAAAAAAAAATTAAAATTAAACTTTTGAAAACATTGTTAAGAGAGGAGAGAGAAGGTTTTTGTCATTTTGTGTAATGGTGGGTGTACTTGATTGGGTAGATGTGGGGTCCATTAAATTTGGTTATTGGCAAAAGGTTGCTAGTTTTGGTTATCCAAGTGACAAAATTTGGTTAGTTGCTAAGAGGTTGCTAAGTTTGGTTATTCCAATGTGAGCACTTTTTTAAACAAACATTACTAACTTTAGCAACTTTTTGGTTTTGGTTATGCCATTGTGGATGCTCTTAGACATTATTGTGTGAAATTTGGGTGACTTTTTGTGATATTTTTCATATGATTTCCATATTTATTGGATCATATATTGCAAGTGTTTGGTGACAGAAGACGTGGCCATACCTTTCAGTCCCATAAAACCGGCAAGTTTTGGATTTTGGTTATACTTATGATACTCTTTTTGTCCAATAAAACTTGTTCAGTTTGCAAAACGTAAACTTAAAGAATTATAAACGTTTTCTTGACAAATCAAAAGAATTCTCAAACCGGCAAGTTTTCTTGACAAATCAAAAGAATTCTCAAACCGGAATATCTTTTTAGGACAGAGGTACCACTAATATTCTTTGGCTAGAGGATGTTTTAGGCATTGAAAGCAAATAAATTTCCAGTTTCACAGGATTTTTTTTAATACATAAAAAAAAAAAAACACGTAAGGATTCTAAAAGTGTTTCGCGTGTTAGATAATTGGTGTGCTCATCGAGTCCTTATTGTGTTTCTAAATTTATTTATTTTTTGAATCGCAATGTTTCTAAATTTATTACCATCCGAAAAGAGAAAATTTGAGTCGCACTTCGCTAGTTTAGGACCGTTATTGATACAATCGTCGTTTGACACTATGGTTGGGAAGAGAGGTTTGTTGATGCCAAGTGTCAAAATCATTATATTTATGGAGCTGGTTCCCTTCACACTTAAAAAAACACATAAAAAACACCTCTCCCTTCTGGGCACTATTGTGATGTTCCGAACCGTTGATCTTGTTTAAATGAGTTAAATAGGAGGTCCCGCAAAAATTCAGCTCAGTTAGATATCAGTAAGTGCTTGATCCAAACAGTTTTACAACCACTACTTCCTGTCATAGTTTTTGCAAAACTGTTTGGATCAAGCACTTAACGATATCCGATTGAGCCAAATTTTTGCAAGACCTCCGATTTTTTTCTCATTTAAACAAGATCAACGATTTGAAACATCATAATAGGACCCGAAACAAAATCAAGTGCTTTTTATGTGTTTTTTTAAGTGTGAGGGGAATTCAAAAAAATCTCGATCTTAAAATTTGAGCTCGTGGTCGCATATGCTCTTAAACTATTCCCAACTTATAAATGGTAACCCTATAATATTACGATTTCACGGACTGTTATGGTTACCAAATGAAATATAATTACTTTATGGAAAAAATTGAAAGGTGGCTAGTAAAATTCAATAATTTGGAACTCAAAATTATTGAATTTGGAAATTCAATAATTCAATATAATTACATTATGGAAACAATTGAAAGGTGGCTATTAAAATTTGGAAATTGTCACCAGTCCTCTTGGGATTGGAAGTTGGAACCCTTTCCCTTTCGGAGTTTCACAGTGGAGATCTCCTCCATGATTAATGCCTTAAAGCTGAGAAATTGATAGTAAAATATTTAAGGTTGTCAAATTAAAATTCAAAAATTACAGGACAATTATGAAACTAAAATATTTAAGTTTTGGTATTAACAATTAAATGACTTCATTCCACAAAACAAATGAACGGGAAATAGGGGACTTTGGGCTAACTTTCTATCGTCTTTTTGGCGCCCTCCTTTCGGTTGTTCTCTCTCTGGAGTAATTTTTATTAGATTCGGATAAGAATTTTACATCAGTGGCGACTCCAGAATTTTAGAAGTGGGGGGTCATTATAAACATCAAATACCTTTACCAATCATAAATAAAGAAAATATCACAGTAATGACAACTAAAAATTTTGTTCCAACGAAAATCACATTTAAAGCTCAACTTAATGAACAAAAGATATCATAAAAAAAAACATAAAAATAGTTTTCTCTGTTTACAAGTTTCACCACATACAAAAAATAAAAAATAAAATCTACACAAACTTCTACAATTGCATTCGACGAGGTCTCGACATACTATCAAATAATCCCTCCATCCCAAATTGTTGTTTCTACTTCACTTTTTGAACCATTCAAACAATTATCTATATTTTATAATCTATAATTTTTCTATGATTTTTAAATATGTGTTTGATAAAATTAATTGAGATAAATCAAACAAGATCCATATTAGATATATAAATCATTAAAAATCTGACAATATGAACAATTTTTTTAGTAACTAGGAACAACAATTTGAGATGGTAGGAGTATTTTCTTGCCAAGACAAATCAACTTCTCTATATCAAAACAACAAAACAAGTAACTAGGATTCAAACAAGCCACAAAAAGAGAGAGGATGAAAGTTGGGGAATTATCCAGCGGTGTCAACCCTAAATTTATGGGGTTTCATTTATGAATTTTTTTTAAAAAAAAAAATTAACACAGCAGTAGTAGTTTTTTTTTCTTCACCATGGGGTCAGCTGACCCCCCTAAATCCAATGGGGCGTCACAAATGTTTTACATTGCATCGTTTAGGCTGATGAGAAGAAATCGAAAGAGGATGAAAATATAGACCAAAGTTGAAAAAAGTTCTCTAAACACGATTCTAAAAGTATTATTCCCTCCGTCTCTTTTTAATAGTGGAGTATTACATTTTAGACTGTTCCTTGATAAATGTGTGTTTTGAAATGTTAGTGAGTAAAGTTTGTACAATTATTCTTCTACCCTTTTGAAAAGTTAATGGGTAAATAGTTAATGGGTAAAAGTAGAGAATAATTTTGGAAATTGATATGAAATGTGTAAAATTGAGGTAAAAGTTAATGTGGAATGAGTAGTAATGATGTTTCTTTAAAGAGAATTTACACTTACACCCCTTGTACTTTGCATGCTTTGCAGAGACAACCACTAACTTTCAATTTTAGCCATTTACACCCCTCGTACTTATGACTAAACTGCAACTGTTATGGCGTTAACAGAAGAACTAAAAAGTCTTAAATCCCATTCACTACCCAACCCTTTTACAAATTTCGAACCCCTTTCTCTCTACCCCCTCCTCATCTCTCTCTCTCTCTCTCTCTAAAACCACCAGCAAAATGGAGCCATGGTATCAATTTCCAAAATCCACGAAAACCACCAACCATTCCACCTCTCACTCCATCACCACCACTGTCTTCCATTCTTAACCCCCATTTCCTTACTTCCCTTCTTAAAAAACCCCACCACCACCATCTCCATAATCCCCAAGATCATCATCAATTAGAGCAAAACCCTCTTCCAACCCTCTCTTTCCAAACCCTAAAACCCAATTCACAGAAACTCCAAAACCTTTCTACAAAAAAAAAAAAAAAAATAATAATAATAATAAAAAAATAATAAAAATAAATAAAATATAATAAAAATCACCCCTCTCTCTACCCTTACCACTTCCTATAAATTTTGCATCGCTGGGGAGAAAGATTGGCGAAGGGGTTTCATCGCCTGAGAAATCAGAGTGAGATTTACAAGGGGTTTCATTGCTTGAGAAATCCATTACCGGTCAACTATAAAGCGCGCGCCCACGCGTGCGCGTGCGCGCGCACACACACAGAAATATGAACAGATCTTGCTTATAACTTAAATAGAGATTCATCATTCGTGGCTTGGCTAAAAAAATCCACTCCCAGAGACACCATTCAACAAAGAGTTAATTAGGACAAAAGAAAATTGAGATCACGTTAGGTTTGAATGAGACTGTATGCAACCAGTCATCCTGTGTTAGATTTCGTGGTGTTGATTTGATGTGTATTCTGATAAAAAAACAAAACGAAAAGGGTTTGATCCATTTTTGTGAGTGGGTTTGGCAAATTTTTAGTGTAATTTCAATTTACCCCAGGCACAAGCTTGATTTTTGATGTGGGTGTAGGTTTGAAATCTGTGAATGGGTTTGGTTCGACTAAATTTTTTTTATCAATTAGAGGTGGGTTTAAGTTGGATTGTGTATGAGAGAAAGGGGGAGAGAGGGGGGTATTGGTTCGATTGAAAAGGTTGGAGCTTCGAGAGGAAAAATGGTTTTTTTTTCCTGTGCAAATTGGGGTTTTTTTTTTTTTTTTTTCTTCCTGTGCATATTAGGGTGGCTTCGAGGGGTTTTTTTTTTGGCATTATTGAATTTATTTTGGATGAAAAATTCTCGCCATTGAGCTTTCCATCCATGTTTACAGATTTCTTGACAGTTGCAGTTTAGTCATAAGTACAAGGGGCGTAAGTGGCTAAGATTGAAGTTGATAGGGTGTCTTTACAAAATGTGCAAAGTACAAGGGGTGTAAGTGCAAATTTCCCTTTCTTTAATAAGTTGGATTTACAAATCAATACACTAAGTTTTCCATTTTATTTTAGCAATCCAGTTGCTAAAATCAACCACGATTTTAACAAATGAGTTTAGCAGGTGCTAAAATCATGGTATTTCAAATCAAAAAATTAAGTGTTTCTGTGTATTATTTTTTGAATTTTTCACGCCATATTAAAATACACGAGGAGTAAAAATTAGTCATAAATGCACTATATTTTGCATTTTTTAAGGATAAGGTACTTTTGCAATCAAATATAAAGACAAGGTACTTTTGTAATCAAACATAAAGACAATGATTTTTATTATTCATTTAACAAAAGGACTAAACAGATACACTCTTTATTTTTGACATAAACACCCTTTATGGATTCAAATACATCTAAAACTCTTCGTATCCGGTATCTTTTGAGGCTAACGGTTATATGGGGCTATAAAAGTCCTATTTTCGTGTATTTCATTGTTGGAAAATTTAAAAGGCTTATTCGTTATTATTACTTTTCCTAAAAAAATGGCAACATTACTAATTTTTTTGGGCACAAATTTCACAAATTTTGCTTCGTCATGCACACTATCGAATCTGCATTGAAAAATGAGGTGAGTTAAAAATGAATGATCATCATACCTTAAAATCATCTCAAAATGACACAAAAAATATACCAATGCAATAATATTACAGTTTTTTTCTTAAGAAAAAATATGGATAGCATAAAAAAAAGAAGTAAATTGCATAGATCTATGGGTGTCAGTGACCAATGAACGAAATCATGCAATAATATTACAGTTTTTAAAAGGAACGAAATCATGCTCTTGAAATGATTATTCCAACTTTTGGTTTGCAATAATTTTTTTCCCAGTAACGCAGGATATCAGGGTCAGTTTACGTGCAGCTCAACCAATCTTGTGAAGTCAATTTTGATTACGTGCACCTCAACTTTTGGTTTGCAATAATTTTTTTATATATTTTATTTTGAGGTCTTGGAAGTCGATTTTGATTATGAGTTTGATGTTTCTCACTTCTATGATTTCACTTAGCTTGAATCGTCTCTTGAGGCTCAGGACGCTAAGCGCTGGTTTGAATCAGCCCCAAGTTATCTACCTTCCCATAAGCATCTACAAATTTTGCACAATTGAGAGAGATTAATAGGAAACATGATAATCAGGTTAATCCGTTAATGAATAACCAAAAACTGTTATAATGAATGGAATTTATTTGACAAGTGAATGAGAAGTTAGCTGACACTATTTTATTTATTTATTTATTTATTTTGAATTTTTGGTACGAAATTAGAAATTTTAAAAATTAGTGACCTTTCACTAATTATTTTTTCGCCGAAAGTGGTCGGCCGGAGATGGGGTGGAGTTTGGTTAGGAGGCAGGAGTTGATTTTTTTGAATTTTCTGTACGAAATTAGAACTTTTAGAAATTATTGACACTTTACTAATTTTTTTGGTCACCGGAAGTGCTCGGCCAGAGGTGGGGTGGTGGTCGGCCGGAGGTGGGACGTTGATTTTTTTGAATTTTATGTTTGAAATTTGAATTTTTAAAAATTAGTGACACTTCACTAATTTTTTTGGTCGCTGAAATTGGTCAGCCAAAGGTGGGGTGGTGATCAGCTGGAGGTGGGGTATTGATTTTTTTGAATTTTATATTCGAAACTTAAATTTTAAAAATTTAGTGACACTTCACTAATTTTTTTGGTCGCCGAAAGTGCTTGACTAGAGGTGGGGTGGTAGTCGGCCAGAGGTGGAGTGGTTTTTTTTTTTTTAATTTTATGTTCGAAATTTGAATTTTTAAAAATTAGTAACACTTCACTAATTTTTTTGGTCTCCAGAAGTGCTCGGCCAGAGGTGGGGTGGTGGTCAATTGGAGGTGGAGTGGTGATTTTTTTTGAATTTTATGTTCAAAATTTGAATTTTTAAAAATTAGTGACACATTACTAATTTTTTTGGTCGTTGGAAGTGGTCGGCCAAAGGTGGAGTGGTGATTTTTTTTTAAATTTTATATTCAAAATTTAAATTTTTAAAAATTAGTAACACTTCACTAATTTTTTTTGTCTTTATGTTCGATTGCAAAAGTTCCTTGTCCTTCCTTTTAAAAATAGCAAATGTTTTTTGTTTTTATGTTCGATTGCAAAAGTTCCTTGTCCTTCCCTTTAAAATTGTCAAATGTTTTGGATTTTTGGCTAAGTGGCCCTACTTTAATTGGTTGCAAAAAAAAATCCCGAAAAACAATACACGGAACCACTTCATTTTTTGATTTCAAAACCATGATTTTAGCATCCGCTAAACTCATTTGCTTTGCTAAAATCTTTTGGAAAACTATGCCTTAGAAAAGAGACGTAAGGAGGTTGAAGGATCTTTTGCCCCTTTGCCCCTTTTTCTCTACCGCTATTGCTGTCACACCCTTCTCAGCTGTTGATCTTAGAAACTAATGGTACGGATCCCATATCTACACTATTGATCTGAGCCGCCCATTGCCAAGTGAAATCCGAACTATCAGTTGTCGTGATTGATGGCTAAGAAGAGTGGGACAGTAATGGGGCCAAAGAAAAGGGGGCAAAGTATCCGAGTCCCGTAGGCAGTAAAAGACTGTCTTTTTTGAAAATCATTGATATGATGTATCAAACAATTTTTGTACATCTTTAGCCATTGAATCATTATAGACACCCCAATTTGGACCATCCAAATGCCCTTAACTAGAGTCTGGTAGGCTCCTCGATGATGAAATGGATCAAAACGTGCCTTGAAAGTTTTGAACAATGCTCTTTGCACTCAAAATTCAAAAGAAAACCTTTTCAAAATAAACCTTATCATACACCATCTTCTAGTATATTTAAAACCCTCTTCATCGATATACAATATATCTCACTCCGTTTTAAATTGAGGGAGATGCGAGCATTTTACCGAAATCACTTACTCCATTTTCCAACCATCTGAGGTTAAATGGTCATACATTTTGATTTACAAATGATTTTGGGTTCAAACTATTCGGGTTAACAAGCTTCCAACGCTTCAAACCGCATACAAAAACTGAGTTTTGTAGCTCCCAAGGCGGCCCCGTGAAGTTTTGGCCTGTTGAGTAGTCCGTGGTCCTCCCATGGCCGTATGATAGTGGGTGATTATTGTACGAAAATAAGGTAACACCGTACGGTAGTTAGCAAGGCAGTTTGTTTGGTAAAAAAATGCGGTGGAAATCATTAATTACAGTACGGTAATCAATTGATCAAAATCTTCGTATCAAGCACGCACGGCAATTCATTAAAGGCTGAGTTTTCTTTTTTTAACTGTATCTTCCTCGTTGCCTAACCAAGTTTCGCCTATAAAACCCCCCTCAAAAAGGAAAAAAGAAGAAGAAGGAACAACATTGGCGCCCCATTTTCTTAGAGATACCATTCCATACAACCATATCAAGCTTTCCAAATCAAATACTCATTTCAAACTCATTTTCAAGCAACCAATCAAAGGAGCACTCATTCAAAGCCACTCAAAGGTCCAAAAAGAATACCCATTTCCAAGGTTCTAAAACTCGCTAGGCGCTTCCAGGGCGGTATAGTACCTTCTAGCTTTCAGGGTTGAGTATTCAGCGACTAGTCGGGCTAGTCGGTTTAGTTGGATTAGTCAGGCTAGTTGGTTTAGTTGGGTTAGTCGGGCTAGTCGGCGAGAGGCCTTCTAGCGCTTAGACCTTCTTTTAGAACACTTCCCATTTCAAAATATCTCAAAGGTGTAAGTTATTATTTTGTCAATCTGAGGGGAGACACTGGGTTCAAACCAGTACTTCATACTGGTTTTGGACTCATTTGGCCTGGAAAGTAAAAATCTCCAAGTGAATACTGTATGGCCATAACACTGCCGTACGGTAATCACCTTCTTAGGAGATGAAATTTTCAAATTCGTTGAGCTTTTGGTTCATTAATAGCTCTAAGGTGCAGGGTATTCTGTGTAAATTTTAGTTGAAAGCGTTCATCACGAGTAATTTTGCATACTCTGTGGAATTTCAAAAACCTTTGTAAAAATCTTTAAAAGAATCAAGGTTATGCAAATTGTGTTCCAGAGGTTACTATAAGTCCAGTTTTCACCTATTGGAACATTATTTTTAAAATTATTCATTGTCACACGTTAATGAGTTCTTAGGTCTGCCCTCTCTGATGCCATTTAGCTTTGATTTAAGGGCATGATTTCGCAGCAAATGTGACGGTATAGGGGGACCACTGTTTCAGTGGTATTCTATAAGCAGCCACTTTGTACATTTATTGCCAAATGTTAGGTCTGTCTCCAATTCATCTGTTTCAGTGGTATTCTGGTAGCAGCCACTTTGTGCATTTATTGCCAAATGTTAGGTCTGTTTCAGTGGGTTATGTTATTGTTGTTGTTGTTGTGTCACACATTAATGAGTTATTTTCGTACAGTCATAAATTTGCAGAACCTGGTTCTGTTTTGTCTAATTTGCTCTGTTCTCATACAACATTCATAATGTGTTAGCATAAAATCCCCATATTTACTGTTACTCCCCTCCCTAATATGAATAAATTTAAGCAAGGAAACGTTTTATAAACTCTACAAGCATTGAGTAAAGACCGACTCTGTGTCGAGCGAGAGAGGTGCCTTAAAATTCTTCCCTTCTCATAACCTAACTCCCGAACCCTAAAGTACTCAAATTTTTGGGGTGCCTTAAATGTGTTAGACCAAAACCTTTTTCAAATCAAAGGCATGGAGGTCACTCAAATTTTCATAATCAAATAGTTTCTCGGGTAATAAATTTTTAAAAAAATAAAAAGTTGGGTGGCAACTCTGAATCATATGAAATTGGGGGTGGCGTGTCCACAATCATGTAAAAAATCATCTCACAAGATTTTAATGTGATTCAAATGTACCAGCAAAAAAAAAAATTGGTATGAAGTATTTTGTCACACCCTCAATTTCAAAAAGTCAAATACAAATAAAATCCACGTAGGATCGATCAAAGTCAAACAATTTTCCATAGAAAGTCAAAGTCGAAGTACAATAAGCTTCTGCTAAAGGGTACCATTATTGTAGACACCCCAAAATGAAACGTTCGCGTACATTTTAATCCTCGATGATGAAAGGAAACGCCCGGAGGAACTCTCGGATTGAAATTCTCCAAGTCAACTCAGTCAATAGTACCGCACGGTACTCATCTCTCAACGCCGCGACGCATACGCCCGTAATCTCGCATGCCAGGTTCTTTGAATTTCGTGGCGGTTGTGTCGCGACGGTACATAAGTTGTGCCAAGACGGGCATAGTTTTTGTGCCGACGCACGGGCTTTACTTGTCACGGCTTTTGCAAGTTCCCAGCCAGCTAAAATGTTGTAAACCGCTCCCTCCTCGCCTCGGACGATCGATTTCGTAAGAACGGAAGAAGCTACCTCTTAGCCATCATCACTATGAGTAAAGACCAAGTAGACTTGGGGATCATGTCCATTCACTCCCCTATATAAACTGATCGAAATTCAACGGAAAAAGGGCCGAAAAATTTCTATGAAAAAAAAAAGAAGCCATAAAACCTTCTTCTTAAATACTCTCTTTGTTGTCAATTGTCCTCATTACCCTCTCTAAATCTCCAGAAAAACAGCCCAATCATCTTCCCCAAGAGCGAAACCCAGTTCATCATTTGAGTCTCTGTTTTCGGTTTAGTGCTGTGGAGTCCGTACTCCGAATTCACCCAAGTTTCAAAGGCTAGACTCCCTGTGTCATTATACCCAAGTGAAGCTAGAAGTTCAGAAGAGTTCACACCATATTCAAAAGCTCAAGAAGACATTCAATCCGGGAGTTCGAAGCCGAAGGTATAAACCCATTTCGCCAAATTCCTTGAGTTTGGTACCTTGAGGGGAGGGGTACCAAGTGTGGGATGATTCCCCATATCATTTCCATGCTTGGTATGCCCAAATCACAGTAAGATCAGTTTGATTTCACACCTCCCGGTCGCGTCGTATGGTGAAAACATCGCCTCGTACAGAGTGATTCTACGAGGAGGGACATCCCTTATTCAAACACACTGTTTTCCCATTCAAAGTAGTTCATTTTAATCACATTTCATACCTTGTATGTGCCTCTGATCAATCATTTCGAAAAGCCAAAGTTTCAAACTGTTTTGCAGCCAGTTGTACGCACGGCACTCTTACTGTGCCGCACAACACATTTTGAGTATTGTACGGTACTCATTTGAAAATTTGACCGTTAAGTTAATGAACAGTGTCACGCGGCACACTTTTTGTACCGTACGGTGCATCCATTGTGCCGCACGGCACACTTTTCTGGTAAAATGTGACTTTTGATCAGTCCCCTGCACGAGCAATCAAGAACTTTGGATTTTCGTTTGATTCTTATCAGTTACATAGTAATTATTTGTTTTTCTCATTATTATTGTCTGCTTTGCTTAATTTAAATGTTTATTTATCGATGTTCAGCAACAAAATTGTTTTCCAAAAATCCCACAAATGTTTAGTAAAGACCGATTTTTAATCGGGCGAACGGGATGCATTAAAACCCTTCCCCGTTCGTAACCTGGCTCCCGAATCCGAAACGAATCTCTGGTTTTCAATTGGTTTTATGAGTCCTTCTCTCAATCACTTTCAAATTGGTTTCTCGGGTCCCAAATCATTTTCTCAAAACCCGGGTGGCGACTCTATATGTTTCTATTTTATTTTTCGAATCGTTTCGAAAACCCCGACCAGTGGAAATCGACCGTCCACAATTATCAATGCAAAAATAACAAAAGTTAAAGTTATTACATAAGTTGAAATAGTCAAAAAGCTTGGAAAAATTAAAGTTACAGTATCATCTTCCAAAAATGTACTTAGTATGAAGAAGAGAATAATTTCGTGATCCTAAAATCTTCATGGCATGCAATCACACTCCAAGCATCTGATCTCATGCTCCATGCTGTGTACCTGGGAAAGATAGGGTGAACTCACTAGCTCGTAGGAAACATTTCAACCAACACTAAGGGTATAGAGATTGAAAGATGCACGTGAATGAATAAGCTAAGATGGACCAAGATAAATCAATTCGATGACAAGGTGTCTAGGAGATACCACAAAGATCTAGTGAAACCAGAATATCCATAAGTTTCCTCATAACCATTACATTTCGTGTTGTGGGTTCATTCCCCTCAAAACACAGTTATTCACACAAACATTTCATTTCACAATACTTCACAAATACCCAAAATGATATAAAAATAACCCAAGTATCATTTACATTTATCATATGCATCTTATTCTTGTTAATCATTCGTTTATTCTCCAGGCTTGCCATATAGGTCCCGTGTCACTCCGGGCAAACCATTAAAGGCCCCGTGTCACTCCGGGCATACCCTTTCGGGTCCCGTGTCATGCATTTCACATTTCACATTTAAATTTCCAATTATCAATTAATAAGTTCAACTTAGTGTCCAAAGCCAATTCACGTATCACAATACCCTTTCACAAGTGTCCAAAACATCTATGTAATTTACTTAGTTCAAAAACTCATTATGTATCGGTAATGGCTAAGTTAACACGTGTCAAAGTGTATGAGAAACCAAGACAACCAAGAGAAAGCATAAAATGCACCATGATGGGTTACCAAAGCTTAAAGGTCAATTAGAGAAGTTTTGAAAGGACCAATGAGGGCTCGGAGTAATGGAACATGAAAATGGAGTTATAAACCTCGAGAAAATACGATACGCTGATAGTAAGAAGGACATTTCTCTCAAAATACAAAAGATATGAATATGAAATCAATTGGGTTTGAAAGTAGACTCATAGAGCTTTCCAACGGTTCAAGAATCACCTCAATCGGAGTTCGGACGAAGCCGGGGCGTGCCCATGAAGTTGGAAAAAAAGTCTGCCTGAACAAAAAAATGTGGATCGATCCATGCAAGGAGTGGATCGATCCACTCTAGTGAAATCCATGAACAGACCATTCTGGATCCATCCAAGCAAGGAGTGGATCGATCCACTCTAGTGAAATCCGTGAACAAACCATTCTGGATCAATCCAAGCAAGGAGTGGATCGATCCACTACGTACCAAAAGTGAAACAAAGGGTTTTGCATTAAGAGTGGATCGATCCACCTGGGTTTCGGGTGGAAAATCAACAACCTTGCTCAAATGGATGGGGGCTTCATTCCAAGTCCAATTTGGGGTTTCAAAACACAACTAAGCAAAAGAGATAGACATATTCACAACCAATTCATAGAGCTTCAACCAAATATGCAAATCCAAACTTATTCAATAGTCAAATCCAATTTCCTTGTGATAATCAAGTTCAACAAGGGAATTGGGAACAAGGAGAAAAACAATGCACTCATTCAATCATTATACACTTAGAGGAGGTAGAAAATTGTTCCATACCTCAATGGTTTAGCTCCAAGGATGAGAGAGTGAAAGCCCTAGCTTGTTCTTGCAACTCCTAACCAAGAGATGCCTCACCAAGGAATTCCAAAGAAATCCGGACTCCAAATCGTGTGTAGATGACGAATACGAAGGTAAATCTTGAAGTAATGAAGGTTGGAGATGTGAATTTTGTAGAGAGATGGAGGAAATTTGGGAGAAGAGTAGAGGGAGAGAGTGTCGTTGGTTTTGGGGGAGGAGAAGAGAGTGTTTGCTTGCTCCAAAAAAATCAGCCATATATGGCTATATGCACTCCCACAAATCACACTTACACCCCTCATGTTCATAATGTGTCTCACAAAGACCCAAATGCAATACTAACTACACATTGACCCTACATTACACTATTTTCATTTCCTCACACATTCCCAACATTAATTTTAGAAAAATTATATAAAACTACGAGTCCTTACATATTTCGAGACACTATTACTGTATGCACTCCAATAACAGTGTCTACAATAAGTAATTTTGTTGTTTGAGCTACGAAAATTTGCATCCCACCCAAAATCTTGCAATTGAACACCAAATTTTATATATCTTGGACCAGAAAAATTTATGCCCAATATTAGAATAAGTCGTAACCATTATCATAAAAATTCATAACCAACACTACATAAATTCATCACTTTTGCAGTCCCTTTTGACCTGTGCCGTCTTTATGATAATAAAAAAATTCATATGTTATATTATAAAAATTCGTAAAAGCAACAACAAACTTTCATATGAATATAAATATTTATTATGGTTGGACCCGCCTGATACGAAAAATAAAATAAATTTATCTAATTGAGCTAAAAACAAATATTTTATGAGTAATTTTATACGTTAGATATTAGTTTGATGCACTGTCAAGTAAAAAAGACAAAACTTTTGACATGACACGAAAGATTTGGTAAGTTGAAAAATGTTGTGGTAATTCATAAATAAGATATTCATACGTAACACGAAACTACCTGTTTCTCACCCCTAATATTTATTGACCACAAAAATCTCATAACACGAGCAATAAAAATTCACAAAATGAACCACCACAAAATTCATATCTTGAGCTAAAAAAATTCATAAAAATCTGTCACAAGAATTCGTAATGGGGCTTACAGGACACTCCAAACAAAGTGTGTGTATTGAAGCATTTTCTCAGGCAATATTTAGAATCGAATTGGATTAAAAGTTGTGTGGAACTTGCACTGGTTTGAAATTTTAGAAACTAACTGCACCCAGTTGATCTTTAATGGAAACATGAAACCGATTGCAAGCCTCCTTAGATCATTATGGCAGGAGCCCCGGCTACGTTTTTCTTCTTCTTCTTGTTACCTTTTGGGCGTGTGTGGGTACGACCAATTATTCCATGGTTATGGGATTCGACAAGTGGTGCTCCAACTCTTATTCACTACATATTGTATTGGATTTCCTAGAAACATGTGGTGAATAAGGGTGTTGCGACATCACCTGGCAGTGCCCAAAGACTATGGAATAATCACTCGTCCAGGTACACATGAGTCTAAATCTAATTTATTATAGTATTGCAAAATGACTTTGGTGAATGGAGCTTCCTGAGTTTGCCATGTGTCCCCCAATCCTTTGCACTTTTTAAGCAATTAGCAAAGTCCTAAATGGTAGTTTTTAATTCCTTACCGGGTTAAGCTTTGCTGCCGTAATGATTCTTTTCCAACAATAACCAAAAATTTTTCAATTTTCCTGAATTTTTATATTAGGTTACCCTAAAAATTATATTAACGAAATTGAATGACAAAAGGAATGGTGTGTGGTTTTCTTTTTGGGTAAAAAGAAAAAGAAAAGGAATGATTCTTTACTTATACATACATATTTTTTAACGACAAAAGGAATGATTTTATACGTTGAGAAAGGAAACAAGTACTTCTCCTTTCCTAATAAAATATGTCGTTGACAAAGGAAAAAACTTCTTAATTTCCTAAGAAAATATAATTTCCTAAGGAAAAATAGTCTTATGGTAACAAATTCCGAAAAAGGAATTTGTTTACGAAATTTGCTATCTAATTTCATAGAAGAATAATAGAAAGTCTGAAAATGAGGAGAGTAATAAGGAAATTATTCTCCAATACAATAACCGAAATTTTTTCAATTTGAAAATTTTCCAATTTTCCCGAATTTTTATATTAGGTTACCATAAAAATTATATTAGCGAAATTGAATGACAAAAGGAAAATTTTTCAATTTTTCCGAATTTTTATATTAGGTTACCATAAAAATTATATTAACGAAATTGAATGACAAACGGAATGGTGTGTGTGTGTGTGTTTTTTTTTCGGTAAAAAGAAAAGGAAAAGGAATGATTCTTTACTTATACGTACATATTTTTAACAACAAAAGGAATGATTTTATTCGTTGAGAAAGGAAACAAGTATCTCCTTTCCTAATAAAACATGTCTTTGAAAAAGGAAAAAAATTCTTAATTTCCTAAGAAAATATAATTTCCTAAGGAAAAATAGTCTTATGGTAACAAATTCCGAAAAAGGAATTTGGAATTTGTTTAGGAAATTTGCCTAACTAATTTCATAGAAGAATAATAGAAAGTCCGAAAATGGGGAGAGTAATAAGGAAATTGTTCAAGAAACTATATCCTGTGCTTTGCCTAACTAATCACATGCTATTATATGATCAAATTAATTGTCTAGCTTTGCATCAACCATATCCCCATTAGTGAAGGAGAATTGAGTTACTTATCAGTACCATCCCTAATCCTCCCCTTCAGCAGCTTTGCCAAAGTTGAACGATAGGCAGTCCCAGAGAAGGTAAGATCAGGTATATATCTCTCTCTGCTTTTTTTCTGTTGAAGATATAAATGATAAAACTATCTCTTTTTCTAACATTTTAAGCTTTTTTATATGAATTGGTGATTTACAATATAATATTTCTCCCAGCTATCTCTCTCCCTATTCTCTTCTTGCTATACCATTATCTTATCTTCTTTTCTTTACTTTTATTTGTTGGTCAATAAACTTTCTGTTGGTTGGCATTTTTTTTACAGATTTTTATAGAAAAGGTAATCACTTTCACTTTTTAAATACTGTACAAGATCTTCTCTCTCCGAAAATAATGAATTCCGCATAAAAGTTTATTTTGATGATCCATGCAAAAAGCAAAAATATGAATAAAAAAATGGAAAAGTTATCTACATTTTTTTATCCGAGTAAAGTCAGATTTTTTTTTTTTGCTTATCTGTTCAAAGTAAAAAACAAAAATCATTTAACAATAACCATATCCCAATTGATGCTTAACTTTATTTGGACATAATACACTGTCAAGTGTGGTTCATGAGTGTGATTCATTATGTAAATTTTGTTAACGTCACAACATGGATCATGAGAACAATAATCCGAAAGTGAAACGGTCCCAAAAAAAAGATGGATTGCGTAGTTGGTTTGGGTTTAATCAATGTAAATTTTCTTTCGTACAAAAGAAAAGGAATGATTTTGTCCATATAAAACATCAAATTTGTTTTTTTATCATTGTTGTTATTTTGCTATACCACTATCTTATCTTTTTTTCTCTACTTTTATTTGTTGGTCAATGAGCTTTCTGTTGATTGACATTTTTTTTACAGCAAAATCAATTGTGTAGAGGGAAAGACATACAGATTTTTACAGCAAAGGTAATCACATTCACTTTTTAAATACTATACAACATTTTCTCTCTCCGAAAACAATGAATTCCGTATAAAAGTTTAATTTGATTATCCATGCAAAAAGCCAAAATATGGATAAAAAAAAAGAGGAAAAGTTATATGCATTTTTTAACGAGACAAACTAATAATACACAAAAAGTTGATGCAAAACTAAAAAAACATGAAAAAAAATCAAATAAAATTGAAAAAATAAGCCAACTAACTCTTTAGGCCAAAACAAATCTCAATTAACTTACAGTGACTGTTTGCTATATATGGTAAGTTATTGTCCCTTCAATTAGAAATGTCGAGTAATAGTAAATGAGCAATGAAGTATTCCAAATGAACTTTCTTTGTAAGGTTACTTTTTAGATATTTTTCTAAATTGCAATTTTTTTTTTGGTATAGGTGTTGAACAATTAATAAATTTTGACAATTTAAACTAATTGTGTGCATCTAAATTCATCCTGTCAAAATTCATTAATCGTTCAACACCTATACCAAAAAAAAAAATGTACATCCATAAAAAAGAAAAGAAAAAAAAGGCCATTGTACCCTTTCAACACACGAGAACACAAAAAAACATACCAATGTGAATTTTCTTCCCGGTATCAAACGGGTACAATGTCAGATACGTTATTCGCATGTATGATTAGTGTCCACCTGCTGCACCCATTGTGCCATGTATATACATTATGCGTTCATGTAATCTTGCCTGTGCATATCACGGGTTCAACGCTAGTAAGGGTGTAGCGCAGAATGATCTATAGGCACTGTGTGTTGGTTAGACTAATCTTAGGGACGCTTGTATAGCAAGTAGAGGTGCCACATGGCCAAACCGTATTCCAGCTGATCTCGTTCAGGCGGTACGATGCACGACCAAGCTACGCATCTCAAGGAGACAAGGTTCTAAAAGAAGATCTGGAAGGCTGAGTATTTGGCGCCTAGGCTATAGAAGGCCCCTCGCCAACTAGCCCGAGTCATTTGACTAACCCGACTAGGCGCCGAGTACTCGTCTCTGGAAGCTAGAAGGTACCCGGCAACTTTGGGAGCGCCTAGTGAGTTTTAGAACCTCACAAGGAGACCTGCGCCACATGACTGACATTGTACAATCCTTGAATATCACATCGTAATTAGTCTGAAAAACGATGGCACATGCTGAGCGGAGATTGGTGCCTATACGTCGAGACAGATATACCTGTACCTCCATTCCTGTCTAACCTTTGCCTACCTCCATTCCTACCCAACCTCTGCCTCCCAGTCGTGACTGCATTGTGAGATCCGGCCCGACCGAGAAGACATTGATCGGGTGGTAACTTAGAGCATTCTGGAACATGGGCAGTTGATTGATTGGGCCTACCCGGGCTTGTTTGTGCGGATTGGGCTAAATGCGTTGGGCTTGATTATTCTGGACCACTAAATGTCACTACCCCAACTTGTTTAGCCACAGATTAACTACATCGGGTTGTTTGATAACTAAAATTCATCATTAAAAACTAAATGAATTTAGTAATAAGTGATTAAGCAGGCTAAAAATCAATGAATTGCTTAAAAAACTAATTGCCTCTTAAAATATAGGGTAAAAATAATTAAGTAGCTTTGAGCTACTTAATTCTAACTGAATTCATGAGTGCTTGCATTCAACTATTTTCTCCTCCACCAATACCCTCCGCACAGCCTCTATTATCATTGTCGTCACCACTACAGTCTCCATACTCCACACCACCACTACTACTAGCTACTAAAAAGACACCACCACCACTACTCCGCCACAGTACCACCACTGCTACCACCATTATCACCGCCAACATCACTCTTTGTCGCCGCTGTCGCCGCCAATACCATTACCACCCGATCACTACCACAAACACTCTTACACATTTGCCTAGACTACTACCACCACTTAGCCCACCACCACCACCACCCCCAAATCACTACCCCCACCACTTCCACAAATGCATGGTGGCCGTTAATAAAAGTAAAAGAGAATTAGTATAACTAATGAAATTAAAATTAATTCATGATTTGAATTAGTTTTAATTCAATGCTTAATTCAAACAGCTTTTCAATCTAAAAAATTCATCATTCGGCTTTCAACACTTGATTTTTCAGCTTTCAGTTTCAGGTTTCAATTTTATCAAACGACACCGTCTTGCACAAAAAATTGTGTAAAACAGTCAAATGGAGATGCTCTTAAATTAACTTTAGGTAAATTTCAATGTGACCCCCCATTTATTGACTTCTCTTGCAAATAATAGTTTTTTTTCTTTTTGCAATTTGACTTTGATCTAGATATGGCGCCATAGCTAATGGGCCAATAGCAAATGCAGTGGAAGGGGGCAACAAATAGAAAGGTATGGAATACAAGCAGTCCACTCATCAGTCTACAAGAACACCCCGCAAGATTTGAAGATGGGAACAGCACTCAACGAACCCTTTGGATGTTCAGGCGACTGTTATACTTATCGATACAGTTCAAATTTTAATTTTGAGACTTATCAATTCAAATAGTTAAGACCTAACAAAGACTCATTCAAATAAACTCATGAATACACTTATCGATACAGTTCAAATTTTAATTTTGAGACTTCATATTCTGTGAAAATCATTCTATTATACTGTTTGTACTCGGGATTTCAGCACTAATGGAATTTTGAACAAACGACTTGAGCGTTCTATTGCAAATGAGAGATTATTTAGTGATTCTTTCGATTATTGGGAGAGTATATAGTGTGACAACTAAAGTCCCGTTCCACTAAGTGTATGTATTCATGAACTTATTTGAATGAGTCTTTGTTAGGTCTTAACTGTTTGAATCGATTTCACAATAAATATGCGCGGAAATGGTGGTTTAAAATGGGTAAAGGAAGGCATGATTATTGGAAAATGGAGGATTTGGGACAGATGGTTTTTCCTGAATATGAAACCCATATCTCTCGATTGTCCCACGGACAAGCCATGACTATGCTAATATATCCAAATCCCTTCACTTTCAAAAAGTCAAACCCAGGTAAAGAAACAGAAAATTTTGAACTAGTTTAAATTCTCTCTCTCTCTCTCTCTCTCTCTCTCTCTCTCTCTCTCTCTCTCTCTTCATGGAGCTATAAGCATAAACCTGATCATTTTGAACTAACAAATGAACAGTCAACTCACGAATCCAAAGTTAACTGCTGGTAGAAATTATTAAGTGCTCAAGTAACACAAATCGTTTCACTGATTTCACTTCAAATCCATCAGATTCGAAACAGAATCAAGAACACTCTATTCATCGTCTCCATGGCTGCTGGAGGGGAGAGAGAAAGAGAGAGCGGGGAAAGATGTCTTTATCTAACGAACAAGGGTATTTTTGTTCTAATAATGCCTAAACCCAACATCACTTAACAGTCATCTAACAAAAAAGTTCCAATTGGTTAACGTTTGTAGATGAGGTGATCCGTTTGAGCATTTTTAAAATTGAGGCACTAACAAAAAGCAATTTTTTCCAAAAACCATGATAGATTCATTCTCTCACAATACATCATATAAAAAACCGTAAAAAGCCAGTTTATTTATATTAAAAAAAAAACTTTTATGGAATACCCTCTGGACAGGCCAGTCAATAGATAAGGGTATCTCCTTGACAAAGGAGCTTTTTAGAAGGCCTCAAATTGAATTGACATTTTCTACCAATCCTTCCATTATCACCAAAGTTCCTGGACAGACATAAGACAAGCTACAGCTTTGATCCCAATCCTTTACTGTAAGCCAAAAGAACAGGCAAAAGATGGGAATGATGACGCGTTCTCCATGAGATACAATGTCTCTCGAAGAGAAAACCTGTAACTAGATGAGTTACAAAATTTGAGTTGACAAAAAGGACTAAAAGCACCCATTACCATCGAGGATATGGTTTTGAGGAGACACTGTGGATCTTACATGCATGGAGACAATATTGGAAACCACAATTGGCAAGTGACAATGCCAACCTCAAACAGCTGATAAAACTCTCTTTTTAAGTTCTCTAAATGCAGATACGATGCTCAAACCTTGCAACCAAAGCAGTAAAGAATTACAACAAGCGGGATAATGAATTCTACATCACTCAGAATCTGAATTGTATGACTTGGTGCTTTGCCTAACGCTCCTGGTTTTCGCAGTAGAGTTTGAAGGTTTTAGAGATGATTCACCCTCAAGAAAGATAACTTGAGCTTTAGCCAACCTCTCCTCCAGTATCTCTGTGCTGAAATCGTCCGTTCCACCCAGCTCATCAAATCCAACCTGAAGTGCATTAAGTTGGACTTTAATATAATAAATGACAAATGATAGCATTGCATGTAACACACGAAAATGAACTCAAATCTATGTAAGCTTCCAATTTAACATACCACGTAATCATCCACTTTGGCATTCTTTATAAGGGCAAGGGTTGGCAATACAATAATCTTGAGTTTCTCAGCCAAGAATGGACTTTTTTCAGCATTTATTTTCACGAAACGCGTCTCTATGTGCTGCTTTGCCAATATGCTCAAGTGCTTATCCATTACCTGCAATTAGACTGTCAGCATTACTGTCAACCTTTAACTATATAAGCTAGAAAGTTTTTACAAATTTCTTTAGGATAGACAACACATCAGTCAACCCTCCACCACTATAAAAAGCATTAAGAAGACATGCAAAACTCATGATGAAGTTTCCCAGGTGGGCAAAAACTCAAGAATTTGAAATGAAAGGCAATGTTCAGCAATTTCATGTTAAAAATTTGTCCATAGATATTTGAAACTGGTTAACTATGGACTATGAAGCAAATGGTCTTTTAAGTGAAGTCCATGCACAACGTCTGTCCTTTGGTAAAGAAGATGTAAGTTCGCACAACAGCCACATAACTAACATCAATGGTGGAGAGAGCTAAGGGCCAGTGGGGTCCTGGCCACCCACTGGATTTTTTTTTTCTCAATTGTAAATAATATCTTAGAAAATGAAGTATAGCACCTCCAAACAAGAAAAAACCTATTATGGCTCTTGAGGCAACGGCACATATTGTCCCAACTCCCTTCTTGATGACATATTCATGTAGAACTCAAGACTAAATGTACAAGTCTCGCCAAAATATGTGATGAGGAAGGGTGCTAGAGCACAACATAGTGGCTGAGTAATAAATAACTCACAAGTCATCTTTCATCCACTATACTTTACGGGTTTTTTTTTTTCTTTGTAGCTACTTGGCTACTTTAAGATAACCTGATAGTTAAGATTTTTTTTAAAATAAAAAAAATAGAGATCTCGAACAAATATTTCGAAAAAATTAAAATTAAAAATCAAGGTGTGTTAGATTCTTAAAAAGAAGATAATAGAATTTATTTCCCCAACAAAGTTGCCTATTTTGAATTGTGCCCCCACTGCTACAAATTTCTGGCTACGCCACTGGCTAACCCGATCCATACCATCTGGATATGATAATTTTATCACACTTAAAGGACTTCAATGTCAAGAATCCAGGATCAATTGACAAACAATATGTTCTTATGTAAAAATGTCTTCAACTCACCAACCTAGTCCACTACTTTGGCATGGATAGCACACTGAAACCAAGTCGATATAGATTTCAATTAATGTAAAATCAAACACCAGAACACTGATATGAGCATGCACTGCATTAATGCCAGGGAATCAAGAATCAAATGACTCAACATCTTGTATGAATGTAGAACCATCATAGCAATATGTCTCTCAACACTTTATTGAAGCCAGAGCCAAAGAAAATCCTCAGTTTCCTTCCATACCCGTTCCAATAGGAGATGGGGAAGTAGCATCTCAAAAACACTCTTAACACCTTCCAAAAAGAACAAGGAAAACTGAAGCAGCCTTTGCTAAGGGAAGGAGTACAGGTACAGGCTGTACAGCTGATCCTACTCACTTGATGTAGAAACTTGTTAGGACCTATCACATGATGAGGCTCCACCCAGATGTGCTATTGGTCTAAATCTTATGAAGGGCATGACTCTGTTATTATTGAGAGGATCAGAATTCAGAGACTGTATAACAACCAAAAGATGTTTCTCCTCGCCTCTTTCTCATTATAAAGTCATAGGGTTTCTCAGCTCTTATGCACAAAACAATCAGTCAAAGGACCTTCCTGTAGTCCTCGCATATCTTTTCATAAGGTGGAGAAGAAACACAAACTTTTAAGATCACAAAAGAAACTCTGAATGAGTTCTATTTTCGGGCAGAAGCCCAATCTGAAAAAAAAGTCGAGTACAATTCTCAAGATCTCTGTTGAAGAAAAGTTACAGCCTATCCTACTCTGGAAATTCCTCCTAATAATCTCAAGCCAAAGCGTAATAGAGTTCAAGCAGTGTTTACATTCTCCACCAGTAATTGGAGGATACTCCAAAGAACTACTTGGGAAGCTATAAAAGAAAAATCCAACAGCACCATCAAGCGGCATAAGATTCTTTGGTTCCCTCAGAATATCCCTAAAGTTGCATCTGTCTTATCAATCCTATGCCATTGATGGTAGGCTACAAGGGATAGAATGCTGGAATGGGGCATTAATGGAGATTAAATTTATGCCAGTTGCAACCAAGCTAAAATTCAATAACATCTATGGTTTAAGGGTCAAAACTGAAAGAGCATTCATGTTATTTCAAAGCACTCAAGAGTTCCACCCAAAAGAATAGCAATATCAGTACACTTGACAAAGTGACTCAACCATGTATACTGAAATTACAATCCCGAAGACACATAAGAAAACTGCAATTACGACTATACAAGATTTCACAAAGTTACAAAGACACATGTTTCATTACTCACTTGGACATATACAAGGGAAGGTATGGGGAAGAACAAGAGACTCAAAAAAAGGAGTAATAAAGATAGCTCATGAAGGTTCTCTTCTCCCAAAACAAAAACGAAAAAAAAATCTACGTTTACACACACTGACACGGTGATACCCTGTACCCTTAGTCATGAGGGTTCTCTTGCTTTGTGTTGCAATTCCTAGAGAAGTTTCATTACTACTACTCCATCTAGAAGAGGTCTTCTTAACTCCAGTTTTCCACAGCTTTGCAACCACCAGCTTCATGCATCGGGTTATCCATCTAAGTTAGGTGCTCGTACCATTTACTGTCTAATGTCTATGGAGGAAAGTAACTACATAGTCTTTGGTCGAAGTAGGAGGAATAAGAAATCCCTTTCAAGGTGAATGAAAAGGATATTAGAGGTAGGATCAGCTAATGGAGAAATACTTAGAAGTCCTAGGCCAATTGGTTGCCAATTGCCATGTATCTCCACTGCAATCTTGATGTTTGGGTCAGTGGAGCAGCCAGGATTTAAATTCAGGAGTGTCACTGTTTAATGAGAGTCCACTTTTGTTGTTGCGTGTCGTCCAATAAAAGTATTAAGAGGAAGGTTACGGATATATACATATAATTCATTTTTTTTGGCTTTTTTTTTTTGTTAAATAAAATTTAAGTGTGAGGTCCAACTCTCTGGTGGTCTTCATCAATGCAAGCCATTGAGATGTCAATGGCTAGATATTATTGTTATGATCCAAAACATTCATTTTTTAAAAGGCAATCTTCACATTATCTGTACCAAAAACGAATTTGTCTGGATACAAGTAGGTGCCTAACTGAATCACCTTGGTGTTAAAAAAAATTGATAGAAACTTGGGTTGCCCCCCGGCAGGAGCTCTCCTATCTTATTCTGTCATATTCTCCCGTTTTTATGACATTTCGCTTTCTGAAACTACATCAAATAATCTCTTAAATATCATTCCTTTATAAATCATATCGAGTTAAAATTGATATTAAGAGGTTCCATTATCCTTTCTTTCCTTTTCGTTTTATTCAATTGTCAGCAATCAAACATTGTACTACGGGATCAAAACAACTCATGGGCACTTCCTCCCGCCCTCACTCAAATCCTCACTCTAACTCAGGTTTACGTAAACAAAATCCAAATCCCTCCCCACTACTTAACTCAAAAGTCAAATCTAATCTCAAAATGAGTAGTTTTTCTCATCTTTTTAACTAAGCTTCTAACGTTTTCATGGTTTCTTGAGTGCTTTCACTTACAATTTCACCTAGCCTTTACCCACTTTTATGCTAAGATCCATATTTTTCAATTATGATGCTTTGTCTATTACTATTACGAAGGCAATGCCCTTTATGATTTGAACGTCAGTTTTGAAGCTGGCTAACACTTTTTTTTTTATATACCTAAACTACCCCTTCAAATACTTAAAGAATCTTCCAATGAAGAAAGAAAAGAACGGTTACCCCAAATTTCTTTCTCCCCTCCCTCCTTTCTACTTTCACATCACAGGTTTCAAGACATTTTCCTCTTTCCATCTTTTGCACAACACGATTAGCACCACCATGGCATCAGCCCAGGCTTTATCATGTTGTAAAATTAAAGGGATAAACTTTCTGCTCAAATTGAATGAAAAAATCGAGTGAAAGAGCTAAAAATGGAAATCCTAATTGAAAAGAAATGCCCGAGAAAGTATACCTTGCAAGGCCAATTCTCGCGATAGAAGTGGCAGATGACGCGGTCGCTGGCCTTGACGACGGAGAAGAAATCCTTCTCAGCGTGGATCTCAGAGTAGTCACCGTGGCCGAGGGCGATCCAACGACTCCGCTTCTCCGCCATTTTCTTCATCTGTTGAAGCCTACGCTCCCTCAGCGCCTCGATGTCATCGAGATCGAGCCGATCTAGGGCCGCGATCTCGTCATCGATCTTGTCTTCAACAGCTTTGGCTACCGTAAGAACTTGCTTCTCTATTATCTGCAAATTTGACCATCAATTTGCATTGCAAATGCAGCAAACAGGCACGTAGATACGCTGATCGTAGAGAGAGAGAGAGAGAGAGAGAGAGAGAGAGAGAGAGAGAGAGAGGCTTACCTCTTGGACCTTTGGAACCTCCATTGACGTTATTAGCTGCAGATATCCCTCCGAATAGTTGAAAGGTTTCAAAAATTGAAAGAGGATGGAGGGGAAGAGTGTTTGGCACCTTTTATTACCTGGTTTTTCTTTCTAGGTGCTTTTAGTGAGAGAGTCTAAAGATTAGGGCCAAAATGCCAATATTGTCAAATTACAGTATGCCAAATTCTGAAACTAAAATTTGACATGATTTTGGCCCATTAAGCATCTCCAGTAACAGCATTAGCTTGAAACTAGTGTAAGAGACAAGACAGATAGTAACATTTTTGTGGGTTTAATTTAGTTCCAATAGTGTTGCTTAGGTGTAGTTTGTGTCAGAGAAAGTAGTGGCAGGTATAAGCACGTGTAGAATTGTAGTTGTATGATTAACCTTGCTTTAACTGTTAAAATTTTTGTTCGGTTTTAACAAGAGAGAGAAAGAAGGTACAATTCTAAGACCCACTTTTTACACTTCTACGTCATATAACATCACATCTTTGTCATAACGACTGAAGATGCTCTTACGGATGAGTTCATGAATTATTTTTTGCCTCAGCTTAATGTCAAAATACCATTTGTTTTTACTAAAATATACCATCAATTTCTAGTTGTTTGGTATGTTTTGATTAATTTTTGCTGTAGTTTTTTGAATTAATCATCAAAAGCAAATAAAAAATGTGGATCGATGGAAATAGGGTTATTTAGGGAAGTTTCTTTAATTCAGGATGAGATCGGGGACTGTGCATCTCAACGAATTCATAGGGACCAAATTCATTATTATTACTCTTTCCGTCCCTTTTTATATAATTTCTATAGGGATACATTCAATTTCAGACATATAAAAATATAGTATTTCTTTATATAATTTTTCAATTTACTTTAATTTGGTGCCAAAAAAAAGTTCTACGGAAGTACATTTTTTAACGTAAAAAAAAATACATGTTTCCCAAATGGATATTTTAAAAAGGGACGAAGGGGGTTTTTTTGGAACAAGGAAAACACCCCAAGGGCTACAGAACACTACCAAGAGCAAGAAAAGAAACGAAGGTAAACAATCACCAAACAAAGTACTCCCTCTGTCCCCAATTTTTAGTCCTTCATTCTATTCTAACCGGATTAAAAACTTGTTACAATAAAACTTTAAATTGGTAATGAATTTTATATTGAATATAAATCTTGTTTGATATATCTTAATTAATTCTATAAGACAATGTTTTTAAAATCACGTAAAATAATGTAAATAACAAGATATAGTCAATTGAATAGTGGCATGAACTCTCAAAAGAGACAAATAAATTGAGACAGAGGGAGTAACAAACAGAAACGAAGAGCACCGGCTATGAAAAGAAACATCATTGTTGTCGCCGTCGAACAGAGTGATTGTATTCGCCGGTGAGTGAGTAAAGCCAGACTAACCCCTGCATCATTTCTTTCCCTTTCACACACCCCCAAAAGAAGGAATGGAATAGTTTGGATTCGGGTGAGGCAGCGTTGCAGTGGAGGAGGCAGGTGAGAGTAGGTCTAGGTATGAAGTTGAGGAGGCGACGGAACTAGAATGAAATGGCTACGGGAGGTGGAGCGATGGCTGGAGATGCAGCAGTTGCAGGTGCGAAACGGATCTGAACCGTGGATAAGGAGTCGTCGGAAGGGAGATCAGAAAGGAAGGAGAGAGATGTAGAGGGAGCCTCTCTCTAACCAAAAAAAAAAGAGAGTGAAATGCAGAGTAGTTTGAGCAGCTCCAATGATTAAATTGCTAAAATGGCTAGATACCGATAATATCTACAAATGAATCAGAATAATTTGCAATCATATTTTAACTGTATTGCTTCATTACTGCAAAGCCTTTTAAGTAACCATTGGAGAGCCCAACTGTCGAATTTTAAGCCGAATTTGGATGATAGCATTCCTTATACTAGTTACTGAAGAAGTTCTCAATAGTTTCATATTTTATCATTAATGGTTTTGCCTTCCATTTGTTCCCTCTTTTTACTCCCATTTATGGTTGGAAATAATCACTAATTTTTCAGATTTTAGAAAAAAAAAATAAAATGAAACACCATTCTCATATCCCGGTCTTTTTTTTTTTTTTTTTTGATCGGCAACACTTTTGCTGTAAAAACCTGAAAAATTCCAGGAACAGTCTGCCATTTAGCCTTGTACGGTAACACATATCGATCCCTTGCAGCATGAGCATTGCGCTAGTTTCAAATTAGAACTTGAAAGAGCATGCATTAACATCCTGCGGGGCCAAATTTAGGTCCTGATTCGAATCTCCAAAACTCCACACATTCACATGAGAAATTTTATCACGACATCGAGTAACACCTGATGTGTAGTTCCACCTTCATATATAATACAGATCAAGTGGTGTTCAACTGTTGGTACCAATCTTGGTTCATCTGATTGGTATGCAAATTCGGTCATCATACTCCAATACAGCTTCGCGATGCATACAATCAGAGACTGATTCTATATATCTATGACAACCTAAAGACCAATTCCCCACTTGATATGTAGGAAAACACGTTCAGTATATACGATTCTTTACCAGGTGTCGGGGCATAAAGGCAGCTAAAAATTAACACAAGATGATGTAGCAAATGGTGTGAGAGAGGTAATTGTACTTCTAATAAGGATATCACCCAATGGAAAAGCTAACAAACTAGCAACATAAATAATCCAGGGACATATAAGTGTAACTGGTGTTCTTGATTCCCTTCTAAACTCTTCAACGTCGTAGATTAGATGCCAATAAAAACAAAGATCGTAGATGAGATGCAGGGCACTATATTTTGACAGTTCAACTTTACAAGGAAAAAAGTAAGTATATTATCAACATACAGCACGCATAGTGCAGAACATAAATTCATGGCCATTAAAACAGTACAGGTCTGATAATAAAAGGAAGCAAGCCCATTATACACAAAACACTAAAGATACAAGACATTTCTTCGATATCTGAACCCGAGGATACCTAGCAAAACTATTTACAACAAAGTTATGAGAGAGAAAAGCAGAGAATGTGTAATAAAAAATTATGTGCATTTGTAGTTGTGAGCATACCTATCAACCTCCCATGCTGTAGGACGGTCGAGAATGCAGGCCTTCATAGTCTTCTTTGGCATAGTCACTCGACATAAGCAAATTCACCTGCACAATACAAACTTCAGCTATAACATGAAGGTTGAAAGATTCAAAAGAAGATTGAAAAATCAACAAAAAGAAGAGGGCAAACAAAAAAAGTGAAGCCAAAGAATTACCTTGACAATTTCGGAATTTGAACTGGGACGTATGTAGGCTGCTAAAATACTCATATTAAAGTCCTGGGAGAAAGAAAAAAGGAGGGAAAAGAAATCTAAACATTAAACCTGATACACGATTGAGGGAATCAGACACAATTGCAAATTCAGCTAACATCACTGGGTCAAAGTTATTTGCTTTGGGGGACTCATTCATCTTCGATTAAAGGAATTTCATGGCATATAAAGCATTTACATGCATAGAAATTTGTTTCATCGATGAAACTGAAAATACACTTCTAGGAAATCATCTCTTCAATTTGTAGTAAGTGGTAATCCACTATCAAGACAACATTTATGTTAAGCCAACAGTAGTTCAAAATTAGAAAACTAATTTAAGGAGCTTACCTGAAATCATGTAAGCCGAAATAACTTAAACCAAAAGGAGCAGTTCAGCAACTTTACCTTTATTTACCCATCATGCACATCCGCAAATTGAACAAGTTCATCATTTACTCTTCTTCAATAGCTACAAGTGCACATAAATGCATTTAAGAAAAAACCTAGACCATAGTCCTTTATGGTCATCTTCCTAAACCAAATCAAACTAAGCCTTATGTTGCAATCAATTGGGGTGGCTACATGAATCCTTTTTTTCCACTGGGCTTTGTCAAGGGCTACTTGTTCACCTAGACTCGGGAGACTCATATCTTTGCACACTACAACATCCAATGTCAAGTTGGGTCTTCCCCTTTAAGAATATACTAGTAGAGAGACCCAAACATAAAATCCTATATATATAACCACAAATAGACTAACAAAAAGAACGCCCAAAATGGATGAACTTTACGATATACCATGTTCAATGCCCTAAAGAGACCCAATATTCGAATATGGAGAGGTGAAGAAAATAGCAAAAGGTGGGTCAAGTTTCAAGTATATCAAAATACTACATTTCTACTGACAGCCCAATGGGTGGACCATAGTGGCATACACGTGCGAGCATTCTGAGACACAATAACTCTTTTCCATCAATTGCAGTGTTTTCAATCAGTCAAAACCTGGTCCTTCCATAACATTTTGATACACTGCCCCTATTACTTTTTCCCAACTTCAGTACTCGGACAGTAAAACAAAAGAGCAAAAGGGGTAGTCTCTCCTTTCCTCCTAGATGAATGGGAATTAAATTCCTAGGAATGTTCTTGGGTAGGAGTAAGAATATGATTATTGATGTTCTTGGGTAGGAGTAAGAATATGATTATTGGGAATTGAATTCCTAAGAAATTGATACCTGGAGTAATTTTATGGGCAACTTGTTCAAAAGTCCTAAGCAAAGAATTTGTAACCCCATTAATCCACCAAACAAGTTTATAACCTATCCCGACCTAAAGCTGACATCTTCTTTTCTTTTCTTTTTTTTACCAAAAAAAGTTTGTACATCTATGAAAGTGCCAAAAAAGTTTGTACCCTATGAAAATGCCAAAAATTCTAGGGTACCCTATGAAAGTGCCTAAAACATTAAGGTACCCTATGAAAGTGCCTAAACCACTAAAATCCTATAATAGGAAAGTGCACCCTAAAACCTAAATCCTAGGGTACCCTATGAAAGAGCTTAAACCACTAAAACCATATAATAGGAAAGCACACCCTAAAACCTAAAACCTAAACCCTAGGGTACCCTTTGAAAGTGTCTAAATTCTATAAAAAAAAATTGGTGGACCTTAGACTTTGTAAAACTTTAACATGGACTAAATGACACAATAAGTCCACACTTTTGGACCCTAGAACAATTACCCCTAATTTTTTTCGGTGTTTCGATTAATTTAGTAATCTTACGCGGGAATCAATTTGTGAAATCTCGATTTTAAAATCCTAATTATGTGACAATAGTATCTATTTATGTTCATTGGAACCTATGAGATTAGCAATGAGATTTTTTTTTTTTTGTAGGAATCCAACACGAGGACCCTCATATTTAAATGAACTCATGTTGAATTTTTTCGAAATTTTTCGGAGACCGGAATTTGGACACGCAATGATTGGATGGGCGGCGTCACGCGTCTCGACTGGGTTAAATGGGATCATAGGTGTCATCCCAAAAACCCAAGAAATGATGGGTCAGCCATCACCGTTATTATACAAGCTAATATATATACATAGATAAGTTAGCAGAAACAAAGCACAAAATAAAACAATGAAAGTAGAAACGGGCAGCAACCCTTGGTGGTGCACCAAATTCCCTCCACCGCATGCTGTTACCTCTTCCCTTGGGTAATCTCTCTCCTCCTTCCTCCCTAGTCTCTTTTCTTCACCTCAACACACACAGTTACTGCACATGGCAGCGTCAGCCATGGAGCTCGGATGCCTTTCCCTTTTTCATGTATGTGCAGTCCTTTATGTGTGTACGCCGCACATGAGTGTTGGTGCGAGGATACAGAGCAGTTGTCGAGCATATACCCGCACACGCAGGTATGTACAATATCGTGTATGCTTCACAAGCCCAATTAGGAATTATGATTTTACCTTCCTTGATTAACTTGGTTAAAGTAGAAATATGATTAAGTTAATTACAAGCTTTTGCTACACTATAAATTCTCCTTCCTATCAAATTATGAAGCTACTATTGTATCCTATACAATTATTTTTATAGCTCCAATGATAGGGGTCTTTTGAATACATATAGCTTCGGCTAGAACTATGAGAATTCTTTTACAAACTGGCATATGCTACTAAAATATTAGGTGGCCACTACATCACCAATCGACCCTACGATTAACAAGAATCTTATAATTTAATTTTACATTATTTGGAATGCAAAAATGGCAATTTTATGCCAAGCTACCTCTAAGCCGAATAGGGCAACTCATAGTTGTGAAGGCATACAAGTATTTGGATTATGTTGTAACGGATAATGACAAGAGTTCATTGGGAAATAGGTCAGTCTCAGACCTAAGCAAAGAACGCGAACAAATCTAATTGTCTAACCTTCAAGGACCTAAAGGTGAGTACGCAATACCTTGGTTAAATGCTTTTTGTTTAAATGTTTTGACTTGAAATGCTATTTGTTTTAAAATACTGGAAAATGGGAACCATTTGTTTTGTTATGATACTTGATACTTCTATTAAACCGTGAATAACTGGAAAGTGGCCTATTCACAGCTATTTCACTATGGCTGGATTTAGACCATGGAATATGATTTGGGAACATGATTCTATGGAATGTTTGGACATGTTTTCCGATTTTAGGTTCGAATGGTATCCCCGGTTCTAGGGGACGGTTAAAGAAGCTAGAAGAGGGGGTGAAATAGGGAAGGGGGGTTGCAGCCGGGCACCATAAATGGTATCGATATCATAGTTCGCTGTCCTTGACCAAGGGTCGCTCCCAATACTATGGCTGGCAAAACCGTTGAACAATAATACTACCTTTGTTCCTCTTTAAGAATGGCAAACAGTCCTTATACTTGGACTAGTACAAATGATTGGAACATAGTTGAGCATGAATATTGATGTTCAATGATTTGTCTATCTTATCTCTCTTGAAAATTGAAGAATCATATAGTATTAAAACGGTTACATGGTCAAACTTGTAACCTTGGCATTTTGTACCACACGAGCATCGCTTATGACCATCAAAATTTTGGACGTGGATACTTACACGATGAGCAATACAACAGCATCACTATCTCGAGTCCATCCCTTCTTTTTAAGTGAGGAGGTAAGGACTCTCATGCAAAGCATCTAAAATCGGCTAAGACATTGACTAGAGACAAACTTTGCCTCTCAACTGAGCAGAGTAATTGCAAATCAGTATAAACACTAGCAACAAAAAGTTTGTGCTTCAGAATAAGTATATCCATGGAATGTGGTTTGTGAAAATCCCATCATTCTCCAGTCTGTGGCTCCTTCTACTGTGGCAAGGATTGGCAATAAATTGAAAGTAGGAAATGGAGCAGAAACCACATTTTGCAAAAATTAATAGAGCAAATTGGGGTGGGAGGAGGCGGCGGCGAAGGTAAGGTAAAAAGATGAAGAAACACAAGACAGAAGCGGAGTAAAAATTATGCCAGGCAAACTTCAAATTTTGTCCTCTAACATGCAAATAGTGAGATGAATTGGAATTCCTTTTACTACATCACTGTAAAACTTTAAGCAAAGAAATCCAGAGAGTCTAACAAAGTGCATTACTCACCCTGAATGGATCACCCCTCAAAGACTGCACAAACATCGAAGCGTCTGCCCCTTTACCCTGCAAAACAGAAAAATATACAAACTCCGTTATTGTAAATGCATAAATTGTAATAATTAGGACAACAGATTGGTATAACACAATATATGGTGGCAAATTAACACCTTGAATCAACAACTAATATGTCTCCACTCTCCAGGGAGGGAGGGAGCTGATATTCAAAAGAGACTCCATTCCTCTACTACAAGATATCCAACCCATTTACTACTGCATGATCCAAATGGCTTTCCTTTTTAATACTCTCTCTCTCTCTCTCTCACCAGCGCACACGTACAAGGAAAATATGGAGATCCTAAGAACCTTGGAGAAAGGAAACTCAATGAGTTCCAGAAAAAATTAGTAATAAAATAGCAGCATACATTTTAGATGCCACCGCCGGCCTCCGCACTTTTGCACTCTCTTCTTTTGCAGGATTCCTTATCCTCCATTTCCAATGAAAACCTCAGAATTATAAGTTATTTCACCCAATCCTCACACCACACCATAAGAAAATAGAAGGAAAAGAAGGAAAATCAATGACCCGAAAGGAAGCTAACAATTTCCAAGGGAATTCATGTCTGCAGTTTCCTGATGATTTGATTAATTTCAATGATCATACTTCCAGATGTACTACTTCCACAAAATTGATAAGCATTTGAGATTCTTATTTCTCATGAATATCAAACTTGATTAACTATTTTTCTTGTTCATCTATTTTATTAACATGGTGGATATTTACTTTAACATTGAATCCAGTTCAACAATTTAACCATATAGCAAATTTAGTACCAAGATGCCTCAGTCTCTTGGCAGATTACGTTCTCGTAGGATGTGTGGTCTTAAGAAGGTGAATAATTGTTAATTAAATACCACGGGGCCACAGATTGCATTGCCACGTACTTTCTAAAGACCTTGAAGATTGCTTTTCTCACTTCTGCATTCAATCTTTTGAATGAAGTATGAACTCAGCAATGGTAGTTAACAACATGTACGAGCCCATGAAGCATTGCAAGAGTGCCCCCTTTCCTTCTTTTGGTAGATTTTGAGCCCCATTTTTGTCTTCTTTTTTAAATATTTTGGGAAACTCTCTTCCTATAGTGCAGCGCAAGCAAACTAAATGTTACTCGATTACAGTCAAGGTTCTAAGATCGCTACGTGCTCCCAGGTGGCCGGGCACCTTCTAGCTTCCAGGCCGAGTACTCAACGGCAAGTCGGGAAACTGGTTGGGCTAGTCAAGCGACTAGTTGGGCTAGGCGGGCTAGTCAGCGAGGGGCCTTCTAGCGCCAAGACTGCAAGTACTCAGCTGCCCAGACCGTCTTTTTGAACACTGATTACAGTTCCTGCTTATAGTCATCAAGTTATCACTCATGCTCCCGTTGTTAGGCTTCCTGCATTGTAGTATACTCTACTGTAAGGGCAAAATGGAATAGAGAAAGTTTGAGACACTTGTTGTTAGGAGCTCTGTTTGAGAAACATGGTTTCTCTAGACAGTCCAAGAATGAGACAGAAAGATCGCTTGCCAAGAGGAGTGTGGGAGTTGATTCTTAAAAAGGGTGAAGAGAGTTGCACAACACCAATAAACTACATAATACATAGCCCACTAGACAATATGTATGGATAAAAGTCACAATGGTCATAAGACAACTCGTATAAACCATAAAAGAGTTACAGGACGGGCAGATGATCACTTTCATTTGATACTGCACCACAACAGCGTTTGCAATTCCACCTCTGGCTGGCTAGAAAAAGTTCTAGGAACTACACTACAATAGCCTTTGCTATTTCCACTGACTAAAAGCTATCTGTCCAGGCTAACCTTTTCAAACTGCAAAAATACTTCCATAACATAGCGTTGGACACGACACTGATTATAATGTCTCACTACCCTAAAACATACCTGCTTCAAAGAAATCACATTATTCAATAGCTATGAAGCACGGGTACTCCGAAAATGTCGCCGTACGAGTACCGGGTATGGCAAAATATGTATCGGGTACTTTTGCACTGTTCAGGTACAGCATTGGTACTCCTGGGTACTCCGTTTGGGTACTTGGCTGGGTATGTTTGGACCATTTTGTAAAATTTTCAAAACTTTAAGGAGCCCGAATGAAAATTATGGAAACTTAGGGGTTCAAGTGTACTTTTGACACCTAATTTAAGACAGTAGAGTCGTGTTTTATGTTTCATCAGTTGGGGTTCTTTAGAAGCAGCAGCCACAACTTCTTCTCTACTGTCAACTGTCGAGCAACAGCCATGGTTAGTCTCTGTCTCTGTCTCTGTCTCTCTGCGTGTACTCTCTCTCTCTCTCTCTCTCTCTCTCTCTCTCTCTCTCTCTCTCTCTATGTACTCTGTCTCTCTCTTGTGCTGCAATTGGACAGATCGGTAGAGACTAGAGAGTCAGCTGTACTCTCTCTCTCTCAGTCAGTCCACATAGCTACAGAGTACAGCTGACTCTCTCGGTCAGCCATGGTTAATCGATTTTCCGCAGATCTACAGAGTATTAATCGATTACATCTACAGAGTATCAGTCTATTTACATCTACAGAGTACAGCTGACTCTCTTGTGCTGCAATTAGAATTAATCGATTTTCTCCTCTCATTTCTACAGATGTAAAGAGTACAGTGACGAACTGCTGCAAGCCTGTAACTCTTATCTCCTAGGTCTTCTACAGTAGGGGAAAAAAATGCCCTTTTCTGTAAATGTAAATGTTGGTAAATGGGTTTATTATTCATTTTATGCAATGTACCCAACCGTACCCATACCCTACTTTTTTAGGTTTTTGCCGTATCCCGTACCCGTACCCATACCGCGTACTGTTACCCGTGCTTCCTAGTTCAACAGTATGGTGTCGCGTGACTCATTTTTATTATATCATTTCTGCTAATTTCATCAATCTAATCTGTTTACCCATGTTTTGCATATACTTCTTGAACAACATAAGTGCTGCTTATATGTGGCAATTGAAACTTCTTCGATGGGTATTTTGCAAATCCCTGCGAGGAACTACCACTAAGTATATCAAATTTATGACATGCAACATCTATATATAACTGCTCCATTTGCTTTGTTTTGTTTTTTAAATACCCAACCATAGACTCCTCCTATATGACTAGAGCACAAAAAGAGCCACAATATTAAAGGTAAATAATAGAAAAATATCACAAATCTATAATAAAATCGACATTACTTCCTAGTTCCTATGCTTACGAGCAATAGAAAGCCACTAAAAAAGTTACACAACCACCCAATTAACTTTGGCAACCCAAATGCTCTTGGAATCCCTAATCAACTTGAGGAAAAATAAACAGAACATCTTCCTTGTATTTCAATGCTATTTGGATGTATAATAACAAGACAACATATTTTGCACATCACACTACACTAAAAAGTGGATAAAATAAAACAAAAGATGGCAGAATAGCCATCTCATTATCAAGATTACCAGGGATATAATGTGTTCCACAACCTTAAGAAATTATACACACTAAGTTTCAAAGAAAACCTTTTTCTATTAAGCTTGTAAAACAAGAGGAGAATTTTCCAAGGTTCTAAAAGATGCTAGTTGGTACCAGGTCGGTTGGCTGCCGATAGCGACTTTTGGCGGACTAATCGCCCACTTTTGGCCGGGTAGTCGGGTTTCGATCAAATCGGGACTTTGGGCCGACTAGTCGACCGACTTGACCGAGTTTTAGAACACTGGAATTTTTGTTTGTGTGTGCATTACAACATGCAATATATGCAACCACATTGAGCCATGAGACGATCTTTCATTGATCATCCAACAGCAGAGTTACACATGGAAGTGCTACTCAAGAGAAACAAGAAGATTTACCTCCAATGATAAATCCCTCAGGCGTCTTCCAGTTTGAGCACAACAAATACGTACTAAATTTTCATCACAACTTCCACTGATGACATAGTCTCTTCCATTCATGTAATAAGAACGAGTGTAATTTTGTGAGCTTCCAGTTGAAACTATATTAAAGTCCAGGTGGAGCCTCCCGTCAGCAGCCAATAGTTGTTTAACCTGACAACACGATGTTAATAAACAATAATAATGAAGGCATGATGCAACCCATATGGTGGCTACACTCGTGCTAAATAACCCCAGCGTAACCAATCCAATATAAATATCACTTTGTCCCACCAAAAGAAACTGATTTCTACTGGTGATTAAAAATCAAAGTACATACACATAGGAACGACAATTGAAGCTAACAAAAAACAAAGAAACAGAGAAAATAAAGACAGAAATAAAAGAATGAGGGAAAATAACTAGGGTTAATAAAGACGGTGAAAGAGGAAAAAGGTACAAGCTACAATGTCCAATGATCAAAACAAAGGGGTCATAGTGATTGGTATAGTGGATTAGATGCGAAATGTAAACACATGCAGTTGATCCTCAGTTCTCACAGAAATTACCTCATTGTCAACGGCTGACACAAGAAGATAGTGGTCATCCGGGGAAAAGCAAACCATCACATTTCCTCGAGAGCTTGCAGCCGTATAGCAAGGGAAAATTGGTTTTTGTCTTAGATCCCACATCTTAACATCCTGATCGAATGATGACGTAGCAAATATGGAAGGAGAATGGTTTGCAAACTTAACAACATTTATGTGCTCTCGGTGCATGTCAGCGAACACTTGCAAGCGTCTTCCACAGCTGATGTCATACAAAGCAACATTTTTCGAGTACCCACTTGCTAGAAACCATTCATCCGTTGAGTTGACATGAACAGATGTCAACTGATCAAACTCGTCAAAGGAAACAGAATGAGCACTGGTATTGGTTCCCTTGTTTCTTGAAGAAATACGCTTGATGTCACACAATTTTAGCGAACCATTGTCCGAACCCGCAATGAGCTGCAATTAGTCAATAGAAAGACGAAGTTCAAAGATGGAAACTTGAAGCCAACTGCAGGGAGGCAAGTAGGGATGTCTTGGGATTAATCAGATTCTACCATGAAATAACCAATTTGAATATCCAGAAAAAGCCAGTTTTCAGAGGGGAGTTTTGATCTTACTTACAATCGATGGGATTTCATTCTACTTTACAAGTTCCTTCTTCAGACAAAATCATTGGCCCAATCATCTTTCCACTCGATCAATTCCATTAAGACGGCCCTCCTGATTGATTCCAACTATAAAAGTCTCTAGAGGTAACTGACAGACTTTTTTTCCCAAAAGGTTCATATTTCCATTAGATGGTGCCAGAAAGGGGCATAAACTTTCTTGGCACTTGGGATCTTAGCTGGATCAGATTGAGACCAGATAAACATGATACCAGCCGAGAAAATCAACACAGTTAGCCTCTTACCTTAATAGCTATCTTCCACATCCTCAACAGTGTGCATGTTCATCAGACTCAACAAATTCTATCTCAAGTTTTTAGTTTATGTTACCTTTGAGAAAAGATGAACATGCCAGTTTTCCGTGGAACATTATTAAGCTGGGATTTACAGAGTGTGTGTGAAAGTCAATATGCCCTCAAGCTACCACATTCTTGAACCTAGTATGTAACACTTTGAATAACCCTGTACTCGAGACTTAAGATGATTGTTAAAGTTCAAACCCGCCAAAAGTGTATTTGCAAAGGGAAAACTATAATGGTCTTGTTCGTTTAGTAGTTTTAGTTTAGTTTAGTTTTGGAAAAAGGTGTAATGAGTGGAGAGAGATAGAGAGAGAAATGAGTGTAATGATTACAAAACTAAACTACAACTGTGAAACAAACAAGGCCAATATTGTGGTGGTGAACCAAGGTAAGTTTAACTTCTGCTGATCGAACACAGTTTAAAAGATACCATACCTTGGATGGATACCTTTTGAGCCAGCATAGTCCCAGCACACTACTCATTGCTCCAAGTGATGGGATGTAACTAACAATTTTTCCATTTTCATGATTGATGACAACTACTTCCCCATCCAAAGTACCACAAGCCATTAGACTTGAGTCAGAAGGATGGTATTCAAATTGCCGAGGACGGAAACTTCTGCTTTCATCTCCTGAAATAGAAATCGGATGCAAGAGAGGCCAAGCAGAAGAACCAACTTTTGCAGCGGAAAGTGACCTGGTAAAGAAACATTGAGACTTCGCTGAAATATACAATGGCTTCTGCCTCCAATTTTGTGAGTTAGTACAGCTTGCTCTAATTTCACGTTTATGTAAGATACTGACAACATTATCCTTATTCTTCCTCCTGTATGGAAGGTATTCAAAGTGTTCCGAAAAGATCATGTTGGCTCTTTCTTTATCAATTTTTCCAATGGACAAGTTATCAAGAACTTTCAAACTGGGTAGTGAAGCTATCATGTACTCTCTGTAATGTTTCTCATAGCATATTGGTGAAGGATGACCAACAATATACTTCTTCGGCACTGTAGACGTGACATGTCGAGAGTTGGAGGAGTTTGATGAGGACCCATCCTCATCTTGCATTACCAACGTCCCAAGAGAGATCTGCCATAACAGATTCAGAAGTTGCATTACCAAGTACAACGCACGATGGAGAACTATTATAATACCAATTGCCCCAAAAGCTTAAGCTTAACGAAGATGCAAAAATTCGTGCATAGAGAGAAGCACGATACAAATAGAGAAGGAAAAGAAGACCGGATAGACTTGAAGCAAAAACCTCATTGAACCTCAAGTTCTAATACCATATTAAATCACCAATTATTCTAGAAGCTAAGTTGTTAGAAACTGAGGCCAACAAAGTGTATCAAGCTGAAAGAATGATGTGGGAGAAGGAGGTTGTTGGACCCACAAGCAAATTAAAACTTGCCGCATGTGAAGACATAGTTTATCCTTTAGAATGGCGGAACTAAAGCTGGAAAACATACCAACAATGAATCACCTCCACAAAAGTACATAATGAGTTCATGAAACATAACCATTCTGGAATCCAATTAATAATCTTGCCCATGCTACAACATCAATCTGTTTCAATGACTATCATACCAAGCTAAACAAAACTAGTACAATTTGTGGGGGCATCCACACATATCCTTCACCTTTTCCCATTGATTCATAATGAACAAAATACATGATTGCATAAGTTTACCTCAGTTTGCAAATCAACCAACCCATTCCACCCATGAGTGGCATTAGAATATCCACGCAACAGGCTAGGCTCCCGACTGTGATTTGTGAAATCCATTTCACTATCATCTGATGAATACTCATGGGTGCTTTCAACTTCATCAAACATATCAACCTCTTCCGTGTTTAGATAGTGATAATAGTCTTCATCAAAAGAGGATGGTGCTCCAACACGAATGTCACTGTCCATCTGAACTAAATCAGTACCCTTCCTACCTAATGAAGAAGGACAAGGCCCAGTGTCATCGCAACACAAGCACTTCTGAAAGCGGAGTTCCACCAAAGAAGGAAGCTTCAATAGTGCAGAACTAGTTGTCCAGAGATTTGCGATTCTTGTCTCACACAATGAAAGGCAGTTCAGATTTGGCATACAAGTAAAACAATCCTTCCGCAAACTTGTCAGCGAACTACTGAAATCAAGGTTAAGGGAGCGTAAATGAGTGAACTTCCCAACCATATTGAGCTTCCGGAAATGGGAAGACCTCAAGTTTAGCACTTGGCATGTCAAACCTCTTTGAGAAAGATCCCTACAGCACCCAGAAACTAAGAGTTGTTAGAAAATTAGAATAGCAAACTACAAAAGGGTTTTTCACTTTGGACTCCAGCAGATTAATCATCATATTTCATTCTCCATGGAGTACCAAAATAAATAAAAAAAACCCCATAATTTTCAGTTCAGTAATAACTACCGAATGAGGAACAATAATGTTATCGTTTGGTAAGTATATATATATTATTCCCACAGCGATAATGTAGTCAGTAAATCGACATATAATTTCTTTAAATGACAATATAGTAAAGAAATGTTTGCAAAGCAATCAAGGAATATCCAATTAACCACCAACACATACCGTAAAAACTCCTTCCCAAAGGATGCATCCTTGATATTGACAACTCTAAGTTTTTGACTGATTGCACGCAACAACAACAAAACATACTCTCCATTCAAGTCACAGGATGAATAATGAAATATATCAACTGCATCAATATCAGAAGTGTCGATTTCCATAAACATATCAAGAAGTGGAAGGAAATCAGCGTCTTTCAAGTCGTCCAAGAAAACCACAAGGCTGCAAAGCTGGCGGCGGTCTTTCTTAGCCTCAGCCTGACTAAGAAAACAGCTTATGTTAGGGAACTATGCTTAGTGATGCTTGAAAAACAAACAAGCCACAGAATTGTTGTAGTCTATAGGATATCCAAAAAGATCAGAACCACAATTTCCAAAGTATACACAAACAAAGAGAAAAAGGTAACATTCAGGAATCACTTGTTGGATGTAAGTGCCAGAACAAATTTGAGAAATAGTGGACAATTTGACTGATCAATGAGATTTTTTTCCATATAAATTACTCCTGATCACTCAGGAATCTATAAATAGAATAGGGTTCAAGACATTATTGTGTTGACCTGTTTAGTTTTCATCTGGAACTTCAACTTCTAACTTTTAAAAAAAAAATTGACCTATTTCAAAATGGGAAAATGCTGCACAAACCTTCAATATTCCATCAAACCTCTCTCATTTATACTTTCTTGTTTCGTCTTAAATTGTTTTAAAAACTTCCTCCGCATAGTAGCAAAAAAAGGTGGCCTATTCCAGGATGAGAAAAATGATCTGCTACAAACCTCCAAAATCACAGGACATACCTTCCTCTAGGAAATGTCTTTGGTAGCAAAACTTTGTTACAAGTCAGTCATGCTGCCATCGCCCAACTTGCGTGGAGCCACATGTAGTTGGTCTTGGTCACAGAAACATCCCAAATATAGATTCATTTTCATATGCCAGAATGTCGCTAAAGTTGGGCTTCTTACGGTAACTGAAACCATTTCTCCACTTACATTTTATGACATTTGCAAACTATTAATATTCATGTGGTTGGACCAACAAGGAGGCTTAGGATTCATTGAAACACGTGTATTGTGAAATATACCTTCACTGTTGAAGATGAGGGCAGTTGATCGAACCCCACAAGACAGGATATGCTTGATAAGACTGCTTTAAATGTTCATACCACATTGTCTCCAAAGCCAGGTAAATTTCGTGATAAGGAAATAGTGCAATTTTTCTAACCCAAAAAATGAATAAAGCAGCCGTATGCTTGTAGATAATTTCTGAGTGACCAACAAGAAAAATCAAATTGGTAAAAACTAACAATCATCAGTAGAAGGGAATTATGATGAGACAAGAGGACCAGTAATCGCTGGAAGAACGATGAATTGAATCATCACGGACCCAACGTACACTTGTGCATATAACAATGTTCCAACCGCTACCCTAACTGAATTCATTCCCTTTTAATTTCAAATATTAGAAAATTCAGAAGAACCCTTTCTTGTGGTTGCAAATGCACAATGAGCTACGAAATGCCAACTTAATTTTTAGACAAGACCAATTCAATTTCAATCTTTTCTAGACAAGACCAATTCAATTTCAATTCTATGCACAAAACTAAAAGTTAGCATTTGTCAAAAAAGTATTAGCAAGAAGGTAGGAAATGGTTGAGGAATACAAAGAAGGATGTATCAACCACAAACCTTGAAGAAAGCTGACAAAAGAGCTTTATTAGGCACCACACCATGCCTCCAGCAACAATTAATGTACCTGGAATCAAGACCAGAATCACCGTAACTTTTAGCATTTTCGGGATCGTTGACTTTAAATAGCAACCCATAGCAAAAGTTTATATTGGCTATACAATAGAACGGTGTCCTGGGAGGAAGGATATGGTTACACAATGTGACTTGGTGATCATGCTCGAGTGGCGGAAACAACCTTTCCGCTTGTAGGGGGTAAGCCTTCCCAGACCTGCAGTAGCAGGAACCTCGTACAGTGGGTAGCATCTATCATTACCGGTGGTTCAAGACAATCATCAACATCTGATATGAATATTCAACCAATTTCCCAGCTATTAAAATATCTATAACAATTTCATATTTTTCGTTCGTTTCTTTCCGTCTACAACGTCGAATAAACGGCAACATGAAAGTACACAGTCACCAAGGGCAGAATTCATCACCCTTGCAATACCATTTTCAGCTAGCTTGAAACTTCAAATTCTCTCTCTCTCTCTCTCTCTCTCTCTCTCTCTCTCTCTAGCAAATAACTGCAGTACTTGCGATGAGGTAAAAACACAATTAGGAGTTACCTTTGTTCGAATCCTGGCGGAGAGGATGACTGTTTACTCGATCCAGGAACACAATCGGCCATCGCAATGTTGGCGTTCCCTCCGTTCCGTACGGGTGTGTATATACAGAAGCAAATATACACATGTATGTATACGTACAGATCAACAATAAGGAGGAGGGAGAATCTGACACCAAGAAATCACAGAAATTATCAGACCGGAATACCGGATCGACCTACGGTTTCATTCGTCGTGCTGGCGATTCACGTGTGAGAAACGAGGCGGGCTTGGGCTAAAAGGAATATGGGCTTCGAAGTGATAATTTGGGCCGCTCTCACCCGTATCACTATTATCACATTTAGGGCTAAGTGGATCTTTTTGACCCAAAATATTTGTTGGACTAATCGGCTTCTCAATTTAATTTCAGATACACGTAGAATTTAATTTCAGAAACATGTAGAATTTAAATCCAGCAGAGGCCTTGACCGACCACTCTTTGTCCCCTGATAAAACAATGTAAAAAAATTCTTATCTACTATTTTGCCCCTTATAGTTTCAATTTGGTCTCATACTTTTGAATGTCTCAATTTTGTCCTTATTCTTATATGTAGATTTCAATTTGGTCCTTATGCTTTTCAATGTTTCAACTTCGACCTCAAGGTTTCTCTTTTCTTTTTCTTTTTTTTGAATAGCAAAAAAGTTCCATTAATCTTGAAAATGTTATAGTATAAAACTATTAGGAACAAGGAAATATCATCATGCTCTGGGAGCAATCGTCTATTTAATCCAAAACCTAAACCAATGATTGTAAAAAAACAATAGATGACACTCATTGGAGCAAAGCCCACTTAACAAATAAATACCAAAGGGCCTAACAATGCCTAAACAAAATGGGCCAAGTCTAACCAATAAAACCCCAAACAACACCCAACGATCAAGCTACCATTCCACGGCACTCCACGGTCACCCGAGAAGAAAATGATCCGCTGCAACTAGCATTGTCGAAACCCATGTTGCTGCGCTAGAGAACAGCTCGAACGCCCTTCCACAACCACTTGAAACACCAATGCGCAAAGCCCAACCCAAGAATCCCAAAACCTAACTTAACCATCTAGCATGCCTCTATAGCCGCTGCCTCAAGAGTAGCAGGAAATACCCAAGAGCAGCCTCTGCAACGGCTACCTCGTACCTACCAGCCTCTTTTGTTGCTGCCGATCCCCACCCCATTGCAGCCTCTCTAGTAGGAAAATGTTGTTGCCCACCAAAAAAATACCTTCCCAAATATCGCCCTACCAACATTGAAACTCCTAAAACCAACCTGCCAATATTCCACCAACACCACAAACACTTAGCAAGCCCTCAAAAACCACTCAATTGCAATTACCCAAAAGCCAATTGGAAACACCCAAATACGATCACCTCCATACTATTGTTCACCTCCAAAACATCCATGCCACTGCCTCCTTACTTAGTAACCACCACTGCTCACCCAAAGACCGCCCCACAGACATCCAAAACAAGCTTGTTTATATCCCACCACCATCACAAAATGCCTAAATCTCATCTGCCAAACATTTGCAAGCCCTCAAAAACTCATAAATTGCATACACTCAAAACCAAACAGAAACCCAAACTATGAAACAAAGAGATAGAACTAGAAAAAAAAGAGACAGAAAAAAGAGATCAGCCCACAGCTCCAAAACCTACATTCGCAGCCATCTCCACCTACCACTAAAAATCCACCAAGATTCGAGAATGAGAGGGCACCACCACAACTAGACAACGGGTTCAAATGATGATGGGAAATAAAGACGAGAGAAAGGGAGATTGGAATAAAGAATGAAAGGGTTAAGGTGGGAGAAGAAGAAAAGGGGAGGAGGACAGGGAGAAGAGGGAGGAGACACCACCTCCCTTCCCCCAGGAAAACCTAAATTTGAAGTTGAAATTTAGAGACAGAGGGAGAGAGAGGCTTTAAATTAGTTTCAAGAGAGTTAGAAAGGTGTAGATTCGATTGCCACTTTAATATTTATCTTAATATTTACTAACTACTATATGCATTATTTTGCTAATTATTTCTAATTATTATTATTTAAAAAAATATTATTAAAGTATTATTTTGTTTGATTGTGATCTACAAGAAATGTACTATGACTTAAGCTATCTAATTCTGATTATTCAATACGTATTACTCCCTCTGTTTCATATTATTTGCCCCTATGGAAGTGTGCATTTTGCATGCGAAAAAATAGTGTACAAACTTTACACCAATTTAAAGATCTCATTGAGAAGAAAAAATTGGTGTAATTCTTTTTCAAAAAAAGTTCTCATAAACACATTTTTTTTGTGCAAAATGCATGCACTTCTATACAGGGCAAACAATATAGAACAGAGGGAGTATATCTTATGCTCTTGAATAATTTTTTTATAGTATCATGCTGGAATCAGGCTTTAATACTAAAAAGGAAACCAAATATGAGTTTATTATGGATTATAATGGGTTTTTATATGATCAGACAAAACTTTTGTCCTTGTGGTTGTAATTTATTAAGGCAGGATCTATTAATGTTAACCCAAAGGGCGGACGATTTTGTAATACACTATTGTTTCAGCAAAATGTCAGAAGTGGTAGAACACGATCAATAATATACGTTGAAGTGATTGATGATAACTAGATCAAATTACAAAAATAACACATACATCTCTCTCTCTCTCTCTCTCTCTCTCTCTCTCTCTCTCTCTCTCTCTCTCTCTCTCTCCCTTTTTCCCTTGCTAATATTTTTTTTTATTTTGATCAACTTCCCCACCGTTCGCGTACAACAACTCTAACTAATTTCTCATTTCCTGAAACTCCTAAAAAAATAGATTTTGAGAAGTGTTATTCTCCTCACATACATAAATTTCTTTTAGGAATTTTAGGATTATGTTATAATCCCGAGTGATAGCTCAAGTGGCAACAGAGATGTTGTAAACCTAGACATGTTGAATTCAAAACTCGACTACCTCTTAGGGCAAGGCTGCAAGAGAGAAATCTCTTGTGAACCACCTATTCCTGGCATGGATGGCCTACCTTTGATCGGATCAGGAAGGAAAATAGCCGGAGTGTGCGTAAACTAACCCGAACAACTCCTGACCATAAAAAAAAAATGTTCCTATTATCATAGATTACGAGAGGACTATCACCATGGATTTAAATCCATTTTGTTATAGATCCTTAATTCCTGGACTGCTAGAGGAAGGGGAAAAAATCATGACTAAAAATTCCTAGAATAAGGTGTTGTTTGATAAAACTGAAAGCTGAAAATTGAATGCTGAATTTTTTAAGCTGAAAAGCTGTTTGATAAAACAAATTAAGCATTGAATTAAAAAAAAATGGGTTTTAATTGTCTCTTAACTTTATTAATGGTCATCATGTATTTGTGGCAGTGGTGGAATGGTGACTAGGAGGTGGTGAGAGTGGTGGCGGTGGTTGTGGAGTAATGGTGGTGGTGGAATGATGGTGAGTTGTGGTGGCAGTAGAGTAATAGTGATGCAATGTTGGTGGTGTAGTGGTGGTAGTGTGATGGTTATGGTGTGGTAGTGGTGGTGGTGGGCTAGGTGGAATGCTAGTGGTGGTGGTGAAGTGATGGCGGTGGCATGACAATAGTAGTGGTGGTATATGGGTAACGGTGATAGTGGCGGTGGCGGTGTGACAGTGGTGGTAGCGGCATGGTGGCGGTGCAATGGTGGTGGTGGTGGTGGTGGTTGTGGGGGTAGTGGCATGGTGGTGGCGGTGGTGCAATGGTGGTTGTGATGGTGGTGGTGGTATATGGGCAACGGTGATAGTGGTGCAATGGTGGTGGTGGTGGTGGTATATGGGTAACGGGGATAGCGATGGTGGCAGTGTGGCAATGGTGGTGGTAGCGGCGGCGGCGGTGTAATGGTGGTGGCTGTGGTGGTAGCGGCATGGCAGTGGTGGTGGAGGTTGTGGTAATGGTGGTGGTGGTGACAGCGGTGGCGGAGGTGTGTTGGTTGATTGTAAGCACATAGGAATTCAGCCACAATTAAGTAGCTCAAAGCTACTTAATTTTTATCAATTTTTAGCCTACATTTTAAGTGACACTTAATCTGTTAAGTAACATAAAATGTGGTTATCAAACCTGCTTAATGACTTATTACTTAATTGATTCAGTTTTAAGTGCTGATCTGTGTTATCAAATGAGGCCTAAATCTAGGGAAATGATAATGCCAAAGCCACTTTTGTTTGTGCCAAAACGGTAGTGCATAAAAGGCTTGTACCTTTCTCGTGGTACAAGGTTTTTAAGCACTGCAATTTTGACACAAATAAAAACAGTTTGGACATTAACACCACCCTAAATCTATTTTTATACAACGTTTGGCACACATCAATCAACCACAACACCAATCACATCACTAACATGGGATGAAACCAACCCCAAAGGATTGGAAAAGTGGTTTTGCCTTTTGGGACTTATGGGTTTGCTCCGACCTAAGGTCTCAAATTCAATTCCCCTTGCCAGCAAACTCTTGAGGCCACTAAAGGTTATGCCCAGTTGTTATGTCCAAAGTTCTGGAATTAGTCAAGGTGCGCGCAAGCTAGCCCAGATATTTGGTTATCAAAAAACAACAACAACAATAGAATGAAACCCATATGTGGGTCTGAACTGTAGGTCTCACACCTATTATGTGAGTGTTGTAGTTGATGTTGTGTCCCTTGCATTACTGTTTCTTTTAGTAAAAATTATTTCACCAAAGACAAAAAGAGTTTGAAACAGCTTTCTTTTTCATTTTTAGTGTTGTCTTAGAGAAATTTGCAACTTTGGTCCAAATTTTATATTTTTTTCATTTTTTCATTGAGACAAAAAATTAATTATAAAAATTATCACGATAAGTTAAATAACAACTTACGAAAAGGTAAATAATATATATATATATATATATATATATATATATATATATAAGAACAATAAATTAGAAAGATTGGGGCCTTAACTTTCATTTTAGAAAAAACTTGATTGATTTATAGTTATTTCCAAAATCATATTTATCAAAATTTAATCGACCCAATTGATATTTTAAATGAAATTAAATAATAGACATTTTCAATTTTTTTAGTCCTAAGTCCATAGGAACTTTTTTAGTAGCAGACATCCCAAAGAAAAAATTTGTGGCACAAATTTGCTCTGATCATATTTAAAGGATAAGTTGGTCTTTTAACGAAAAGAGTTAGGGGCAACAGTTGCCCAACCACTTCACAAATTAAGGCGAACTGACATGGACTTGATGGAAGAGTTCCTCCCATCAATGAAAAGCAATTGTTACCGTCAGGCCATTGGGCGCATACTAGAAGGAGCCGTTTATTTGATAAATATTTTTGTAAATGACTTAATTGACACATGTTGAATACTTCAAGGACTAAATGGAGTCAAATAAAAGTTTGAGGACTAAATTGAATATTGAGTAATAAGTCAATTAAACCTTTGAGAATCAAATTAAAGCCACGATATAACATTAGGGACTAAAATAGTAGATAAAAGAAAAAGAATTACTAACTTCCCCTTTTGTAGTTACTATAGGACTGGTGTGTTTTGTAACTTGATGTGAATCAATAGAGACATTCTTATTTTTTGAAAAAAAGGGTCATTATTGTTGGCCCACTCACTAAGCTACAATGTAGTAAATAGAAAGAACAAAAAAAAAAACACAAACACAAACACACACTTCAATGTACTTTTACATCTTCTAATATACTTTCACACACTTCTATATACTTATCACATATTTTAATACATTTTCTAAACCTTAACGACAATCCTATGGTTTGATTTTAAAATTTTCCAAAAACAAAAAAGACAGGAATGCATTTGTGTTTAATTTACTTTTTTGTCCTACTTCTCACACCATAAATTAGGTTTGGTAATTTGTGCAATGTTACTTTTTTCACACCATAAAGGGATGGAGGACCACAAGAGCCACAGAGTTATGCTCTTTCATATACATGAAAGTGCTCCAATGGGTAATGGGGAAGGTGATCTTGACTCAACAACGTTAGGGTCCACAGTACAGAAATAATAGCTTCAAATTAAGAAAAATTATAATAAAAAAGGGGAAATGCAAAAGACTGTAACAATTACATATTTCATGACTTTTCAATTTCATGATAATACTGTACTGATCTTGCACCTATGCCACTTTGGTTCCTTAATTGTCGTGCTAGCTAGATAGACTACCCAACTTGATAAAAGGGGAAAGGGGTGCCCCATAGGCAAAATTATCCAGAGCAACATATTTGTGGAGGTGCCTCGGGGACACTTAATTGAGTGGCAGCTTCAGGAATTCTCGTGAGAGTGTTAAAAAATTCTACTACGGTTCTCTAGAAATCATAATTGTACATAAACAAAAAAAATTCTATGAATATCAACAATGCCACAAAAAAAAAAACAAAGTATTTAGCATATTACAATTGCTCTCGACGACTTTTCATATTTTGAAACCGTTGCATAGTTTGTGGGGCTTTACAATTTATATTTTATTAATTAATTCCCAAGTAAAATTATTATGTTGGAGAGATACACGGAGTTGGTTTCTAGCTTGAATTGGTCTCCTATTTAAACTCTAACAAACAAACCTCTTTCCTATTTTTCTTATAGCTGTTGCTACATAATAGGATTAGTTGGTTTTGCCAATCAAATTACATCTTTTCCGTCGCTTATAATGTTAATTGATTGTTGCTATTTTTCCTCCTAATAAATAGAACTTCCTTAACAGACCAACGAATATTTCTTTGCTTATAAATTAAATGTTGGTTTGCTTTGTTTTATATATAGCAAAAAAGTGATAACTTCTCTCTCTCTCTCTCTCTCTCTCTCTCTCTCTCTCTCTCTCTCTCTCTCTTCTAATACATATACAACACTTCTTAACAGTGCCTCCATATTTTTCAACTATTGCTTACAAAACCCGAGAGCCTCTGATTTCATTTGTCTTTCTTTAATCCATACAAGTGCACCATATATCTACTGCACTTGTTCATATTGCCGTACATTTAATTGTTACTGGTTTTATTCGAATTTCGAGTGTCGGGAAATAACTTGGTTCGTGAGTTTGCTTCACTACACAGAAGGAGGCTTGTAGGTCATTGTATCTTGGGGCAGGAGCGTCATTCAACCCCGTGCAGGAAAAGGTGTATCTTTCCTAAGGATAGCACTATTCGCGTGCCTCGACCATAACCCCATAGGCTATTCTAACTTCTCTCTATTAATATTGATTTGCAAGTTTGGTTATTTATTATTTGTTAGGCCTTTTTATTTCACCAGTTAATCCTAATTCTATAATTTCTCCAACAACCTTAGGAAAGGTATTTATTAGGATTTTCTATTTGAGTTGCTTATTTAAAAAAATGGCATTTGAGGAGTCAAATTCTTGCAAGCCAGAGAAGTTCAATGGGAAAAATTTTAGATGCTGGTAACAACAAATGAAATTTTGGCTAACCACTTTCGTTTTGTATTATGTAATTCACAAGGCTTTGGTTTCAAAAGGGAAATTGTTGAAACTAGCAAGGATTCGACCCCGTCGAAAAAAACATCTGATGATGAAGATTTTGATGAGAAAGATTATTTGTGTCATGGTAGAATTTTGAGTGCACTGTCCACTAGTATCTTATAGACACCCCGATTTTGACCCGATGAACTTATCAAGCATCCCCGATAATGAAAATGCCTAATGAGAGCACACAAAGCTTGATTGTGAACTTGGAAACCCCTCCTAAACCTATCCAAAATAAACCCAAGATTTCACCACCCTCTAGTACATTCAAAACCTTCTTTTTTGATATATAATATGTCCCAATCCATTTTGAAATGAGGGAGATGTGCACGTTTTACCAAAATTACTTATTTTTTCGACCTTCTGAGGGTAAAATAGTCACATATTTTGATGTACAAATTATCATGGGTTCAAACCACTTAGGTTAGTAAGTAGACTTGACAATCTTTCCAACGCTTCAAACCATGCACAAAACGGAGTTCGATAGCACCTGGAATGGCCCTGCAAAGTTTGGAATTTTGTGATGTCTCCAAGTCCAAGCGCCTGGATTGGATGATTCCAGCCGCCCACATTGAATCCAGGTGCCTGGCTTAGATCAATATGGGCGCCTAGATTCTCTCCAGACACTTGCATACTAAGATGAACTGGGTGGGGAGGAGCGTCTTGGAGATCTTGGTAGAGATTTTTTGCAGTAAAATAGTGGAGGGAATATAGGTTACCATATTGCCCCCTAACCTTGACTCCTAAAGGGTTCTAATGGCCCTTTTGACCTTTGGTGCCTATAAATACCCACTCCCCTATCCATTTGAAGAAGATCAGTTATCCCTTTCTCTCTTACTGTTATGTTGCTGGATTCATTCCAAAAATCTCCCATTCCAGTCCAAGCTTCTCAAATCCATCCTTTTTTAACCCCAAAAATCAATTTCATATCATACTAACCCAATCTCCACTCATTGACATCAACCAAACTCCATTAAAGCATCCATATTCAGCCTTTAGAAGCTCTGTAAATCTCATCCCAACAACATATCACCTAGCATCCAACTCCAAACATTTCCAAAAGTTCATCAAATCAAACCTCAAGGTAAATTTTCTACCAAAATGCTCAACTAGGCCTTGAGGGGAACACCACCTAGCCTTTATTGACCATTAATGTCAGTTTGAGGTTAGGGGGTGGAAAATATCACAAATAAGGTTCAACATTTATGCATCAGTAGTAAGTCCAAGTGCCTAGTCCTCCTCCTTGCAGGCGCCTGCATGCCATCCAGGTGCCTGGACCATTTTAATGCAGGCGCCCATACCTTATCCAGGCACCTAGATCATTTCAACATAGGCACCTAGATTCCTCCCACCTCCTCCATTTTTCAGTAGTTCTTGCATTTTAGTCAGTTTATTAGAGTTACTTCATATCATTTATGGCACAGAGTAAGCACTATCCATGTAGAAAATCAGTTTGGTCCATCCTATATCATACATAAAACATTTCAAGTCATGATATTTCAAGCATGAATCATCTTCTTAGATCTGATTTTCGGGGTTCATTTGGTTCATAATAGTATTAAACATCATTACTTACATGTACGAGTTAGCATCAAGAATAGTTTGTCATTTGATCAGAACACGAATTGAAGGAAAACTTGTGCCCAATAAGTGTTCCAGGAGCTTGCATTGAAGAATTCCAGGCGCCCATAGCTATTCCAGGCATCTGGAGTGTCCTTTTCCAGGTGCCTACATCTCTTCCAGGCGCTTGGAGTTGCTTGATCCAGGTGTCTAGTTTGTTTTCCAAGTGTGATGATGAGATGTTAGTGGTTGGTTTTTGGGGGCCTTTTGAGGTAGTCCAAGCATGGTTTAACGAAGTTTAAGTGTTTTGTACATGTAGATCATTCAGTCAAAACATTTTCCAGAAGCATCCACATCTATCTCATTAATCTCATTGATGCATTTACGTGCTTTTATATGTATTTATGGTTAAAGTTCGTTCAAACAACATTTTCAAGATCCCTTAAACATTTAGTAGAGACCGATAGTCACACCGAGTGTGAGGAATGCTTTAAATTCCTTCCCCTCACGTAACCTAGCTCCCGGACCTGAGGAATCTCAATAAACGTAGACCGGTAAAATATTTTTCATTTCAAGGGTAAAAGAGTCATTTTTCAAATGATTTCTCAGGTATGGTCCTCAAACCCAGGTGGCAATCCCATCCATCAATTCAAACCATTTTTTCAAAACCAAACTTCAGTTTCTCGGTACGTAAAAATAGGACTTTAGTAGATATGGTAAATGCGATGTTAGCTAGCTCTGGTTTGCCGAATAATTTGTGGGGTGAAACACTATATTCTGCTTGACATATTTTGAATAAAGGGCCTTACAAAGATTTTGATAAAACTCCTTATGAACTTTGGAAAAATCAAAAGCCTAGCTTAAATATTTCAAAGTGTGAGGGTGTTTAGCAATGGGTTTAGTTCCCCATCCAAAGAAAAGAAAATTGAGTCCAAAATCTATTGATTGTGTTTTTATTGGATTTGCTATAGAAAGTGTTGACTATCGTTTTTTAGTCATAAACTCTGAAGATTCTGATATCTCTATTAATACTATCTTCGAATCTAAATAAGCTGAATTTTTTGAACATATATTTCCTATGAAAGAAAAGATTTCAAAATCAATCGGTGATTGTTCCACCTCTAGAATTAGTATAGAATCTCAAGATAATTTTGAACCAAGGAAGAGTAAAAGAGGTAGAATAGAGAAAGATTTTGGCAGTGATTTTCAAACCTTCTTGATTGAAAATGATCCTTAAACCTTTAGTAAAGCTATGACTTCCGTAGATGCAACTTTTTGGAAAGAAGCTATAAATAGTGAAATGGATTCTATTGTTGCTAATAATACTTGGTATCTTATTGATCTTCCGCCCCAGTTGCAAGACAATAGGTTGTAAATAGATATTTAGGAAGAAACTTAGAATGGATGGATCCATTGAAAATTTTAAAGCTAGATTAGTAGCTAAAGGGTTCAAGCACAAAGAAGCATCGATTTCTTTGATACATATTCTCTGGTTACTCGCATTACTACTATTCGTCTTTTGATTGTTATAGCTTCAATCTATAAATTAGAAATCCATCAAATAGATGTAAAAACGACCTTTTTAAATGGAGAACTGGAAGAAGAAATATATGTGGATCAACCTGAAGGGTTTGTAGTTCCACGGCAAAAAAGAAAAGTTTGTAGACTAGTGAAGTCTCTTTATGGCTTAAAACAAGCCCTTAAACGTTGGCATGAAAAGTTTGATAAAGTTATTTTTCTAATGGATTTAAAATAAATGATTCTGATAAATGTGTTTATATTAAACAAGTTGATGGTGCTTGTTGTGGACACACCTCTGGAGGGATCCTATGAATTGATTCAGAGTCGCCACATGGGTTTTAGCGGATTGTCCCCGAGAAATCGAACTCGATTGACTCATGCCTCATTCAATGGATAAGGGTTACTGGCCCGTCATCACCATATTATCTTAGGTTCGGGAGCTCAGTTACGAGAGGAGAAGGGTTTTACGACACCCCCCTCGCCCGGTTCGAAGATCGGTCTCTACTTGACTTTTGTGGGATCATGGAAAATGTTTATAATTCAACTTTGGACAAGTACGGGGGATGACGGATGAGAACCATATAACAATGATAAACATGTCATGATTTATGGTGTATGCATGTGCATTGTGATCTACATGAGTGATGATGATATGCAAGTATTAGTAAACTGAATATCAGACAGCAAGTAACCACAAACCATCACAGGACTAAACCAATCTAATTCTCTGTTAGGCGTTTGAGCGCTCAACCCCTCCTCAACCTAAACATGCTTCTGTTGATCTCCACTTGATGAAAACATGATTTAAACACTGTTGTTAACTTGAAAAATGGAACTTTGATGGTTTATCAGAATGGGATGATCATGCATACACAGATTTGAGGCATATCAATGAACCAAACAAGGTAACAAATACAGAATGAGTGAAAATACAACATTGAGAGGCATTCTAGAACACACAAAGTATGATCAGTAAGCTTGAATGATGAAAATATGCAATGTGCCAGAAAACAGTTTGAGCGCTCAAACCATCTTCATGGTTTGTGCATTCTGGTGCTTCCTTGCCCTTGTTTGAATCATTAACAACCTCAAACAGTACACAATAATGTAAATGTACTTGATGAACCAGAAACATTGGCAAAATAAATATAAAATACTTGCATGAGTGAGAGATGAGTATTGTGCCATGCATAAGCATGATTAAAATGAGAGGGAGAGGAGATTAGGTTGGCTTAGCCAAACATCAACACACACACACTTCGAGATTAGGTTGTCTTAGCCAAACATCTACACACACACACACCTCTTCGAGATTAGGTTGGCTTAGCCAAACATCAACACACACGCACACACACTTCAAGATTAGGTTGGCTTAACCAAACATCCACACACACACACACTTTGAGATTAGGTTGGCTTAGTCAAACATCAACACACACACACACACTTCAGTAAGCATAAAATAGAATATAAAGATCAAAGAAGTAAGCAGCAAATGCAAGATTGAACATGGTTTGAGCGCTCACTGCACATGGTATGAGTGCTCACTGCACATGGTTTAAGAGCTCGAACCATTTCAAAATCAGATTTTTGAAATCAATTTTTCTTGATATCTAAGACCTTGTGAGCCCATAGAAGGTATGTAGAACCTCCATGAACTCACTAGTCTCCCTCAGGATGACCAAAACGTGATTTTTCACATGAATTTCTACCTTTTCGGCTATGATCAAGGCTTGAACTTGTGGTTTGATGAATGGATGGGTAGTGGTTGTGTTTATGGGCTATAAATGAAGTATTTTGGACAGAGGAGTATGAGTGTAGGGCTGATTGGATGATTGATTGAGTGGATGGGGGGGTGTATTTAGAGCTAGAATAGTGATTTTGGCTTGGATGAAGTGGGTTTTGTTTGTTGGGGCTTATTTGGTTGAAATTGATGGAATGTGTGGGCTGCAAATGACTTATTAGAGTGAGAGAGAGGGGGCTGTTGTAGTTGGTTTCTCAAAGACCCATGTGTTGTAGGCCTTAAAAAGAAGATTTTTGGGTGTTTTGGAGGTTGAAGATGATAGAGGATGGTGGCTATGGAGGAGAGAAAGGCTAAAACGTGATTGAAGTGATGTGAGAGAGTGGAGAGGGATGTAGAGGTGTGTGAGGGAAAGATAATCAACCAAAGGTCTTTAAACAATGGGTGGAGGGTGGTTTATATAGGGAGAAATGGGGGGAAATGAATTGGCTTTGAAATGGAGGGTCTACCAAGATGATTTAGGCCTCCCCTAGGGCTTACTGTATGCATGCAAGCAGTAATACGGTGGTTAGATGCTCCATGTCAAAAGAATCTCATGATTAGATGCTCTGTAAAAAACAAACTGGATAGAGCTTAAGAACTCAAACAGGGGGTTTGAGCGCTCAAAGGGTCTACAAGCCAAACTTTGCGGGGTTTTCCCGGGTGCTACCGAACTCCGTTTTGTGCGTGGTTTGAAGCGTTGGAACCCAATTATTTTGAACCAAAGATAATTTGTACATCCAAGTGTGTGACCATTTTACCCTCAGAAGATTAGAAAAATAAGTCGTTTTGGTAAAATGGGCACACCTCCCTCATTTCAAAACGGATTGAGGCGTATTATACATCAATAAAGAGGGTTTTGAATGTACTAGAAGATGATGTAGGATTGGGTTTATTTTGAAGAGCATTTTGGATGGTTTGAAAGGTATTTTGGTCATTTTGGTTGGTTTATGGTTGTTCTAGGTGGGTTTAGAATGGTTTAGGGTGGTTAGGTGAGTTCAAGCCTCTTTCTTAGCCTCAAGGTATGCACAGTTGGTCTATTTCATCATCAGGAATACTTGATAAGTTTCTCGGGTCAAAATCGGGGTGTCTACACTTGTGTTATTCTTTGCCTATATGTGGGTGACGTTCTCATTTTTTGTACAAATATTGATGTCATTAGAGATACCAAAAATTTCTTATCTAACAATTTTGACATGAAGGATTTAGGACCTGCAAATGTTATTTTGGGAATTAAAGTCCTAAAAAGTGATGATGGAATTGCTTTGAGACAAGAACATTATGTTGATCAATTGCTAAAAAAGTTCAATTATTTTGATATGAAAGAAGTGTCTACTCCTTTTGATCCTAATATTCACTTGAAGAAAAATTTGGGTGAAAGTATTTCGCAACATAAATATTCCCAAAATAATTGGATCTTTGATGTATCTTTCTAATTGCACAAGGCCTGATATTTCTTATGTTGTTTGCAAGTTAAGTCGTTATACTTGTAATCCTAGCTTAGAACACTGGAACGCAAAAGAAAGAATTTTTAGATACCTAAAAAGTACAATTAATTATGGCATTCACTATTGTGGATTTCTTAGTGTTTTACAAGGATTTACTGATGCTAATTGGATTAGTGACTCAGACGAAACTAAAACAACTAGTGGTGATATTTTTACACTAGGTAGTGGTGCAATGGCTTGGAAATCTTCTAAGCAAACTATTATATCTAGATCCACAATGGAAGCTGAATTTATTGCATGGGATTTGACTTTTACTGAAGCCGAATGGCTAAGGAACTTATTGATTGATTTGTCTTTGTCTGATAGTCTTATTCCTGCAGTTTCTATACATTGTGACAATGAAGCTGCAATTGCCAAGACTAGGAATGCAAATTTTAATAAGAATAGACATATCAGAATAAGGCACATTTCTATTAAGCAATTGTTGTCTCAAGGAGTGGTTGCACTCGATTTTGTGAGGTCTAAAAAGAATATAGCAGACCCTTTTACTAAACCTTAGTGCGAAGGCTAGTCTTTAAATCATCGAGGGGAATGGTACTAAAGCCTATAAGTTAGTCACCTCAATGGACACCTAACCTTTGTGATTGGAGATCCCATGAATAAGGTTCAATAGATAACAACTAAGTTGAATGGTGACTAGGAGGAGCACTAAAAAAAAAAAAATTAGAGCAGAATCTCTAGTCCTATTCTTATGGTGATAGTGCTCATGCTATGTGCTTTTTATGTGACGATAGGAAGAGCTTAGCTCCGAATGTGTCCAAGGTAGGATTTCTACAGGGTGTTGGTCACAAACTACCCTTGGAGGGCACACCTATATGTGTGTGGCAGTGGGGTTGCTGCTGTGGGAAATTGGGCTATTCTCTAAAGACACTCATAGAAACGAGATATGTGTGCATGACTGTCTAACGCGTAAAACCGTTCCAAAACCATAATGTTTTCTGTACTGTGTGGGTGGTATGCGTAGGTTTGAATTCGTGGGCCTACTTCAAGAATTTATTCACTATGGTTCTTCAAACTGAAACTTACTGACACTAAGTGTAGGTTCAAGTCTGGAAGACACCCATACCCATTGCGCAGTAAAAGCACTCTTGTAAAATTTTAAATTATGTGGGGGATTGTTGTTTTAATTTAATATTTTACAATTTATATTTTATGGATTAATGCCCAAGTAAAATTATTATGTTGGAGAGATACAAGGAGTTGGTTTCTAGCTTGGCTTGGTCTCCTATTTAAACTCCAACAAACAAACCTCTTTCCTATTTTTCTTATAGATGTTGCTACATGATGGGATTAGTTGGTTTTGCTAATCAGATTACATCTTTTCCGTTGCTTATAACGTTAATTGATTGTTGCTATTTTTCCTCCTAATAAATTGAACTTCCTTAACAGACCAACGGATGTTTATTTGCTTATAAATTAAACGTTGATTTGCTTTGTTTTATATAGGAGTATAACAAAAAAGTGATAACTTCTCTCTCTCTCTTTCTCTCTCTCTCTCTCTCTCTCATGATACATATACAACACTTCTTAGCAGTGCCTCCATATTTTTCAACTATTGCTTACAAAACCCGAGAGCCTCTACTTCCATTTGTCTTTCTTTAATCCATACAAGTGCGCCATATATCTACTTCACTTCTTCATACTGTCATACATTTAATTGCTACTGGTTTTATTAGGATTTCGAGTGTCGGGAAACAACTTGGTTCGTGAGATTGCTTCACTTCACAGAAGGAGGCTCATAGGTCGTTGCATCTTGGGGAATGAGCGTCATTCAACCATGTGCAGGAGGGGGTGTATCTTTTCCTAAGGAGAGAGCTATTCGCGTGCCTTGACCATAAACCCATAGGCTATTCTAACTTCTTGTTGGAAACACATTTAAAACAATTTGGAAATAAACAGAAATTAAGAATATTAGAAAACGTACCGGGCCAACTTCAGTACACCGAAAATTGGCAAGAGACATTTCGAGTCGAGGAGAATATCAAAATACTCTTGCCTTAAGGCAAAATTCGCCCTCCATTATGGTGCTAATGGAGAACTTGGGCGTTTACCTCCCAGGAATACCCAACTTTCACCGGTCAGAAGCAACACAGAAATCTGATTGGGAGGCGAACTAGGAAACTACGCAGAATTCTCAGAATATTTTATGCAATAAGTGCAGAATGAATGCAATGGAAAAATGTGAATGAATGAGGAAGATGCGGGTTCTATTTATAGATAAATAGGCACCTGAACGGAAAGGTAAAAAACGATAAAGTGTTGTTATTCAGAATGGACATAATCCATCAGAAGTGAACAGTCATGTTCGATGACTATTTGTGAATAGGCGCACGGGAAAGGGAAAAAGTATTTCTGTTGGGACACACTGTTTCGGTAGGAGAGGAAATAAAATTTAACTGAAACGGACCGGTTCGACCCAACCCAGTCCATGTCTAAAATTTCAGTAAAAAGATAAGAACCTCTTGGGCCAAGCCCATCTTATCTAATGATCCAACTCAACCCAACCTGGCCAAGTTTGATGGACGACAGCGCGCGCATGTTATATGGACCAAAACCCACTATGTACATGCCCTCTCCCCCAACAAAAGTTGTCATGACCCAAGGGGCCAACCCTTTAAGCCCAACCTGGGATACATATACCCAATGAATTTATTGTGTTTCACCAATGTGGGACAACACATTTTTTTCCCTACCAATGTTTATGTAGGCACTTTCAAGGTCAATTTCTCTTTCACCTTAACTTGATTTTATCCAACCAATGGTTTGATCTTAATCTCCTAACTAAGACGAACACAACGGTATGTGGGTCTAGCCAATTAATTAAAAATGGATAAAACTCAAAAAAAAAATTCCAACACTTCTCTCTATTAATATTGATTTGCAAGTTTGGTTATTTATTATTTGTTTGGCCTTTTTATCTCAGCAGTTATGGGTGATTTGGCTAAAAATAAAAAATTGATTTTTTGGTTTTGTCTTTATTCAAATTTTTTTTTTTGTGTTTGTTAGTTTTGCGTCAAGATTTTTTGGTTTCTGGTTTTATCTCGTTGAGATGAATCCAAAGAGTATAAAATTATGGTCAAAAGTAATAATTTTTTGAATAAATCCAAAAATAAACCAGTTTTTTGGATTATTTTTCGTCTTTATTCACAAAACTTTAAGTTTGGCTAATAATTTTATACTTTTTAGATTCCTCTCATCGAGACAAGCCAAGAAACCACAAAAATCGATCGAAAACTAACAAATGCAAAAAAAAAAAAATTGAATAAAGAAAAAACCGAAAAAACCAAAAAACCAATTTTTTCTTTTTAGCCATCCTAATTCTATAATTTCTCCAACAGTTTGAAGCCAAGAAAACTAGTATATAGTGGCAACATTTCTCAATATAAAAATGGATATGCATATAAGAGGCTATTTGGCAGCTTCTTTTTTGCCTTCTCATTTTTGCATTTTCAACTTTTAAGTGTTTGGATGACTCATTGCAAAATGACTTATGTGAGAATGATTTCTCTATTTTTACATTTTCAGAGCAAAAGTCAAAAAGAGGGTGAGAGCTGCTTTTGGCATTCTCCTTTTTTGGTTCAAAGACAATAATGATACCTTTCATATTGGAAACTTTTTCAGTCACTTGTCCATGTAAAAACATGGATAATACTCCATAATTGATAAAGAATGTTGTGCTAATTTTGCCTTAAATTCGTTATTTTTATTACTGATGGTTGGAAGTGTTCTTATTTTTTTGCAATTAGGAGTAATTGGTTTAAGGTTTTAACTTAACTGTTATTTTAATAAAAACTAACACCATAACATTGTTGGAGACATTTAATTACCAAAACCCACTGTTCATATAGTTATATGCCGTGTAATACATAAAAAGGGGGAAAATGGTATATCACATAAATAAGGGCAAAATGGTAAAAAGTCAATCCATAAGTCATTTTCATCGTTTTCTCCCAAACACTACTACTTTTGCAAAATGCATTTTGCATATTTCTCTCAAACACTTCTCCCAAATTCAAAACTCATTCTGACCATAATCAAAAAAGCCAAAGACCAAAAAGTTAAAAATGAAAAGCTGAAAAATGGGTTCCCAAACACCCTCTAAGTTGTTTAATTATTAAGGTTATGGTCACCATCATACAGTCATGCAAACTGCAAAGAACCACACCTCACTACACAACCACGTACGGCAACTTGGATCACAAGCGTTGAGTAAGAAAATCCATCCAAATAGTTACCCATTACTGCATTATTACACCACCATGTATGATAGGAACATGCCAAAAAGTATTGGTATTTAATTTTGCAGCTGATGAACACAGTGGGGGACACACCGATCTTATCTGATTTATATTCAATTCAATGACACGCACAACGGCACAAGGGCATATCTACATTAATACTTGATGGTCGAATTAATTAATATAAGGTGTTAAGAATAATTTAAGTTGCAAATCCTAATCTTAATTTTTATGCCTTTTAGAATGTGCAAAAAAAAAAAAAAAAGCAAAAAGAGTTTGATAAGGATCCTTCGTTCTGAAGCAAGACCAAATCTGTCCATCACTGAAACATGCATGCCCCTCCCAGCTGGGCCAAAGGGGAGAGTGTGTTTGCTACAAAAGTACATATTCTAAATGAGAATTCAAAATCATTGCCAAAATCAACTTTTTTCATTATTTTTTTTACAAAGGAAAACTTCATTATCATATAGATAAAAAAAAAAAATCGAGAAGAATAGGAAAAGAAAGTATTAAAAAACAGCTCCGAAGATCGAACAAAACACTCCTAGTGCTGCAACTCACAAAACTTAATTAACCTACCTCTCACAGTGCCGGCTCAAACATTCGAAGCGAAATTTTCAAACCCTACATGTATGTTTTCAAAATTTGATCAACATCGTTCTTATAAAAAAAACTATTAAAACGATTTACCATTATAAAAACTTAATTGTATAGCAAAAAAATAAAGAACCCTCACAATACTTCAAAATCCATTGAATCCCACGACACATGAAGGCTAGAGCATTTATTTTATTCATACTCTAAAATTAGGTCTCAAGCTACCAGTAATTGCAATCTCGCTACTGGTTTTTTGGGCCCCTAAAGCTTGGTCAATGGGCCAATTTTCATGTGTAGCAAGCTTAAACAAAAAATAAGTAGAACTAATATATATGTAGATATGAAGGCCTTACGTACAAGTTTGGGGCTCCTATATCTAGTCCGGATCTGGGACTCCACCTTCCCGATATTTTTTTTGACGATCCGAGCCGTCCAATGTGTTCAAAAGGTGTTTTCAAGAGTCATTGAGGGAAATCTTCAAAAAAAAAAAAAAACCGGGAAGGGCTTGATTCAAGCAGTTTTCGCAAAAACTTTCTATTTACAGTTTTTGAGAAAAACTACTTGGATCAAGCCCTTCCCGTTTTTTTTTTGAAGATTTCCGCGTGGACCTTGGAAAACACATTTTGAACACATTGGATGGCTCGGATTTCCCACAAACAATTTTTAAAAGCATCAAAACACCGAAAATGCTTCAATCCGGGAAATTCAGGATCCTTGACAGGATCGCCGGTATATATATACGGCAACTATCCAATCCGGGAACCCGGATTGGAGGTTTTTGGTGTTTTGATGCTTTTAAAAATTGTTTTTGGTAAATCCGAACTGTCCAATGTGTTCAAAAGGTGTTTTCCAAGGTTTACGCGAGAGTTGTTCAAAAAAAAAAAAAAGGTCCACGTGAGAAATCTTCAAAAAAAAAATATCTGAAAGGGCTTGATCCAAGCAGTTTTTTGCAAAAATTGTATATTTACAATTTTGCGAAAAACTGCTCGGATCAAGCCTTTCCCGATATTTTTTTTGGAAGATTTTCTGCTCAAACCTTGGAAAACACCTTTTGAACACATTGGACGGTTCAGATCGTCAAAAAAATATCGAGAAGGTGGAGTCCCGGATCCAGGAATCCCGGATTAGATCGGGACTATATATATATATATACATTCCGTTTCTTATCCGGGATCCCTGAAATGGGCAAGTTTCCGCTCCTCACGTTTCAGCCGTTGGATTAAATCCAACGGCCCAGGCTCAGATGGAGTTTAAAATGACCCCTTGGTCTGTACGAATGGGTGAAAGGGTGAAAAGGTCAAGGGTCAACAAACAAAACCCCCAAATTCTATTCACCCCTTCATTTGACGATATCCAGATCTGAGAGAAGAGAGAGAAACAAGGGTTTGTTCCATTTGAAAAAGAAGAAAGAGAAGAAGGAAGGAAGAAGAAATCAAACCATAGACAAAGATTTTCGTGAAGAAGAACAAGAAGACTTCAAAGAAGGAGCTTTCCGACTCCTGCAGCACAACCCATGACCCACGACCGCTCTCGATCTTTCTCTTTGGCGTGTGATTCGATGTCTCACAGAAACTAGGGTTACGGTCCTTCAAACACAAAAACTAGGGTTATGGTTCGATCTACTTGTATTATCTCTCTGTGTTTGGGGTGGGGATGAACGATTGGTACCAAACTCATGGGTAAAGTGCAAAAAATTGAATACTCATACTGTTCATTGAGGATATTCCCGTCAAACTCATGGGTCAAGTGCAAGAAATCTTAACATTATAAATTTTCTTTCAGCCATTTATTTATTTATTTTTTCAGCCATTTATTTATTTATTTATTCATACAGTTTATTTATTTATTTATTCATACAGTTTATTTATTTATTTTTTCGTACAGTTTATGCCAATGAAAATTATTTTCTTCTTAGACTTGTGTTTTGGCTTAGATGTTGTATCGGCGAAGGGTTGTTGAGACTTCTAGTTGTATTTTGTTAAATGTAGCTGCGCACTTTTTTTTTGGGTAATAATGTAGCTGCACTTGTATTCGGAAATTAGGAACATATTCTGGTTGTGTTTTGGCTGGTTTGGTAATTACAATTTTCATTGGCGTTGGTTACTTTCTTTAGATATTATAATCAATTCTAGCTCCAGTTTGGATTTTCACTTTCAATTGCAGTGTTTGTTTTGTAATACAACTATGTAGTTGTTCTTGTGGTCATTGAATTTGGAAGAGGATACCTTTCTGAGCCAATTTGGGGATCGTGCATGCTTGTTTGGAAGATTTACTTTCTTTAGCATGCTTGTTGAGTCATTGTGCCGAACTGGATCCCAAATGAGGGAGAGTGATTTGGTTGATTGGTTTATTCCTCTTGTCAAGGTGAAATTGTGATTCAGTTATCTTGCCATTACAAGCATTAGTGTCACTTGTGAATATTCTAATTTTCATTGAGCATGTGAGGAAGTTCAGAGTCCTCCAATAGATAGGTTTTTCATTGCCCGATTTAGTTCAGTTGGTTATGTTTGACTTCTGGTAACTTCATTGGCTTGAAATCTGGTAATAATACATGAATATCCAGACCATTTTATATGAGTCACAGAATTGGTGTTTTGAACCAGCAAAATCAACAAGGACCTTCAAATTTTGCTTGTGTTTATTGTATTTGCGAGTTGTGCATCAAATTTCTCAACAGTTGTTAAATTTATTTGAAATTGTCCTTCAAGAAGATACTTCTAAAATATGGACTACAAAGTGACCTATTAACCTCTTACAATTCACTAATTCAAACTACTTGAGTAGCGTATAATCCAAATATAGCCAAATGAACATAGACATGATTTTTGCCAAAAATTAAAACAATCTGCATAGCTGGTCCAACATAAGTAGGACAAAGGCTAGTTGAGCTCAGTACTTGCTAGACTGGACAGAGGTAGGCTGAACCCGAATGACTTCATACCACGTAGTTTGAACCCTAAGTTCAAAAAACTTCAAAAATTTGAAACCCTAAGTTCACAACCTGTTCACAATTTCACAAATTTGAAACCCTAAGTTCACAAATTTCAAAAAATTGAAACCATAACTTCACAATTTCACAAATCTGAAACCCTAACTTCACAAATTATAAACCCTAACTTCAAACAACAGCGAGAGAAGAGGAAGACAAGAGATACATTTTCGTCCAGGGTTCCTTTACGATCGGAGTCTGGAAAGAGAGAGTGGAGTGCAAGCTCGTCGTCCTCGATCGCGATCGCGAGTTTCTCAAGTATTCTCTCTCTTCTGAATCATGTTATGTGGGAAAGTGAGGGAAAACGTGTGAGTTTTGGGAACATCGATCGGAGTGAATAAGAGTGGTGGAGCTCGTCGTCGTCGTAGTTCGTCGTTGTTCTCTCAGGAGTCGCCTCTCTCTATTCTCTCCAGAAGCAGCATCAAAATGAGAGGGGGGAGAAGAAGTTAGGGCTTTTGTTAGTGACCCCTGACCCTTAAATGGTTCAGTTAATGAAGGGGGTTCAACGTTAATGAAAGACTGAGGCTGGGCCGTTGGATTGAATCCAACGGCTGCGATTAAAGGGTCCGGATACTGTGCAAAGTCGCGGCTTTATTGGGTTATATTCTAAGCCGACTGATCTCTGAACTCTCATCCTCGTAGTGTTTAGTAATTTTTAAGTATTTGTACAGCTTTCTGTTTTTTTGGTCGAAAATCATAAGCAACATTCCCTTCTTGTCTATAAGAGTATCTGTACATAGGAGTCTTGTGACCTCATCATCACAATTTTTATATATTCAAAAGTGATATGGGTTTGAGTGGATGTAAGCATTAATTTTTTAAAAGCAATATGGATAAGATATTGTTGCTTTGGTGATGAAACTTTACTTGGAAAAGTAGTGCATCATTAAATATCAGAACAAAGATGTCTGGATAAAAAATTTAATCAGTTTGAGGTCTCAATATATTTTATCTGCTAGCCGGGACAGTTTGATATAATTAGCATTGCATGCCTCAACATACAAAAGCATGATCCACCAACTTATAAGGACTAAAAAAAAAAAAAATAGCAAACTAATAAGGAGTTGGTGAAGCAACACATCTAGGAGGTGATGGCATTGTTGTTAAAATCCTTTGATACACGATACATATCCTATGATTTGTATCGTCCCCTTAGTAAAACGATATGTATCCTTTTTGTATACAAATCTTACAAAATGATGATGTATCCTATGATATATATGCATAACCCGATTTATTACGTATCCTAGATTACTTAATGGAAGAAGTTGAAACATTATTGTAACAAGTGGAACCTCAAATGCATTAATTTAAGTCGTTTGACTGACATTCAAACCATTTGAAAGATATCCAATCTTAATGTAGGGCTTGAATAGAAGGAAAACCATACTTCAGTCATGTTTTAGGAGAAAATTATTCGGGATTTCCTTTTTTGTGCTTGACTAAGGTAACAAGAAACGCCAATCTGATAAATCCCAATTGAGAGACTTGAAATTTTGCAACTTAAAAACTTAGTTTGTTGGTGTTATTAGGTATAAATACTTGTTAATGTAAAACGATATGTATCCTTTTTGTATACAAATCCTACGAAACAATGGCGTAACCTACGATATATATATATATATATATATATATATATATATATATATATATATATATATATATATATATATATATATATATACTGTGTGTGTGTGTGTGTATCCCAATTCGGTACGTATCATACGATTACTTAATGGAAGAAATTCAAACATTATTGTAAGAAGTGGAACATCAAACGTATTAATCTAAGTCGTTTGAGCGACATTCAAACCATTTGAAAGATATCCAATCTCAATATGGGGCTTAACTAGAAGAAAATTCATACTTCGGTCGTGTTTTGGGAGAAATTTATTAGGGATTTTCTTTTTTGTCCTTGACTAAGGTAGTAAGAATTAAACCTCAATCCGATAAATCTCAATTGAGAAACTTTAAATTTTGCAACTTAAAAACTTAGTTTGTTGGTGTTATTAGGTATAAATACTTGTTAATTGTATATTAATATTAATAATGGTTAATGTATCATATATTAATATAATGGCTAACATATCTTACGATGCGTGATACGTATCCCGGAGTATAAAACAAAAAAAATATGCACGATACATATCTCAATTTCAAAACTTTGGATGATGGTGTTGAGAATTGGATAAGAGCTCCGAGCACTCCATAGGATTCTTGCAAAATAAGTCCTAAGGACCGTCGTATTGCCGGTCGTGAACCCTCCGACTGGCCTGTTTTTGGAGAGAATTGGGATTTCGTCGCCATGTTTGATAAATAAGATCATCAGGACATGACATGTCACGGCGGGAAAACATGGCCGTGATATGTTGGAATGGACGGCCAAACTCTAGGCCAGTTGCCGATTGGCCGTTGTGTATGACACATGTGTCGGGGCCGTGATATGTTGGAATGGACGGCCAAACTCTAGGCCAGTTGCCGATTGGCCGTTGTGTATGACACATGTGTCGGCGGTGTGCTCAATAGGCGAGGCCTCTATAGAGTATAGGAGAAAATTTTGGGTGCGTGTAAGGTATATACACGTGGTGCCCGTCACCACATCCGAGCTGTCCAAACATGTTTTGGACAGCCAAGATCTGCGGGAGTAAATTTAGCCCGAAAATTTACAAAAATGCCATTGCAGAACTGGGCCGTCCACGGATGTGGTGTTGGGTGCCACGTGTACATACCCTACACGCACCCAAAATTTTCTCAGAGTATAGACTCATCAGCTGTGATTTTGGAAACAATTTCTACTCAAACATATGGTCCTTTTGAATGAGTTTTATTTTACATTATTTAGGGGATGTTTCACAAACAAAAAACAATTTTTTTTTAAAAATCAAGACAGGTCATTCTCTCATAATACATCACATAAGAAATCGTGAAAAGCTAGTTTATTCTGAAAATACTCTTAGCGGAACACCCGCTTATTTTAATTTTTAAGATCAGATCATAGTACATAATTAGGAGATCTAAACAAAGAATATAAGCTGGCATCTCCAATGGTTAGCATGCTATTTAGATTGTTATTGCTATAATATAACAATGAATGAAATGGCTACAGTACCAAATTGTTAATCCCTCCGTCCAAAAAAAAATTGTCCTACTTCACTATTCACACCTCTCAAAAAAATTGTTAATATCTTCTAATTTATAATGATTTATGTATCCAATATAGATCTTATTTGATAGATCTCAATTAATTTTATTAAATACAAATTTCAAAATCATAGAAAACATAATAAGGTTGTGAGATATAGATAACTTGAATGGTTCAAAAAGTGAAGTAGGACCGTCTTTTGGGGAGGGAGGAAGTATATTATAACAATGTTGCTCCAATGGTGATCTAGCTATTTTTACCATTACATATTTTCTGTCTATTGTTCAAGGCTCGGCTCGTTGAGGGTTGCGTAACTTAGCACGACATGATCATTGAAGATGAGTGAGAAGACTTTTAAGATCCACATGATGTGGCTAGTCGAGCAAAGGTGTCACTAGATCGACACCTATATTTAATTACTGAGTTTATTACTCGTCACATATGATTCAATTTACTTCACCCCATCACACACTCCGCAATGAAATTATTGAACATTAGTGGTCTCGACAAAAAGAGTTGGTTCGATTCATCTTTTGCTTGCCAAATTGATTGGGCAAAAAACAAGCCATGTTATGTAGGTTTCATTTTTCATTTTGGTTATTGTTGTATTCTTCTGTAGTTTTACTTTCCCTTTATTTGTTTCGTATTTCTATCTTAGCGTCTTGACTTGAGCAAAAAACAGACTATGTGGTGCCTTTTTGCAATTTATTTTCGTTTGAAAAAATTAAAAAAAAGTTGTCCAAATTAAAAGAACTCATTCGATTCCCCTCTGGATACTCACCCTGATTTAAGTGGGAGGCCGTGGCGCTGTGTTACTGCATAGTTCCCCAGGATGATTGGGTGCGCAATCGGGTCCCACTGCAACAAAAACTACCTATGGCGAGGAAATTCAAATTTCCTCCCAAATGGGTCTTTATAGCGAGGAAATCGATTTCGTCGGCAAAGGGTACTCTATGTCAACGAAATTATATTTCCTTGCCAAAAAAAAAAAGATTTGGCCTCGTCAAAGGGCACCCATTTAGCAACGAAATTAACTTTCCTCGCCAAAAAATTATGATTGGTGACGAAATTACCTTTCCTCATCAAAGGGCACCCATTTGATGATGGAAGTATCTTTCTTTGCCAAAAAGCTAAGATTTGCAAGGAAATATCCTCGCTAAAGGGCACCCATTTGACGACGAAATTAACTTTCCTCGCCAAAAAGCTGCGATTGGCAAGGAAATTTAATTTCGTCACCAAAGGGCAGCCATTTGGCTTTGAAATTATATTTCCTCACCAAAAAACAAAGATTTGGCAAGGAAATATTCATTTATTTCCTCGCTGAAGGGCACTCATTTGGCGACGAAATTAACTTTCCTTGCCAAAAGGCTAAGATTGGCGACGAAATTATCTTTCCTTCCCTTGGTTTTTACCCGTATTGGGGTTTTCCACATATATCTAGTATTCATCTGTTTAATTACTTTTTGTTTGTGATTGGTTTATAAATTGATTGATTTTTTTATCAAGATAAAAATTCTAGCAAATTATTAAACCTAAGCGATCTAGGATTTTGCATACAAGAAAAAGTAGTACTCTCCTTTGAATTAGAAAAAAATATAAAATGTATAAAGACTAATAAAATGGTATAGAAAAATATTAAATTGTCACAAATTTTAAAGTATAAAAAATATTAAATTAGAAAGATATAATGATTTACAAAAGGATATAGAAAAATATTAAATTATAATTAGTGATTAGCTTTGATCTGTCTACATGATCTTGTGAAAGATGATTCAAAATTGGGTATCATTCATTTTTCTAAAATATAAACAGTAGAGTAATACATAGGAAGACAATCATCAAACTGAAGTCAATGATGCATGCTTCCCATTTGACGGGGTGTGATCCATTGTTAGAATATCTTCCCATGTTTGGGCTCAAAACTTAACCCAAAAAGTTTGCTAGTGATCATTGTTATAAGAATCGAGTCTAATTTTGTAAGAAGAATCGTCAACGGGTAATTGAATGATAGAAGAATCATCGTACTTTGATCGGACGCTCGGAGAGAAGGAGAGGACAAAGATGATTACGAAGATGATAAGAGAAAGAAAATCGCGAATAGGTGGGCATGATCGGCGGATGAGTCTTCTTGAAGTTGAAAGATGAGAAAGCTCGCCGTTTGTTCTACTATCAAAATAGTATCACGATTTCTCAATATGCAAAAGCCCATAAAAACTTCAGTAAAAGCAAATAACATTAAAAGATTTAAGAAACAAGTTTAAAGAAACAATACAAAGAGACTAAAATTAAACAAAAATATATATATTTAAAAAAATTAGTGAGGTGAAAAGAACTATAAAAGGTTTATATATTAAAAGTTGTAGAACTTCGTTTTGAAAAGGAAGTTGGTGTGGTGGATGGGTGTCGCGTTGCTAGAGAAGAGGTTGCTAGTTTGATTCCCAATGGAGGTGGAGGAGCTGAGAATTGGAATCTCTTCTTTTTTTAGTTTCAGGAGTTTTAGTGAGAAAAAATTTCTTCGCCAATTGGCCAGAATAGGCGAGGAAAACAAAATTTCCTCGCCAATTGTGCTAGAATACCTTCTGCAATGACCTTTTGGTAAGGAAACTTGGTGAGAAAATTTTTCCTCAGCAATTCCTTTAGCGAGAAAATTTGGTGTTTTAGTGAGAAAAAATTTCCTCGGCAATTGTGCTAGAATACCTTCTGCAATGACCTTTTGGTAAGGAAACTTGGTGAGGAAATTTTTCCTCAACAATTCCTTTAGCGAGAAAATTTGGTGCTTTGGCGAGGAAACTCATTTCTCATTGTAAACATTTTTTGTTGTAGTGTCCAAAAAGGCTGACTGTAGAGCTATTCCTCTGTCATTTGGAAAAAAAAAATCATTAGAAGACATCACATAAAATAATTAAAATACTATTATGGGACACCATAAAAGGATAATATGCGGTAATTTACCTCAAAGAACTTTTTAAAAAGTCGTCCAACATGAATGCTTTAGGCATATTGTCATTTTCAAATGAGAAATTGGGGAACATGAGAATATAGACTTTATTTTTATATCATACAATCAGTGGATCATGTTAAAGCTGTACCAAAACTCGGGTCTTCGACTTCGGCCCCCAAAACACGGAAACTATCTTTTGGCATTGCAACCGAGATTAGCTTTTACTCATTTGATTGGAACGTACTACGAAAATTTAAAAACGAGATTAGTTGTTGGGTCCCAAAAACTACTGTTTATTTGATTGGGACTTACAAAATTCAAAACGAGATTAGTTGTTTTTAGGCTTGGTTTTCCAAAAGATAAAATGGACATTTGTTAAAATCACACCCTTGATTTTAGCAAATGAAATGGGAAGGTGATAAAATCTCCAATGAATCTGGACATTATGTCCAGATTCATTGGAGATTTTATCACCTAAAATGAACATTTGCTAAAATCACCCCCTTGATTTTAGCAAATGTCCATTTTATCTTTTGGAAAACCAAGCCTCCCACAAGTAAATTTTTACTACTCCCTTCGTCCTATAAAATTTGATCAATACGAAACTACGTGCAATTTTCAAGTTAAAAAATAACGTGCGTACGAAAATAATTTTTTAGTCAATATGAATCTTGTTTAATAGATCTCATCGAAAACTTTTATACGATGTAAAAAAATTTCAAAAATTATTTTGGTAAATATATTAGTTTTTAGTTTGAAAATTGCATGTAGTTTCGTAGTGGTCAAACTTTATGGGACCGAGGGAGTATTTGATTGGAACGTACAAATTCCTTTGAGGTCGAATCTCACAAAGATGGGAATATATTACAGTAATCTTTTTTATTCTGAATTGTTATGGAAAGAGGACTACTGTGTAATTAGGGAAAGGCTATTGTATTCCCTTTTATGCGTAGGGAATCCAGCAATGGGGTGGGATGGGGATGAATATTACTGTCCCTATCCTCGATTTCCGAAACCCATTTAATTCCCATTCTTTCTCTGATCTCTACCAGAAAATTATTTTTAACCTCAATCCCTATCCCTATACAGAAAAATCAGAAATCCAAACCTTAACAACAAGAAATTGCCAAACGGTTTAGTTAGGATTGAATTTTTTTAAAAATAGTTGAAATTCAAAGCAAAGATATAAGATTCAATCTAAAATGGAGAGAGTAAAATCCAATTTACCTAGGAAAATACTCAAGCACGTGCAAATCACGTGATCAGGACTAAACACCACGTGAGGGTGGACTAGCTCGGGGGACTACATAAGGGTGCCCTAAGTCATAACTGAACAAGGTAGGCCGTATATAGCCAAGATTACATCACTGGATGATGGTAGTACCACGAAAAGGTGCACAAAGCTAAATACTGAGCACATTATAGCTCGGCTTCGTCATAAATAGGCATGCAATGGCATGGGAGAGAAGACAAAAAGATATGCATGGGAGAGAATACTGATCATGCTGTCATAAGAAAAAAAGATATGCATGGGAGAGAATTCCAGCGAATAGGAAAGTCTAGCTCATTAAGGACTGTTATGCCTTGAGGGACAAATCCCATAAGGAAAGAGAGTCCCAATTAAAGGAAAGGTCATCTATAGTACTGATTTTGTTACCTTGTGGGAAGAGACTCCACAAGGAAAGTTCCTAACGAAATAAGGAAACCAGGGCAACGAGATCAACAAGTAATGTAAGCCTATAATAAGGCATCGAACCCATGAAGAAAGGTACCATGTAACTCATTGTTACATATAACTCATTGTTATATGTAATGCATTACTAACTTAAAGCATCGGAGGGCTTTTGTCGACGAGAAGTAAGGGTGCTCTAACCATTTGTTGTCTTACAACATATGGAGTATATTTTTTTTAATGGATTGTCTTGCAACATTAGGATTCCAACGAAGAAGCACGTTTTTTATTTCATAAGAAAGAAGGAAACAACATACGTGGATTTATTCCCCGTACATAAAACAGATACACCCTTAAAATGAGAGGCATGGGGTAAGGGGTGTGGCACTAATAAGAATTGAGAAGTAAAACTGTAAAAGAAGTTTTAAATTTTGAATAAAAGAATGAAACCCTAGCCTACATATCTAAATACTCTTTCCGTTCTTGTTTGTTGGTCCTTTTTCAGAGTTTGTGTCACTTTTCAAACGTTTATATCTTCCAATTTATAATGATTTTCAAGATTTTGAAAACTTTGAACAACAGAACTAATAAAGATCTATCAAATAAGATATATATTGCATATTTTTTTAGATCCATATTAAAAGATATAATTAATTGAAAAGTGACGCTTAACTTCAAAAAGAACCCACAAATAAGGACGGAGGGAGTAATAGGGAGTTTGGGGCGAGGACAATCTCAAATCATCCCCCACCCGATCTCTGGAACTTTTAAAAAACTTATCACCGTATCCTATCCGATCCCTAAAAAAATCCTCAAATTCCCTACCCAAATGGGACGGTGAATGGAGTAGGTCATCTGAAATGGCCATCTATGCTTATGTGCGACCAAAACATAACATATATTATTCATTTCTTGTTCAATGGCATACCATTGGTGGCGAATGTTATACCATTTTGTAGTGAATCGAATTGCCATTTTCAAAAATTTGATGCATGATATGGTGAAAATGTTATGCCTTCTTCGGATAATGTTGGCATATTTAAGTAATATTTTGTTACGCCATTTGTGGTATTTGTTACGGCTTCGTTGTGGTTATTAATATTATGCCTTATCCCAAGACAAGAGGCGATACCTATATAGTTTTCCCTGTGTAATTAATCGCAGACCACAACTACCTTAGAGCATCAACATTTGACACTCATATTTTTTTTAACTCACTCTAAAAATGTTTGTTATATGACAAAGTGTTAAAAGTGCAGACCACAAAATTATGTAGAGAGTTGTTAGGTAGAAAAAGAGAAAGTGATACATTTGACATTGTTTGAGTATTTTTAGCGTATTTGTTAAGATTAAAAAGAGAGTTAAAATGGGACACACACAATAGTGCTCTCTTCTTCTCTTTCTTCTTTCCTCCCATTTCTGGCACGTTGTACCTAGGGCTGCAACAAGCCGAATCGAGTTGAGTTTTAGAATGTTCAGATTCGTTTATTAAGTTTTTAAACGAACTCGCGCGAACCGAGCTTGAGCCCAATGAAAAATTGGCTAGTCGAGCTTGGCTAGGTTTGAATCGAACTTGAACCTATTCATGTGCCTTTACGAGTAAAAAAATATTAGATATTTATGCTCTTATACATGTTTAGAATTTCAAATAAAATTTTAATTTTGCACTTATATAAATAAGTTCATGTGTATATAAAATATCAAAATTTGAATTAATAGAACTTTTAAAAGTTTGTACATGTACAAGTTATAGTAATATTTTCATTATGCTCATATAAAAAGTTTATTCATATTCAAGGTTCTATATGAGATTTTTATGAAATATAAATATATACTACTGCTTCGCGAGTCTAATCGAACCGAATGCTATCAAGTTTAAGTTCGCCTTATTTATTAAATATATAAATATATAATACTGCTTTTTCAATTGAAATATAAATATATATATATATATATATATTGCTTATCTTCTTGTTTTTCATGTTCTTGTCACACCAAGTGGCAAGTGCCAACCCCTTCGCCTCATTTTCCATGTTTTCGAAGGGTCCATCTCGCTTCTATAACCCCAGATTTAGGGTTGTTGTTGTGCATGAGATGCACAGATGGTATTGTGCACCATTTAAACCATTCGTTGCTTAGATGGATGGCCCAAATTTCATCTTGCACACATGACAATGAACGGTTAGAATGTAAAGGTGCCGAGATGAAATCTGGGTCATTCATTTAGTAACAGACGACTTGGATGATGCACAACACCTGTTGTGCATCCCATGCACAACAACCACCCCATGCCTCCACATCCCTCCAACTCTTCTAAGGCTTTGTTCCAAAAAACTATCTTTTATAACAAATCGTCTTTTACGATTATTTTTTAATTTTTTTTTAGTTAATATATTGTAAGATAATGACCTATCTCGTAGAACGTAAAAAATAGTTTGTCAAAAAAGACTATTTGATGGAACAATGCAAAACTATCTTTTATGTGTTTTGTCTTGAATCCAATTTGAACATCAAAGGTAACTTTAAACATCTCGTAAAGAAGAATATGTCTATAAAAATCAAATTGACCTACTATCATTAAATTCATAAATACTCGATAATAGTCTTATTTAGTGTGAAAAATAAATAATACTTTACTAATGATTTTAATTTTTACTTAAACAAGGACCTCTCAACAATTATGAAAGACGACAATGATATTGATCCAACGGAATTGAGCCTAGAAGATAAAAATTGTCAGTGCGCCATGTGGTCCTCCAAGACCCCAATCGTTATAAATTGGTGCGAGACGCAAGAGCAAGTGTATGAGTTTCACAGTAATGTGGTGGGAGAATAGGAGGGGTGCTTATGTGCACTTTTGGTGTGTGACATCAGGGTTTTCGGATGTGTTTTCAACGATTAGGATTTCATCTAGACACTTTTTAAATACAAGTTGTTCATTGTTGAAGTGAAATCCAGACCGTTTATTACTGAGATCAACGACCCTAATGTGGATACAAAGGTGCACACCAACACCAGGGGTCAGGTCCGAGAAAATGGGGTGTGAACAATTTTTCTACTTGGAATGAATAGTGAGGGATCCGATAGAGGGAGGGTGATCCCGTATTTGGAAGTTGAAACCACAGGGACTCAAGTCCAATCCAGTTTTCATATCATCAGGTCCTCTTTTAGGTTTCATGAGTCCATTTCAGGGTAAAAACAATAATCGGAATGGTTTATTTTGTGAGGTTATGTTGAGTAAACCGGAGACAGGTAGCAGCGGTGATTAGTTTTGTTACAGGAAAGTTCATGATGTTCGTATTGGTAGAAAAATTGATTCAACCCTAATGTGCATATAATAAGCCTCTATAAAGGATTGATTCAACCTGATTGCATAATTATTTGATTTCTATCATTTTTCTTGGTTCAGCTCTTATGGATCAGTCTAACAACTTTGCAAAACTTGCTACTTTTGGACTCTAAGATAAAAGAAACCCTGTGGTAAGTAAAAGAAGGTGTGAGGTAAGGTGGTCCACTTTTAATTAGAATTTATGCCGACTTTCATTTTGTAATTAAAATTCACGTACATTGAACTAAATTCAATAATCCACCAATTAAAAGTAAACACCGGTTAATGACTTGTCAAAACACGTTTATCTCAAAATTAATGGTTCCAATTCAGTGCATTTACTTCAAGATAAATTCAACATAAATAATATTTTTGGTAATTTTCTACGAGTCATTCCTCTTACATGTATTATAAAAATATATTTAATAAAAATTATAATGACTTTTGATTATAATAAAAAGATGGTACACTGAGCAAAAAAAAGAGAAGGTAATCGTGGTGAAAATTCATCGGCTCCTTAATATTGTCAGGCCCTAATTAAGGGTGCTTTGGAAAAATAAGCCAAATGATTTCTTTTTGTCTTTATTAGAAAAGAATTTGTATTTATTTAATTTTGTGTTGATTTTTGTGAACTACTGATTCTTTTCTACTAGAGGAATTTAAAAACTAAAATCTAATTTCTTTTAAATAAACTGAAAAAATTCTCAATAATTCATAATAGTAAAATTTTGAATTCTCTTTTGACTTTTTAGCCAACCTTAAATCCAAATTGAATCGGAGTGTACTACCACACTGCACATACGCCCACACATTCTCTCTCTACGACCAACATCATTCTCTCTTTCTCTCTCTCTCTCTCTCTCTAAAAAGCCAACCCTATTCGCATTTCACAGTCACACCTCTTCCCCTCTCTCCAATACACGCTTGTCCCCACTCTCTTCTCTCTCTTAAATCCCACACTGCCCAGAAATCGTCATTCTAACCGGTTCCTCGCTGTTGCTTCCCACTAAAATCACTCTCTCTCTAGAAACCCAAATTTCCTCTCAAAAGAAACATCGGTCTTTGGGTAGCTTCCTCAACCGAGATATAGTAGCAGTAGTGCAGTCAAAATCTCTCCTCGTATGTATAGCAATGTATATGCATATCTCTCTATAGCGGCGCATATATCTATATATACAGACTGAGGACTCTTGTTTTTTTCCTAATTCTTCAAAGTCTCATTGTCTTGGGTTTTCTTCACAAATGGAGAAAAAACAGGGTTTCTTTTCAGCACTAAAAGACGAAGTAGTCCGAGGACTATCGCCGGCGAGGTCACGTGCGAAGTCGCCGGCGAGGAGTGCCTCACCAATCACGGCGCTGCTCCGGCGTCGGAAGAGCCACCACCGCCACGTGGAGAATCCCGACGCAATGTTGGTTGGGAGATCCGGGAGTCTTAGGCCGGTGATGGAGGGTCCGGATCCGGATGGAGGCGAGTTCGGGGATTCCAAACGGGTCGGGTCAGGGTTAGGGCACTGGGTGAAAGGACAGCTGGCCAGGGCTCCGTCTGTAGCTTCTTCGAATGCTGCTGCTTACAAGAGGTCTGATCTGAGACTGTTGTTAGGTGTTCTGGGCGCTCCTCTCGCCCCTGTGCACGTTAGCACTAATGACCCATTGCCTCACCTCAGTGTCAAGGATACTCCCATTGTAAGCCTCTCTCTCTCTCTCTCTCTCTCTCTCTCTCTCTCTCTCTCTCTCTCTCTCTCTCCATTTGGACTAATGAGCAAACCAAAATCGCAATTTCTAGTCTCAGCACAAATTTGAGTATAAACTTCAATAATGGCATCATTGTAAATTTGGAAAGTAAAAAAATATCCGAGAGTAAAAAAAATTGAGTCTCTTGGGTTGAGTAAAACTAGGATAGGTTCGAGTCATTGAGTCAAACTTTTAGTCAATTTATGTAAAAGTGGGATAGTTTTGAGTCAAGTGATGGACTAGACTTTGAGAGGTTTTACTCAAATTGCGACTTTGAGTAAAAAATGGGTAAGGGCTGGAGATAAGCTTACTAATTCGAGCTCGACTTGCGTTCGGCTTGTGAAAATGCTTTAATGAATCGTTTTTATTACATAGAAAACCCAATTTGGAACACTTGTTAAAAGGTTGTTAAGCTAATAAGCTTTCAAATTGAGCTTGAACTATTAAACAATTCACTAGTTAGCTTGATTATTTAGCTTATGTATAGTTTAAAAAAATTGAGTTAGTCAAAGCTCTTGAATGGCTTTGAAGCTCAATTGAATTTAGCTGCACAGGTAGACCAATCAAGTATGAACACATTTGTAAGCTCTTTGCAACTTTTCAACCAAACCTGAGTAATTTGTCTTTACCCCTTGATCCTTGTTAAAAGCGATCTTCGTCACTTAACGTGTTTTGGAGTTCTTGTTTTTGGTGTAATATCGTTTTTGTAAAGTTCTGTGGTTATTTGAGTTTGGACGGTTAAAAATAAACCCTTTGGTGGGCTTGATTTGAGTAAATAATTCATTTCATGGCATCATTTGTTAAGTATCTGTTTTCTGATTGCAGCTAACTGGCCAAGTATCTTGGATTTGATGATTTTTGTAGATTTTCTTGATACTGGTTGAACCAATGACTACAAGCGTTGTTTTTATCAACCTCCGAAATACATTTTCTTGGAATTATTTACCTTTCTACATGTTCTCCCATCTATTGGTTGTGATTCTCTATTTGGTTGCTGGGAGAGCTGGGGAAAGAGGAATAAATCATATGTGGCTTTCCTGTTATTCTTGTTCTCTTTGGTAGCTTAGTTTCACAGTGTAATTTTGGGGATGCATACTGTCCTTTACAAGGATCCCCAGATTAACTTAAATTTTGTTTGTCATTTTATCCATCAATTAAATGAAGCTATGATTTTTGGCATCATCTGCTCAAATTGTCTGTTGTAAAAACCGAATTTTAGCTTTTGGCTGATGAGGACTTATTAAACTTCTGTTTATTGGGTTCTTCTCTTCCTCGTCACTTCCTGGAAATATGAGATTTTGTTTGCTCTGTCCTTGTGGTACTGCAGGAAACTTCATCAGCTCAGTACATATTACAGCAATATACCGCTGCATCAGGAGGGCAAAAGTTGCAAAACTCCATTCGAAATGCATATGCTTTGGGGAAGGTGAAGATGTTAGCTGCCGAATTTGAAACTGCTGGAAGAGTAATGAAGAACCGGAATGCTACAAGAGATACCGAGTCAGGCGGATTTGTCCTGTGGCAGATGAATCCAGACATGTGGTATGTGGAGCTTTCTGTGGGAGGAAGCAAGGTTCACGCAGGCTGCAATGGTAAGATTGTCTGGAGGCACACCCCTTGGCTTGGGGCCCATACTGCCAAAGGGCCTGTTAGGCCATTACGCCGTGCCCTTCAGGTGAAACTGCGTTCCTTGCAATTCCGAAGTACAAAAAAAGAAGAAGAAGAAACTGCGTTCCTTTTCTTGCTCCTCTGATTCAGCTAGTGGCTTTTAGACTAAGTTTTGCTTGTTTTTTTCTTTCCGGATTGGGTTCATAATATTTGGTCCTCTCTCTCTCTCACACACACACACATTTTATTTTTTAAGTTCTGACTTGAAGAAAAAAAGTTTAGAAAAGAAAAAAATTAGCAAAAAACGAGTAGACCACTGGAAATGTTAGTAGTTTGATTCTTTCTTGAGGTGGGCAATGTTCTTTGTACAGGGTCTTGACCCCAGAACAACTGCTAGCATGTTTGCTGATGCAAGATCGTTTGGAGAGAAAAAGATCAATGGCGAGGAGTGCTTTATCCTCAAGCTTAGTGCCGATCCTCAGACCTTGAAGGCAAGAAGTGAAGGCCCTGCAGAGATAATAAGGCACGTTTTGTTTGGCTACTTTAGCCAAAAGACAGGCCTTCTTGTTCACATGGAGGATTCTCATCTGACCCGCATCCAATCCAGTGGCGGTGATGCAGTTTATTGGGAAACCACAATCAATTCATTCCTTGATGATTACAGGCCTGTAGAGGGGATCATGATCGCTCACTCTGGGCATTCTGTAGTGACCCTCTTTAGGTTTGGCGAGATGGCGATGAGCCACTCCAAAACAAGGATGGAAGAAGCTTGGACTATTGAAGAGGTTGCATTCAATGTTCCTGGGTTGTCATTAGACTGTTTTATCCCTCCGGCTGATTTGAGATCTGGTTCCATCAGCGAAGCATGTGAACTCCCTCGAGAAGCAAGGGGAAAGAGTACGATTGCCCTTGCAGCCCACCGTGCTAAGGTTGCTGCGCTGGAGAAACCACATGACTGCAACATTGATGGGATGGTATGGAAGATGGAACTCTAAATGAAGGGTAGGGAAAATTAGGGCAATTGTTTATAGGGTCTCTAGATTTTACTCGAATGACACATCACAAGGTATGTAGGAATTGAGTCGTTTAGGAATTTTACAAGTTAGGGTATGCCTCTTATCAGTCTGTCAAGAGAGCATAATCATTCACAGGTTCTGCCTGAGGCCTAGATGGATCGTTATACTCTTAACGCAGAATCCAACTATGGAGTTGGAGCTCGGTTTTCCCAGTAAAGGATGGAGCAGTGGAGGTTTATTTTTATTTTACCTTCCGTTTTATGAGGAAGATGGTGACGCTCAGCTATATAGCAGAACCATTAACCTTACTTGATCCTACTAATACCTTTTCCTAGATGTATACAATGGCGGCGGGGCAGTGACAAGAAAAACACTGCTGCGTTTATTGCAGTAACGCAGTTCGCTAATTCAAATTTATTCCTAATTTGGCGTGGTTTTTGCTTGCTGGTGAAGTTGTTATGTGTGGTTAGTAGGATAAATGTAGAAGACTGGGTAAGCAAAATCTGCTGCATTATTGAGGTTTTCTAGTTGTAATTTTGTCAGTGCAGTGTTGCCTGGAGGAGTATAGTTGTGAACAGAAACTCTCTCTCATATTGAATGCTAATGTATTCGGATAGAAGCATCTTTCTCTCTTCAGTCTTCACTTTCACATGGATCTTTGTGATTGATTTTACTTTTTTGATGATAAGGCTTCTGGTATACATCTTTTGGGATAATTATGCAAAGAGCAGTAGTACGGCACAGCAAAACAAACATGAAAAGACAACCAATTGGCGAACACCAAGTGGATCACAACCGTCCAGTTACCTTTTCATGTTTCTTTTCCTGTTTCTTGCCATACCATGACATGACTTAGAGGACGTAAAAGGTGTAATTCGAAGTCGTAATACTTAGGTTAAGTCGATTTCGACTTAACCCCAAGGTCACGACTTCGACTTAACTTAGGATTAAGAAATGGATTGCATTTTTTTTTTTTGTGGGGACTGCTTTGGCTTTTACTCCTTTTGTTTTTTGGTCCCCATCTCTACAGATGGTCTCTTTTCCTTTGTGCTAGAGAGCATCTATTGCTCTTTGGTTGTAAAGTGGCCAAGAGTTTTCCTTTGGGGCCCTTTTTTCCCTCTCAGTTATTGCAACTTTTTTACTCAGTAGGAGTATAATCTTATGTAGTGGAGTAGTTCATCTTTTTTAAATTCCATTGTCTGACCATTTGACCCCAAGCCCTAGTGGGATTTTGCGTCGTTTCTGAGGCAAAGGCTTCTGTGAGAAATATCATTGCATCAAACCCACGAGGTAAAAGCCTCCCCCACTCTCCCACCCCCATGTGCAGTGCTCTCTTTCCTCTCTCTCTCTCTCCCTCTCCCTCTCTCTGACACTCTGCGTCTCTGCAGTGAGGTCTGGGCGTCTCGCAACCGTTCATTTTTGCATTCAACGGTCAAAATTTTACGGACTTTGTAAAGAGAAATTATTCTTTTTGAGAGAAATGTATTCCAAATTTGGACCATTGATCAAAATCACATAAACGGCTCTCTGCAGTCCGACACCATTACTATAGTATTATTATTATTATTATTATTATTTGACTTGGAATTGATTTTTGCTTGTGGTGGGGAAGCTTCCCTCGGTATGATGGTGTCGCTGAATGGTCAAATTCCACCATTGATGAGGGGACTTTATGTTATTAGCCTTTTTCTTTGTTTCTTTTTTTCTTTTTCTTTTTTGAGGGGTTGTTAAGGTCTCATTCATGGTGTGTATAAATTAGCCCTATCATTTTGATTGGGAGACGTGACATGGGAAAATCACAAGCAGACAAAACCATTAATAGCGAAAAAATCTAGGTTTCCTTTGTCGGAATTTACTCAAAGGTTCTAAATAATGTCCATTTTGTTACCCATGTTTATTTATTTATTTATTTCCAATTACAGGTACTACCCCATTACTTTTGGTTCATTATGTGTGAAGAAATTTAGAAACTCTAAACCCCCTTTTGGCCTGAATTTTTTTATTCCTTTTGAAGGAGTTTTGGTTTTTTTTTTTAAACACTAATATTTACTAGATTCGTCAAAGTTTTTTTTTAGATTAATTTTTATTCTCGACAAGAGGAATCGAAAAAATATGAAAAACATGTACCGAAATTGATAATAGTTCACTTTATCATTGTCTTACAAGAAATTTTTTCAACTTGTCTGCGTAAAGTCATGCGATTTATGGTGAAAAGTGAAAACAAAAGGTAAGTAAAATTGAAGCAATATCGACTGTATAAAACGAAAATTAATTTAGTCCAAACTCAATTGATTTTGACTCAACCTTATAACACTGACATATAGTTATTGCACAACTATTTGGTTGTGTGTAGGACACCTCATGGGCCATGACGCCATGCGGTACTATTTGACGCGCATCTCGAACGTCCAAAAATGTTTTGGACAGTGCGGATTTTAAATAAACTCTTCCAAGATACTCCCTCCGTCCCTTTTAAATGATCTATATGAGAATATGTGTAATTTCAAACCCCCAAAAACATATTTCTCTATATAACTTTTTATTTTATTTTATACCAAATTAAAGTGCTTATTGAGTACTTTAATTTGGTGCAAAAAAAAAATTAAAAACGTTATACGTAAGTACATTTTTAAACATCCGCAAAAATACACGTTTCCCAAGTGGATCACTTACAGAGGGACGGAGGGAGTATAACTCTTTCCTTGAAGAGTTTATTTAAAATCTAGATCATTGATTACTAAAATGGACGGCTGGGATAGAGTATTACGAGAATCACTTTAGATACCACGTGGTGCCTTACATGCACCCAAATTCTTCTACTTTGACCATGACATGAAAACTAATCTTGTGAAGGACTCAAAGGACGCCTTTGAATTGCATGAAAAATCGATCAAAATTAATCTCTTTTTGTCAAAAACAATATACCAGCGCAGCCCAAGCAATATTCCTAACTATAGTGTTGAAAAGACTATCCACTAAGCTTGCCAAAGCCTAGTAATTTCAGCATCCAGGTAAAACAACCTCTATAATTCTCGTCCATTTACGTGAGTGCATGCAAATTTTTTTTTACCGAGAAAACTTATACTGTAACAAAGAAACAAAAAAAAATACAAAAAGCCGCAAAATTGTACAACAACGACAATGGAACCACCAATCCGCTCGGATGTGACTGGAGAAAGATGACAGAAATATATCAGCGTCCAAAGCTCCATCGCCGCTGATGCTGGAACTCCCACAAATCCGGCTTTTGAGCTCGAATTTGAGGGCAAGAGATCCCAGATCAATAGATCTGGGTCGCCACTGTCCAATCTATAATGGTTTTCACAATTTGGAAAATTTTATTTAAAAGAACTCATTGAGAACAATTAAACGAGATCCATATTTAATATACATAACATTATACATTTAAAAATCTAAATAATTTTTTGAGGTGCAGTGAATAGTGCAAGTGGACAAAAAAATTGAGACACCCATCTGCATTTCAGCTAGCCCATCTGCATCAGAGGACCATTAATTTGAACAACCCTATGAAGAGGGGTTGCTATGGCCAATCACTTGGCTATTCCATTAATTGGCTCCTCTCTATCATCACATCAGATCATTAAAATGGAGAATACCACATTAATTACCTTATTTTCATGCCATAGTGCAGTGCCGTCACTTTAATGCTGATATTCTTCATTCATGGTGACCCTTCTGTATTGAAAGCTCCACCCCTTTCATTGTACAAAATTATTGTACGTTCGCTCTGTTGCGTGGTTTTAAATGGGTCTTCTTTACCACACATTGGCGCGTGTTTCGTCAATGTTAATCCTTGGAGCACGACGTGGGGTGTTTTAGTAACACGTACTGAATAATCACTGCATTCTTTGGCTCTAGATGAAGTTTTGGATTGTGAAATCTGATTAGTGCTGAACTCAAGGTTCACCACCTTGTTGATCTAATTTTGTGATAGGTATACGCATTCGAGCATGGAATAAGCATGTAAACAGTTTGAGAAAATTTAATATTGTTTCATTGGAGCATGTACTGAACTAATTACTAGTTTTATTAGTAATTAGTTTGACGGTACAAAAAATAGTACACGCTTTGACTATTCACTTTTTTATTTTTACATTCTAATACTACTCTCTACTTTTGCTATACAAAAGTAAAAATTAAAAGAAAATTTGGACCACTTTCATGGGCAAGTTGGAGCCAAATGTGAGAATTGACATTTAATGCTTAATAGGGAGCCACTTTCACCGGCTAGTAGTAAGCTATTGGAGGAGTAGATACCTTTTTGGAATGCCAAAATAAGGTCTTTAGCATTTACATCCACAGTGGGCTCTTTATATTTGACTCCTAAAATGATTCTTAAAGTTGACGCCCAAGCAAAAGCGGGGTCCAATTTTATTTGTTAAGGGCTTGCAAATTTAGGAGTGTGAGAGCACTCCAATGGACTCTCTAAAATTGACTCCTAGACTATGACCTAAGGTTATTTATGTACACAAAAATGTAAGTGGATCCCCCAATTCCCACTTCCTCTTCCCCTTCTCTCTTTCTCTCTCTACTCCTTGCTCCCAACTCCCTCCCTAAACTTAGCCAGTGTAGTAGGAGCCATACTAAGGAGCTATCAGAACATCCCCAACAAACTCCATAAATGTTTCTCTAAAAAAAGTCATGAATAGTGCACATTTTTCATTTTACCAATCCACGTCTCCAAAAATCCTCTTTATTACCCCCCCTTATTTTTAATAAAATATGATATATGGGGGAAAAGTAGGAGAGAAGAGAGAGAGAGAGAGAGTAGTAAAAAAAATGAGTAGGGAGAGAGAGAAAGTAGTAAAAAAAATGGGTAGAGAGTGAACAGTGGCTTCCTAAATAGAGTGTGATTTGGGGAGCCATTGTAGACTTTGGTATTTTGTTCACCTGTTTAGGGAGTCTCTTGGAGACTGTTCTTAGGGGTTGGCCGAACAAAATAGAGATAAAGAGGCGTTTGAATCGTCTGTTGCACTTGCTCTTAGGAGCTTCTATGGGGAGTCCATTGAAGACCAAAATAGAGCAAATGAATTGCTAAATGTTAAAAGTTTCACTTAAGAATTTTTTTAAGAGCCCTCTGTTAATTAAGTCAAGATGACTCATTTAGAGAGCCTCTTGAGGATGCTTTTAGCTAAAGCTATATCTGTAGGATGCGAGGGTGCCCCCAACTTAGATGGGTGACATATGACTATATGAGTCGTTGGCATTTTTTTGTTACTAGACTTTTACATTGCTTTCTGAAAGGAAGCTTTGTGCATGTATCCCGATACTGCTGGTTCCGAGATAGGTCGATTGCATATATTCAATTCAATTCTCTCTCAACTTTGTAGTAAGTGGCGGATGCAGAATTACGAATTTTACTTAGTTTGTGAGCTCCTTAGTAATTTTATAAAAAAAAAAAAATTTAAAGTATAAATAGGAAGATAATTGGGAGAGTGCAAGGGCTAAAGCCACTCAACACCTGCCTCGTGTTGGAAAAATTATGGCAAATACATGAATTTCAAAAGAATAATTTCCATTAACGAAATACAAATCACAAACAAAGTTGCAAAATAAATTAGTGAGAAATACAAACAGTACTTGTCAGAGGATGAGTGAGAATAAAATAGGGATGACACCCCTATCTTTCTCCAGCTACTAAAATCATTCATTGAAGGAAGGTAGAACTTCCAACACCTCGTACCCCGGTCTGCCCCTGTTGTAGCAGTAGGAGGAGTACTCTCGTGCGCTGAGTAGTATTCCAAAAGAATGAAAGTTTAACAATTTTTTTAAACATCTGTGTATCACATGATATAAAACCCAACAACCTTAACTAAAATAACCAGGGCTACGGGAATTGGATATATGATAATTTAGGTTAGGAGGAGCTAAATACACTAAGAGCATCCCAGCAGATTAGCTATATGGGGTTTCTAAGCTATTTTAGCTACAAAAGGATTTGATCTCTCCTCCAACAGATTAGCTATATGCCCTTTGGTACTGTACCTTCAGCTACAATTCTTTGCCATTTCTACCTAAGCACTGTTCACAGAGTATTGATTTAATTATTACTTTTTATTCTCTCTCCCTCTTCCTCCCAGGAATTGTCACTGTTCATAGTTCTTTGTCTCTCTCTGCAACAGATGGGTTTCCTATTGATTGACACCATTTCTACCATCAGCTACAAATGGGTTTCCTATTATTGACACCGACGCCAATGATTTGCTTTGGATCTTGGATGAGTGCTTCGACGGAGAGCTTCCACAGAGATTGACGGCGGAGAGCTTCGACGGAGAACAAGATCGACGGAGTGATGAACGACGAACAATGGTATAAAGGTATAAAGGTCACCGTCGATCACAGCTTGTGAACTCTGGTCACCGTCGATCGCAGCTTGTGAACGCAGATATAAAGGAAAAATAATATTTTAATAAAAAAAATAGGTAAATTGGGTAGGATTGTTGGAGTGTTGATAGTTACAAGGTAGCTATGTGCACTGTTCACCAGGTATTTTAGCAAATTTTTTACACAGGCTGTTGCTCTTGCTTAAAAGCCCATCTTCCTTCTCCTTTCCTAGCATTTTGAAGAGTTTTTTACTGTTAGATTCTAATGTTGACCTTCAGAAACTATAGTTTTCAACTCTCATAGATTACTCTGTTCATAATTTAAAAATTGCATGATTTTTTTAAACCTCTTGCCTTTTACTTATGCCATCATGTGCTTCGCAATGTACGTACAAAATGTTAGGGAACATGAAAGGTTTCTCCGAAATGGTTTAGGAAACAGAAATCAATGATCCAGATGAACAACTATCGTGAGGGGCTGCCCGGTAATATAACATGACATCCGTAAAAGATAGCAAGCAAAGACAAGTGGAGATGCTCTTTCGCTTTGCATATCATGGTGCCAAAAAGCACCTGGCAAGTTCAGTCCCAGGAAAAACTGGTAGTACGTGTGACATTGAACAGATGTGGGAGAATTACCAATTTACTCTTCGCTTGGATCGTCATCGGGCGATTATTCTCTGAGAGCATGAGAAAAGTTCACAGAATGATAAAAAGAAATAATTTTCAGAAACACACAAGTGAAAACACATTATGAATGACACGAAGTGAAAAATAGACAGTAAGAAATCGCAAAGTTAAAGAGAACTCTTGTGATACTGGTACAAGAAGAAAGGTTCCGGCAATGTTGTAAAATCCTTGAAAATAAAATAAACGAACAGATAGCACAGGAGAGTATATTTGAAGACCAAAAACCATGTTTTTCACTTGAGAGCAAGTGATTTGTACTGCTGGACTGTGACTGTTATAGCTTGTTCAACTGGTAGCCTTTCCATGCTCGATGCACCATAGAACCCATGAACTCCATTGGTTCTCTTCAGAACAAATTCTGCCTCTTTTGGACCAGATATAGGACCTGTAAATGCCACACATGTTGTATGGTAAATCTACTGGGGAAATAGAAAGGAGAAAATCTAAGAACAAAATCCAGCTCAAATTTAGCAACTTACTTTTTTGGTCCATGAAACTAGTTACTAGAATGGAAAAAATATCGTACTTCACTAGTAAGTAGCAAGTGGTACCAAATCAACGTTCAAACTTCTACAACTTTTTTGAAAAAGAACATAAAGACCGAGAATATTTTGAACAATATGCTTCAGTTACATTCTTCAAAATGAACACTAACATTTGATTCTCCACATATGGAGACCCAACAATATTTTGAGTCATACAAGAAAAGGAAGACATTCAAAATTCCTGTTTTACTCTTTTAAATTTTTTTGTTAAATTCTAATACCCATTATATACTTTGTACTTTGTGATATCTTATGTAATATTCATAAAACTTGTACCAAGTTGGTCCATATCTCCAACTACCGCAAAAATTGGTCCATTGAAATGATATGGACATCATTCTCAAAATAAGACAAATATTTAGTACGTTTATTGAAACTATAAGATGAAGTAATCGAAATTTTTGAGGAAAATTAGTGATATAAAGGGACATTTACCATCAGGTCACTCTTGGATCCCATACTTACCATCACGTCAATCCCAACTCTGAAAAATTCCCATCAACTCTCCAACCCGTATAAAAATGCCTAAATCATAGGGTACCCTATGAAAGTGCCTAAAATCTTACAATACCCTATGAAAGTGCCTAAAATCCTAGGGCACCCTAAGAAAATGCCTAAATCATTAAACTCTATAATAGGAAAGTGCACCCTAAATCTAAACTCTAGGGTACCCTACGACTAGGGTACCCTATAAAAGTGCCTAAAATCCTAGGGTATCCTACGACTAGGGTACCCCATGAAAGTGCCTAAAATCCTAGGATACTCTATAAAAGTGCCTAAACCACTAAAACCCTATAATAGGAAAGTGCATCCTAAACCTAAACTCTAGGGTACCCCTATGACTAGGGTACCCTATGAAATTCTAGGGTACTCTATGAAAGTGCCTAAAATCTTAGGGTACTCTATGAAAGCGCCTAAACCACTAAAACTCTATAATAGGAAAGTGCAACCTAAACCTAAACTCCAAAAAAGAGTGACTTACCTTAGTGGTAATTAAAAAAAATGACTTACCTTATTGGTAATTAGACATCCCTTTTCTAGACCTAGAGTTAATAATCCCTTATATAAGTGAAACCTTGAAATGAAATGAGTAAACTTGGAGGATAAATGAGGAAGTGGTTGAGAATTGAAGAGAGATGAAAGTGTTGTCGAGAATTGGAGATAAAAATGAAGATGTGTTGTCCGACTTTCAATGAAATATTAAAATCCTTCAACCACACTTTCTGAATAAAAGTAGTCATCTTCACTCTTTGAAATGAAGAATTGGGTTGGGGATGCTAAAAAACACATTTTAAGTTTAATCATTTCATGCCACCACATCTCAATCTTAGGAACAGACCACCAAACCTTCATGCAGAGACAATAATATTCATGACTGATACTTGGGATAACCAATCCACTGTTATACGAAGGTATATGGATGGTACCTCCATGGCAGAGCACAATAACATCAGGATTGATCCTGTGTGCAGCATCCGCAATAGCCTGCACAAGAACTACACTTTCCTCCGTGGAGAGAGCGGTCTTCGCACCAATTGACCCTGAAGTTGTCAGACCCATGTGGGCTACTATGATATCAGCACCTGCTTTTGCCATTTCAACAGCTTCATCTGGGTTGAAAGCATAAGGGGTTGTTAATAGGCCCATTTTATGAGCTTCTGCTATCATAGCAACCTCCAAGCTGAACATGGAAACCGTAATGAACAGTTAGAGACTCCCATTCTTTTTCGTTTAGAGGAAGCATACAGAGTTTAACAAAGAGTGAGACTAGTACCAACCCATATCCCATTCCTGTCTCTTCTAGATTTTGTCTAAAATTACCATCAAAGAGCCCAACTGTTGGAAAGTTCTGCACTCCATGGAATCCTATTGACTCCACTTGCCTCAAAAAGTAATCCATACGACGAAATGGATCCGTTGCACAGACTCCGGCAAGAACTGGTACTTTTTTCACAACCTACTCATTTGAGACAATTACATGCATAAGTTGAATAGTTCCAGTGACTGATGCAGAATTTGAGCAGGAATAATTATCTTTTATAGTTTAGGTTCAGACAAAAACTGGTGTCTTCATATATTAACTACAACATAAAAAGGAGAAAACCAGAATGAGTAATTGTAATACAAGCAGAGGATCGAACAGTAGGACAACAGGTAAAAAGCACATGTGAATTTGGTCTATAGAGATGGAGGAGCGGCGTGTGTGTGTGTGTGTTGGTTGGGGGCGGACAGATAAGAAAACAATAGAAGAGCGGAAACAAAGACAAATGTGTTTGCCTATGTGTGTATGTGCGCGCGCGCAGAGAGAGAGAGAGAGAGCAAAGCTCTTCCAAATGTTCAATTCGTTATTAGTCTTTAAAACCCAACTCTTTTCGCAAAACTGAGGCCTATTTTCGGCTTCCTAGTGATACAGCATAGAGAGAGAGAGAGAGAGAGAGAGAGAGAGAGAGTAGCTGTATTGCTGAAGGTAATCTTAGTATCTTACAAGAGAGAGCTAAAGCTATGTGCTAACCCTAACAATCTTCTAAAACTCCAATAAAGCTAAAAGACTAGACTACCCTTAACATCGAAGATAAATGACAATAAATCAAAAACTTCAGACATGAGAGAATCACGCAAAAAACACAATAGCCAGAGGTGGACTTCCCATCAGAGATATCACCCAATCAACATAGGCCGGAAGGGTCAGGCTCAAAGTGGAAGAGAGGATTAAGTGGAAAAGAGCAATAAACACTGGTATATAGTACCATGAACATAACTGTTAAGTTATGATAAGTTAGGACTCTATTGTTATGTTTTCTATACCTAAGGGTAGTTTGGTCATGTATAGTGTTCCTCTTGTATATGCCTGTGTATAGACACATTTTGATATGAAGGAGAAAAACCTTTGATCTCTCTTTCTCTCTCTACATTCTTACATGGTATCAGAGCATCGGTCCTTCATTGATCGTGATTTGTAGAGCTTTGGAGATCGTTTTTCTCAGTTAATCGTGTTTTTGTCAGTCGTTATTTGACCCCTGGTGACCTCGTCGTTGTTGGTAGCCGGAATAGTACTCACGGCCTTGATCGGACGAGCAAGGGTGGTGCTCCTCTCTCAGACGAACACGTTGGTGGTGGCCTCGTTGTCGTTGGTCGCCGGAATAGTGCCTACGTTCAGTTTGAAACTCGACGGAACAAGGCGGACGATAGGAGGTGCATTTCTTGGCTATCGGACTGTCGTATATTGATCGGAATCGAGATCTGAACACAGATTCTTGTTCGTATCGAGGAGGCGATCCTGGTGGTACAAGGCCGGTCGCCGGAAAACGCCGGAAAGATCCGCACGCGCCGGTTGAAGGTGGCGCGTGTAAATCGCGTCAGATCTAGACGCGCGCGTGGAGTGAACACGCGCGAGAAGTTGGAAGAAGGTCAAACGGCTCTCGCGTGTGGTCAAAGGGGTCTGATCCGCGAGTCAAAAGGGCCAGATCTGGTCCAAGCGGTCAAGGCTTAGTCAAAGGGCCCCTTCCGCGTGTCAAAGGGGTCATCCGTGGGGTCAGCGGCTTGAAAAAGGGTCGGAAAGCTCATCTGGAGGGTTCAGTTCTTAGGAGAAGGTCCAAAAAGCTCATCTGGAGGGTTCAGCGCCTAGGAAAAGGTTCAAACAGCTCATCTGGAGGGTTCTAGAGGACCTAGGGAGGTTCAGGGACCCATTTTAACCGATTTTAACCACCGTTGAGAGGTCCGAGACTTGTCCTTGACAAATTTTGACGTTCCGGACTCATTCGCGGGGTCGGTTTAAGGTGATTTGAAACGGAATTTAAGGTGATTTGAAACGGAATTTGTTGGTACAATGGAGGCTTTAACACCTACTCAAGTTAGCGCCCTTTTTTCTGAGGGGGAGTTACAAACTCTCAGGCGCCTATTGGCGAGGCTTGACGCTCCATCTACCACTTCTTCTACTTCCACTTCCACTGATTTCTTTGCTTCCGTTCATGCTAGTGCTTTCAATGCATCTAACTCCCGTCCTTGGATTATAGATTCGGGTGCCACGAATCATATGACGGGTTGTTCATCCTTTTTTAATTCCAAACTCCAATTAAGGTTCTCTTAGGTTGTTCTCGGGTCTCATCTCTCCCACCCAAAGTCTTTGGTTGTGTGTGTTTTGTTCATGCTCCTAAGCACCCAGGTGGTAAGTTGGATCCCAAAGCCCGTAAGTGTATTTTCCTTGGCTATTCTCCCACTCAGAAAGGTTATAAATGCTATGACCCGCACTCTCGAAAAATGTATGTCTCCATGGATGTCACCTTTTGGGAAACAGAATCCCTTTATCCTTTGTCCACTTCATCTCTTCAGGGGGAGAATGATAGACAGGAAGAGATGTTGACATTTCATACTCCTGAGTCGTGGTCTTATCCTTTACCTTGTCATGGTGAGGGGGAGAAAGAACCTTTACCGCGAGAAGGAGCAAAAGCATGATGATCGGGAAAAAGGCTGGATAGGTCAAATCTGCGGACCTTTTCTCGAAGGAATAAAGGCAAGTCTACATGTGCGATTGCCACTTTGCCAATCTCCATTACCTACCCAGGTTTAGGACTCTCCCGTGATTCATCCGTAATGCTTTTTTCCCTCTTGTTGTTGATGATCTTGATGCTCTCTATTGCTCATAGGAAGGTGTTAGAACTTGTACCCAACATCCTATTTCTCGGTTTGTTTCATATTCCCGTTTATCCTCTTTTAGATCGTGCTTTTTCTCTCTTCTCTTTCTTTCTATATCTATCCCACGAGATTGGAAAAAGCCATCATAATACGAGTGGAAAGAAGCTATGGTAGAGGAGATGACATTGATTGAAAAAGAATGGCACACAGGAATTAGTAATTCTTCCAAAGGAAAAGAAACCATTGGGATGCAAATGGGTGTTCCTTTGTAAAGCACAAAGGCGGATGGGGACGGTTGAGAGATACAAAGCGGACTTGTTGCCAAAGGCTTTACTCAAACATATGGTATTGACTATGAGGAGACCTTTGCTCCACGTGGCCAAGATGAATTCTATTAGGACATTGCTTTCTTGTGCGGCCAATTTGGATTGGCCTCTTCACTGATTTGATGTGAAGAAATCGTTCTCCATGGTGAATTAGAGGAGGAGGTGTACATGGCCATTCCACCGGGTTTTTCATCGTCTCAGGCCGGGCCAGGGGAAGGTGTGCAAATTGAAGAAGGCACTCTATGGCTTGAAGCAATCTCCTAGAGCATGGTTTGTGAGTTTTTTAAAGCCATGTTGAGATTTGGATACAAGCAAATCATGCCGATCATACTATGTTCATCAAGAGAAGTAATGGTAAGATTGCCATTCTTATTGTTTATGTGGATGACATAATCATGGCGGTGATGATGTGAATGAGATTGCTAGCCTTAAAGCTCTTCTTGCTCAAGAGTTTGAGATTAAAGATTTGGGGTCTATGAAGTACTTCCTTGGAATGGAGGTGGCTAGATCTGACAAAGGAATTTTTATCTGTCAAAGGAAGTACATCCTTGATCTATTGGAAGAAACTGGTATGTTGGGATGTAAGCCTGCTGATTCTCCCATTGAGGCCAACCATCATCTTTGTAGCAATGTGGGGGAGCTTACAGAAAAGGAGAGATATCAGAGACTTGTGGGTCGCCTGATATACTTGTCTCACACTAGACCAGATATTTCCTATGTTGTGGGGGTTGTGAGTCAGTTCATGCATGAACCTCGTACGAGTCATCTTGATGCTGTTTATCGCATCTTGAGGTATCTTAAATCTGGCCCCGGTAAAGGAGTTTTGTTTTCTAATCATGGTCACTTGAGATTGGAAGCTTTCATCTTGGCCGACCGGGTCGGTTCTATTGATGATCGTGATCTACTACGGTTATGCACCTTCCTTGGAGGGAATTTGATTACGTGGAGGGTAAAGAAGCAATCCGTGGGTGGCTAGATCGGTCGCGAGTAGGGCAGTCTGAGCTATGGCTCATGGTGTTTGTGAGCTTTATGGCTCCAAACCTTAACTGCGTGATTTGGGATTTCCTGATTGTAGCCCTATGAAGCTCTATTGTGATAACAAAGCAGCCATAAACATTGCTCACAATCCTGTTCAACATGATCGAACAAAGCATGTTGAGATTGATAGGCATTTCATCAAGGAGAAGCTGAGCAACGGTTTGATATGCATGCCTTTCGTGAGATCCGAAGACCAATTGGCCGATGTATTTACTAAGGGTCTTAGTAGTCAAAGTTTTCATCCCATTGTATTCAAGTTGGGCTTGATAGATATCTTTGCACCAACTTGAGGGGGAGTGTTAAGTTATGATAAGTTAGGACTCTATTGTTATGTTTTCTATACCTAAGGGTAGTTTGGTCATGTATAGTGTTCCTCTTGTATATGTCTGTGTATAGACACATTTTGATATGAAGGAGAAAAACCTTTGTGATCTCTCTTTCTCTCTACATTCTTACAATAACACAATATGCATAACAAGGCAGCCGATGAACGAGGATCTGAAACAAACTAACAATGTAGATCAAATAAGAAATATCAGGACAAGGCAGAATTAAGATAATTAAGCAACCAACAAGCTCACGATATCCCATAGGATTATCAAGGAGACCACCATCTGAAGCAGAAAATTTAACATGCAACTCAATAGGAATATCAGTAACTTAATTGTAAGAAATATATCCCTTAGGAGAAGAAGCAACTTTAATACTAAGAAACTAACGAAGAGCACCCAAATCTTTCATTTCAAATTTGTGAACAGATGGACTTTCATATCGCCAATTGTAGCAGAATCACTTGTAATGATCACAACTACAAATAATAGTGGAGAACTAAACCAGTGGAAGAGCAGCAAGTAAAAAGAACATAATCATATGTACTAGCCTACTAGGCTATCCAATCTATAGAGCAATGTACAAAAAATGTTCATACCAAGCACAGACTGGTGAAGGCAATAGAAAGCAAAAGTCGCTTCTGTGCTAGTACTGGCTCGAATTTACTGCTCTAGCAAAAACTCAAATTTCTAGTGTGAGTTTTGCTAGAGCAGTGAACCCGTCATTCATGGTACTTACCGAATTAGGATCATTACAATATTCTGCACAACATGGGTTCAAGGTAAGTGAGTACATGAGAAAGAAAAAGAACAAAGGAAGAACAGGACTAGTGTTCATAAAACCAAGTTTTACTGGTGACATTCAAGAATAGGATTTCGACGGTCAAATGGATCAGAATCCAAAGAAGTGGACTGAGAGGCAGTAGAGTTGGTATTCTGGGAGAGAATATCTTCATGACAGGTTGAATAAACCATGTAGTAGGGTGGGAGGAGAGAGAGATGGATAGAGAAGAAGAAATGGGAATAAAAAATACATTCGGGGCAGCGGTACTCCTCAGAAGGTACATAAATGGGAAGGAAAGGATCAATGTGAATTTGAGTCTTCTTTGCTCACAGGTGTTGTGGGAGGAAGAGTGAATTAGGAGAAAAGCTGAAGAAAGGTAACATGATGACCAATGCAACTCTTAAGTGGATAATTATAAGTATATTTTTATGTAATGTCATACCTCATGAAAATACAAGGAGCAGAGTGCATTGAGCTTACTACGCTATCGCCTAAGAAGGATAAAACATGCTGAACGGAAAACTTGCAACAAAAGAAAATAGTATATATAAAATATCTGTGTATATAAATTGTTACTACACACACACACACACACATAGTTAATTATTTATTTATTTTCCCATGTCCCCCATCGTGTAATACCCCATAGTTTTAAGAAAAAGAAAACATTTAAAGATTTTTAACTTTACTAGTGAGGTGGCTAGGTTAGATATGCAAGGAACTATGCGAGTAGGGTTATGTACAAATAAGGAAGGGATTTGGTGGGTTGTCCTTATTTGATCCCATGCAAGAACTTTGTCTTCTGTGCACTTTACATATATGTACATAGGTCAGAGATTATTCTTGTTGTACATGGAAAATGAGAGACAGTACAGATAGATAACATGCCCAAGAGCAAAACATGTTGGGGCTCTCCGATCAACTCTGTGTACGGTGGTGCTACTATTTGATGAGGTACCAGAAGTATATAATATGCATTCTCAATCTCCTGAGTATTTCCTTGTGGTCCTGCTTTCAATTCCTTTTGAGCTGTATTACATGATTAATTTATGAATAGTGGCCATGTGCTGTTTGTGGGCAGAGGCTGTGTGCCGTGGAACTGTTTAGTATGTGGCTTAGTGAATTTGCCGAATAGCTTGGCCAATGGCCAAAGCCCAAGTTGGCTTGGTGAGGCAGGTGAGGCCGGGGCACTAGTTGCATACTAAGGAGGGCCAAATAAGGGTCCTATTGTGTGGTTGAATTTTTGACTCCGTGTTTATCGTTGGTTGGTCTCATTTGATTTTGAGCTGCTTCTATTCTCGTCGTATTGTATACTTTCCAGCTACACTTATTTTTCAGGTTGGAGACAAAGGTGAGGGTGATAGAATGGGATTAACATTTTGGAGGATTCTGCAAGAGTAGCTGCAATTTAGTGTTTTGTACTAAGGCCTAGTTTTTCAAAAGATTTTAGCACCCAGGTATTAAAATCTTGATATTTCAAATCAAAAAATGAAGTAGTTCCGTGTATCGTTTTTCGATTTTTTCCGCACCAAATTAAAGTACTCCTCGTGTACTTTAGTTTGGTGCAAAAAAAATCGAAAAACAATATACGGAACCACTTCATTTTTTGAGTTCAAAAATCATGATTTTAGCACCTAACCGGGCCTAATTATGAAAGATAAATGCATTATTTTATTAACCACGTGAATAAAATGACCGAGATTATGTTATTTTTATATCATGGTGTTTGTGGATCCGGGTCGTTACACGTCGTGTCCATGGCCATTTTTTTTTTAGAAATCCCCTGACCCGTGTCGGTGTCTGTGCTACGTAGCTTGGAGTTAAGTGAACTGAGAATGAGCAAGCAATTGATACTCACAGGCAAGACTTCATTGGCCATGTCAATGACAACGGCATTTGCATCAGCAAAAGGTAACAGACCTGCTAGGGATCCCCTTCCTGCCATTCGGAAGCGCCCTGAGTTGTACAACACTATCAGATCCACACCACCAGCTTCCTCAAATTTTGCGGATATGCCAGTTCCGGCACCAGCCCCTATAATGGGTTTGCCTTGCCTTATTTGATCTTTCAGTTGGTGCAATATCAATTGAGTTCTTTGCAATGTTTCTGTCAAGAAAAAAAATTCCTGATTCGGCTTTGACCAAATAGGATATAGCATCTGACTTGTCAATAAATCTGTGTGCAAGTGAGCATAACAAAAAACAAATCTAGTTTATAGATGATCACTAACCTACTCAAATCAAATCCCTGATGGAAGTAATTGCTTGAACTAGTCCATCATTAAACTACTTTCAGCCATGTGCAACCACATTGTATCGGGCTCTGCCCAGACTTCAAATAATACATGATGCTCACAAACTCTTCTCTCTTTTTTTTTCCTTTTTTTTCTTTTACATTTAGATGAAGGACATTTGTCGTGTACCATCTATATTTGCGGAGTGCCATCTATAGTTTCTTACAGAGGGTGGAAGGGGTTTGAAGATGAAATTAAATGGAGTAACAGAGATTTGGAGGCAGCTTTCTGAAGCAATCTGAAATGGAACACTAGCTAACCAAGAAGGCATTGCCTATGTATCACAGACAATTTACGGCCCTTATGTACAGGTTTTGGGAAGCATGTTTTCTGGGTGATTAAGGCAACAACTTCGTTGTTCAAACACCAAATACCAACTCCAAGGATATTCTAACGCAAATAACCAAACCTCTATATGACCAAGAAGGAATTGAGAGTATCATAAAAAGAATGTTGGAGTGTGTGCTAATGTCGGGAGGCAAGCTAGGCTCATTTCAACCATATACACAAGAAGGAACCAAGTGTATCATACAAAGAATGAGGGAATGCAAATGTCAAAGGTGATCTAGGCTGTAATCAGAGTAAGTAGTGGGGAAAAGTATATCATGGTGATTAATCTTAGGACTGTTCGTAGTTGATCAGCATAATTGTCTCCATTTACTGTCTCGTCATAGTATGCTAGAACTGTTATCCTAACAATTTACATATAGCTGTATGTGTTTGTCATGAACCTATAATACAGATTGTCCCCAACCTGCTGGAGTGCTGAGTCACATGACAAAGGACTAAACTTGAAGTCTTGGCTATATAAGTAGAAACAGTGAACCTATTGATCCTTTAGGGGTGACCGGTTGTTACTGAAACTGCAAATAAGAACAAAAGTACATATATGGCACTACAGCCAGTGGCACAACAAAAAATATCTTTCAAATGTCTCAGTTCGTATGAAATATGAATCTACTATTTTAAGCTTTAAATTTCTACCAGTTTACACTCCAATACAAGAAATTGATGATAAACATTGCAGAAATGAAACCCACTAACCTGGTTTTGCATTGGGAAAGTCGCCCAAGCTGTAAGGAACTGTGTTGTGGCAAGGTATAGTCCTCATGGAAACAAACCCATCTTGGACATTCGGGTAAGGCTCAACAAAAGCTTGTGGTTGTGGATCAGTGGAAGCTTCAGAATTCTTGCAAATCTCAATGAAAGAGTTGACTACTTCGGTGACAAACTCAGGGTCATTTACATGGTAAGGAAACACGTTAACCTGTTAGTACTCAACTGTTATAAGACTTAAATTGAGATGGTGAATCAATTAAACTATTGTATAAAACAAAACATACAAACTACCGATCACATACGAAAGGAAACCGTGTTGCGTATATAAACCAGCTGAGCAATAGCCCATTTACCTTCCTATCGTCATTTGTCTGAATAAGCCTTTGCAATTCATCTATAAGAGCACTAGTAGCCTCAGGATCATGAAAGGGCTTCCCTGGTGCATCCAAAGCAGATATTCCTTTCTCTGGCAGGCAAACAGAGATCTTCGAAGATGACTTGTTCAGTTTTTCTGCAATAAAGGCAGCGAATTTCTTGTTTTCATCTACTGTAGTCCGCATCAAAGAAACCTGCAAAAGACATACCAATCCATGTGACAGGTGTATTGCACAACAGTTTGAATTACCAAACATTGTTCAACATAAACCTCATCAATATAGTGAATCTAGAGGGGTTTTGGTTTCAATGATAAATCAAAGACAAAGCAACATAATTCAGATCCTTTAGTTCACTCGGTGAGAAGTAGAGACACGTCTCGTACAAGCCCAATTAGGTGTCTGATTCTTCTTGAATATATTTGTCCTTGGACACGTTGGGGACACTCTTGGGATACATTAATGAAACATTAGAAGGTTAAAATACACTTTTAAAACTGACCAGAGTCAAAATTTACATGGATGGTTAGTTCATGAATAATAGTTACCATTGATTTCTATCTTCATCATGTTAATGATTATGGTGCCTATTTTAATTTGATAAGTATACTGTTTTGACTTTTATATAGGTTCACAAGATACATTACAACATAGTTTTATTGGACAGTTGGACATGTCCATGTCATAATTTGTTAAGAAATGACTTGTCCGCTAGGTCGTTCATGTTGTATCTGTTCCTGTGACCGTATCCTTGCTTCGTAGGTACACTGTACCTATATCATACCACCGATAAATGCAATCTTTGACATCAAGTCAGATCCACAAATATGTTAATATAGTATGTATCCAAGTGTTACATATACCTAAAGAAATATAAAAAAAAATTAAGCTACAAAGACTCACAAATGAAAGAACAAGAAAGAACACAGTACCTGCTCATTGTGTTTGTATATCTTTCTTTGCTTAAAATTAGAAGGTATGGTATCTACAGCCCCAAAATTCACCATATCCAATGCTCCCACACTCAGAACTAAAGGGATCTTCTTTTCTATAATGCAGTCAAAGCGTGAACTGTCACAAGCCATGACACCTCCAACAATATGATCTGCAACCTCTGTTGTCGTGATGTCCAAAACCCCCTGAACAAAAGTGAAAAGATATACGGCGCTACGATTTCTGAAAGTAAAAACTGGTTACATCACTAGTAGGATATTAACAATCACGAGGAAGAATATGATGAAAATGCTTAGATAAATTGAACGTCCAAATCTCATGAATTAATGACCAAGTTGAGGAAAAATGAACATGAAAATTAAAGCATGGATTAAATGACTTCTTCCTAAATGTAAATCTTTGGAAGAGGGCATGGCCATAAACTAAGCAAGAATCTCAGTATGCTTGAAGCATGTGCATCAATATGGAAGTATAAGTTGGTAACAGGTCATCGAGCCAAGATCGCCTAATTCTTAAGCAATATACTTATTTTATTTGATCCAAGTCCTAACAATGGAATATAGACAAGTATAACAAGTTAGCTCTGATCCAACGCTGAGGTAATGAGAATCATCAAGCATTTGACATCCGAGCAATAAAGTAGCAGGATCTAACATAAATCTAGTATCACAACCATTCCAAGATTGAGATTTTGGAGAGAATTAAACTCGGCAACGTACCTGGATGAAGCCTGCTCTAACTAAATTCTCCATAGCCCTGCCTCCAACCCCAGTGGCATGGAAAATTAGGGTCTCATAACCTTCATTAAGTAATCTTTCTTTGATAGCATTTACACAAGAAGTTGTAACCCCAAACATGGTTATACCAACTGTGAACTTGTCATCCTTGCAAGAAGAAGATGCTTGGAGCCTTCCTACCACCATTCCAGCAAAAGCAGCTCCAGCATTGGACAGGATGGCCCCACTAACCTTGTTAATGCCACAGATATCCACAACTGATGGAAACAATACGAGATCCGATGTTCCAACATACGGTTCAGTCTGACCACTAGCTACAGTCGATACAATGATCTTAGGAATTCCAACTGGAAGAGAACTGAAGGCAGATGATAGCAAAGATGTTCCCCCACTTCCACCAAGTCCAATAGCACCAGCAAGAACACAATGCCCGTGTGCTTTCACTAGAAAACATTTGATAGCTTCACTCATCATTGCAATGGCTGCGCCCCTATCATCTGGGAGGCTACGCGATTTCTCCCCTGATCCAAAATAGCAAGACAGAACATCATTCCTCGACACAAATTTGAAATCACCACAGTTCTCTGCCTCTTTCTGGCTCGTTGAAACATCAACAACTGTCACCTCTACCTGCACACATCCTCCCATATAAAGAAAGCTACAAAAGCCCGCAATGGGAATAAGAAACTTAAAATCATATGCCAATAATTATGTTCATAACATCAATGTCCAATATACATATAGTAGCTCCAGCACATAAATAATTAGGCTAGGGACTGTCAAGGGTAGCCCTGCCCCATTGAGATTTTAATCACCACCATTATAATAGTAGTTCAATTAGTGTTTCACTGAACTCCCTTTGAGACTACTCAGCGCCCAAAAGTCTTGCGAACTTTAGTTGTAAATTCTCCTTGTGGAGCACAATAGTTGACAATTCACTTGATTTGTCATCCAGTTTAATCTAATAGTTTCAAATAAGATAAAAACAAGTAAGCTTTCACTTTTTTATTTACCTTCTTGAACATCAAACTAATAGAAGTTTCAAATAAGATAAAAACATGTAAGCTCTCACTTCTTTATTTACCTTCTTTAACATCAAAATACAAGGAGAAGAAGAAACAAGAAAGAACCATATAGAAAATGCAATCTAGCCAGGTACACCTTCACTATCATTAGAAAGAGAGCCTGCATTTCTAGATGCCATTCAATGGGCTACCTCATTCCACTCCCTCTGAGTCCAAAGCGAAACCAAGCCCAACTTAGAACAAGAAACTGAAGATATCAGAAATAATACCGGCAGCATCCCATGGCGTAACCAGCTCAGAGAAAATCAAAGTGATAAGATTGGCCTTTGCCATGTTCCACCCAACCGGTCTGGTGGTTCCAAGCCTTGATGAGAAGGCATGCATCACTCAAAGCAAGGGCCTCTGCTATTCTGATGATTCTTTTGATTGGCTGATACTTTCTATTTGATTAACCATTTGGTCTTGATTAAAATTAACTTGGTCATTTTTGTGAAATATCATACAACAATGCAAAGAATAATATTCATACCATAATCAAATGCTATCAGCTGATACTTTTTCTACGTGAGTAACCATTTGGTCCTGATTAAAATTCCTTGGTCACTTTCTGAAAATATCTTATACTTCAGGAAAGACTGATATTCGTACCACAATCACTGGCTTGTGCTAGTGCATATACAACAGCCTTCCTTTCTGGAAATGCTTTTGATTCCCTTTGAAACAACTATCCGGCTTCGTCCAACTTAATTAGGTTAGTGAATGAAAGGTTTATGGACCTGGATTATAAAGTCTGAATCACTTCCATGCCAGCAACTACTAAAGCACAAAATGCAAAAATATATCTACCATATCCAGTGTAGTGGGCCAAACTAGCAAGGGTCCATTGGGCTCAGCCAATGCCACTGGCCGTACGGAAGCAGTGGGAAGGTCAACCCTTCCCACAGTTCAACCACAGCTAGGGGACTGAACCCCATCAGCATCGCCGAATCGGGGATGCTCTTGGCATGGTTCAGCTTGACACCTAGAACGAGAAACACACATAGGGCTACTTTATTACCGAACTGGTGGGTTCGGTATGCATCGTGTCGGTATGTTCGACTCGAAAGAACATTAAAGCGGCCTTTAGATCATCATCCAATTCCCCCGAGCCGTGTCATCCAAACCGATGGGTTCCGAGACACCTTGATCAGTGTCAGTCGCCTAGCCTATCACCTAGCCGAGCCACCAAACCGATGCTTGTTGTTGACTCGGCATCAGGCGTGCCTAGCATATGAGGTGTGGTGTCATGTGGCGGGTCGTGAGGTATTGACAGCAGGACCACGGGATAGACCGGTGTGATGTCTACCGAAGCGGCGAGCTTACCCGAGATGCTCTGACCCGACCACGTGCAATGTCAGGTACGGACGACGTGCGTGAGACACACGAGGGACTTGGTGGGCAAGTCACCCCCATCTATAAAAGGGAGGCTCAACAACCTCTCTCTGGATCTCTCTCTACACACTCTCTCTCTTTACACACAGAAACTACTCTATCTCTCTCTAGACTTCAGTTTTCTCCCTTTCCGATCACTTACTATGCTGTTGGAGTGCCTTCCCGGACTCCCAACGGTCTGGGCTTGGCACTAACACGGGTGCTTAGTGTGCAGGGTATCTTCTCAGGCTAGCATTTAGGGTTCAAGTGCAGCTCAACCATCTCACCACCTCTCCGTGCAGAACCAAAAGCTCAAAGGGGTAACTTCGGTGAAGTACCTCCCACATCTAGTATCTCCCTCTCCATCGTGCATGAACCAAAAAGAGATTGTGTTCAAATACAAGTGAAGACATGTTGCAAATATTGCTTGTCAAATAATGTAAACAGAATATCCACTCATTGGGTGATGAAATAAACTAAAATTGCAATATTCCAAACAATTCGGCTAGCATAATAGACAATCTGTAAGTCTTAAAATTTGCTAACGCCTTCTATTATGTTGCATTTTCTTCAAAAAAAGGATGTGACACGCCTCCCTTGTTCCAAGAATAAGGGTAAAGAAATTACACTTGAAAATTCTAACTAATTACATTATGACCCAAAATTTGAAACGCTAAACCAAATACAAAATGGGAAAGGACAAAACAAAAATACTTGTTCATGCTCTTATATTTTTCTTCTCTTGGATTACCTTCTCCAAATTTCATGTGGGAACAACATATTCCTCTTGCAACCATACTTTTTAACAAAACATTGGAACTTAGGGGGTGTTTCGGAGCCTCTCTATATCACATTCTCCATTTTGCATTATTGAATTTTGAGCATTGAGAGAAAATTATTGAATGTTATCAAAACTAAACAAATGGGACACAAGGTGAGGATCATCCCATGACATTTTTGCATTCTCATTTTGGCTTTGCCTACACAGTAGACAAACAGTACGAAATCGCCCCCAACATTTTCAAGAAATTACTTCCCTGGAAGTCACTAAAAAAGGGCAACATGTTCAAAAAATACTCAGAATCTATTCTTCAGGTTTAGTCCAAGCACTACGCTAACAAAACAAAACCCAGCCGAGCTTTATTGTCCCAATCAATTGGGGTCGGCTACATGAATCCTTTTTTTTCCATTGAGCTCTATCAAGGGTAGGATTCATGTCATAAAAATCTGGCGGGGCCTTTATGCCTTGCTTTTCAGCTACCTAATGCACAACCCTCCTCCTTTATACAGGCTTGGGACCGTCTAGGAAAAAGATAAGGCTTTAAACACGTCCCAGACGGAGTTAGCAAAATTTATACACAATCTGATGTAAAATTTATTCAGCACATATTATCCAAATTCTCACACAAATTCAAAATCTATACTCACAATCTAAAAGTCAAAATCTTAAAATATCTCCCAATGGCCCATGAGAGAAAGAAAGGGAAGAGACAACAAATAATTAATGAGGAAAGCGTATAAAAATTTATTGTGCTCAATATTTTGTTTTGTTATTTTCTCTCTTTCTTTTCAAATAAAAAATTGGAAGACTTAGTTCTCTATGTTTCGTTCTCATCCTTTCTTTCTCTAAATTCTAAAGAAACCCTAACTTTACTTTGTTTTGTTCTATTGTCAGTTATATTAGGTTCCAAAATTTTGAATGGTATTAGTAGTTCGCTTGAAGATTTTGATGATATAATGATATCCATTTCAAAAATGATGGCAATTAATGATAAAGTTTATTTCGAAGTGTTTATGTTTATTTTAAGCTCATTTTTGTCATATGTTGCAGGTTTGCTTATTACTTTCTTAATGTATATTGGAATACACAATATTTCATCCATGTGATAAGGCAGAAAACTAATATGGACTATGGAGTGGTGGATGGAAATAAATTACAGACAAACCAAAAGGGAAACAATACCAAAAGCAGAGCCGAATATGGATCTGTAAGTTTCACCAGTTCCTTCAGACCATGAAGATCCCATTTTCCTTCTCCAGATAACAAGTAGATAATAATACCAAACACATGTTTGAAAACCTTATATCCAACTCAAAACCAATTAGCAATGAGTAGAGAAGTCCCTTATAAAGTAATCTCTCATTCCATACCCATGGGATTACTCTCTAACACCTTTCACGCGCAGCTGCATTTAGATCTATATCGTGTAGCCACATTTTTTGTCCATCTTCGTGCAGCCTTTTGTGGGTCTGTTATCTTGAAGTGTAGGCAATTTTTAATTTTGATTTAGAATGTAATGGGACGCTCTTATACCATGTGGATCAAAACCAATTGGCAATTCCATTCCATGTGGATCAAAATCATTTGGCAATGAGTAGAAAGATCCTCAAGTTATACGTGATTGCCCATTTCATCCATACCCGGACTTATTCTCTAACAATAATGTACCACTGGAACACAAAAACATATATATGTAGAAATGCAGAGTACATAAGAAAAGGAGGAGAGAGAAATAATAAGAGGGATACGGAAATGACCTTGGATGAAGAATGAGCGGAGAAGTTGTTGAGATTGGATCGAACGGAATCGGAGAGGAATCGGAGTTCATCAAGCTTCGTATCCGCTGTTCCGATGCAAAAAACTTGGAGAGTCCTATTGTTGACATGATTTACCATTTTTGGTTCTGGCGAAAGAGTTTCGAAATCGATCGGGATTGCAGTTTTATCTTCGTCAACTTCGTTTCTGTGGTATTACGGATTTGCGAATCACGGTGAAGCTCCGGCTGAAAACAAGACTGGAGCGAGGCTTGACTGGAGGTCCGTTGCCGGGGAAATTTCTGCCGTACCTCTTGAGGTTTAAGGTATACCGGAATTAAAAGGGTAAATTACATTAAACCCCCTTAAACTATGACCAGTTTCCGAGTTGCACCCTATTGTTTCAACTCAAACACTTAACCCCCTTAATGTATTTGTATTTTAGCAATCTACACCTTCTGTCAACATTCCGTTAAAATTTTGGATGGGAAAGGGCATGTGACCATCACATGACTTGATAAATTAAATTTTGGATCGAAAATACCCTTGGGTCGTTGCCTTTCTCCCTAAATGCTTTCCAAAACCTAGCTCTCAAAGCCTTTCTCCCTAAATTCCTTCCGAAACCCAGCTTTAAAACAAATCAAATACCAATCCAAACACAATTAGAGCAAGAATCATATTCTTCAAATGGAAAGGAAGGAAGGAAAAGAACAAAAACTGGTGATTAATCTTTCGCCGTAGTTGCAGAGTTAGATGGGCCGTCATCATGGCATTTATCTCTCGTCGCTTCCATCACTTTTCATCATACTCTTTTATTTTGGTGTTTCCTCACATGTTAATGGCATAATTAATCTCATCGAGCCTTCTCCCACCCTTATCAACCGAGATCCCATAGCCCATAGCCGGATGGTTGTGCACCACCAGTGCGGTGCCGTGAGCAGCACCGACCAACGATTCGACACCATCAAAACCTAGTTGAGCTAATCGGAGCATGCGAAGAGTCCGAAGAAGGGGACTGCTATTGGAGGTGGCTCGATCCATTCTTTGTCGTCGATTTCCTCCTCCATGGACCATGGGAATTGCATCGGCACTGATTCGAGGTACAATGATTGCGTTCAATCACCACCCGCTCTCTTTGTCCTTCTCCGACAATGTCGAATTCGATTTGTGTTCCCACTAGATGATCCCGAGCAGTTCGATTTCCCTCATCGACTGTAATTTTTTATTCATCACTATCACAAATAATTTGGGTTGAGGAACAATTCTGGTGGCGATTGGGTAAGACAACTCTCTGAATGGTTTTGGGTTTTTTATAACAGGGTGATGGTTTTGGGTTTTTGACAACAGGGTGAGGAAGAATTGAAGAAACGGGGTGAAAAGACAAACGAGTAAATTAACTTATTTCGTTAACACTGGTTGCTCCATTTCCAATTTCCATAGTTGAAGGGGTTTAAGTGTTTGAGTTCAAACAAAAGGGGGGCAACTCGGAAACCGGTCATAGTTTAAGGGGGTTTAATGTAATTTACCCGAATTAAAACTCTGTAGTGTGCAAGATTGAAGAAGTGTTAGCCATTAGATTCATATTTGTCTTAAATCCGGCCGTCCATTCTTCAAATTGAATACCATGACCAAAATAAGGCGTTTTTCTGGAGAAAGTAGTTTTGAGCTGCTCTTTTTTTTTATAATTAAGTTACAACGCGAGACCCTATCCATCCTACCAGCTACGTACATGACACTGACACCTTTCCAAAAATAATTAATTAATTAACATAAATTAATTAGTTTATGCTATCATAGGGAGCTTTTCATGTTTTTTTTATTTGTTTGCGTAGTTTCTTGATTTTAGGGGAGAGAAGTTAGAGAGTGGAATAATTAAAAGATTAGGAAAGAAGATAATTTGAAAGATAGGAGAGAGATTGAGATAAATTATGAAAGATTTGGAGAGAAAAATATTTAGAATATTAGGAGAGAGAAATGATAGTTTTGAGTCTGGGTCTTCCTTCCACAAGGACATAGTATAGGAGTCAATCATGAAAATAAGACACAAACTAATTCTTTAATGCCGAGAGGACAAATCACCTACACATCCCAAAAATATCCCTGCTAGCCCATGAAAGTGCCTAAACCTTCCAAACCCTATGAAAGTGCCTAAACCCAATGGTACCTTATGAAAATGCCTAAAATCTTAGGATACCTTATGAAAGTGTCTAAACCACTAAAACTCTATAATTGGAAAATGCACCCTTAGTGCCTAAACTCTGAATGTCTAAACCCAATATACCCTACTCCAAAGAGCATAAACCCCATGAAATTGAACCTCAAAATTGAAGAAAATGAAATTAATTTTGTCCCACACCATCAATTAATGACACAAGAGAGAGAAAGAGAGAGATGACTAACGCCATCAATTGATGTCGGGGACAATCAATAATTTCCACATTACACGGGAACCTTTTGCTTGGAATGAACAGTAGACAGCCGAACACCTTTCCCTTTTGACTGCAGAAATTCCTTCATGTGGTGCGCGTGAGTGGTGGGTTCATTAAGGGCATTTTTGTCTAGTATTGTCCTTGAGCTCTCAAATTTTTTTTATCAATGTATTAGAGGCTTTTAAATAAGTTAAGATGGACTAAACATCCTTTAAAGCTCTAAATTTGTCCTTTTGGACAATTGTCTATTTGAGGGTATTTTGAATTTAAGGATGCCAACTTAATGATTCAAACCAACAAGGATAGAAACATAAGTAAGTTTTCAGAATAGGACCCTAATTAACTTCCCTTTAATTTAGAACATTATGGGATAAAATATTATATACCAACCTAGTCCTTGCAAAATGACCATAGTACCCTTTGGGCTTTGAAAGTATGATTTTACCACTAAAGTTTATCATATTACTAAATTACCCTCGTGCTTTGTGATTTACTAAATTACCCCTACACCTTGTCGAGTTACGAAAGTACCCTTGTATTTTGTTTAATTACCCCACACTTTACTGAGTTACATTTCCACCCCTATGTTTACTGATCTACACATTGAATCCATTTTTCAAAAATATCTAAAATCACTAAAATGATTACGAAGATAACACTTGAACCCTTGAAGAATGATAGTCATTAAAATGGATGTATGTGCTAACTCTCAGTAAATCCAAAAGTCACATGGATCAATCATGAGCAACTTATGTGTCTTATTTGTACGTTATCAGCCATCGTATTGTTCAATTCATTTTATGCTACTATAGACTTTTCTTGATTGATGGAATATTAGAATGAACCAATAGGTTCACTAGCCGAGATGGTTGCAAGTACGTAGGTGATCCTGTTGATGTTGTTAAGTTAAAAGATAAATGAAAAGTAAGTTCAAGTAGGAGTGTAACCAGTCCTGTTCGGTCCAATTTGGACGTATTTTTTTGGACCGAACCAAACATTTCAATTTGGAAAAGTCTAAACTGGGACTAAACAAAATTAGGTTGGCCCTGTTTTAATCCGTTTGGTCGTTTTGGTCCGATTTGACCGGTTTCGTCGATTTTTTGCAAAACTCCAAAACCAGTAATAAAAAAAAAGGTCTCTACCTCTACTGCTCTACAAAATTGTAAACTACTTCGAAGTTTTCAACCTAATTTTTGTTGATTCCATTGAAGTACCTTTCACTATCCTTCACAGGCATACATGGTTGTGCAAAAACAAGCCCATAAAGTAAAAAATGAAGAAAAAACCCCAAAGAAATCCCCTTCGATGACAAGAGAGAGAATGCTTGATTTAGGAAAAATACATTAATTGACAGAATAATACATACATATATAGAAATCCCATTTGACGACAAGAGAGAGAATGCTTTTGTAAACACCCTGCGAGGAATGTCCACGAAAACGATTGCTGTTTTGGAAAATGATTTGATCGATTGGATGGAGTCGCCGCCCGGGTTGTTTATTTTGAAAATGGTTTCAATTGATTAACAAGAGTCGCCACCTGGGTTTGAGAACCGTATCCAAGAAACCAGTTACAAAATGACTCTTTTGCCCTTAAGATAGAAAATATTTTGACTAGTCTGCTTTTATTGAAATTTCTTGGATCCGAGAGCTAGGTTACAAGAGAGGAAGAAATTTAAAGCACCCCTCTCGCCCAGCATGATTACCGGTCTTTACTCAATGCTCAAAGGATTTTAAAAAAACGTTGTTTGGATGGACTTTATTTATGAACAAGATATAAGCACATAAATGCATCCATAAGTTTAACTTGATGAGCGTGAATGCTTGTGCTATGTTATGAATGCGTGAAAGTGATATTTATTCCACTGAAACGTAAGAAAATGCAACTAAATTACTCAGACAGATACCACAATGGACCATAAACAACGCGTGCTTTTGCAGCTAGACTGCAACATGAACACCTAGACTAAGCAAATCCAGGCACCTGGAGTAAGAATGGGCGCTTGGAATGACTGTGGGTTCCTGGAATTCACCGGTGTAGGCGCCTGAAACATTTATCAAGCACAAATTTCTCTAATCTAGGCCATAGGGCTAACAACAGATGTAAGCTTTGATGTCTATTTTCACATATACACATGGATGTTTGATGATGTATACCTCAATATCAAGATTTGGTGATAATCTGTGCATGACAAACCATGATTTTGCCACTAAATGCATTAAAAAACTATCTAAAATGGACTCTTTTACCATGCAATATAAATGTCAAACTGAAACAAAATGAAGTAGGCTTAAATGATCATGAATAAATGCAAGAAAGGGTGAAGAACACAGAATGTGGAACAGACTCCAGGCGTCTGCATTGTGCTAGTCCAGGCGCCTGGACTTGACAAGGGTGCAAGTGAAAAGCTTCAACTTTTCTGAAACTTGAAACCTCTCTAGACTCTCAACTAGTACGAGGAACTAGTAAGAGCCTAGATGGTGTCCCCTCAGGACCTATTTTGAACATTTTGGTAGAAAATCTACCTTTTAGATTTTGATTGATGAACTTGGATTGTGAGTTTGGGTGATTTTGGAGATTGAGCACACTAAAATTAGCTTATGGGGCTATGAATATCATATTAGTGTCCCTATAATAGTGGGTTTTAAGGCTTGAACAAGATGGAACAGAGGGGAAATAGCTTGGGATCAGTTTTCTGAGGAAAATTATGTAGAATAACAGTAGGGGAGTAAGGACGAGTTGATCCTCTTCCAAAGGAGAAAGATGAGGGACTTTATATAGGCAACATAAGGTTCAAAAAGGGTTATTTGAACCCCTAGAGGTCCACCTTAGGGGTTACGTAGTGCTACTCTATTTTCCCTCCAATACATTGCTGCAAAAAATCCCAGAAAGATCCTTCAAGACACTCCTCCCCACCCATTTCACCTTGGAATCTGGAGTGATTCCGGGCACCCAAAATTAGGAGTCCAGGCACCTGGATTGAGTGTGGGTGCCTGGAATTAGGAATCCAGGCGCCTGGACTTGGAGATTGCACAAGATTCCAAACTTTACGGGGCCGCTCCGGGTGCTACCGAACTCTATTTTGCGCATCGTTTCAAGCGTTAGAAATCATATCCAGTCTACTTTCTTACCCTAGTGGTTTGAACCCAAAATGATTTGTACATCAAAATCTATGGCCATTTCCATTTTACCCTTAGAAGGTCGAGAAAAAAAGTCATTTTGGTAAAACAGACACATCTCCCTCATTTCAAAATGGATTAGGACAAATGATATATCAATAAAGAGGGTTTTGAATGTACTAGAAGGTGGTGTAGGCTCAGGTTTATTTGAAGAGGTTTTAAGGGGGTTTCCAAGTTCACAATCAAGCCTCACGTGCTCTTGTCAGGCATTTTCATCCTTGGGAATACTTGATAAGTTTCTCGAGTCAAAATCAGGGTGTCTACATCTTGATTTAGGAAAAATACATTAATTGACAGAATAATACACACACACACACGTGTGTGTGTACAAATAAAATAAAGAAAACTACAGATCATGAGAGTAAAACCTACAAATTGAAAAACCTACAGCGAAATGCAAACCAATCCAACTATGATACAGATCCAAACCAAAACATGAGAGAGAGAGAGAGAGAAAGAAAGATGATAGTGTCTCTTACTATGAAGAGACAAGAGATGAGAAGAGATTTGGAGACATTTAGATCTCGGGATCGAGAATAAGGAGTTGTTAAATATATATATATATATATATATATATATATATATACACACACACACTACTAATCCGGTCCTGCTTTTTAGCCACATGAATTGAAAACCAAATCGGTATTAGTTTTGAGAAAATGCTTAAACCGCGACTGAATCAAGGAGAAAAAATTGGAGGAAAAGTTGTCAGTTCAGTTTGGTACCCTGTCTAATTCGGTTTTTTGGTTTTTCATTTCACCCATAGGTTTAAGGGATGTGTGAGATGTTGGAAGACTGTGCTGTGAATGGGTGCTAAAATAGGCCCAAATGTTCAAATGGGTGGTAAACGAGGGGCCAAGATATTGAATGGGTGCTAATAGGAGCTTGGACAATGAACGGTTGCTAACAGGGGCCCAACATTATGTTGTGAGGCGGTGTACAATGGGTAGACATGGGAAGGAGAAATCACTGTGTAATGATTTTTAGGAAGAAAAAAAAACACTAAAGTTAAAGGCTAGTTAGTGAAACCAATTATTTTTATTTATTTATTCACTCCTTGATATAACTGTTAATTGTTTGTAATGTAAGGATAAGTGGGTAGGAGTTATCTGCTTAGTGATTATTCGCTCATGATGCTATTGTGACCTTGGATTTTCTGGTATGTTCTAGGGACCGCGAATCTGAGTTTGAAGTTTGAGAGGTGCCCATTTATTGGTTATCTAGTTTTTTTTTTTATTTTAGGGACACTAATTATGTGGGTGATTTGGATAAGCGTTGTTCAACACCTAGGTACGTGTTTACCATGGCAAGAGGACCGATTAGTTGGCGATGTGCTTTGTAGTTGACGGTTGCATTTTTTGCTATTGAGGTCGAATATATGGCTCTTAACGAAGCCATAAAGGAGGGGATCTGGTTGTATTGGTTGACGGCTGAATTGGGCAGGATCAAGTCATCTTTCATTGGCACAATCAGAGTGCAATTCATCTTGCAAAGAATCAGGAGCATTATGCTCAGACCAAACATATTGATGTTCATTTTCATTTTTTTCGTGAGATTGTTGATGAAGGTGGTATTCTATTGGAAAAGATTGGTACTGCTTATTGTCCGACTGATATGATGATTAAGGTCGTTTCTGGGGTCAAGTTCATTGCGTGGACTTGATCCATGGGCAGCAAGTTTAAGCACCTTCAGCTGCATGCGTTGTTGAGTCTCTGATAGTAATCTGGGCACGATTTTGTTGGGTGATCTAGTTATCTATTTCTTTGGTTATCTAGTTCTTCTTCTTCTTCTTTTTTTTTCAAATTGTGGTTGTTGCTTTGAAGTTTTTTGGTTCATCAGTAGCAATCTCACCAAGGTGGAGATTTGAAATGTTTTGGCTTGTTTGCCAAATAGCCAGATGGATTGGTTGTGCCCCTACGTGGGGCTAGCCCTTAGCTTAGGGTCGGTTTTTGATTTTTTGTTTTGTAAGTTTTGAACTCTTTGAATAGTCCATCCCGAAGGTATTCAGACGATCGATGGCAGTACAATCACCCATTTAAGCATATTTTAGGGTTTTCTACGTACTATAATGCTTTCACAACAACTTTTCTATGAGAGGCAAGAGATATCATCTATAGCCCTTTGGGCATATGTTTTCTTCTTATTAGTGAAATCCCCGATCATCTGATAGCCTGTGGAGTAGATATTCATTGCTAAACCATTGAAATCTTTTGTTTTTTCTCTCTCTCTCTCTCTCTCTCTCTCTCTCTCTCTCTCGTTTGTTTAATTACATAGCATAAATCGCATTTGTTTTATGTGTTTGTTAATGCTTCTGCACAAATATTGAATACTATTTTAGGGGTTTTGCATTTATAATTGCAAGGCAATTTTGGAAGAAAATTAAATTTCATCTTTCAACTTATTACTTTTAATTTGGGTGGAATTGTGGGTATCAAACTAGTCCATATTCAGGGATTAGGCCCATACTCAGGGGCGGATTCAGCTTAAGACCAGGGGGCACGTGCCCCTACTAAATTTTGATCGCTTGCTGCTATTTTTATTTTAATTTTTTTACAACTCGTTTTTAAGTTTACTACATATAATATAATTATCTCATTTCATAACAAGTGGCTTATTGTATCAATGGCACGAGTGCATGTTTGTCCTCCCAAATAGCCTAGGTTTGAGCCTTCGTGGTGTGCGTTGGTGGTATTCTTTTTTGATGGATTTTACCTTTTTCTTTTTTCACATGGGACAAGAAAAAGAGTACACATATTGATCCCAGTCTCACTAATTTTGAAACAAAAAATAATTGAAAACAATCTTAGAGATCCTTATTACAATTGATTTAATTTTTTTGTCACACAGATGAAGAATCAAATAGTTAAGCGAGCTATCATAATTTTGCGATTTCTTAAAAAATGAGCTTATCTAGAGTCTTTGAGCAAGCATGCATTGAAAATATACTTGAAGCAAGATGTTTTTATGGGATTAGTAACGAAACAATTATGCAGAACTTTTGAAAAATGAAAACTTATCAGGGTCAATTGTAAATAAAATTACCAACTGTAAGTGAGGTTATTGGTTGGTGTTTAGAAGAAGAAGATGGAGGATTGATTTGGTGGGGTGGAGAAGAAGGCAAACAACATGGAAGAGACCTAGACAGAATCTCTCTAAGTTATCTCTTGTGCGATGCCCTCACTTGGAGGCTTTCTCTCTCTATAGAAAATAAGTCTCCCAAGCTCTCCTTAAATCTGAGAGGAGTTGTGAGAGAGGTGTAGACACTAAAATTTTGATGCGATTTAATTGTCATCCAAATTAATTGAGAGAAATAAAATTGACTGGATTATTTAAAGTCAAAGCTGGTCAAAGCCTTCAAATAAATTTGGGCCCGCCAAAATTATGGGCTCAATCATTTAAGATACGGTGAAGGCCAAATTAAAGTGGGCTAATTTAAATTAGCCAAATGGGCCCACGAAAATACGAGCTCAATCATGGACTAGACCAAAAGAAGATGGGCTAACTTATTTAGCCGAGAGGGTGACAAAATTGGGCCAACCAAAAGATACAGGCCCAGTCAAATTTTCCTTGGGTCAAAAAGAATAATTCTAATATATATTTATATATTATGATTTCTTTAACATTGACCTAAGTTAATTTCCATAAGGAGAGGGAAAATTATTCTTATTTGGAAAGAAAATAAATCAAGGAAGATTTTTCCAAGTTAAGACATCTCTCTTTGCGCCTATAAATAGAGGCTCTTGTTATAAAGAAATGACCTTTTAGGCCTGGCATTCTAAAAGATCTCTCAAGCTGTAGACACTAAAATCTCGTCATGGCTTTATTGCCGTCCGATTAATTGAGATAAATAAATAATCTCGATTAATTAAAAGTCAAACATTGGTCAAAATTTTCAAATGAATAGTGGGCCCGTCAAATTTATGGGCTTAGTCCTTTTTGAGATTTGTGAAAGACCAAGAAATACAATGGGCTAAATTAATTCGCCAAATGAGTCAAGGAATTGGGCTGACCCAAATGTGCAGGCCCATTCAAGATAACCCAACAAAAAAAAAAGTTAAATAATTAATAAATATATTATTTATCTTTTTGGGTTAATGTTATTTCCTAAAAGTATAAAAGAAGTCAAATTTCTTTTAGGAAATGAAAGCAAACCAATCTCCTTAATTGATATTCAATTATCATGATTGAGGTTAAATTATCCTGATTGATAATCAAATAATTCTGATTGATTATTAATTATCTTGATTTGTAATTAAATAAAATTAATTACAAATCATACCAAATTGAGAACCTCTCTTCCTGAGCCTATAAATAGAGGCTCTCATTAAGAAGAGAGATATCATCTACAGCCAGGGAAGTTCCAGAGCACTCTCAAGCAGTTCTCAAGCCTTCTCTGCAAGTTCTTCTCAAATCCCTCAAGTTCGCGTGGAGGATCAACAAGCACCCAAGCTACGTGCCGATTCATCCATAACAACAACGGTCTACGCGTCAGCTAGCGAAGATCATCCTCAAGTTCATCGTTTGTTCGAGATAAAGCTGTTCAAGCCCTCGATCAAGCTTCGTTCTTCAAGCTTCTCAACTAGAAGATCTGTAAGAACAACAAACTGGTTCAATTCTACAACAAGCTTCTATAGCCGTTAGGTTTCACCAACAACTTCGGAGATCGAATCAGAGGAATTATTCTTTATTGTAAAGAATTTAATAGAGATTGTACCCACATTCAATTCAAATCAAATCAATAAAATATATTTTGTGCATCTTTTTCTTGTCTTTATTACAGGACTCGAATTTGTGTGTTACAAATTTGGCACGCCTGGTGGGACCACTCTACCTCTCATCTCTTTCTCCTAAAGTCAAGTTTTACACAAATGGTGCCGAAAAAGATTCAGACTGCTTCGATCAACAACAAGGCCACCAAGAACGCCATCATTGTTACAAACAAAGAAGAAGGTTCCTCCATCGCCCGATGACGCCAAGCAGCAAGGTAAAGGCAACAACCGTTCCAAAGCAAGTAAGCGGGTTGTGCCAAAAGTCTTGTCGTGCAACTACCAACCAATAAGCCACATTTTCGACAAAGAAAAAGGATGAAGAGGGCTCCCAAAATTTTGCCTTCCAATGGTGAAAAATTGCCTTAGGGAGTTTGTCACCCGCCCATCCCGCTTCAGTTTATGATACAAACTCTAGCACAGGTTCGCATTCTGGATCCTCGCCTTCTTCACCAAAGCACTCAGATTCGCCAAGTCGTTCAGAATCATCTTACTCTGTAGCTATGCAAGCCATGACAACTAGCGCTGCGACAGTGGAGGAACAGTTGGCAACAATGGCGCTAGCGCCATTGAAAATCTCACCAAGACAATTGGAAGAGAAAGATCTCCAGATTAAGGCCACTTATGAACAAACTTGAAGCCCAAAATGTGGGAGATACTAGCCAAGATGCTTCACATCCACCGGGCTTCACACCACAAGGAGTCATAATTGGCGATCAAAATGGAAAACTTATAATGAGCTTATCAAGGCATAAAGCTCAAGTAGCAAGTTGACACAAATCGCCTCTTCACAAATCCGGGAGGTGATGCTAAGTTTAATCATGCAACTTCTACAAAGACTAAGGATTGGAGAAATCGCCTAACCCGCCTTCTATCGCTTCATTGTGCGTCCAACAACCCAAGACATGATAGCAAATACGATCCGAAAGCACAATATGGTGGACCATCACACAAAGAGCTACATGTATTCAAAACCGCATACAAAGCGTATCGACCACCGGAATGCCTATTGGTTACCAACCCCCAAGTTTCAAACAATTTGATGGAAAGGGAAACCCAAAGCAACACATTGCCCACTTCATTTAAACATGCAACAATGATGGACTGGAAGGGGATCTTCTCACAAAAAGCAGTTCGTTTCATTCTCTCAAGGGAAAAACTTTTCAATGGTACACGGACCTAGAGCCGAGTTGATTGATGTTGGGAGCGATGGAGCGCGAAGTTTCGAACCGCTTTTATAGCACCCCCGCGACTATAAGCATGATAGAGTTAACCAATACTAAGCAATGGAAAGATGAACCTGCGGTCGACTACATCAACCGCTATGCCATAAGTCCTGACCGCAAAGATCAACTCTCCAACTCTCCACCGGCCGAGATGTGCATGAATGGTATGCATTGGGGACTTCTTTACATTCTTCAAGGGATAAAACCAAAAGACCTTCAAGAGTTGGCCACACGCGGCGCATGACATGGAAATCAAGATTGCCAACCATGGTGGAAAGAATCCCCAATTTTGGAGAAGTTGAGTGACAAGAGAGACGTGAAGAAAGGAGACAAATTCTCTAAAAGCACCACCTAAAGATTCCATGATGGTGACCATCGCCGGTTAAGATCACGGCAAAAGACAAGAAAAGAGAAGTTAAAAAGGAATTCATACATGGGAGAAAGACAAGCGCCTAACTTTAAAGGAATTGCAAGCAAAAGAAGTACCCATTTCCCGACTTCGGCGTGCGGGTGATGCTAGAAGACTTACTTGAAAAGAAGGTCATTCAACTTCCCCGAGCAAACGCATACGAGGAGATAGGTCGCGTGGAACGATCCAAAGTATTGTCAATACCATAGGATGCGTGAGCCACCCAAATGAAAAATGCCGTATTGAAGGAACTGTTTGTGGATCCGGGCAAGCCGTAACAAGATCCTTCTAGACCTCGATGAAGCCGCGTAATCCAACCATACCACCATCATTGTGGGATCACAAAGTTCCCCAAATTTTGATCGAAAGCAAAGGAAGAGAAGCTAACATCAACAAAGCAGTACCATATAAAACCATCCAATTTGGTTCGCTTGGCGCGGATCATTCAAGTCCAAATCCGGGGATGTATCCGCTTTTTATTGTGCGCGGAGAAAAAGTCCAAGCAACGAAGTTGATGATGGATGGATTCTCGTGACACGGAAAGGAAGTCACGGAGGAACAAGCCCAAGGTCAACTCGACGATTTTGGAAAAGGCCACGGAAAAGAAAAAATCATCACCCGGTATGCCAAGAGGAAAGGAGGAAGAAGAAAAGATGAAGGCTAAGAAGAATGCATTAAAAGTCCGCGAATCAGCCGAACAAAATCCTCTTGCACCAATCACTCTTGAGATTTTTTTTCCAACCGGCTACTTCAAGGATGACGGTTGAAGCCGCTTGTCTACATGGTTTCAACAAATGAAGAGATTGCAGAGGATGAGGAACAAAACTACTTAGAGAAGGCGTAAATTCAAACAAAGAAGTCACCCTCTTACAACTTTGAAAGAAGCACCTCCACGGTTTAGTCTTGAGAAGCATCGCATTCCTCAATCGCCCGGACTTCGCACTTATCCAAGTTTTAGCAAACCCCGCAGGGAGTACGAGGCCATTATCAATGAAGTTGGTGGTGCCAAGGAAGACTCCACCACTTGCGCTTCTTGTTGTGCATCTCTCACTTTTATCGATGAAGACTTGCGGTTAGGTTTGAAGCGCATAATCGACCATTGTTTGTATCAGGATACATCAAGGAACAAAAGATTGGTCGTATTCTCATTGATGGAGGTTCGGCGGTAAACATCATGCCAAAGTTCACCATGAAGAAGTTGGGGATCCCGGTCGATGAGTTGGCCAATAGTCGTTTGGTCATTCAAGGCTTCAACCAAGGAGGACAACGTGTAATTGGAATGATTCGCCTCAACCTTACCATCAATGAACTCACGGCGAGTACGCTATTTCATGTCATCGATGCTAAGACCTCATACAACCTTTGCTTGGGAGACCTTGGGTCCATGTAAATGGAGTAGTTCCATCCACACTCCATCAATGCTTCAAATTCTATCAAGACGGGATAAAAACCGTGGCAGCAGATGAAAAGCCATTCGCAGAAGCTGACTCTCACTTCGCGGATGCAAAATTTTACATGGAGTCTGATGTCCTTCCTCAAATCATCCCGACCGAAATTCCTTCCATGGGGCAAGGGAAGTTGAAGATAGATAAGCAAATCACAACATCAAGATCCAAAGAGGATGCAAGCATCTATAAAACCACCAAAATTGGACCCACCTCAAAAAGAATCTTCATCTTCTGGAGTGCAAGTTGCAGAAAAGCGCTTTAGGTACATCCCAAAATCTCGACGGAAAGAAGGGCAATCACCATTTGAAGAGGTCATCACCATTGTTAAAGATAAAGTAAAGTGTCCTCAAGCATTGACCACGGAAGATGTTCAAGTGCTAAAGGGAGACCTAACAATGCCTCTTCCAGCCTTGGGACAACCTAACTCTTCCAAGCCTCCGTTAAAAGGTTTTGTCAAGTCTACACAAGGCTCTCTTCAGCATGGCTTTCTTCCCAAAAAGAGGACTGACGGTTTTGATCCAAAAGCTTACAAGCTCTTGGCTAACTCGAGTTATGACTTCAACAATCCTGCGCCCCTTGGAGAATTGAACCCTGAAATCACTGGTGAAAAAGTTCATGGCCTTAGTAAAGCTCGAAGAAGAACCGAGGCTTATAACACAAAGTTAAGCTCCAAAGACCGGTCTTGGGTTCAAGACCTCCACGACCCTATCCGCATATCTGCTAAGAGCAAGCGGAAGAATGCAAATGTGCAGCATATCACGATAGAAGAGGTGGACGAGGATGATGATCAAAAAAGTTCTCCGCGAGTCTCCGTATTTGATCGCATTGAGCCTCCAGTGACTCGAAGTTCAGTCTTTGACAGGCTCGTTGTTACTAAAAAGGCACGCAAGGAGAGCACTTTGCAAACAAAGAAATCAATCTTTTCTCGGATTGGAAATAGAAGCACTTCATCAAAGGGAGAAAACATCAAAGGAAAAGGCGTAAAGCATTGAGATAGACTCTTCCAAAGGAGATGAAGAGGCTCTCAAGATTGATTCCGCCTCGTATGAAGCCGGATAACATCACTTGAAGTCAATGTTGAAGGTCCGCTCAAAGTTAAACGACGCACCATCGTATTACTTACGGGCAACCTAAGGGCCATGCAAAAGTCGAAGAAAAAGAAGAAGTGGAGTGCACTACATCTTACCATGTCGAGGTTGAGGAGCACTCAAGTTCGACTCGAAGACGGCGATTTTCCCCGAGGCTCCTCCTCAATCGGGAAGATGGGGGCAACCAGCGATTGACGATCTCAAAGAACTCAACCTTGGAACCCCTGACGAGCCTCGACCCATCTTCGTAAGTGCACTTCTAAGCTCGGAAGAGGAAAAAGCATACTTTGACCTGTTGATGGAATATCGGGACGTCTTTGCTTGGACTTACAAAGAAATGCCAGGACTAAGCCCAAGAATTGCAGTTCACCATTTGGGAATTCGACACGGTGTTCGTCCTATAAAGCAAGCCTTTCGTTACATCCGACCAGAGAGAGTCTTGGTAATCGAAGAAGAAGTCAACAAACTAATTTAAGCTGGGTTCATTCGCGAAGTAAAATACCCAAGGTGGATCTCAAGCATGGTTCGGTAGTGAAGAAAGAATGGAAAGATAGGATATGCGTCGATTTTGAAATCAATGATGCTTGTCCCAAGGATGATTTTCCTCTTCCTATCATGGAGTTGATGATAGACGCCACCACCGCCATGAGGCATTGTCTTTCATGGATGGATGTTAGGGATATAACCAAATAAGGATGGCTCCCGAAGATGAAGAAGCAACGGCCTTCCGCACGACAAAAGGAATTTACTATTACAAAGTAATGCCTTTTGGTCTCAAAAATGCTGGCGCCACTTACCAACGCGCCATGCAAAAGATTTTTGATGACATGCTTCATAAGGTAGTTGAGTGCTACGTGGATGATTTGGTTGTCAAAACCAAGCGAAGAGGATCACCTACTGGGACCTCCGCAGTCTTCAATCGACTTAGGAAGTTTGACTTGAAAATGAATACTCTCAAATGTGCCTTGAGTTACATCGGGGAAAGTTCCTTGGTTTCATCATTCGACATCGAGGCATCGAGGTTGATCAATCAAAATTGACGCCATACGTAAGATGCCGCCCCCAAAAACCTAAAGGAGCTTAGAAGTTTGCAAGGTCATCTAGCTTACATCCGCCGATTTATTTCAAACCCGGCCGACGCCGCCAACCTTTTAGTCGATCGATGAAGAAAGACGCACTTACCCTTTGCTGGGATGAAGCTTGTCAAAACGCCTTTGAAAGCATCAAAAGATACTTGCTCAATTCTCGGTTGTGGGGGCACCTATTCACGGAAAACCATTGATTCTTTACATAGCCGCCAAGAAGAATCTCTGCGGGGCAAATGCTTGCACAAAACAATGAAGAGGGCAAAAGAGCTTAGCACTTTACTACTTGAGTCGAAGGCCGTGAAAATGAGTTCAAATACTCCCCATTGAGAAAATGTGTTTTGGCACTTGTCTTTTCCTCTCAAAAGTTAAGGCATTACTTTCAATCCCACACAATTCATCTCGTGGCAAAAGCGGACCAGTCAAGTATGTCATGTCCAAACCTATCCCTATCGGGACGCTTTTAGCAAGATGGTCTCTCCCCTCTTCAATGAATTTGAGATCATATATGTCTCTGATGAAAGGCAAGAAAAGGACAAGCATTAGCTTGAGACTTCTTGGCGGATCATCCTATCCCGGCCGATTGGGAAATATCAAGACTTTCCGATGAAGATGTTTTGTTTGTTGAAATTCTTCAACCTTGGATGATGTTCTTTGTGAGCCGCTAGATTGGAAGGAAATTTGGAGCTGGTGTCATCTTTGTCTCTCCACAAAGGCAAATTCTGCCTTATGCATTTACACTTAGCGAGAAATGTTCAAACAATGTCGCTGAGTATCAAGCTCTCATTCTTGGTCTCCAAATTGCGGCTGAGATGAAGATTCAAGATTTCGAGGTCTTTGGAGATTCCAAGCTAATAATAAATCAGCTTTGCGGAGACTATGAAGTGAAGAAAAGACGACTTGATCCCATATTTCCAATATGCAAGTCACTTCTTTGAAAACTTTTGAAGGAGTAACACTCAAGCATGTGCCACGAGAGAGGAGAATCGCATGGCGGATGCACTAGCTAACCCTCGCAAAACAACTCTAGCATTACAGGGAAGGAGAGTATCAAGGTCCTATGTGCGGCGATGGGTATTACCCCAATTGTTGGATTGCCGCCATGAAGAAGCGAATGCAATTACAATCTTGCCAATCAAAGATGAAGATTGGAGGTGCCTTGATCAACTACCTCCAACATGGAAAGCTTCAGGATGACCGACATAGGCGGGAAATAAGGCGACGAGCTCCTCGTTTCATCTTCTTCAATGATACCCTCTATCGATGTTCATTCGAAGATGTCTTTCTCCGCTGTCTCGGAAAAGAGGAGTCCAAACAAGCAATGGAGGAATCCCATTCTGGAATTTGTGGAGCTCATCAATGCGGTCCAAAACTTCACTTTTCGAAAGTGAAAAGGATGGGATACCTCTTGGCCCACTATGGTCAAAGATTGCATGGATTATGCGAAGAGGTGTCAAGCTTGCCAATTCCACGAAACTTCATCCGCCAGCCACCAGAACCTTTGCACCCTACAGTCGCCTCATGGCCGTTTCACGCATGGGGGTTAGATGCTGTTGAACCGCTTACCAAGTCCTCCGCTGGCCATTTGCACATTACCGCTGAACCGACTACTTCTCAAAATGGGCTGAAGCTATCGGTCAAGGAAGTGAAAAAAGAAATTATGTCGACTTCATCAAGTCACATATCATTTATCGGTATGGAGTGCGCATCACATCATCAGCGACAATGGCGCCCTTTGTCAATAAGCTAATGGATAAGCTTTGCGAAAAGTTTGACTTCATGCAACGAACTTCCTCGATGTATAATGCACCGGCTAATGGGCTTGCAGAAGCATTTAACAAAACACTGGGGAACCTCTTGAAGAAAGTGGTAGCGAAGTCCAAGCGGAATTGGCATGAAAGAATTGAAGAAGCTCTTTGGGCGTACCGAACGACGCATAGAACTCCTACTCAAGCAACGCCTTATTCCCTTGTCTATGGTGTTGAAGTTATTTTCTTCCATTAGGCGACAAATTCCATCGAGGATAGCCATCCAAGAAGGTTTAAGCGATGAGGAAAATGCAAAACTCCGCCTTGCTGAGTTAGAAGCATTGGATGAGAAGAGGCTGGAAGCTCAACAACAATTGGAGTGTTACCAGGCTCGGATCTCTAAAGCTTTCGACAAAAAGGTTAAGCCTCGCTCCTTCAAATTTGGAGACTTGGTGCTTGCACTTCAAAGGCCTATCATTACATCCAAACCTCGAGTCAAGAACAAATTTACCTCAAAATGGGATGGTAAGGTATGTGGTGGTAGAAGTCTACTGCTTTGGTGGAGCATACAAGATAGGTGATGAACAAGGTTTTGAATTGGCCCAATCAATGGAAAGTTCTTGAAACGCTACTACCCATGAGGCTGCTAACTCCTAATTGCATGAACCTAAACTGCATGATGCTCCTGGCCCGCATGAGCTAAAACTATGCACGGCCCAAAAAAAAAAAAATGTTCTTACCATTGAACTACGTTTTGACTTGATCCCTTCTAAAGGGTACGTAGGCAACTTGAGAATTTTTCTTGAGTTCAGTCCATCCATCCATCCATTAAAAAAAAAAAACCAAAATTACACTACTCCTAGCCATGCAAAGAGAATAAAAGCGTGAGCGGCTAAATTGAAAGAAATAACTTTATTGAAATATATAAAGAGATTGTCTTATATTAGATGAAAAGACATAGTTTGCTCAACAAAAATAAAAAATAAAAAAAATGATGAAACATCCATCCAGTAAGCTAAACAGGTCTAAATAAAATTAAACACATCAAAGGAAAGTAGAACAAGCACTAAGGTAGCCAAGCCAAATTTTGGATATCTTCTCGCTCGGACTTGAGGAGACGCTCCAAATTATAAGTGGCCTCCATGTCCTCCCGCTCCATCACCTCGGCAGCATCTACACTAGTCCGCTCCTCTTGCAAAATTGCGATGGCCTGCTCGTTCTGAACCCTCTCTGCATCAACCCCATCAATTGATTCTTTGAGCTTCTTTGCTTGCAAATCTAGCAACTCAAGCTCCTTCTTCAAATTAGCTCTCTTAGCATCAATGCCATTTAGTTCAAAGTGAAATGTTTGAGCGCGCTGTGTTGCTTGCCCATTGAGAGCTTGAGCATCGGTAAGGCGTTGATCTACATCTGCCAATCGTCGTGCCTTCTCTTCCATGGTTATCCCGCCAGCAAAATTAGTTTTCATAGAAGCATAGTCGGCAGCATGTTGTATGTATTTCTCTATATGGGTTTGGGCGAGGGAGTAATCAATTGAAGTGTCGAGAATTCATCATAAATCTCTTGCAACTTCGGCCTCAAGGATGCCAATTTCTCAAAAGGAGTCTTGCCTAAGACACGCTTAATCTTGTCATCAAGAACTGAGGCGGCAATACGACGAGCGCTGAGGATCATACTTCCTGTATCAAACATGGTAACAGACGATGGCGCAACCCGATGTGACACAGGGTTTGGAAAAGGTGGAGTAGCGAGAAGGTGAGAGGGTCCATCACCAGCACTCAAATAAGGGGTTGTAGATGTGATTTCATCCATCTTCTTCTTCTGCTGGCCCATCTTGATAGCCAAGTCAAGGCCGCTTGGTCCTTGGATGGAATCATTGCTACCCTGGGGTTCATCTATACCTTCAAGATTCGAATGCTTCCGTTCCTGAAAACGAAATATTAATTCCTTGTTAAGAAAAAAAAAAGTAGAAAGCAAAACAATATGGAAACGATTTCAATTAGATGATTGATCTACCTCACATAGATGTGGTTGTGAAGGATTGTGAAAGCCATCTAAAGGGGTCCCTGCAACAATTAGAGGATTTACTAGAGGTAAACTCTTGTCTTTGTCACGAGCAATATGTTTCCAACAACGATCGCTATTCCTTTTCTTGTCGATCCTCGACCTACGCCCTTTTTCGACGTCTCTAGCTGTTGAGGACAATGAAGGGCGCCTGTTAACAAAATTGTGCGAATCAATAATGGGATAAACAAAATCATTATTCAAATTTTTAGCAGCTGCTCGAGAAGCATTAAAAAAAAGGGTAAGTACCTGAATCATGTGAATTGGGCTTGCGCCTTTGTACCTTCGAAAAATTGTCCCTCGGAGAAACAACACGCTTTTTGCTTTTCAAGGCACTACTATCACTGGAAAAGGGATCACTGTAAACCTTAATCCACCAATCATCATAGGCCTTCATGATTGAAAATTTTCTAAGATTGTCACGACCTGGTAGTGTCACTGCAGCACCAGTGTTGTATCGCTTATACGATCGCCAATGGTTCATTACATCAGATAGTGTCCCATCGCGAACGTCTTCTTTTAATTTTCCTGGAAGGTGCTGTTGAAACCCAAACTACCTGCTGAATCTGTGAGGTGCATAAGGCTCAATAACAAGGTACCCATCACATCTCAAGGTCAAATAACAAGACCAGGATCTTTGATAAAATATTCCAAATTATGAACATTTGGACTAGGAGAATCATCAACCCTGCGCTCGCGCTGCGGTAACTTCATGGCCAAATGATGCAACACTACACCCTTGCAAGACTTGAATAGGGCTTGCGCTTCTAGATCATCAAAATGTCGAGCTCCCCCCTGCCCAGAGTATTTGACCATAAGAGGACGATTCAACTCACCAGGTGTACAAAAGTGGGTTCGAAAATACTCAGCCAACCAACCATACAAGTAGTGGGCAGGGAAAACCACGCGTTTACCGGTCGCGCGAGGTCAAGGGACGAAATGGTCTCATTCAAAGCACGATAGATGCTAGCAAGAATTGGAGCTGCAAGACAAAATACCTCACCTTTGGCCATTTTGCTTGCGATTCTAAATACGCCAGGTCACATCACTGTTGCATTCTCAAGTGGAAGCATGAATTTACACAACCAAGGCCGCAAGGAATGCACCAAGTAAGTCTTCTCTTGCATAGTCCTTTTCGACCCAAAGCGATCAAATACTTCTTCTTCACTCACTTTTCGAGCTTGAATTGGAGGAATTTTTTCCTGAAGGATTGAATGTATCCTCCTGTCTCATTGCTTTATTCCACTTCGCTTTCTTCACTGGCTTTTCATGCTTTAAAACACCTTTAAACCAAAAATCTACCCAAGCAAAAATCTTCACTACCCCTTTGCTCCTTTTGCATAAACGATGATATGCGAGAAATAAATATTGGCAAGTTGGCGGAAGTCTTGGGACTTCCATCCAGGGTTCTTGGAAGAAAACTCTTTGCGCGAAGGAACAACCTCATCATAAAATTGCCCGGTGATCGGAAGCCCGCCAATATTTTGCAAATCCCATAAAGAAATAGAAACTTCTCCAATTGAAGTATGCATGGAATTTGTTGAAGAAACACAAGCACTCAAAAAAAGGCTCAAAGCACGCTAGGATGGCGATCATAAGTGAATAAAGAAGCAAAGACAGCATCATACATTCTCATCCCTTTGAGAAAAGTGCCATGACGACTTAGAATGTCCTCAGTCCATTCCCAGTACCCGGCAACAAACGGAAGTTCACCAATACCTTTTAAAGTATTCCATTGTACTTCTCCGGCACGAACTCGATGACCAAGAAGCGTGAAAGGATTGGGGGTAAGAGAGAGTCATCATGAGTTGAAGAGAGAAGAACTAGAGCTTTAAAATCGGTCTTCATGAATGGAAGTATCCCCAAAATGAGAAAGCTTGCAACGAATTTTAGATTGGCCCAATTTGGAAAGTCGAAAGTTAGGTTTTACGGTAAGGAAACAAGAATCCTTTCAGGACCGGTAAGCGGTGGACGAACGAGCAAAGTAGTTCCCTCCTTTGTCTTATCTTTCCCTTCAAATATTGTCACGGTACCTTTGTGAGTCTTCTTAAAGGAAACCATGTTTGTAACCTGAGCACAAAAGGAAAGACAAAACAAAGACAAAATGGTTATGTGCAATCAAGTTCATGTTACGTGCCAAACAAGCAAACAAGAATGGATTACTATGGAAATAAACAATATCTAGTGCTAAAAAGAATAATGCAAAGACTCTTGCAACATAAGGTCTCTTTCAAGCGGTTAATACGGTGACAAAGGAATGTCTTCTTTCCTAGGAAAAGGTGGCATCATGGACTACTTAGGGGACAAAGATGTGCTAACACAAATGCCCTCCCACTTGTTGAAGCCTCTGTTGAAGTGAGTGGCGGTGCATGTAGAGTCGAGGTTACTTAGGGGCGGCATGTGCAAAACACAATGGCCCTCCCACCGTTTGAAGTCTCTCCCAAAGTTAGTAGCATTGCATAAGTGGAGTCGAGGCTACTTAGGGACGGCATGTGCAAGCACAGCGGCCCTCCCACCGTTTGAAGTCTTTCCGAAAGTGAGCGGCGTGGCATAAATGGCGCCGGTTACGAAATGGGGCGGCATGTGCAAACAAATGGTGCCCTCCCATCGCTTTGAAGTCTCCCAAAGTAAGCGGGCGTTACACAAGTAGAGTTGAGGCTACGTAGGGACAACATGTGCATGCAGTGGCCCCTCCCATCGTTTAAGCTTTCCCTTCATCTCATATTGATCACTATTGTTGACAAACTTTTGACAATAAAATAAAGAGGATTGCCTACTAAAAAAAAAAAACAGAGAAAGGGAGTTACCTGACAACGCAAAACCTCTGCAGTAAAAGGTGAACTCCTTTGAAGAATTCAAGAACCCTACGCTGCGGTTAAGACAAAAAAAAAAAGGGTCGGACAATATCTTTGGGTTTTGGCGTCATCTGAAACTAGAATATTTCAAGCATAAGAAGTTGGCGGTGGATTCCCGTAAAATTTTAAACATTTGGTTCAAGTTCTGCGATGGGAAATAGTACTACATGGGCCAAACTACTCTTCCTCATCCATGAGAACGCGTAATCAAATGCAACGGGGGCATCGAATACCCAAAAAAAAAAAAAAAATTTTGCCGCATGAAGCTACTGGTGCTCGGTTCCAAACGGCAAAAAAAAAAAATGCACGTACACATGTGTAGGCTTAATTTTGTGAAAAAAAAAGTGACAAATAGAGCTTTTTTTTTTGTAGTGTTTTGACAAATTGAACAGATTGGCACATGTTAAAATAAAATAAAAAAATCAAAAGGGCCTACCTTGTGCTCTGATTGAAACCCACGTGTATTCAGCTTGGCTTTTATAACTTGTGCTTGACACAATGCAAGTAATGGCAGAGTTGAGATATGAACACGAAGTAAAATCTGAAGTCCTAGGTGTTTGTGGGGTACAAATTTATAGCAGCAAAGGCGCCAAGTGTCTAAGGAAATTGTCAGCCTTTCCAAACCTAAGGAAAGAATTGGGAAGGAAAGGTCATCATTCTGTTGATCTGATTTCGAAAAAAAAAAAAGATAGAGCATCCTTGCCTTGTGTGATCAGTATCAATCTTTTCTTTTCAAATGGCAAGTCCAAAACAAAATAATTGGAGAGCAAAAGAACGTGATTGTTTTCTTCTCATTGGCTAAACTAGCCAGTCAAAATATTTGCACATGGAAAATAAGTCTATAATGGGCCTAGTTCTTGCCTTTTATGGGTATATAAATTAATCACTTTTTTTGTTTGAGTTCGAAATTGCCGGGCTATGTACATGACGTGTGTAAAGTTCCAACTCTTGAATCTTGATTATGAAAGCATGGCCAAGTATCTCTCCAATTGGGAAAATATTCTTTCTACAATCCCAAGATGGTCAAGCATACAATTGCAACCAAGAAAGGAAAATGAGAAAGAAAAAGAGAAATCTCTCTGCTACTAATCGGTGGATATCATCTCAAACTAAAAAAAAAAGAGAGAGAGAGAAGCTTGGATTTGGAAATGTTTGGATTCCACGTGCTGGAATAAGGGAACCTAAGTCCTCCTTAGAAGGCTTAGAGAATTCTAAAAGAGATCAACTTGCCAGTTGATTGCTTTGATATTTCCTTATTTTAACAACGCGGCATGTGTTAATTTCATCGAGACATTTTAAGCGGGGAAAAAATTGAGGTTAATTATGTTGCACAACCTTTTCCAAAAGTACAGGGCCAGAGCCAAGTACCAAGAAAAATGTTACTTCAAGCCTCGCGCTCAACACTCGCAAGCAAGCATTCGCCTGAGCCTCGAAGTGGGGGCAAATTTGTAGACACTAAAATCTCGTCATGGCTTTATCGCCGTCCGATTAATTGAGATAAATAAATAATCTTGATTAATTAAAAGTCAAACATTGGTCAAAATTTTCAAATGAATAGTGGGCCCGTCAAATTTATGGGCTTAGTCCTTTTTGAGATTTGTGAAAGACCAAGAAATACAATGGGCTAAATTAATTAGCCAAATGAGTCAAGGAATTAATTTGACCCAAATGTGCAGGCCCATTCAAGATAACTAAAAAAAAAAAAAAGTTAAATAATTAATAAATATATTATTTATCTTTTTGGGTTAATGTTATTTCCTAAAAGTATAAAAGAAGTCAAATTTCTTTTAGGAAATGAAAGCAAACAAATCTCCTTAATTGATATTCAATTATCATGATTGAGGTTAAATTATCCTGATTGATAATCAAATAATTCTGATTGATTATTAATTATCTTGATTTGTAATTAAATAAAATTAATTACAAATCATACCAAATTGAGAACCCTCTTCCCGAGCCTATAAATAGAGGCTCTCATTAAGAAAGAGATATCATGCGCAGCCGGGGAAGTTCCGAGCACTCTCAAGCGGTTCTCAAGCCTTCTCGCAAGTTCTTCTCAATCCCCCTCAAGTTCGTGGAGGATCAACAAGCACCCAAGCTACGTGCCGGTTCATCCATAACAACAACAGTCTACGCGTCAGCTAGCGAAGATCATCCTCAAGTTCATCGTTTGTTCGAGATAAAGCTGTTCAAGCCCTCGATCAAGCTTCGTTCTTCAAGCTTCTCAACTCGAAGATCTGTAAGAACAACAAACTGGTTCAATTCTACAACAAGCTTCTATAGCCGTTAGGTTTCACCAACAACTTCGGAGATCGAATCAGAGGAATTATTCTTTATTGTAAAGAATTTAATAGGGACTGTACCCACATTCAATTCAAATCAAATCAATAAAATATATTTTGTGCATCTTTTTCTTGTCTTTATTACAGGACTCGAATTTGTGTGTTACACAAGCAATTCCCCAACAATTGCGAAGAATCATCAAGCACCAATAACAACGTGCCAATTTCTTGACAAGTTTATCACCCAACAACTCAAATCCTTCAACAAATCAAGGTCATCTTCAAACACAAGAATACAAGAGCAACAACTTGCAAAGAATCATCAAGCACCAAGAATGTGCCAATTTCTTCACAAGTTCTTCATCCACCAAATCATTCAATAAATCAAAGCCATCTTCAAACTTTGTTCTTCAGTTCATTCAACTTGAAGATTCAAAGAAAGTTATAGTTTGTGCGATTCAACAACAAGCATTTAAGCCGTTGAAACGTACCGGAGATCGAATCCGAGGATTTTCTTTTGTTCTTTTACCGTAACAACTAAAAAGAGCATTAATTAGAAATTGTAGCCCTCGCATTCAAATAGAATTAATAAAAATATTATTTTGTGCATCTTTTTCTTGTCTTAGTTGCAGGACTCGAATTTGTGTATTTCAAGGGGTGCCTCATATTTATAGACTACTACGGCCAACACTGAGGCGCCAAGTGGCCTAGTAAATATTCGACACATGTGTCCTTTCGTACTGTATGGCCAGAGGGGGCGATGTTCTCGCAACCCCCATTTGCAACGATCCCTTCTCCTCAATCCACCAAGCCACTAAATCCCCCTCTATTCCCGTGTGGGCAAGGTCATAGCTTGTTCAGCCATGCTAATACCACGAACTGAGCCCCTGAGGGCCCCTCAAGTCCTGCCTTTCGACTTGAGCATGTACAAATGTCTAGGTTGATCTTTTGTGCTTCGCCCTATTCGGACTCGCGCCATCTCTCCTGTTCGGACTCATGGCGACTCTTATCTGAGTCATTGTCTCGCGCTACTTGTCCTTTTAGGACTAGCACTAAGTGTTCGGACTACTACTAACTCTTATTCGAGTTGTTCTCTCGCGCTACTCGTCCTATTCGGACTAGCGCTAATCTTCTCGGGCTTGGGTATCTCTCCCACCCTCGGATGCCTCTATGTTGAGTTTGTGCACTTCTTTCTGTTGTTCACGGGGAATGACGTGCGAGGCTCCATCACGGGTTCACTTGTGACTTTGCCACGTGTCGCTAATTTCTAGATGCCACGTGTCTTTCCTACACCAACAAACTTTATTTAGAAGTGTTTCAAATATTATGCTACAAACTTTTGTGCCTAATGAAGAATGTTTGAACTGTTTTTCGGGGAGCTTCTTTATTCCCCATATTTTATTGTGATTTTTTTTTATTGTGATAAAGTGCCCCCTTTGAATGAAATTTATGGCTCTGCCACTACCAATACTTTGGGTTAAGGTTAAACATGTTGAATTTTTTTTTTATTGTGATATTTTGATTCTTGTTGGGGTAGAATGACTCCCTATTGTGAGAAAAAGAACCTATTAACAAGTAATCTTGCCAAGATGGTGGATTCTATATATTGGATTAGTTGAAGGCTTATCTACTATTTTTTAGAAAGGACGAAATTGACACAAAATATTTTGTAATGACAAAATTGAAACTTAGCGTATTTTGTTAATGACGGAAAATGCTTGTGGCAAATGGAAAATGCTTGAAATACCAGAAAATTATTAAAATATCGGAAAAAAGATTAATCTCCAAAAAAATGACAAAAAATTATGAAAATTTTAAAATACATGAAAGAATTCATTAGACAAAAAGTTTATGAAATTTGTCTAATGAAAATTTTTGGAGGTTAATTATTCGTATCAACGAGAGGAATTAGAAAAGTATAAAAATATGGGTCGAAGTTAAAAAAAAATCATATAAGACGACACTTTATATCCAAAAAATAGTAATTCCTCTCGTCGATAAAAGTATGGGCGAATTAGAATACCAAATAGCTTTTCTTTTCGTTATAAAGTGTCGGCTTTGCCCAAGGGGTGTTTTAATTTCTTCAACCTTGGTTGAAGTCCTCACTTTTCTCCCTCCAACTTGATGTACCCATTGTCAAGTTTCTTTAATAAATTTTATTTCCGTTTCAAAAAAAAAGTGTCGTCTTATATGAATTTTTTTTTAACTTCAGCCCATATTTTTATACTTTTCTGATTCCTCTCGTTGATACGAATGATTAATCTCAAAAAAAAATTATTAGAAAATTTTCATAAACTTTTTGTTTAATGACTTATTTCCAATGTTTTAGAATTTTCGTAATTTTCATCATTTTTTTTGGAGATTAATCATTTTTTCCCGGTATTTTAAGCATTTTCTGCTTGCCACATAAACAATTTCCGTCAGTAATTTGACGGAAGGACAAAATTGAAATTCGTCTAAAACTATACGGATGAAATTGACAAAAAATATTTTGTAAGGATAAAATTAAAATTATACTTTGTGCGGATTAAAGTAGTAGATAAGCCTTAGCTGAAAACAGCAATTCAGCAATTGTGTGCTCACTGCTCAATCAGTTATTAATAGGATTTGGTCACTTTGAACTTTGGAGGAAGGCAACTGAGGATTATCTTTTTTCCTTGGGAAGGCAACTACATATATTTTTTTGTTGACATAGAGGCAAACGAGTTTAGAAAGCATATTTTGTCCTAAATACAATTTGCGAATTGGAATCAAGATTTAATTGGGAGCTTTGTTGGTGATGGAGATTGTTTTCCAGCATCAAGGTACACATAACCGGTCTCGACACATGAGTCATTAAAAAAAAAAAAGGCATTCGGAACTTAAGGATAGGGATCTGTTTAATTGATGGTGTTAAGTGTAAGGCTGCAAATAAGCCTAGCCTAGCCAAATTTTATAGTGTTCGATCTCAGCTCGTTTTCTTAACGAGCCCCAACCTCAAGCGAGCTTCGCTCGCTCAATCGTAAACAACCCGAGCCATACTAATTTATTTAATAAGTCTCTTTAAACGAGCTGAGCTGAGCTCAGCTTGCTTAATCAATGAGCCCAAAACTTGAGTTTGAACTTGAGTTGATTAGTAAAAGAGTCGAGCCATAATGAGCTAAGCTGCGATTTACTTGCAAACGGGCTCGTCTCATTTGCAACCCTAGTTAAGCAATACTTACTACTAAGTTGAGGGGGCATTTGTGGAATTAACTCAATTCAACAGGCGCAAAAAGTTAAACCCGTCGTCCTCTTATCTCTTCGCATTCCGCTCCACTGCACAGAGAGAGAGAGAGAGAGAAAGAAAGGGCAAAAAATGGCGGTTTCTCTGGGTGTGTTTTCTAGTTTCTTAGCCGTCGAAACGGCGTCGCTTACCAAGTCATCATCGGGTTCTCTGGGTGTTCATGCAGTTCCTTTTCCGTCTGGAGTTAACCTGCGCACTGTGCGCACCGTCACAACGGCCGCCGCGTCGAAGCCGGCGACGGCGGCTACCGGGAAAGGAGAGCCGAAAGGGATAATGAAGCCACGTAGAGTATCGCCGGAAATGCAAGCGTTCCTCGGTGGCGTCTCAGAGATTGCTCGCACTCAAGCCCTTAAGGAGATTTGGGCTTATATCAAACAACACAATCTTCAGGTCTCTCTCTCTCTCTCTCTCTCTCTCTCTCTCTCTCTCTGTGCGTATACACACACACAGAGGGGAGAACGTACTCTGTTTATATACGCATCCTGAAACCCTAGCAGTTACTCCATTTGTTTGGGTGATTTCAATGTTGGTTCTATGGTTCTTTTATGTAAAAAAATGCTAGATATACACGTGAAAATGCACAGATTCAGACATAGGTACAGATGCATTCGGGACCCTCCAATTTATGCTGGCCATACACCTATCATGTGGACTATGCTGCACACTTCTATTGTTCTCTGTATCTGTAGCATATTGCTAGGGTTTTTTTGGATGGATTTGGGTGTTGTTCTGTTCATTAGCAGATAGATTTCTACTACGCGGTAGGTTTTTATGTATATATTTCCGGATTGTTGGTGTGTGTGGATTGAACTTGGCCTTGTTTCCCCACTAATTTGGGGGCTTTAACAAACTGGGGACGTTAACCATGAAAAAGTTGTCATTCTTTTTACTTTCACTTGGATATCAGATTTTCTTGGATGCTGATTTTGTAATAGTTTGTTTTAATGTGGTGATTTGTAGAAAAGACGAAATTCCATCGTCTCTATGAAGGGGTGTGAATCCTAGTCACATAATTCTTCAGTAGACTCTCCGTTCAAAACATCTAAGAGATGCGATTTTGTTTCTGATACATTAAATGTGTTCAAAGCATGACTGATGCTAATCAGTGATGTGCCGATATATTATTGTCTATGTTGTACTTTTCTCGTTGTTTACCTTTTATGGTAAGGGTGATCTAGTCTTTCTACTTTTTTTTAGGGTTTGGCTAAGGTTGCAGATATATTTCTGCTACTGATCTTGTAGAACGATCATTTTGTTAATACACCTATTATTTTTATTCTCTACATTCGACTTCACATTTATAGGTTTTCGTCTTTGCTTCATGCTAACACTTGGTTTTGTTCCGATTGAGAGAACAAAACCATGTGCAGATATGTGGCTTAGAACTTAAAACAATTAAGAAACTTTTTGGTAGCATTTTACGTGTGGCAGAAATTGCTTAATCTTTTTGGTAGCATTTCACATGTGGCAGAAATTGCTTAATCTTTTTGGTAGCATTTTACATGTGGCAGAAATTGCTTTGAAAGCTATTCCCTAATGTCAAATACCTTGCTTATCTAAGTGCAGTCTACCATCATTGAAGAATCATAAGGCTATTCCTTTAGGTGATACGGCAGTTGCGTGAGTAATACTTATATGGAGTTGGTAGGAAAAAGCGCTGCTCGGCGTGTATTTGCTATCAGAACTCTATGGAGAACTTGGCAAAGATAGTATCATCAATTTTTAGTTGTTCTGTGATTTTTGTGCTCTGATATCTTTTTTTCTGCATTAAAACTAGAAATTACTTTTGATTTTAGCCTATTTTACTGGCTGTTTATCTTAACATGGTTTGTTCTTTTTATCTTGTTAGGATCCTCAAAACAAGAAGGTCATTGTCTGTGATGAGAAGTTGAAGAAAATTTTTGCAGGGAAAGAACAAGTTGGGTTTCTTGAGATTGGGGGACTTATCAGTCCTCACTTCCTGAAGTGAGCCTTCTGCAGGAGAATGGAGATTGAATTTTGGAAGTCATCCCATGAATCTGTTTTTTCCAGGTCGGTTTTTGGTTGGCAATGCCCTAAATGCGATGTAGTGGTCTAGTTGTACTTCTTTCCAGATGCCTTCATACAAAGCCTTGCTCTATTTTGGTTGTATGGAGCTCTTTTGTTCTTATCGATATGTAGGCTTCGGAATGTAATGTTTGTAGGGACCTTCGATTTCTGGTTTGTCTATCATTTCATGTTCTAGAGCAGTTTTATGCAACATTTAGAGGAAAAAGTGTATTTCTATGACCTCTAGATCTCTCTGTGAACACTAATATCCATAGGCTTCTGAATCTGAACCTTCAAGACTGGAAAAAGTCTAAAGCCACGACCACTTGTACATCGGAATGCAATTATACACGGGTGTATATACTCGTGTGTGCTAGTTTGCGTGGTTCTAGCAAAAACTCGACAAAACTGAATTGTGCTCTTTTCTCTATTTTGGTGAACTCAAATTTAGGTTTTTCGGAAAAATTGAGCACATTTTGTTGAAGCGTAGTTTGGACATTTCTCCGGTGCGGTTGAATTTGAGGAAACGAAAGGTGGACGAGGTCTGCCTAAGTGTACCGCAGAGATGGAAATGGTTCTTCACCTATTTCTTCATTCTTCACTGTCCTTTTGCGAGGTCTGTGTGGTTTGCTTATTTGGAATGACAGAGACGGTGAAAATCCTCTGTAACTCCAGTGGAAAATCTCATTTGATCCAATCTTAGGCTCGTTTGTTTGCCAATACAATATTCTTGCCAAAAACATTTTACATCATTTCCGTTTTTTTTTTTTTTGTTGTCATTTGTCATTTCCTAATCTATTATTACATGGGGGAGGAGGGAATGAGACTTGATCCCAAGATGCAGTGTGGGGCATCATTTCCGATGTTCGGTAGTAGAAAAGTCTGGGAAATGATTTTTTTTTGGAAAATCTTTTACATCTTTGGATATAAAATAATTCAGTCCAAAGGCCCTTGAGTTGTTTCTCAATAGCCATCCAAAAGCCCTTAAGTTATTTTCCGATGGCCATCCGGTTGCCCATTCCTAGATCACCTCCGTCTCCGTCGGATAAGTTGGAGGAATTTTCTCTCATTTCAGCGTTGCCACATGCAAAAATGCAAAACAGAATGCGAGCGATGTGGTATTGGTTTGGACAAAATAAAATTGGACTTTTACCGAACACTGGGAAAGTATCACATAGAAAAAGTTTTCTCTATGTAAAATATTTTCCTATAACGTGTAGCAAAATATTTTATTTTATGTCCAATCAAATAGAGCCTTTCGGGACAATGAATGAAAAAAACATGATAATGAGCACAAATTGATTTGGGTCTCTGGGCCTGCCATCCTTGATGCCTTTCGGCTTTCATTTGGAGTATGGTTCTGCAGTAAAATCATTCTTGTAACTCCTCGGTTATTGGAGGTTTAGTGGGCCATTGTTTTATTTTAGTGGTATTTTGAAAGCAATCACTCAGTAAAAAAGAAAATCAATAATGGAGGAACAAAAAAGGTACCATTTGGAAGTGAAAAAAGAAAGTCCAAGATGGTCAGAACTTGTAAAGCTATTATTCAAAATTTTCTCCATAACGAGACAATCAATGATGGAGGAACAAAAAAATGTCGTAAAAGCTCGTAACTCGTATACCCGACCACCATCAGTAACAGGATGATCTCCATCCATCCTTCCTATATTCTTCCCAGAACTCCCAAATACTCCAAGCGAAACATGGTTCGCCGCTTGAGGTATCGACATAAGGCTTAGAGCAAATGTATAATAATATAGGCTCAATCAACGTACGTCTACCAGGACCTCGAATATGTACATCGTTCTGCATTACTCCCAAACCTCCCACAAATTCAATCAAAATCAACTAATACCATCTGAAATAGACTGTTTTGTCAGTTCAATCTTCGTTGGGTTTTCTTTGCTAATGGAAGTGTGTCATCAAATTCCTCCATGGTTTCATCCGCATTAGAGAAGATGTCAATGGGAGCAGTCGTGCAGCCAAGAGCACCGCGTTTAAATCTACCACCGGTGGAGCCTTTCTGATGGTCAAGGTACATCACAATCACGGTGATATCATCATGGAAATGACGCCTAGCACCCTTCTCGATTTTTCTAATTTCATTGTATCTGATCTCCCTTTTCTTTGCAGCCTCTTGAAGAGCAGCTCCCACCAACCTCTTGGCTATTCCCTGCAAGTATTCAAAATGCTCTTCAGACTTGTCCAGACGAATGCAAATAAATTCTATCTTCAAAATTCAGAACAATTATTTTAAATTGTTTTATCGCTCAAGAAATATTCCCCACAAAGATAGTCATAACAAGGTCAAATGAAAAGCAACTCTTCAGAATATGAGAGACAATTAAGTGAATTGACCAAAAGCACACAACAAATGGGTAAATATTTAATTAATGCCAAACTATACAATCAGTTAAGCAAGTGGCCCAACTGGAAATGCACCATAAAAGAGGAAAACCGTCCAAGGGTTGCCGCAATGGAAAAGTAGAAAAATAGGAATACCATCATTCAGAGATGGGAACTCACTGCTCTTGGGTTATTGAACACAATCTCAACAGCTTCTTCATCGCTCAAATGTTCCCACAGGCCATCTGAAGCAAATATTAAGAACAGGTCTTCAGGCCTAAGTTTTCTTATAAGAATTGAGGGCTCTGCAGTCAGTACAGGTCGTGTCAAGGGAACAAGGTGTCCAAACTGACGGAAAAGTGGGTCTCTGTTGAACTCAGGTTTCTTCAAGTATACGTCTCCAATAGATCTCGACACCTGAAAAAGACAAGACGATACAAATCAGAATCTTCCATTGCTTGCTTTTATGCTGATCAAGAATAAGTAATGTATGAGAGAATGAAAAGTACACCGAACAGTTCCCACACAGAATATTAAATAATTACTCAACACAAAAATTGAACAACGCGAAAATACAAGACCTTAGGAAGGGTAATGATCTTCATGTCAATTTACAGCCTCTTGCGGGTGCCAGGATGGAAAGGAAGAGTGATAGATATGGCAGCTAAAGTCACATTATTGTCCATGAGACCATAAACTTCTCATGCATGGAAGACAACTTTAGTAGACCTTAGCTACATGATAGGGTGAACCGATGTTCCAAAAGGTATGTGATTCCTTCAAGAGTAGGCAACATATAGCCCCCTCAGAACATACTTGGTCCCTGTGCATGCGGCATGACAAATTCCTTCTTTTATAAAGCTAAAGAAAGAGTTTAAAAGAAAAAGAAAAAAAAAAAAAGAGTACCAAGATACACTGGCCAGTATCAGATGCTCGGCAAACTTCGTTCACTTTCTTTTGAAAATGAAAAGGAAGCTAAAAAGATCAGGGGCAGGAACATAAATAATACGGAAACCGGTAGTATTTAAGTAAATAGCATACAGGAAATGATAACATCCAACATAACAATATATGCACCATCTTCGTTTTCAGCTATTTAATTGGCACAAGAATAATGGTTTTACACAAATATTTTATACTTATAAACTGAATCTCCTTTATAGTGTGGCAGAAGTTCTGCTAAAGATTTTCTACACCTTCCACTGTTTTAATATTAACCAGACAATACATGCACAATGTGTACATGAATACACAAGTTAAGGCCTATCAAAGCATTCAACTCAAAACCAATTTGCAATGAAGGGAGAGGCCACCCAGGCTCATATACTAGTTTTGGAGGTATGCTTGTCTCCCGCACGTGCGAACATTGGGATCCACAACATTGGGATCATAATGAAATATGGTACACTTATGACACAAACAACAGAACAATAACCAAGAGAGTCTCGTCCAAAACCCTTCAAAAGCCTTACTTTGATACAATGTAAAGCATCCAACTCAAAACCAATCAGCTAGCCGTAGGACTCGATTTGACCATGTCTGCGTATTCTGAGTCTCCTACAACTTATAAGCTTCTTCAAGTCCTGATTTAACCATTTGAATCCCCAAAACATCGGCTACAAAACATGACAGCCATTACTAAGTCTAAGGTTTAATCTACCTGTCCTCTCAATTTCTCTCTTAATTTCAATCCATCAATGCATCCCATGACATTTAAATCTACCTTTCTTTTCTTTTCTTTTCTTTTTTTATGACAGCAGCATTGATGTTTGCTTGACCAACAAATAAACTTCAACCCAATTCAACAAGATTCGAGAGATTACCGCGAGATTCGAACCAAGTTGTGCTGATTGGCCATGGCATGTAAGAACGCCTTACAACTTGCTAACTTGTTGGGCGTTGATTCGCTTACGGTAGAAGGGTACTTGCAGCAGTTGAATCAGATTCAGGCAATAGATCTTGTATTCAAACCTCACCACCTACCTAAATTTACACGTGTTTAGCTCGCTTATGGAGGAGAGCTTGGTTACACATGGAGGGGGTGTGTTGAGAATATAAAAAATTAAGTAGCTCCTTTCTCTAACAGCTTAAGCTTTTAGATGAGTTGGTGGTTAACAATCTAATAAGGATGATGGACCATGGGAGAGGATAAAAAAGAGGGAACTAGCATTGAAAGGAGAGGGCAAACTGTGAACTTTCAGCTGCTCACTAAGGTTGTCAAATCACAAAACGAATCGAGAATTGGAGTGACCCTTTATTGAATCGTGAATCGAATTGTGAATCGTAATAAAGATACATAGTAAAACAAAATAATTTAAGCTTAAATCAATATTTGAGTTTTTCTTTTATTGGTTGATGATCACTTGGTCTAATAGGAAATAGGAAAGACACTTATACGTAATAGGAAAACAAATATTATAATATAGAATGGATATGCAGATGTAAATGTTATAGGTTCATCATAAAATTGAAAGCTTAGCCTAGATGCACTAAAAGTTCGTAGCCTAATAGGTATGAAACTTGCTTATTTTGCAACATTATGTGGGTTGGTCCGAGGCTCTAAGCCTTGCCCCGGTTCAAAATAAATACCGATCAATAAATGATTACTAACAAATTTTGCATGGGAATTTACCCCCCCCTAAAAAAAATTTGCATGGGAATAAGGTTTTCCGTTCCTTGAAAGTATATATGATCTTATATTATAGCTTTTCTATAAGAAAAATTCAAACAAAACAAAAGTTGTTTCATGTTGTCAAATGCAACAATTGTGTTAAAACCTTGGTTCACCTATAGATTCGTATTGTTTTGCATGAACTGTGAATTGAAACGAATTGAATCATGAATTGTATGATTCACCACCAATTTTATATAAGCCTTGATTCACCTATAGATTCATATCGTTTTTGCGTGAATTACCAATTGAATAGGGAATTGTGCCTTGATTCACCACCAATTTTGAATCGGGAATCGGGAATTGAACCACAAATTTTCTCGCTTAGGACTCTGCGTCTCCTGTCGGCAAACCACGAACCCTTCAGAACAACATTTTACGAAATCCTTATATTCCCCCGTTGACTGATGCATCTATTGTGTTGATGAGTAGTGGCGAAATTTTAGATTTGACGGTTCAACAACAGAGAAGATATTAACAGAAACACCTACTTTTGCCAGAAATCCGACATGACATGCATGACTTGGAAGAACATTTAGCATGGCCGAGGATGATAAGACAATACAACAACAATGGACTGGCAACAAGCTACGAAGCACCGACACTCCTAGAGGTCGATGTATTGACATGTCGGACATGGAGGACGTATTGCTGTGCCCCCCTCCTTGTCTGTGTCTATTTTTTAAAAATTGCCAAATCCAAATGTCCGTGTCCGTGCTACTTAAGCAACAAGATAGGGAAAAAAAGATTAAAATACAAACAAACTCCTCTAAGACAGTTAATATGCAGTAATGACCAGCATTTCACTAAGTGGCCAAAAAGATGCACCAAATCTACATAAAAGACATGGATCATGATTGATGACAATATGTCCCAGAGCAATAACCAAGCCTTAATGTTCATACACCATCAATAAAAGAACACTCCAGTTGAGACATGGTTCCACTGAAAATTTCTTGAAAACATCATAAAATTTAAGCAAACAATAGTTCCTATAGTCAATCACCAAAATCATAAATTATGAAGCAGACAAGCAGTTCCAGGTACCTGAATTATGCCCTTGATTCTCCAAACTCCACGACAATTTAGTACTACAGTAGAATCATCAGGATGAAGAGCCTTGACCTCCTTCCTCACCTCCTCGCAAGAAACGTTGTGATCTTTGGACAAACGTTCTGCCACCACTTTCCTCTTCTGCCCTTGGGAAACAGTCCGACCAAGAACTGCTCTGGAGTCTCCGAGATTCGCCACGTATAATGCATCATGTGAAATGGCACCGACTAGACAACATGACCCAACTGAAGCAATATGCGGCTGGACCGGTAAAGATCGCTTCACCAAATGAAGAAACTCCTCCTCTGTGGCACTAAATGCCTTTTTAATCACATCCACTGATAATCCCCCTTGCTCTGCCATAAATTCTGCAAGAATTGCATAACGATCATTAACAAGATGCAAAATACCCTGTTGCACAGACACAAAATACCCTGTTGCACACACACAAAGTGAGTAATGTCCAATGCTAGGTGTTTTGGTTGATTGGAATCAAGTTGGAATGGAACACAATTTATATTCCAAATTTAAATGATAGAATGTACATAAGGAATGATCGCTTTGAAAATTCATTCTGACGTGAAAATGATAAAATTTACAATTCAAATGGAACCATCATCCACCAATTTAGTGGAATGCCCATTCCATTGGGAGGCTAATGTCTATCTACAATCATTCCAGCAAACCGAATACTATAGATGAGCAAAGTTTTGCACTAATTGAGAGTTGGAAATAACATTAGAGTCCAATAATGACAGAATTGAGCATGTGCAATTTACACATCTCTGACCAAATTCAGGTGCGGACACATATTATAATAGTTTCTCAGCTTAATCCAGAATAATCTTATACGATTTGGCCCCTGCCTGCAACTACCTTGTGTAAAAAAAATCCTAAGCATGTAAATTTTCTCTAAAATTTCAAGTTTTTAATCATTTACAGGTCTCAATTATACAATCAAAGAAAGAACATAATCAAAAACACCGATGGAAAGTCAAACAATGACTATTTAGAGAAAGGAATATATATTAGGGTTTAGAGAGAAAGAGAGAGATTACTGTGGAGAAAAGGGAATAGATGTCTGTTAACGAAGCGAGAGGCTTCAGGTCCGCCGTGGCCGTCGTATACGCCAACGTATGTGCCGGACGGCGAGGTTAAGACTTGACTTTGATCTTCGAGGCTGGAATTGGCCTGAACGACGGCGATCGAGAAGTCGCCGGAGGCGTGAGGCTTCAAGTCCATGTCCCATAAAAGCCCGTCACCGCTTCTTCGCCCTAGACATCTCTCTATCGGCCTGTAACACGATCGCAACATATTTGATTATTCTTTCCCTATTTTCTGTGTGTACTGGTAATATGTTTTCGTGTATGTATCGATGGTGTATGTCTGTGGTGGTGGTGGTCTGTATGTATTGGGTAATCGCAGAGGTTTAGAGAGAGAGAGAGAGAGAGAGAGAGAGAGCGGTGGCGAGTGGTGGGGGGTAAAAGAGGATGAGGAGGAGAAAGAGGCGGGGGAATACCGCGTAGAAGGAAGATGACTGAAGACTTGACTGTGCACTCCGCGTAAAAGTTTGTTACAACAGGACCATCAGGGTAAAAAATGAGCTATGCTACGGGTACATAGCTTTTACTATAGAAAATGTACTGAGCGCCCTCTCTATTTCATTTTAGCCCACATTAAAGTGTCGAACTATTCATTATTTTAGAATATTTTTTACAAAGGGCCCTAAAAGTTTTTTCAATTGAATGATTATAAGTCTTTGAGGCAAAAGTCTCACGTTTGAAGCAGAAGTGTTTGAACCAAAGCCTCATTTGTTTCAACCAAGATGCATTTTCAAAGCGGATGGACTTGGTTCAAACACTTCTCTTGTTTGAAACAATGAGATTTTGGTTCAAACACTTCTAACTGTCCAATTGAGCTGAAAACTTTTTGGGGTCCTTCGTAAAAATATTCTAAGAATAATGAACGGTTCAGATCACTCGTGTAGGACCCAAAAGTGGGCCCCCCAAAAGGGCTCGGTATATTTTTTGTGCAAAAACCTTTGTACCAATATGTTTACCCGTAAAAAAATTGCCTAACTCAAACCCTTAGGTCCCGATAGGCCCCGATTGGATGGAGGATTATTTTCAGGGGATAAATTTTAAAGGAGAGATAAGATAAAAGGGGTACTATTTTTAGAGGATTGATTCACATTGATGTGATGTTTATGAAGGGGATAAAAAAGTAGATGGTTTGGATGAAAGATTAAATAGAATGATAACTTTTGACTTGATTTGGATGCATGAGAAATAAGAGATGGTGGATGATGTCAAAAAATGTTAAATGACTCTTTTGCCCTTTTTTATTTAAAGAAATAACTTTTTTATATAAAAAAAAATTAAGTATAATAAATACTATGTTAATTAATCAATGAATTAATAAATAGTTGGAGGGGGCCCAGTGCAATTTCCACCTATCACCTTTCCCAGATGCATTTTGTATTGTTTTCTTTCTTTTTCTTTTACCGTCTCTCTCTCTCTCTCTCTCTCAACTTTAAACCTAGTTTCATACTTTCAAACCCAAAATCGAAGGCCATAACGTGGGATTCGATCTAAGAGCCAAAAGAAAAGGTTGTTCTACTCGGCGAGAGCTTCAAATCCATCCGAACAAAACCACCATCGGAGCACCTAAGATTTTCGCCCTTCCAAGAAAGGGGTCTTTGATTTTCGTCTTTCTAACAAAACCACCATCGGAGCTTCAGTGAAGATGATCACGAAGATACACTGATGACCAAGATCAACGGCCTGTGGTATTTTTTTTTGTTGATGAATGATTTTTTTTTTGTTGATGATCATTTCTGTTGATATCACTTGTATTTTTTTTGTTGATGATCTTCGTGATGACCAAGATCGATGATCATTTTTTGTTGATGATCGACGAGGTGTTTTATTGTTGATAATCATTTCCTGTTGATGAAGATTTTCGTCTTTCTTTTTTTTTTTTTTGTTGATGATCATTTTTCTAGTTGTTTACATAATCAGTTGGGGGAGGGGGACAAGGAGGGGTGTAGTGGTAAAAAGCCTAGCCTTCTACTCCTGGATAATTTTTGGGGAGGGTGAGGGCAGCCCAAAACTTATCAGGGGAGGCACCTCCATGGGGTAAAGCTTAGAGGGGTGAAAAGTTATCAGGGAGGGAGAATTATGTTGCCAAACGGGGTAATAAAGTGGGGCCCTCATCTTAAGAGGGGGTCAAATGTTATCCGGGGCAGATATCTCTCATCCAAACGGGCTGTTAGTTTGTTATTATACCACTAATGACACCAATCAAAACAAAATTACATTGACCCTTCTTTTTTTTTTTGGTACACAAGAGGGCCTAGATCCTAAGAAACATAAACACTTGCCGCAGTAGTTCGAGGAACTCCAAGAACATTGTAATAATGGGTATAAGTAGATTACGTGTCGAGCTTTACCTGATTATGTGGGTTAATGGTTTAATTAGTTTACTTAAATTATGTGTTAACATATGTGGTTGCAAGTCCTTAATTGGCTTAGTGGAACACATATGGAGGTTGGGTGCATATTAGAGGGTGAGGATCGACCACACCGAATAGTCTTCCTTAAGTCCTAATAAGACACATCGGTTCTACAATATTCTGTCGTTCATATCATTCCCACCATTTGAGATCGAGAGAGACCGTAGAAAGAAGGAAAGGGTGAATTGAGAGGGGTTCTCTTGTACTGATGATTGAAGCTTAAACAAGTATAACTCCATATCTTAAGTAGTTGAATTTCACGTTTTTTTTAGCGTTTGAATCTCAGTTTCTAATTACTTTAGTTTTTTTAATGTGTTGATTGTATCAATGGAGTTTGGGGTTAGTAATCCAGTACCAGTTGGGGGGAACCTGATTTTTCTATGCACCTCAAGTGTGACTTTGCACACCTCTAGGACTTCATCTTAGGCATACTTACACTCATTTTGCATCTCCTAATCATATTTTCATGGTTCATTGGTTATATGAGGTCCAGGTGATTGCATGGATCGAGGTGAGTGACTCAATACCTAAATTACATGATTTTATAAGTGTTTCATACTCCGATATAAATGATATGCTTTGTTTGTGTGTTTTGATCAATGATATGAACTCCATGGTTATTAAATGAAAGGTGGACATGTTTTGTCATCTATTAATGGCATCTTTTACGTCCCAGCTTACTAGGGGACAATGCTAAAAGGCTAGCAAGATGTGTTTGTGTTAGTTGTGGGATAATGCAATAGACGTCTAACTTATACGTACCAGGGAAGCCTAGTGAGGCGATGTGAATTAAAGCGGGATGTGTATTATAAATTGGTTTGTGAATTATGAATGCTTTTGAGAATATGATAAGCCTGAATTAATCTTTTTGAAAATGTACTTTGAGAATACCATGGAAAGCGTGTAACTTATGTATTGGATATTCATACGAGCTTCGGCTTATGAAAATATTTCACCTTTCAGGATGAGAAGGACCGGGCAATGTGTTACCCTTATGTGGACTGACAGCTCATATGACAATTTGATTTTATGTTGGTTATAGGGAAGGTGGTATCCAAGCTGCTATGTTCTTGTAATTAAAAGGAATGCTTATTATATGTTAATTACGCACAGCTCTGAGGTGTATTATGAGGTGTATAATTAGGGGTTTGAAATTCCTTGCAAATGGATTGAGTTGGTAAGCTATACATTATTAGTTAGGCTTTCGTTGATTACGCACTCTGGCCCCTTTTAACTTTACGATTGTAAGGTGTTATATGTACGAAAAGACATTGGTGATAGTTTTACCGGCGCTCTGTTGTGACCGGAGCCTAGAAGGGGCGGGTTGGGATCGTGACAACCATCACGGTTGTTGTTTAAATCATCCAGCACTTTTAGCAGCGCTTATCAAACACTTGCTCACCTCAGTCCAACTGAAGACCCAATCTAGCTAGATTATGTGCACAACTATTTGCCTCTCTCCAACCAAAAATTAAATCACAAGTCCAACCCATCTTAAGTTGCTTATTGATCAACTTAATTCGATTATAGTTAGGATCAATGAAATGTTGATTAAAAATTGCCCGGAGAGCTACTTGCGAATCCGTTTCCAACACTACACGGCGCAACCCCAAAGCCCACATAAGTTTGAGACATCTCTAAATACCCCAAAGTTCAGTCCTTAGAGCATCCATATTCCCATTCTACAAGCAAAACCCTCAATCTAATTCCCACCATCATCACAAATTACCCCTCCCGCCGAGGCACGTCTTGGAATTCCATTGGAGGTGTTGTGGGCACCCATGACTTCCGCGAGAAACCTTGAAAGTATTAGAACACACGTTCGTTAGAGTCGCCACTTGATTTTAAGGTTAACCAAGCAACCAAATTCAACGTACAAAATTCGAGACAACCGGTCCGTCATAACCAGAGTGATCTTGGTTTGGGAGCTAAGTTACGGGATGCGAAGGTTTTATTTTAAAAAATGCACCCATCTCGCCTAATAAAAAAACTTAGTCTCTACTCATAATTATGAGATTTTAAAAGAAGATTTAAAGTGATCTAGACAATTACGGGAAAGTGAACAAGGAAAAATAAATAAAATTAACGATGCATGAGGCTAGATTTATAGAAAGAAATATTATCGAAAAATATAAAATGGGCAATTACTGAACTTCTTTTGATCAACGTTCGGATACTCCCCTCAAAATATGAATTCGGCGAGTACAACTCCGCTCGCCACGAAAAGCACGTTATTTAACGAATGCTTCCCAAAACTTGGATTAAAGGCGAGATTTTAGGTAATTTCGAAAGGTAGGCTTATAACTAATATTTTTGAGATTTTCTTGGTTGATTTTTGGAAAGAAATTTTGGGTTCGGGAAAGGGGTTTGCAAGAGCAAGAAAAAGGAAACAAGGATTTTTCTAGCAAGGGTTTCTTGGGAATCTTGTTGAAGACTTGGGCTTCCTTTTATAGGCACAAAAGAAGCTTCTTGCACTAATTTTACACCAGAATTCGGATGGGAGGTGAGTAAATGGAGAATGGGCAGCCATGCAAAGCTGCAGGATCTGTCTGGGATTTGACCTTGCGTCCACAAGGTGTGATGTTGCGTCTGCAAAGTTTGACCTTGCATCCGCAAGTTTTGACTTCCATAATTTTACAGCATGTAGGCCCATGCTCCTGTGTGTGTATGTCGATTGCTTTTGTGGCATTTCGTCCGTAAAATGACATTTTGGATCAGAAATTGGGCTTTTAATTGGGCTAGAACTTGGGCTTATTTGCTAGGTCTTATAATGGGCCAAATGGATTGATTTGGGTGGGTTTGTTGGTCTTTTTCTTGGCGGATGGTGAATCTAAGTTCATCGAAGCATTGATTTAAATAAGGGATATTTACCATCAGGTCACCCTTGGATCCCATAATTACCATCAGGTCAAGCCCAACTCTGAAAAATTCTCATCAACTCCCTAACCCGTATAAAAATGCCTAAATCATAGGTTACCCTATGAAAGTGCATAAAATTCTCGGGTACCCTATGAAAGTGCCTAAACCACTAAACCTTATAATAAGAAAGTGCACCCTAAACCTAAACTCTAGGGTACCCTTATGATTAGGGTACCCTACGACTCGGATACCTTATGAAAGTGCTTAAAATCCTAAGGTACCTTATGAAAGTGCCTAAAATTCTAGGGTACCCTACGACTAGGGTACCCTATGAAAGTGCCTAAAATCCTAGGATATCCTACGACTAGGGTACCCCATGAAAGTGCCTAAAATCCTAGGGTACTCTATGAAAATTCCTAAACCACTAAAACCCTATCATAGGAAAGTGCACCTTAAACCTAAACTCTAGGGTACCCTATGAAAGTGCCTAAAATCCTAGAGTACTTTATGAAAGTGCCTAAACCACTAAAACCCTATAACAGGAAAGTGCACCCTAAACCTGAACTTAAAAAAAGAGTGACTTACCTTAGTGGTAATTAAAAAAAAATGACTTACCTTATTGGTAATTAGACATCTCTTTTCTAGACCTAGAGGTAATAATCCCTTTAAATAAAATAAATTTCACGACGTCGTCAGTAATTTTTCATCATTGGGGATACACCTGGACTTTTGCTTTGGATGCACGGATAATCAAATTGGGGGTGTCTACAGTTGCCCTTCTTTGACGGCACTCAGTTATCATTGCGGGATACGAGTGAATGTCAAAGATAAAGAGACAAACGTAGTTGTTTATCCGTGTCTTCTAAGCGCAAAACTCAGTAGAATCAATCAAAACAAGTGGTCGGGCTTGCAAGCTGCCTACGTACCTCGTTATAGGGATCAGACCAAACATAGTTCACGTGGGGCATTCAAAATCATCAAATGATTCATTGGGGTTTTCTGGCCCATTGAAATTCAATATTGGGTTTTCCTGGCCCTGAGCAAAAACATTCAATTCAACGCCATTGTTTTTACTGGGCCGTTGGTAAAATTACAAAAGTTCACCATGAATTTTCCTGGTCCATGGTAAAATTCAATTCAAAACCTTGGGCCTCGGCCTGAACGGGCTTTTCAAATTCAATCAAAATTGGACCTCATTCCAAATCAATTCTTCAAATTCATACAAGATTGGGCCTCAGTGTTAGCGCATTTTTCAAATTCTAAGATGGGGCCTCAGCACGATTTTTTTTTTAGAGGCCCAAAGCTAGCCCAAATGACCAAACCCTAGGGTTTTGAGTGTTGCAGCATTAAATTTGTGTTTGGATGAGAAATCAATTCTTCCTTCTTCGTATGACTCTATTTCAATATATGCAAGAATGAACGGATAATCCGTTTGTATTAGAAATAAATCTTTGCCCTTGTTTATTGAAAACATGAAAAACTCCAAATTTTAATCTGCAAGAATTCGATATGAGCATCCAAAACCAAGATAGATTGAGATAAGATTCTGATGAATCAAATGTGTCCTAGAGAGTTCTAGGACACCTGAAACATTTGCAAATACCCTCTCTTTTGTTACAGGGATGTTTCAGCTGGATTGGCGTACCTCTGTTAAGCATGCCCTAGGTTCCACTGCTTGCCTTCTAGCCATGACAATGATGAGGATAATGACGATCAGTAGGAGGGCGAGGAGGAGGCAAATGTGGAGTGTGATGATGAAAATAAAGACATAGGCCCTGAGCTTTTAGTCAAGAAAAAAAAATCATCAACGACCTTTTAGTTTTTTTTTTTTTGGTTCTGTTTGCTTGTTCACAGCACAATGGTAGATGATAGGTATGATGATGCTTGGCTCGAGCTCACTTTGTACATATTTGTAACATCAAACTCTGATCAAAATAAAGGATGCTGTAACTTTGCGATTTGCTTTTTTGGTTTTCAAACAAGGCTTAGATTTCAAAGAAAACCATAGCTCAGCTTTCAGAAATCTTGTCTTCATTACAATTGATAAATAGGATGAGAATGACTCTTATTTGAGTTCTGATCAAATTTGTGAGCTGGATGAGTATGACTTCGATGTGAGTTCTAGTTTACTTGTGACACGAGAAGTCGGTGAGAAAATGAAAGGGGAGAGAAAATGGTTGGGTATAGCACGGGAACGGTACGGGAGAGGAAAATAGCTTAGAAGGGATGGTCAACAAGGAAAATGGAAATGGCTCAGGTAAGAAAAAGATTGGCGAGAATGTTAAAAAGGGAAAGCCTTTATCAAAGTGGGATACCAGTAGCTGGGAAAAACATCACCTTTCTTTGGTTCACTCAATTATTTTCTCTCTTTTAACTTCAAGCTCACAAGAATTTTGCAGATGTGACTTTTCGAGAAGGTCAAACTTATAGCAAAACCCGAAATGCCTCCAAAGTATGAGTCAAGATGCTACCAGAGCCAAAAAATATTCAAATATCGAACATCACAGAGGATTGGAACCAATGGTTTTGCACATTGAAAACAAGTGACATCAACTGGCGCTATAATTGGATTGATCTACGTGACATGACTGTGAAGAATATGAACTTCTAGGTGGTCAGAATTGCAGGCTTAACAGGTTTCACTTTTTATATCCCACACCATTTTCTATGGCAGTTCGATCACAAGCAAGGCTTGCCCCCCACAGAGTCAGAGGTCCCTTTTAATCCTTCTTGCAATTCACAGACACTCACACAATACCAAAGGTCTTGGCCATTCCGTCAGAAGCTAGCAACACAAAATGTATTCGACACCAGTTTGAAGAAAAGATATGTGAAGTGGCTAGACAAAGATATAAAAGAAAGGGCAAACAAAGAACGCAAGATAAAAAGAAAGAGGACTTAGACCTTTCATTATCTCATTGTACCATAATAAAAGCTTGTTCCTTCGTTTCTTTTGAAATAATTTGAGAATCTCTTGTTTGAGAGGAATCTTTCATCTTGTTATGTATGAATTCAAGCATCAATAAAACTTGGTACTAAAAAGTAGCCCTTTTGCACAATTCTCAATAATTTCCACATGATCAACTGCCCCAATTTCGCACAAGCCTTCAAGTAGTGTACAATGAATTCTTTAACGACACAGGTTGAGAAATGAATGACCATTGGTTGCCTATGTATCTCAAACGAAGAAAATAGGTTTAGGTTCACTCGGGTATTAACACTCTCCTTTTTATGCTCTACCTTTTGCCTAGTACATCCCTTTCGGGTTTCAGGTCTAGCGAGCCTCCTTTTTTTTATATATATATATATTTTTTTTTTTTTGAACCCTAAATTTTGCCTAGGTTGCTTGTGAGGGTGTTCGATCCTAGCGGGTTTTTTATTCTTTTATTTATTTTTGCTCTAATTTTTTCCTAAGTCGCCCACCCTTGAGGTTTTCGACCTAGCGAGCTCTCTCAAAGGTAGTATTTCTTTAATTGGTCAAAGTTGGCTACATTGCTAAATTCATTGCTGTCTAAATCCATTACACGCACTACTCCTCCGGTCAAGATGTCATTGATGATGTAAGGCCCGACCCAATTTGGCTTGATTTTTTCACGTGGATCATGGATGGGAGCCTTGATCTCCTTGAGCACCAAATCACCGCTCTTCAAGTTCCGCGGCTTGACTTTCTTGTTAAATGCCCTTGCAATTTGCCGTTGATACCCTTGAACATGATATAGTGCTTTCAATCCCTTTTCATCAAATAACACTAGCTCTTCGAATCTCCCGTCGACCCATTCAATTTCTTTTAATCCACACTTGACCAGTACTTTTAGCGATGGCACTTCCAACTCAATTGGCAACAAAGACTCCATTCCATACACCAAGGCATAAGGGGTTGGCCCAGTCGGCCTGCAGATTGATGTCCGGTAGCCCCACAGAGCAAAACGTAATTGTTCCGGCCAGCCCCTGCTTTTCTCGGTGGTCTTCCTTATGATGGTTTTCACGCTCTTATTAGCAACCTCCACAACCCCATTTGTTTGTGGTCGATAAGTTGAAGAGTTATGAATCTGAATCTTGTAATCTTCCAATAATTCCATAACATCTTTCTTGAAATGTGTGCCCTAATCAGATTTGATCTTGTCTGGAACTCCATACCGACAGATGATGTTTCGTTCAATGAAACGGGCAACCTCAAAAGCCGTCAGAGTAGCGTATGACTCAGCCTCCACACATTTAGTGAAATATTCAATAGCTACCAAAATGTATTGATGCCCGTTTGACCCTTTCGGCTCGATCGCTCCAATTATATCAATGCCCCATGAATTTGACATTTGTGACACCTTCGTACAAATTCCACATAATCTGTCTCCATAGTAGACCAAAAGTACCCTTGTCTTAGTATTTTCTTCGCCAACATGTTACCGCTCATGTGAGTACCACAAACTCTGGCATGGATGTCTTTCATTTTTTGCTTGTTTTCCCTTTCATCAACGCATAGCTTGTGCACAACGTTATAGGATCGCCCGGTAGCTTCGAAAGGTGTTCTTATCTTTCTTGCTAGCTTTATCAGGGTACTCTCTTTTCTCCACAAAGCTCCAAATATCATGATATCATGGTAATCCCAACGGTGGCTATCATCTCATTTATGGGAACATCGCGTTGCTCGATTACCAAGGGTCTCGTTTTTACCCCGAGAGGAATTTCTATCATTGACACCAAGGTAGCGAGCCCATCCGCAAATTGGTTTTTAAGCCGTGGCATATGCGTGAATGTTAACATCTCGAACTTCAAACCCAATTCTTCCAAGTATTGAAAGTAAGGCATCAACTTCTCCTTTTTTACCTTCCAATCTCCCTTAGCTTGAGATATTACCAAAGCTGAATCACCAATTACCTCCAACTTCTTTACACCCAATTCGAATGCTGCTTCCATCCCAACCACACATGCTTCATATTCTGCCTGATTGTTTGTCACTTCGAAGTTCAATTTGTGTGATAATGGGTGTAGACACCCCAATTTTGATGACTTGTGCACCCCCCGATGATGAAAAAGAAAAACGCGCGAGATGTACCTTGGAATGGATACTTGAGTCGGATGGATCAAAAAAGACAAAAACCCAAACCCACCTAAATCGTACAGCCTGAAACCCATAACCATACGGCTTGAAATCTTCTTTGCATCGTGCGGTGTTACCATATACACCGTACAACACACCTTTGATGCTGTACGACACCCATGTCCCATCAACAAGATTCCCGCAACTACTCAGCAGCTTAGAAACGAATGATGATATTTGGCAATGATGGAAAATCTTTGCATACAAACCTCACTCATCTTTGCCTATAGAATTCGTCGTCGTCCGCAGAGTTCAAGGGCTTAGAAAAAAGGTTCAATCGCAGAGAGTTCAAGCAAAGAGAGAGATTTGATCAAATCATACTGAAAGAAAAACCCAAAATTAATTCCATACAAAACCAAATCCCGTTATTTCATCCATTGTTTGAACATCTGTTTCGCAAGAATCCAGTGCCCATTTCTTGTCATCAACTAATCCAGTCCGTTTAGTTCAGTTTAGAGGTTTAACAATTCGTTTTCAAATCGTAATTTTCTGGGAGGGGGTCTCCATTGGGCATAAGGGGAGTTCCATAGCTCTTCCTCGAGCTCAAACGGAAAGGTTTCAACAAGATTCGAGCCTCTCGGGTGAGTATCGCACGACATTATCAATTACCGCAGGATGCCATCCCTAAAATGAGGTACATTCATTCGTTAAAACCATTTTCCAAAATAGTGTTTATCAGCAAATAGTATGGTTTTTACACAAAAACAGAAGTTGGTTTCAATCGAATAAAAATGAGAATTTTTGAAAAATACACTGTACAGAGGCGTCGTACGGCATCCAAAGTACATCGTGCGGTGTAACTTTGGACACCGTACGGTGTCACTAGAAAAATATTTGGCTTGCTCTATTTTCTGGAATCCGATGCTCTGTTTTTTTTATGAAAACCAGTGGATCTAATCACAATCGACCCCCTTTTACTTTTTGTCTTTGCACTTACATCCCCCTTTGATTGATTTTCTCGCATTTATATACTTGATTGCATATTACGTGACTTTTTATTATTATTTCGTTCCCTTTTAAAGCATGTTATTATCTGAAATATTGTTTATGCGAAATAAAGTTTTTCATAAAATCTTTTCAAAGAGTAATCCTACAAAGATTTAGTAGAGACCGGAAAATTCCGGGCACGCGGGGTGCATTTTTCAAACACAACCTTCTTCGCGGGTAACCTGGCTCCCGAACCCAAATCTCTATTTTTCGCAGACCAAACCTTTTTTAGCGGCACAAGAGTCATTCTTTTTCTGAATGATTTCTTGGGTACCTAACATTTTCCAGAAATTAAACCCCGGGTGGCGACTCTAAATTTTTCTTTTTTCTCGGATCGCCCTTTTTTACAAACACAATACCAAAAAAAAAAAAAGCGTGGGCCCGTTCCGCAAAATCGAGCGTCCATAAAATGGCGACTCTGCTAGGGATCGATATTTTTTTAATTAATTTTTATTTTGATATTTTACACTTGTAAAACGACCCTTCGAAAGCTTGATACCAAGAATGTGCTTCACGCTGTACTAGAAAGGATTGATGTCAAAATGAAAGCCCGATCAGTCTGGGCTGAAAGCTTTCCCGGTTTTTTGCATGAGTAAAATTTCAAGGTTTTGATTAATTTAAAAAGCGAGCCAAACTTGAAAAATATTTGTAGGATTTTTAAAAAGATTTTATTGTTAAACTTTTGCATCGCATGTGCATGGTTACTAACCCTACCGTTGCGTCTTGGTTACCCTACCTAGGTTGCTGGTGTTAGGACATCCTAGGATTCTCGGCAACCTTGGACGATGATGAGTCAGCCTACCGTTACTACCCTTGCCACATCATTATTCTTGACTCAGGGGAGGCAAATATTAACTCTAGTCTGGGGAAACCCCTCAAACCAAAACCCAGCCTTTGCATATAATGAACTTAGAACCCTCCAACCTAGGACAGGGACCCGGAGGTTAGGATTACGTGTTTACTTCTTTCTATATATTTTTCTTGTCATCATTTTGCATGCATTTGCATTATCATGGTTAATTAGACACTATGCTGTCACATTTTCCCGCAATCTTAAGAGGTTGCCCTGTCCGATGACGAGTTATGCATCCCAATGCACGTTATTTAGATTAATTTAGTCCTTGGAATAATAGGACTTAGGAAAATCAAATCAATTTGATCCTTAACAATTCCTTGACAACAACCTAATAGAAATTAGGAACAATTTACCCAAGCTGGGGTTATTGTCCATAAAGTCAAAGTTAGATCCTTGAAAAGGAATCATTGAGAACCAAGTTGATTTAATTTCCCCGAATCCTGCTATACTAAACAAAGGATACATTGTCAAAAGAAACACTGAGGATCGGGACAGCCTTTCTAAGACCCATTTTTGCATAGTCTAGGAGACTTTAAATCTTTGGAGTTTGAAATACCTCCAGTGTCAGCCGTGCTCGAACGGCTCCTTGTGATTTAATCACATTTCAATCCAGATTTCGACAGCCTTATTGCTTTGTCTTGGATGGTCACGAAAGTTGATTGGCTCTGGTTCCAACACATAGGAACTTCACCTACTGAGTAGTCAACCTTCCTAGGGTTGTTGAAAACCTTTTGAGATTTAGGTTAGTATACATGACACAAATATGACATTCCCATTTTTCAAAATACAACAAGCAAGGGTATTTCTGAGTTTGCTTTACTGTCAATCCCAAGTCATTCAGCCAAGCAAGAAAACCTCACCCATACAAAAGACAAAGGATGATCCGACCCAAAGCAACAAACATGGAAGTTCAGGCTGAGATAAAGGAAATTAAGAATACTCTAATTGATATGGGCAAACGGATTAACAGTCAAATCACCCAGCTCATGATCATGATACAAGACGTCTATAACCATCTCTTACTAGCCCAAGAGAACCCCCAACTACCCAAAAAGAGCTCGGAAATGGCTGTAGCCTTGGCAAGAATTTTTGAATTAGATAAATCTATCTTGGAAGAATTCAATCCCATGGGCCTTGATAATTTCATTGGTACCGAGAATATGAAAGTGCACCAGCAGGACATCAAGAAGGACGACCTTGCAAAAGCCACCCCCAGCTCCACAAACAACAATTCCATGAACATAACCTGAACCAACTTTCCTAAAAGAAACTTTCACCCATTCTCAACTTCCCTTATTCTTGTCTACAAAAGCCTTCTTGAGAATAACCTTCTTAAACCACTTGAGCCTCGAGAATTACCAAAAGAGCTCCCTGCCAACCAGAACCCAAACACCTTTTGTACCTACTACCAAATGCACGAACATCATACCAATAATTGCCTCTGTCTCAAACACAAAATCCAAGATCTCATTAAAGATGGAACCATCCCACTCCCTCTCAAAAAGCCCAACATTGTCTCTAACCCCATGCCTGAACACAAGCCCGATGCTCAAGTCAACCATATCCCCCTTGGCTCCACTTCAAGTGTTGAGTCAAAGTCTTCTCTTTTATTGAGTCAGTTTGTATTTCTACTTTGATGTTTGTCTTCATATTTGAGTCTGTCTTATTGTTGAAAAGAGAAAAACCGAAAATAGAGTCAGCTTTGTAGTTCCAAACTACGTCACGACCTAATTCCCTGCAAAGGGATACATAGGCAACCCTCAGTGGTTCGGTCACAACTCCTGAGAATCGATTTCACCCTTTTGTGTTAGAATTGTCATAATAAACTTGAGTTTTCGCATTAATCCTTGAAAATGGAATTGTTTTCTACCATCATTTGAGATTCATGATATTCACTTCAAAACACGAAATAATTGAACCCTCTGCTCTCGTACAAAGAAGGCATTCCATTCATCATTCTCCAACGTCATCAATAAGCAATGCTTTGACACCAAAAAAAAAAAACTTGCTAGGTTGAAAACCAGCAAGGGCGGCCTAGGCAAAAAGCTCGTTGGATCAAAACTTTGAAGTAAGGTCCAGACAAAAGTCAGAGCATAGACAAATTCTTTCTATGCAATTCAAACTAAAGAAAGACATTCTTTGTTTTTATTTCCTAGATAAATATATCCCTTTATAGCCCTTTTGAGCATGAATCATTTTTTTTGAAGAAGAACCCAACTAGGAAGCTATCCCTCACGCTGGGGTGAATTAAGAGAACAGAAAGTGCCAAATGCATAGTTTTCAGTAGAATGTCCAGGCGAAAGTGCCAAATGCATGGTTGTTAGCATCACGTCAAAATTTCAAAAGAATGAAAATGCCAAGTTCATAGGTACAACCAAATGCGAAGCATTGAAGAAGGAAAAAAGAAAGAAAATGTTCATCAAAAGACAAAACGGGGCACAAAGGAAAACATTGAAGAAAATAGAAATGGCACACAAAAAGAGTTCAAGATAGCTGTTCGCTTTAACCTAGAAGAAAATTGAAATTTTTTGAGCCTACTATCCTTTCTTAGTTTAGCCCAAAGCCTTGGCCCCATTTTAACTTAAATAAAGTCCTTTCAAATTGAAAAACACAGCTTGATAGTGAAGATCTAGTGGAACAATATCATCAAAAGTCAAAGCATTGCAAAACATCAGCATCCGCTGAAGCACCTTAGATCTCCATCAGCAACTCGGGTCAAAAGTCAAAGCATTACAAAACACTAGCATCCGCCGGAAGCTCAGATCCTCATCAACAACCCGGGTAAAAAGTCAAAGCATTACAAAACACCGGCATCTGCCAGAAGCACAGATCCTCATCAGCAACCGGGGAGCAAGGCATTGCACAAGACTAGCATCTGCCGGAAACAAAAGTCCAAACTGGGGCACCTCAATGGAAAATCACCAGATCAACATCCTGGGGTATGGGTTCACAATAAGAATTCTAATGTTTTGATAATCAATTTGAATGAACATCATTTGACGGTGTAAACACAATTTCAAAACCAAAAAGACTCAAGTTTATGACAATTTTAAACATCAGTTGTGGGGCACCTCCTGCCATTTCCCGAATTCTCGAGTTTGTCATCACTTAAAGGTCTTTTCAGGTCAACATAATCTTGTCAAAGTCCATTCTTTTGTCACAAGGTCAAAATAACCAGCGTTTGCCAAATTCATGAGTAGTCAATCTCCACCCAGTTAGGAGCACCTTCAAGGAATTCACTCTTTTGAGTCTATTGAGTCAGCCTAGTCTTGTCCAAATCTACCCCCTTTTGAGTATGTCATCTCCACCCAAATCGGGGGCATCTTTGTAAAGTCACTCGTATCGTTTAGGCCTTATCCAAATTCACACAAGGTCTTTTGTCTAGTCAACCCTTGGAAGTCTTAACATTCTTAAACTCATGGAAGATGATTTCAAATACATGGAAGAGCCTGTGTATGGATGAACGAGTCGAGGGGTTCAGAACTGATGCTTATCATTTTGGGACACATTTGTCCAAGACTAGGCTTTAGTTATGGTTAGGCATAGGGTTGGCAACAATGTTGGGTTTTGCTTTGGGTGGGGAAACGGATTTGTTGTCAATGAGGTATTGAATTTCATGACGGAGACAGGCGCAATTATCTGTGGGATGGCCATGGGTTTGGTGAAAGGCACAGTATTTGGTAGCGTTGTAGCGAGGTGGAAAAGGTTTGGGTGTTGGCAGAGGGTCCAGAGGTTTTAGGACACCTCTTCTAAGAAGGCGTTCATAAATAATTGATAGGGGAACTCCTAATTGGCTAAAGATTCTTCTACGAGGGGGAGGGGGTTGATTGTTAGTGTTGTTAACTTCAGGTGTGCGACTACTGTTACCAACATGATTGCTACTGCTAGCGGTAAAGTTTCCTCTACTATTTCCATACAAAGGGTTATTTTTGCCATTGTAGACCCGCTTTCCTCTCTGACTTGAGTCTCCTTTATCCAACAACCTCGAGCTCAAACCATCCTCGATTGAGATTCCGGCTTTGAATAGACTTTCAAAGCTTGAGAAGGGTTGTGTTACCAAATACTTGGAAAATTCTGGAATCACGTTCTTGATGACCATTCTGATTTGTTCCTTCTCGTTAGGCCGATCAACCATTTTTGTTGCCTTGGACTCTCCATTGAGTTATAAAGTCGGTGAAAGTTTCTTTGGGGTTCATCTTCATAGCATCCAATTCTCTTGTGGTTATTTTAAGTTAGACATTATAGGTATATTGGTTGATGAAAGCATGTCCAATGTCGTCCCAAGTGTTCTTATTTAGAGGGTTAAAATTCAAGAACCATTGAAGCACCGTGTCAGTCAACGTTCAATGGAATAACTGTGCCAATTGTTGCGGCTCGATCCCCATTGGCATCAAAGTTCTGGCATAGTTCATTAAGTGCGTCTTCGGATCTCCAGTGCCATCAAATTTCCTAACATCGGGCATTTTGAACTTCTTTGGCAACTTGATAGTAGGGAAAAGACACAGCCTATCCATATCCACCATTTGGGTAGCCGATTCTTTTGAATGGATGATAGTTTGCTTTAACTCCTTGATTTGATCTTGAAGAGTCTTGCACTTATCAGCGGCTGGTTGCTCAACATTTAGCTGCGGCCATGGTGCAGCAATAGAGATTTCTACATTTTGTCAAACTAGCTGCGATTCTTCTTCATACCAATCTTGTAACGCCCCCAATATTTGGGTATGTTAAATAGTGTTATTACAACCATCATTAAGTTTAATCCTTAAACTTCAATCCAAATTACAACATGCAAAATCATTATATAAATAGTAACCGGGGTGGTTCTACGGCGACGTCCATCCCTGCGCCGGGTCATTCCCCACGCCGGCAGCATTCCCTGCACCATAGAACCGGTCTCCACAATAGTGTCCCTGTCCATCTAGATAGTCTAACATAATACGTCTGAGTCGCACAGGCAACATCATGGTATTATGTCAGGGTCACACGAGTGCAACATCGTGAGCAAAGCCCAGAAGTTCACTACACTAAACTTCTAAGTAGCAATTCTAGAATAATATGTGTAAAAACAGTACATATAACTTATGAGCGGTAAAACCATGTAATGTATCATGCGTGTCAATTCGGATCAGAGTAAACATGCGCAGAACACAATATCTCGTTCAGTATCTCAAAGTTTTACCCCGTGTCATTTCTCGCAACAATCTTAATCGATTTTCTCAATTCTAACTCATTTATCGATATTTTTCCAAAAATCTACTTTTCTCAAATCAGTGCCTCTTTCAGCATTCTTCTTCAAATTTCATATATCTCACACCACTCGAAAGTTATTGGTCCGTTTACGCCTCCTTTCAACTGACGGTACCAACCTTTCCGCTCGAGGTCCCGGCCGTTGTGCATCACCGATCTTAACAGCCTGTTTGCACGGTCCGTCCACCCCGCGACTTACACGACATAGTCCCGGCCATCTCATATCACTGAACTTAACCAATCTGTTTATGAGGTCCGTTCACCGTGTGTTGTGCACGCTTAGCCCAAACATCTAAGTTCTCTCCGCGAACTAGAAGTGGCGCTCTCGCCGCATTACTGCATCACGACCATTCCTCCAAGTTCTCTCCACGAACTTGAGGTGGTAACCATTCATCTCATTACATTTCATTTTCAAATTTCATTTCCCAAAAATCTCATTTCTCGTTTAAAAATCCATTTTCATTCTCATCTCTATTTTCCCGTCAATCGCGATTCAAAATTTTCAAGTCCGGTGTCATAATCGTATTGCGTACGTGCTCAACGCCACATGCTCAAATCATGCCCATGCAATATTTCGTAATTTCTTCTAAAATTCATCTCTCTCCAAATAGACATTTCTCACATAAAATCATATAATTAATTTCACTCATTCTCTAAAATATAATATTTCCTCTAGAAAATTCCTCACATAAAATCATACATTTATTCACCAACTTTCCTCAAATAATGTTTCTAATCTCTCAATCTCATTTCACTTCAAAAACCTCATTTTTTATCTTTTCTTTTTATCCTCTCCAAGGAAATAAAACTAGTCAACTTTCTTTCTCTAAAATCATTTAAACATATGTTTCTTTTCTAGAAATTTCTTTATCAAAAATTTAGCTCCACTAGTTATGAGTCTTCAAAATATTCCATCTTCTCCAAAAAAAAAAAATACTCTTTATTTTCTAGGAAAATTTTCTTTCAATAATCTCATTTAAATCATTTCTTCCTATAATTAGTAAATCATAATTTCTTTCTAGCAAATTTTATCAACTCTCTTTATTTATTTCTTTGCTTCTTATCAAGACCATAAATTATGCTCACAATAATTTAGTAAAAACCTTTCTAGGAAGCTTTTGTAAAAATTCTCTCTTCACATTTATTCATCGAAAATATCATACTTTCTTACAAAATTCCCATAATGTATTTATTCTTCCTCTTATTAAGAAACAATTTTCTCATATTATTTTAGGAAAATCATATTAATCAATAACCATTTATTGAATCAACAATGAATAACTAATTCTTCCATGGAATAACACTAGAACCTTGTCTAGAAAAATAAATATCTTCTAATCAACTTCTAATCACTTCTAATAAACTTCTATTCACTTTAATCGTATTAATCTTACTTCTAATTTTATGAAGAACCATTCTAATTAGAACCTCATTAACATTCTTCTTTAATCTTTCATCATGAAATCCTCTTTCTTAAACACTAAGTAACATGCTTATTCACTTAACGTATGCATAAATTAACCCAATCAAACTCTAAAATCATGCTTAGAAAATTAATGAGAACATCATAATGATTCTAGAAATAACTCAATAGAAGGTTAGTTTAGTAAACTACCTCAATTTCCGGGTGTAAACCGGAAGCCGAAAAGCTATCCTTAGATGGAGAGACTCCTAGCTTGCTCACTAATTAGCTTAGCAAGTAGCAAATTACAACTAAAATAGGTGAGCTAGAAGGTGGTAGAAGTGGTTGGTTTGTTGGGAAATAGAGAGACAACAAGTATAGTGGGTGTAAAGGTGGTCCAAAAGAACACAAAAGGTGGCTATATATAGCAAGTGAGTCCTCTCTCTCCCTCTAAAAATTTCAGCACACACACACATATGGCTGAAAGTTTTGGTGTAGGGGGAGAATAAATGGTGCTTGCAATGCACATGGCAAGTACCCTAGTAGATTCCCTAGGTTTAAGGCTAGATTTAGGTGGTTTCTTGCAAACAAAGGGGAATCTTGGGGGAAAGTACATTAATGTAAGGTGGAAAATAGTAGTGGGAAAATATATGCTCTTAGTTGTGTAGGTTTTGCATGGTAACCTTGGTTATGGGGTGTTTGTAGGGTTAGATATACACAAAATGTATGTATTGTGTGGGTATGTATATGTTACTATCAAAATAACAAGGCTTATTCTAACTAGTTTGGGTGCAAAATGTAGGCTAGGTGGGAATCCCTCAAAATCCTTAACTTGTTTGTGCAAGTGACTAAACAAAGAATCTTGCATGTGAAGTGTACTTATGCACACACTCACTTTACACACCACACTCCCCCCTCTCTCTCTCTCTCTCTCTCTAACTCTATCTTGGTTAGCACCAAGTCCCTAGGGTTGGGAGGTAATATGGAACTAGGTGGTACCAAGGCAGTTGGTTAGGGTGGGAACGGTGGTTGGGTAGGTTTCGGGTATTAAACTCAGTCCACGGGTGCTACGGTAGTGTAACGGATGTGTTACTCGGTCTCGCACGCGCATATACATGACTAGGTTTTTATTTATTCGAATCAAAAGGATTACATAATATTTAAATAGAAAAATATTCCAATAAACCAAAGCTTAAAATAATTAATTAAATTTTTAAAAAAAAAAATTATTTACGAAAATTCGGGTCGTTACAAATCTTCTTCATTGAGTTGGTTTGTCCTTTCATTGTTCAATGATGCTCTTCTTGGCGACGGATTTTCCGGTATGAGCATTATCAAGGTCTTGATCACATTTCTCATATCTTCGATGGACTTTTGCATCGCACCCATGTTTACCCTCATCTCCTCCATCTCATTTCGCTCGGCCATTACTGGTTCAAAAACTGGAACGATGACTGGAATAAAATGTGGAACAGGGGTGTCAACTAGATCAGGTATTGGACCAAGGATTCGGTCCCAAATGAGTGTATTCCTTCTTTCCAACAAAAAGTGACAAGAAAACTGACAAAAAAATGTGCCAAGTGTCAAAAATAAAAACTAAGACCATTTTTTTTATACTAGAAACACCTTCGATGACCCTTTTTTTAATTGAAAAATGAACTCCTCCTCTAAAAAAGATTACACTGGATGAAAAAGATTAATAGGTTAACAGAAAAATGACTATTGAGTACTTGATAAATCCCCAATATACTTTAAAAAATTTCAGAAATTTTAAGAAATCCTATTTTTTTATCTTTTTTTCTATTTGGTATTTTTTTAAAGTGTTATTCTTATTATACAAAAATAAAAAAGAAAGGGAGGTAAAAAGGAAAACGTAAAAAGAGGTGAAATGAAAGTGACTTTTTAAAATAATTTTTCCTCCCTTTTTTTTGTTGTGGGATTAAAAATTAGGATTGCATTAATTTTTCAAAAATTCTTTTACTATAATGGGGAATTATAAAGTGACTCAAAAGAGACTAAAAGAAATTTAAAAAATGCCTTCTTTTTTTTGACAACTTTTGAAAACCCGCATTTTTTTGGAAAAGAAGATCCTCCTCTTCATTAAGAAATGGCAATCTCCTCCTCTTTTCCCATCATTTTGGCATAATCCCCTCTGATTTTCAACTGGCAACCTGTACAGTTTTATGGGGTATGTAATAACACATAATCCTAACAAGCTTCCTGTCCTAATTTTGGATAGTTATAGGGAGCACTATATGCAAAAGGCTGGTAGTCTCAAAGGGTACCCCAGATCAAAGTCACAGGCGTACCTCCCATTGCCAAGTATCGTGCAAGGCAATGGTCAAGCAGTACTTATGACTTATCACAGCCAAAGGCTTGTTGGCTTCTTCAACATAGCCCAAGTACGGTTGCCCGCTCAGGATATCAAATAATGCCGAACAGGGTTTATCCATACATCAATGCACGTGCAAAGCAAGAAAGTCACTTTAAAAACTAAATTTAAAATCCCATAATTATTTTTTTTTTGAGTCTAGCTCTCATTTCTCCCTAGCAGAGTCGCCACTGTGGGCACCCGTGACTTCTGCGAGGAACCTTGAAAGTACTAGAACACGCGGTCGTTAGAGTTGCCACTTGATTCTAGGGTTAACCAAGCAACCGAATTCAACGTACAAAATTCGAGAGAACCGATCCATCATAACCAAAGTGATCTTGGTTCGGGAGCTAAGTTACGGGATAAGAATGTTTTATTTAAAAAATGCACCCATCCCGCCTAATCAAAAAGATTAGTCTCTACTCATAATTATGGGATTTTAAAAGAAGATTTAAAGTGATCTTGACAATTACAGGAAAGGGAACAAGGAAAAATAAATAAAATTAACGCATACATGAGGGTAGATTTATAGAAAGAAAATCAAAAAATATAAAATAGGAGAAGACTAAACTTCTTTTGATCAACATTCGGATGTTCCCCTCAAAATCACGAATTCAGCGAGTACAACTCCGTTTGCCGCGAAAATCACGTTATTTAACGAATGCTTCCAAAAACTTGGATTAAAGACGAGATTTTAGGTAATTTCAAAAGGTAGGCTTAGGACTAATATTTTTGGGATTTACGTGGTTGATTTTCAGAAAGAAATTTTGGGTTCAGAAAAGGGGTTTGTAAGAGCAAGAAAAAGGAAACAAGGATTTTTCTAGCAAGGGTTTCTTGGGAATCTTGTTGTGTGTTGAAAACCAAGACTTAGGCTTCCTTTTATAGGCACAAAAGAAGTTTCTTGCACTAATTTTACCCCAGAATTCGGATGGGAGGTGAGTAAATGGAGAATGAGTAGTCATGCCAAGCTGCAGGATCTGTTTGGGATTTTGACCTTGCGTCCGCAAGTTGTGATGTTGCGTCCGCAAGGTTTGACCTTGCGTATGCAAGGTTTGACTTTCATAATTTTACAACATGTAGGCCCATGCTCTTGCGTGTGTATGTCGATTGCTCCTGTGGTATTTCGTTCGTAAAATGACATTTTAGATCACAAATTGGGCTTTTAATTGGGCTAGAACTTGGGCTTATTTGTTGGGCCTTATAATGGGCCAAATGGATTGATTTGGGTGGGTTTGTTAATCCGGGTTCATCGAAGCATTGATTTAAATAAAATAAATTTTACGACGTCGTCAGTAATTTTTCATCATTGGGTATACACCCGGACTCTTGCTTTAGGTTCACGGATAATCAAATTGGGGTGTCTACAGGCGCCATCAACATTGACATGGAGAACACCACTAGGAGGAGCTTGCCACTTCACTATTACCCTTTTACTATTGGGAGTTTGTTGGAAGGCTAGAGCATCAAATACTTCGGTCACCGAATGATGAATCTCTGATATTGGCTCTCAGGGATATACAAATTCCGGATCCCACATTTGCTTATTCCGCCAGTACCATATCTTGTCCAAAGTTGCAGTAAATATAGTGTCTCATCCATTGGCTTCAATTCTAGACTAGGGAGGGTCGGCAAGTTTCATATCAACCCATTGTTGAATAGGAAGTGAAAAAATTGTTCCAAAATTCCACATTCACAATACCTTTCCATAAGTTTTTTGTGATTGAGCAATTTCTAACTGCATGGATTGTTGATTCATCATGCTAGCCGCAAATATCACCGATCCAGGAATGAATAAGGCCCCGCTGGAATTTAGCTATATTTGTTGCCAATCGATTCCTCCAAATTAACCAAAGCAAGGTTCGCCATCTTTGCCACCTTGTTACGTACTTTCCAATTTTTTTTTTCTAGCCAGTATCGTAGGTCTTAAGTGACTCAACAGAAATAAATTTGTAAGTTGATGCGATACAAAAAACACTAGTTGGTGAAAACTTCCGCAAAACCTTGTCTCTATTTCTAACTCCTCCCAACACAAACTGCTCTCTTAAAACTTAAAAGATCCAAAGTTTCTTCGGATATCATTAAAGAAAGAGAGGCCCAATCCCAATCCCCAAACACAAGCCAATAATCACTGACCTTCTTAGATAACTCAGTCACCAAGATGTCTAGGATAACATAATTAATTAGCGGCGTGTCCCCTACCCAAACATCAGTCCAAAAATAGATTGACTTACCAATGCCCAATCGCCAACCAAAGCCATCTTGAACTGCAGCTATACATTCACAAATTCCTTTCCATGTTGACGAGTCTGTAGGCAGGGTAGTGATATTACAACCCCTAGCTGAAGTGCAATACTTACTCTGAAGAACCTTGGTCCACAAAGCATCCTTTTCATGAAGCATTCTCCAACTCATTTTTGCAAGCATGGCTAGATTAAAATAACATAGATTGTGGAAGCCTAACTCATCCAGTACTTTGGGTTTGCATATTTCGTTCCATGCCACCATCGGCAAGCGTTGTTTTTTATTGGATCCACCCCATAAGAAATGCCAGTTACTCTTATCAATCTCATCAAGAACCCCATCGGCAATTAATTGTTTGCATTATGTAAGTGGAATAGTTTCTGTGAAAACTATTCAATAAGCTAACTTTGGCTTAGGAGTGAAAACTTTCGTTATGAAATACTAGTACTATTGACACAACTCGAATTCAAGTTAATGGTAGCAGGTTTGGCATGCTTACTCTTTGATATGACCGCAACATGACATCATCAATTCCACTTACTCTTTGACATGACCACAACATGACATCATCGATTACTTGTAGATTAAAAGGGACGAATTTGAGTTGGACTAAAATAATGAAATTCTCGTTAAATTGAGATATACAAACTTGAAGTTAACATGGACCTCATATCAATTTGTTTAATCATGCACATGTAACAAAGATATGGTGAACTTGAAAGTAGGTCCGGTTGCTTGGGTGGTTATTTAAACTCGTCAAGGTCAAGAGTTTTTTCCCACAACTCTCTAACATATAATATATTGTATGAATGAAATTCTTGCTTAAAAAAACAAAGTTATGGTAGAAGTACTAACTCTATATTATTATTGTACATATAAATATTTTAAAATTAAAACTGAGTTTTCACTATAAATACATTCGGTATTTCTGGAAATTTTTGGTGTTCTCGCACTCAACTTCTAACTAGTGAAAATACCTTTGTAAAAACTCACTGTAATTTTAGTTCATAACAATTTTTAGGACTTTGGAATCGTAATACACATGTAGGTCAGGTCTCTACCATAGCATCTCTGTCTACTATCTTTTATTTATTAGATTGAATGAATGCTAGTAAATCACTTCAAAGCTAATCAATGATTAGCTATTTTTTTCTAAGGTGTTACTCGTGTCAATTCAAATGTGATACAAAAATAATAGAGTAAATCACCTAGACACCCCCTGAATTATACATCTTTTACTCAGACACCCCTTAAACTAAATAAACCTACGAGGAGCCCCCTGAACTATTCAAAACTTTGTTCCAAGACCCCTTTTGTCAACCTTTGGTCTCAAAACTCAAAGTTACGGGTCATGTTTTGATGATTCATCCCATTCAAGTTGTTTAAGACATGATTTTAAATGTATTTGGAAGAAATCAACTAAAAATATGACTGGAAAGTGCTTGATCCTAAGAGTTTTTCATAAAGTGCTTGATCCTAAGAGTTTTGCACATATGAAAAACTCTTAGGATCAAGCACTTTCTGGTCATACTTTGAGCCGACTTTTGGCGGATCCCCTTAAAAACATGTTAGAGGGATATGCATATGAGGGGAGAAACATGATGTACTAAGAGGGGGTATAATGGTGGATATGATTAGATAGGGTATTACTCCCTCCGTCCAAATTTTATAGTCCCTTATAAGAGTTTGTGCCACTTTTCAAAGTGTTATATCTTATAATCTACAATGTTTTAGGTGATTTTGAACAGTTTGTTTATTAAATTAAATCAAGATCTATCAAACAAGATCTATATTGCATATAAAATGTATTACCGATTGAAAGATATAATCATTTTTTTATCCGGTTATGATAGAACGAAAGACTGTAAAATTAGGACGGAGGGAGTACTTTAGAAATGATGATAAAAAGTTACTTGGTTTGTTTTGTGGTTGAAATGAGGATTGGATATAATACAATTGTGTACACTTCCTATTTTGCCCCCAACCCAATTTTCAAGACTAGAAACACTGGATCATTTTCGGAGCAAACACATAACCTTTTTTCCCCTCTCACAGCCACCGCTGAACCACACATACATTATCCACTCGATTTTTCAATTAAAAAAAAACCCAGTGATTTTACGAAGGGAAGACAAACTAGATTATGATTTTACAGTATCATTTAGGACCAAAATCACGTCTTCATTGTCTTCTTTGAAACCACTCCGGTGTCTTATACTTCGTTGGCTTTGCCGCCGACATCGCTTTCGAAAACACACCTGCGAGGACCTCTAGATTCGTAAAAGTGTTGATTTCTTCCGACGTCGTATCGGAGATTGTTGTATTCAGTGCATCTTCCTCCAGTTCTCTCTCTCTCTCTCTCTCTCTGCGCGTAGGGTGCAGGTTTGTGGGACCATGGGGTGTTTTGGTAATGTTTGCCAAGATATAGTAATTTCGAAAAACCTGGGGTACATCCCTTTTGGCACCGAAAATACACCCCACCTCTTCAGGGACCTAATTTTGGGTCCTACATGAGTGATCCAAATTGTTCATTGTTTTTAAAACATTTTTCCGTGCCGAAACGGTGAAACTTTGGTTCAAGCATTTCTAATCGTCCGATTGAACTGATTTTTTGTGGGCCCGCTCGAAGAAATGTTTTAAGAACAATGAACGGTTCGGATCACTCATGTGAGACCCAAAATCAGGTCCCTAAAGGGGTGGGGTGCATTTTCGGTACCAAGAAGGGTTGTACCCCTAGCAGCGTTCATAGTAATTTAGACGGGGGAGGGGTGCCTAAATCTAAGGCCCCTACAGATGGATATAGGAATCTTGGGAAAAAAAATTTCCGAACATAGAGAATCAAACAAACGCAGGACATGGATCTCCCTGATATCTATATCAGCGACAACTCTATATCCCTTCTCTATATACGGCTGCCAACCAGGCCAATAAATTATGAATCTGTAAAGGTAGGATAATAAATAGATTACGAATCAATTTTTACCACATTGTCCTTGTTTATTAACTATTGTGTATTTGTATTATAAAGTGTATGAATAATCTTTTTAGAAATACATTTATTTTTTCTTACAAGCATTTGATCCTTCGACTTCATAAACGCTTGTACCCAATGTTTGAAAGTCTTCAAATTTTTTAAGTAGAAAGTTTCAAACGTTTGCCCTAAAAATTTCGAATTTAATATCATTTTGTGATGGAGATCTATAATAAAATCATAGAGGCTCAGATCAAATTCTTACGTAGTCCCAAAACAATTAGAAACCACAACATTCCATCCATTCTTTTTTAAGTGTTCGATTTTGTAAATCTAACTTTTTATAGAGACATCATTACAATTTAATTTTTTTTTTAATTTTCCATTATTGTGTTTGATGAAGACATCATTATTACACTTTACCTACTAATTTTTCAAAATTGAATATACTTTCAAGGGTGAAATGGGAAATGTACAAACTTTTACCTCCAACTTTTCAACACTTTGTAAGACAACTTAGAATGGAATAGTGGATCATTAAAAAAAAAAAGGGTGCAGATGAGTAAGATTAACAAAGTAGTAGACGAAAAAATAACTGTAAAGTATAGAATGATAAAAGTTAATGCTCCCACTCATAGTGATAAAAATTATCAAAAGAAAGAGAGAGGAAAAATTTATTAGTATCATTATCATTTTCTACTTCCTCTTTTTAACAATAGTGATCCATGTCTATAGTCAATGGTCTAAATGTGTAACAATGCGGATTTTCACATGATAATTTTTTTAATGTATATGATGGCCCATATAGCAACACGGGGTGGGGGAATTGTGTATCTCAAATATAATGTGGAATTAAAATTAAATGCAACACCGGACCCAATGATAAATGATAGTAAATAAAGAGTAAGGGGAATAGAGAAATCAAATGCAAAGATTTATCGTGATTCAGTCCGCAACTTCACGGCCTAGTCCACTTCTCAAGTATCCAATTCGGGATTTGTTGCACTATCTTCAATACTAACACCTTCTAACTTTGCAAGTGCTAGACAAACCTTTACAACGAGCAATCTATCCACAATCGCTCGAACTATTTTTTATTCTAGTATTAGTCACACCTAACCCAACTAGTTTTGACTCCGATGCTAGTAACACCTAACCCTTAGTGATTTTCTGTTCAAAATCACTCACAAAAAAATGAACTTTTGTAAGCGTACGAACAAGGGTGTAGAATCCCTTTTACAATGATAGTTCAAAATAGAACACTCAAACCCGTGAATGAATTCAAGACGAAGCGAGCTGGATAACAAAGGTGTCACACAAATACATTTCCATGGGAGTTCTCTTCTATTCACCTTCAATCTACCTTCACCTTACTTGTAGCAACATATATGTACGTAAGGGCATTCTTATCTAACACAAAAAAAAAAAAAAAAACACCAAATTTAACTTTAAAAACACCTTTTATAATTCAACAAGTCATTTTTCAAAAAATTTACAAAATCAGACTCTCTATTCAAACTTTAGCAAGTCACTTTATCAAAAACTCACAGAATCAAACTCTCTATTCAAACTTTTACTTTTCTCTCCTTCCTCCTCTTTTAGTGAGTGAACAGTAGGTCACCAAAATTGTTAAGTTACTGTAGCAAAGTTAAGAAATCTTCAAATTGATGAGTTTGTTTAGTGAGGCTAATTTTTGAGATTTTAGAAAATTTTGCTCTTTACTTTAACTTTAAAGTAAAGAGCAATGCTACATACACAACAAAAATGTACAACAAAGTGGACAACACACTCACATAGGGTGTGTGCTCCACACACAGTTGGCTCCACCCCATGTGAGTATGTTGTCCACTTTATTGTGTATGTAGCATTTTTGTAAAGTTAAATTATTAAGTCAGATATTGATGCTCTAAGTATCCCATTCCAAGTATGGAATTAGCCGATCCATATTGTCTTGATTGAAACAAATATCAGAGAATGATAATCCATTCCTTTAAGTGCATGCACTGTCCGTTTGAATTTGATTAGGATCCATTCCGCGATTCTCGAATTGCAAACTTCCCATGTAAAGATTTCTAAGAGCATTCTCATTTGGCTACCTACTTTAAGTCAAATCTCTAAAATAAGTCAAAATCAGACTCATTAAATGGTTGATTAAATTTGTTAAGCTTCTAACTTTGCTATAGTACCGCACCAAATTTGGTGCGGCATTTTTCACTTACCAGTGCACTATTCACGCACTGTTCATTTTTTTTAAAAAAATTACTTTTGGGGAGAAGGAGTAGAAAAAAAGAATAGTTTAATATAATAAAGTTAGAATAGAGACTATGATTTAGTAAGTTTTTAGAAAAGTGACTTGCTAATTTATAAAAAAGTGTTTTGAAGGTTAAATTTGGTGTTTTTTTTAGTCGCCTAACAAGGATGCTCTAACCATTTGAATTGAGAGAAAAGTTTCCAAAATACTAGTAGGTCCATATTTCCATGAACTTTGAACATTTTACTTTCTTTTTTGGAGAGCTTGAGCTGATAAAAAAATTAGGAAAAGGTTTGTTATTAATCTTTTTCCTTTCAATTAAAATAGACTGTTGGAGATAATGTATAGAATATCTTCTTATGTATCTCAACCAAATCCTTTGGATTAACAATTTCCTCATTATGTACCTCAACTTCTCAACCAAATCCTACAAGATAAACAAATATTCAAATGAGTACCAATACCCACAATGTTAATTATATTTCTCATTTAACAAAATCAGTTTTGTTATCATCAAAATCAACAAGGTATTTTAAAACCTTTGGGCTAATAATATATTTTATTAATATGTACTTTGCAATGTTTAATTTAAATTTTCATTTCATGTTTTAATTAGATTATGCTAACCTAATCTTCTTAATAACCCTAACCTTAGTTATTATTTTCTCTCCACCTTATCAACTACTCCTCTATCCATCATCTTCCTCCCAACACTTCTTTCACTCTATCAAACATCATCGCCACCTTATCCCTTATCCCCGTCACCTCTGTCCTCTCTCTCTCATTAATCCCTCCACTTTATCTCTTCCATCCGCTTACATCCCATCACGTGCCATCTTTCCATCAATCCATCACTCACCACCTCACATCACCTTATATCCAACCACCCCACCCACTCCTTTATTCATTTTTAAATCATTTACACATCCCTTCCCTTGATTTTTCCATGGGGTGGGAGAGAGAGAGAGAGAGAGAGAGAGAGAGAGAGAGGAGAAGAGGAAGGAGAGAGAGAGAGAGAGAGAGAGAGAGAGAGAGAAGAAGAAGAAGAAGAAGAAGAAGAAGAAGAAGAACAACAACAACAACAACAAGAAGACCACCAGTCCACCACCATTTCCACATTTTGACATTATCACATACCACTTTTGATGGTCATTTCCTATTTAGAGTAGTTTTTAGGCTTTGGTTTCTTAATGAAAGTTGTAGAGGGCAACGAGACCTCCAATTGTGGCACAAGAATCAAACAAATCGGTCAAGTTTTGCATTATCTCAAATTTTTATTTCCAGGTAGTTCAACTACCTTCATTAATTGTCATTTTTTCTAGTTAAAGTCATTTCATTTTTTGAGTTTAGACTCCTTAAGTTGTAGAGCACTTCGAGACCTTCTCTTTAGAAACAAGAATCATCCTAAACGGCCGAGTATTGACCGGATATCGCACTCCACAGTTTCCGTTCAAAATTAGATTTTTCATCGCCAATTGAAACACCAACCAGACTCAATACAAACAGGGAGAAAATTGGAACCAACAATAAAAAAGAAGAAAAAAACTCGTTCATGCCCCACCTATTCACTGCCATTTCCCTAAAAGATATTAGTGGATTAATGTCTCAATTGATCCTTGTTTGACTCAATTTGTGAAAATTTATCGTGAACAATGTTAAAGCTAATCATTTTTTTTTTTTAATTTTTATGTTTGTCCATTGCACTATCAATTCCAAATGTATGGGACTTTGTGTATAGAATGTTGATTACTACTTCCTCTGTCATTTTTTGAGTGATACCTTTGGAAAATGTGTATTTTTTTAACATTAAAAAAATGTACTTTCGTAGAACGTTTTTTATTTTTACTTATTTAACCAAATTTAAGTACTCAATGAGCACTTTAATTTGGTATAAAAAAATTTAAAATTTAAAAAATTATATTAAAATATATATTTTTTAGGAGTTTGAAATTATACGTATTCCGATAGGGATCACTTAAAAAGGACGAAGGGAGTATATAGATCTAGTAGAATGAATTAAGATAATTTTTTAATGCCTTGTCATTAATTTGTGGGCTCCTACATAATGATTGAATGGCCATGTGCCAGGGCCGTGCCTCTCATTACAAAACACAAAGTGTAGGGGAAACCCGGACTTGGGGAGGTGTTGTGCACCCCTCGGCCATTGAATCAAGTTTTGGACGGCTCGGATGCGTTTAGTATTTTATTTTATTTTTATTTTTTTACCGGTAAAAAATCAAAACACATCCGAGCCGTCCAAAACTTGATTCAATGGCCACCCCCACTTCCGGGAAACCCACACGAGTATTAAGACATTGACAAATTAGGGAGTATTAAGACATCGACAAATTAGGGAGTATTAAGACATCGACAAATTAGGGCTTAAGATCTAGATTTTTCAAGTTATTAGAAAAGCAACTGCATATGAGGCTCATAGACTTGTACATTACATTTTCAGAAGACTCAAACACTTCTATGGAAACTAGCATCATCTTCTGGTTTCTCAACTCCATCAGTGTTCCTTAGCCAATAACTCTCAACAAATGAGGCTGCGCCATCTGGAACATCGTCCATGACCCATTCATGGCCCGCTGGGAAGTATATTCCAGTCTTAGGATGCGGGGCCCAACTCGATGAATCACCTCTCTTCTCACTCTTAATTGAGTACTCCTTGTGTTTATTTGTCGTTAGATCTTTCTTGGCTAGCTTGCTCATGCATCGTTCAACTTGCTTTGGTCTCCTGCATGTACCAAACTCCTCCCTATTACTAACGTTAGGGTTTGCAATAGATTAGTGTTTTGTGAATTAGGAGCATTTATGTATGTGTGTGCCAGTGCTAGTTTGAGCGAAAACGAGAGAGGGAGGGAGGAAGGAGCGCATAGTTAGAAAGTTGCAAATCCTAACATAAGATTTTGATGATACAAACATAAAAAAATAACATGAAAAAAGAAAAGTCCACAAACCAAATTCACAAGAACATTAAATTTACTCGATTCGTAAAATTAGGCTATGTTTTGTAGTCATTTCAATTATTTCATGATGAAAAGAAGAAAGATATAATACCATTGAATTACGTATGAGTTAAAAGGAAAGATAGATCGGATTACATCGAAATTGTCCTTGCTTATAATATTAAACTAGTCTTACAAAGCTCGAGTACTTATAAAGGAGACGTTATGAGTTCGAGCTCTCATGAAGGAGGCGCTCCAGTCCCGTGGTAACACTAACCACTAACCCTAACATTCTAGCGCCTAGCAAGAAAAAACTTGTGGAAAAGTACTCGAAGTAATATTTACGGAGTATCTAATCAATATGCTCAAATAATATGGTCGGGTCCACTTATTATGGCACGAGTTATTTATCAGGGTCATCATTCGGCCCGCGGGCCTCAACACCCGCACAAAGCTTGTCTGTCCAAGTTCGTCAAGGGCGTGGGCTAGCCCAGCCCGAAAAAGGCCGGGTACGGGAGATTGAAGCCCAGGTCGCAAGTCTACCCAATTACCGAGCCTGCCAACCGCTATCTAGGATTCTATCTCACGAAATACAGTACACAATAAATGTTCATACTCTCGATTGAGGAATTTATTGTTCTACTGAAAATAATTTTGTTTTTTTTATCTTACATTCGTCTAATAATATTAAAAGAAAAAAGAAGAAGAAGATTGTGATTGTATAATTAGCTTAGCTCGATGTAGAAGTGCACACCAACCTGGTAGCCTGCCTAACCCAACTCGGTTTTTTTAAGGCTTGGGATAAGTATTTAGGCCTTATGGGTCGGGCTAGATTGAGATTTTAAGCCCATTTACTAAATGGACTGCGTTCGAAAAATTCCTCTAATGCCCAACCCAGCCCGGCCCAGCCCGATTTGAATAATATTTTAATTTAATATTCTACATAGAGGTTGATGGAATTGGAGGGTTCTATCTTTTTTAATTTACAGGTTTGTTTTTAATATTTCTATAAGAACTTGGAACTTAAATTACATTATTACAGTTGTGAATTATAATTGTTATCGTTATGTTTGATTAATTTATATCTGTGATACCATGCTTTAAAAAAAATGGGTTTGTTGGACGGGCTTGGGAAATTAAAATTTTATTTGGGTTTGGTTTGGACATATTAAATGAAACCTGATTATAAATGGGCCGGACTCGGAAATGCATAAATCTCGTTATTATCTAGTATAAGCCCAGCCTGAACCCGGCCCGGTTCATGTGCACCCCTAGCTAGATGTAAAAAATTTAGGGTTATATTCCCTCTATCTCATTCGAAGGATCTATTTTCACATCCAGGATATGACAAAAATTATGTTTTGCTTTATGTAAATACATCATTTTGTTATCTCTATATATTGAATCACGCATTTTCAATGAGTGACTATTAAATTGGGATGAAGAGAGTATTAGTTAGAAAGTTGCATGACTTGATGGCCTTGTCGCTTACTCTTTTTTTTTTGAGTAGTTACGATACTATTTTTTTGAGCAGTCATTTTCCACAAAAAAAAAAAAACTCAATTCTCTCAGGACCGTGAAAGTGTGTAATTTTGTTAGATTTTGTTTTTGTTATTGTGGCTTAAACAAAACAAGAAAGAAACAACAAAGTTATTTTGATTAAAAATAAAAAATAAAGAATTTTTTATTTTATTTTATCAACAAAAAAAAAAGTTCTCAATTGGTCGTATAAAGGATACCTTGCTGGTTCAAAATCATTTATCTGCTGTTGGTACGTCCAGCGATGGGATTTTTTTTTTGTTTTTACCATTTTGATCATTACTATTCACACATGCACGTCCATTTGAATTCTGATTAATTAGAAAGTAAAAAAAAAAAACCTTTGAAAAAGCTTAGCCCACCCGCCCCTCTTGGCCCATAGGGCTTCAACCTTTGAGACAAAGTCAGCCCGCCCAGCCCACCAGAGAGAAAACCCCCCTGGCCTAGCCTGCTGGTGGACTTGGGTATCAACTTCGCAAACTGGGCCGGCCCAGCCAAATCCAATGATTACCCTTTTATTACCTACAAAAATAAACTAAAACACTTGAGGAATCAAAAAGAGAGAGAGAAGATTAATGTGTTTGGAACTTGGAAAGGAAAACAAAAAAGAAGAGAAAATTTTAAAAATTTCTTTTTTCTATTTGGTTGATGAGAAGCATGAAAAAGGAGAGATGAGCAATACCAATTTCTTCTCACAACTTTCTCTGCCTTTTGCTGCCTTAAATATTTCCTCTTTTTTTCCTCAACTTCTAGACAGACTCCAAGAACGCCAACTTTGTTTTTCCAATAAAAAAAGAAAAGAAAAAAAGACAACCTTTTTTCTGTAGGAAATCAAATCAACTACATATTTGTTTGTTTTATATGATTAAACTTATTGTCTGAACAAGTTATGTCCTTTTTATCTAAGTTTTGTGTTTTACCCTTGTGTGGTTGCCCATATTTTCGCTTGCCTTTGAAGCACTGCAATGTTCATTATCATTTTTTCAAAAGAAATAACGAATTAATCTCGTTAAAATATGCGAAAATAAATAGCAAAAGTCTACCGAAATCATTACCAATAATTTTGGATCACAACAATACGTTACCTAATTAGCATTGACATCCTTGTTTTGTTGAACCCAATTCTCTCCATAGCGCTTCGAATGGTGGCAAAAAAACGCAGTCTGGCGTTGGTTACTACCTTTTTTGTTTCTTGGTAAACGCGTTGGTTGGTTGCTATCTAAGACTAAGGGTTCGACCTCCTTTTATACAGATCAAATAGTAATATAAAGTATGGCTTGTCACACAATGTACTAATTATGCGAAGAATAAATTATCTTGTTCAATATCTGGTGAAGGCCATTTTATCGAAATTAAAGAATCGTTGAAAGCTTAAAGGTGAAATTTCAGAACCTTTCCCTTTTGAGAATAGTGGTTCCAGAAAATCTGTGGTCTGAGCAATAGATACCCACTATTCTGGGATTTAACTGTGGGTTATAATAATTGTAACGCAACGCGTAAGCATAAGTTCTGGGATATGATAGAAAGGAATCATAGTACGAGGGAATTTAAATTGTGTTTTTTGGGGGATTGAATTTGTGTTGGGAGCGGGGTGCGTGTTGTGTGACAGTTACGGGGCTCACTCGGAGCTCCATGTTTGATTTGAATTGTTCATTTTGTTCGTCTCGTCGAGTAGGTGGTTCATGTATAAATTCAAGTTGATTGGACATGGGTAACGATTTGATTGGTGACCATTTAACTTACAGTTTTGTAAAAAAAAATCATCTACGTACATCCGGTTCTCAAAGTTGGCTCAAAGATTTCAGGGTCGAAAGCAAACTCGTTAAATGAGACTCACTATATACTTTACATACAAAGGCTGGTCAAACTGACTCAAACATGTAGTTATCAAAAAATAAACCACCATTATAATATCTTAAAATTCATCATTTATGTATAGAGAACTTAAACAAACTCTATCTGGACCGAATAAATACATATAGGAGTTCTAAAAAATTGGAGGTCCCCATTTTTAACATTTTTTTGTAGGCTTGATGCCCAGGCTTCTTGAGCTTTGCTCTTAAACTGCTCTGCCGATTCTTTAACTTTTTCGTTTCCATAAAAAATGGAAAAACCTATGCGTACAGATTGCTTAGTGTACAGAAAATGTACAACGGCTGGGTCCCAGACGAATAATCCAAACTGTTAAATAATTTCAAAATGATTTTTCCTAGGACCTTACAACAAATCAGCTCAATTGGATATGTGTAACTGATCGATCCAAAACTCCAAGTTTTCATTTATACAGTTATGAATGAAAACTTGGAGTTTTGGATCGACCAGTTACACATATCCAATTGAGCTAATTTTTTGCAAACTCCTAAGAAAAATTATTTTGAAATTATTTAGGCCTTGTTCGGTTTGTAGTTTTGTTTTAGTTTTGATTTTCATGACATCATCATTTTTCTCATTTCTCTCTCTATCTCTCTCTACTTATTACACATGTTTACATCATAAAAATTAAACTAAAACTCTAAACCAAACACAACCTTAGCGATTCAGATTATTCGTATGAGACCCAAAAGTAGGCCCCAAAAACCGTTGTACATTTTTTGTACAAAATTCTTCTGTACCCGTAGTCCTCTCCAAAAAAAAATACAGTCGGAAAATATAGGTTACCAAGGTCCGAGCAACACGCAATGCACACACACTGTTATGCATTGCCGCATCCCACATACCTTTGTGTCAGTGACTTGACGTTATTCATAGGAAAGGACCAACTTGGCTTTGGGGATTATCGATCAAGTGTTGTTTGGGGTCCTACGTACGTACCAATGTCTTTACACGTTCGAGTTATGAAAGAGTGACTCTATTTGAGTCTGACTACCTGTAATTATTAGATATGACAAATCAACCAAGCAACTTGAGGCTCGACTCGATTGTTGTAATAAACGAACCGAGTTCGAACGTAATTTTAGTTCATCCAGTAAGTTAATGAGGATGCTCAATCAAGTTAGTTGTAACCCAATTTTGTGCACCGAGCATCAAAGCCAAACACACTCGTACATGAATTGAGATATCCAAATTTAATTATTGAATCGTATGAAACAATATTACAAAAAAACTCTCTACGATACGAGATCCTTTGTGCCCAAACTTCCTGGGCCTCCGTGCTAAGGGGAGCTTAAAACAATAGAGGTGGTTGGATGTTTGTGGTTGTGGATTTGAGCCAAAAAATTAACACTCAACTTGTATATTATATGTACATGCGCTCATTTCATTTAGGAAAATTTATCGAAATGGTCTCTCTAGTTTCACTCCTATCTCGATTTCATCCCTCTATTTTCAATTTCCCTCTAACAAACCCTGTAGTTTCAATTTTGGTCGAATTAGGTCCAATCAATAAGGCGGTTACGATAATAGACTTGGGACATTTTTAGGGACAAAACAGACATTTTGCCCATCTTTCTTATTCCCCAATTTGTAACCCTAACCCTAACCTTTTAAATAAAACCCTAATCTTCAAGCAATCAAGACAAAAAAATCTAATCTTGTTCCACTAAATCAGAATTTAATTCGAATTCCTTCCAAAACCAAGATACTAGTACAAAATTACTGTGGATCCTTCATTGCATGACTTATCCATGAACCAGGTTTCACCGAATTTAGTTGCCGTAGAGCACGAATTAATTCGGTCAAGTCTTTGTTCAACAGAAATGAACTAGTCTGCTCAAACGGGTGTAGAATTGACAAGTGCATGAAAGAGAATTTCATTTATAGAAAGAACTACTACAAAGGAGCTTTGAATTTGGATCTCCTAGCCAAATCCTTGCACCAAAAACTCAGGGATGACAGCCCATATTTGCTGAAACAATTACCTAGCATTGGAATGGTGACGGCCGAGGTTCCATTTGGTTCCTTTCACTAGCTATTTGACGACATTTGATATCTCATTTTGAACTACACATTCCAAATATTTTATCTCTAACACCATTAGTGTTGTAATCAGGCGTTATATTCCATGGAAGTTAAATCGTTTGAGACCCTTGGTGAAACCAATCCAAGGAAAATAGAGAATCATTGGTCGAAGGAATTATGTAATTTTCTTGGTTTTGGAAGGAATTCGAATTGAATTATGATTTAGTGGAACAAGATTAGATTTTGTTATGATTGCTTGAAGATTAGGGTTTTATTTATAAGGTTAGGGTTAGGGTTACAAATTGGGGAAGAAAAAGGTGGACAAAAAGTCTGTTTTGTCCCTGAAAATGCCCCAAATTGATATTTTCCATCTATTATCGTAACCCGCCGTTATCGATTGGACCTAATTCAACCAAAATTGAAACTACAGGGTTCGTTAAAGTGAAATTGAAAATAGAGGGACAAAATCGAGACAGGGGTGAAAATAGAGAGACCATTTCGATAAATTTCCCTTTCATTTATAGTAGTTGAGCTCAAGTTCTTAAAAACTAATCGAGCTCAGCTCAATTCCGGTAAATTGATAAATTTTGTCATAATTTCCACTTTTAACTTTCAAATTATATTAATCATAAATTCACGTTTACAGTAATCATGACTAATTTTACAATAACCATAGTTGATATCTGCTGGAGAATATTCTTATAATTTTTGTGTAAAATTTCCTCTATTCCAAATTGTTGGTCCTTCTTTCGTTTTTTGGATGTCCCAAAAGATTAGTCACTATCAAAAAGTCGAACTAAAAAACTTTTAGTTTTCCAAAATTGTCCCTAAAAAATAGTCATCATTGTGTAAAAAATAGATATAGAACACATGGGAATGTCCGGGAAGTTATGCCTCACAATTTGAATTTGATGCAATTATAGTTTGTTCCCTTAATATTTAGCTTCTCCAAAAGGGGCAAGCAATTGGGGATGAAGGAGATTTTTACCAGAATAGTTGTACAGTAATTTTTTAAAACATTTTGATTGCTTATATAATAAATGTATTATGTTTGTTTTCGTTAATGGTAAACTTATTGCATACATCGATAAATTTATCATTTTTGTTTATAGATTTTTAAACTTACATGATAAATTTATCATGATTGTTTTCTCTTATGATAAAAAATCATAATTAGGGTTGAGCATGAACCTGTCCAACCCGCTCAACTCGATCCGACCCGAAGGAATTCAGGCGGTTTGGAACCCAGTAGATGGTCGGTCACGAGTTGAGGTTTCTCAGAAAATTGATTTTCGGGTTGGGTGTCGGGTGAGGCTTTGGTGAAACTAATTAACCCAACCCACCCGACCTATGTATATTTGTTGTTTTAATGCCCTTTCAACTTCATGTGTTGTCTTGTCAATGTCATTGAGAATTCAGATAATTACTTTTGTTTCATATTCCCAGACATAATTTCTCTCTCTCTCTCTCTCTCTCTCTCTCTCTGTGTATTTTAACCACAACAGTTAACACCACTTGCCCCACGAAAAATAAGGTTGCTCTCTCTCTCTCTCTCTCTCTCTCTCTCTCTCTCTCCAATATTCTACAACTATACACAACTACACGTCCCACCCTACACGTGGTAGTATTTGGTCTTTGGAAGTTGAAAGACCCTTTAGATCGATTGGATTTGGTTATCCTCCCATGGATTCTTAACGAAAAGGTGAAATAGAGAGGGAATGAGGGAGATCTAGAGGTTGAACACTGGATTCTAGGTTGAGGTCTTAGCAGAGTCGCCAATTGTGGTGTCCAAAATTCAGATGACCTTTCTGAGTTTACTCTTTTCCACCTTAGCAATGAGATCTGTCTCTCTTGGTACCTCTGCACAAGAAGAACCCGCTGTTAGCACCCAACCTGACCGAAAGTTGGCTAGGTAAGGCACTCTGACAGTCTAATAAGAAGACTTTGAGAGAGAAGTACCAAATGAAGCAGAGAGAATTGATTTGTAATGTGTTGTGTACCTTCTAGGGTTCTCTTCTTTTCCTTTAAATAGACTCTCCTGACTTGGGTTCCAAGCTTAGGTGCAGGTTAGTAATTTGGCTTAGATGACGTCACGCTATGGTAACCGCCTCAAATGATTCCATCCATGACGTGTTGGATGAACTGCCTTTTGCATTTCCTGTGAGTCACTTTGGGTTTACCCAGCTCGGGTGACTCGTCTGGATCAATCTCGTCTCAGTGAGTTATTTCGGGTTTACCCGGCTCAGATGAATCGTCCAGATCAATCTTGTCTTGGCAAGTCATTTTGGGTTTACCCGGCTTGGATGACTCGTTGGGTTCAATCTCATCTTAGCGAAGTCGTTTTGGGTTTACCCGCTCAGATGAATCGTCTGGATCAAACTCGTCTCGGCCAAGATGCTGGTTCATTCTCTTTGCGATTTGATTTGTACTGACTTGGTACGGTTATATTGGGCTTGGTTGACTTTGTCTTGGTACGATCATATTGGCTCGGTTGACACCATCTCGGCATGTTCATATTGGTTCGGCTTGGTTAAAACTCTCTCGGCAAGGTCATATTGGCTTGGTTGACATCGTCCTGGTACGGTCATATAGACTCGGCTCGGTTGGAACCGTCTCGGTAGGGTCATATTGGCTCGGTTGACACCGTCTCGGTACAGTCATATTGACTCGGCTCAGTTGGTACCATCTCGATAAGGTCTCGAATATCGACTCAACCCATTTAAGCTTAGGATTAGGCTTCGCGTTGTTCGAGGCCTGAGCCATTGATTTGAGCCAAGCTGTGACCCATCTGATCATTATATTTCGGCCCACTACAATTGGCATCTTTCCAATGGTGGGGATGTTTGGGGAGATGGTATTTTGCGAGAATGTTTGGAAGCTCAGACACAAATTTGTTCCCTTATCCTTACTTAAGTACTGCTTACCCTTTCTTGAGGAATGGAAGCTTGAGGTTAAGGAGGCAGGAGATGCAGGTCAACAAGTCTCTGAACAGGGTTTGCATCTTTCTCTTATGTTGCTTTGTCTTGTGACTTTTTTTGTTTTAAACTCTTTATGCGGGCACTATGTGGGTGTAAAAACAGTGGGATTGAACTCTTGAACTGCTAGGAATAGGGTAGGTTTATAATACCTGCTATTTTAGTGATTTTGAGGACATGTATCTTTTATGGGACGATGTTTGTCTCTTGTAAAAACAGATATTTTTAGTAAATTCTAAGTAAACATTTTCCATTTCGCGGTAAATACACCACTTTGAGAACATGAGGCCGGAATTTACTTTTACGTACTTTTTTTCGTGTGCCATTGTGATTGCTTTGAGTTTTAGGGGAAAAATAATGCAACATCGTAAATTCCCCCTTCCATTTTCGTTTTACAAATAATGATAAACCACATTTTTTGTTATAGCTTTTGGATATGTTGAAATAACTCGGTCTCCGGCTCAATAGGCTGACTAATCTGGCAAACCAATTTCAAACTAGTAAGAGCCTACTTTCTTACAGCTTGAAGCTGGGAAAAAGTCCTATATACAATTCCCTTACAAAGGAGTCTCTGGTCCGATATAAGAATTGATCATTAGGTTAATTTTCCTGAGCTTTCAAATGTCCTGTCCCACATTCTATGCTCCCCCAAAGAAATCCCAGAGATCTAAAAACATGTACTTGACTTCTTGCATTTTCCATTTTAGTGCCCACTTTAAACATTTCAATTATCCACTCCAAATAGGAAATGCATGGAAATAGAGTGAATAGTGATGTCAAAGCAAGGGCTTTTAACTTTTCAAATTGGCGCTATATTTTGGGATAGTAAAAAAAGGAAAGTAGGAGCAATATTTTAAGACGGAAGGAGTAGAAAAATTAGGATTATTTGGGGGGTGTCCTACCCGCCAGCACACCCCCCTTTGGTCCACCCCTACCAAGAGGTCTGCACCCCTTTGGTCCACCCCTACCAAGAGGTCTGCACCCCTTTGGTCCACTTCTACCAAGATGTCTCCCCCCACCGCAAGTTGTGTGTGCATGTGAGTGTGTGTGAATGAGAGTGCATGTGAGATTTCTAGGTTTGTACGATTGCCAATTTAATACAAAGAGTAGTGTATTTATGTGTGAATGGTTTTTCTCTAATTTTCCAAACAGTTTTGAACTACAAAACAGCTTGATATTCCCAAATGTCAGTTTTCATCATTTTACTACCCTAGTCTTTAGAATTAGCACAAGTTTATGGATTTGCAATATATAATTGAGCAATTAGTAGGCTTATGTATTATCATTCCCCCTGTTTTTGCCTTTTATTATTTGGCAAAGCCATCCATTATTAGAGTGATGGTGGCTAATACTTGGTTTTATCCATATCCGTAACATTGCTTGTCCTGTTTTTGTGTTTTTACATCATTTTTCCCAGGAAACTCCTTGGAACAAGTTTACGGCAGAGGATGCAGAGCTTTTGCTACTTTTTGTGATGATCCAAAAGAAAAAAATAAAATAAAATTACTAGTAGACTTACTAGTTTCTCTTTTGTGATGATCCAAAAGAAAAAATAAATAAATAATCTCTTTTGTGTTTCCTTAATTTATGTCCTGAAACTCATATTTTTATTAGCAAAAAAATTGTCCATGGAATTTTTTTAGGCTAAATTTCATCTTAACTCCTGCACTTTGACCTCAATCTCACTTTCTACCCTTTACTTCTAGATGTGACGAGCAAAACTCTACACTTCGGCCCAACTTTAACCTTTTTCCATTCTACATCAGAACTCCACCAATAGACTAACGGTGCTGAGCGTAATGGAGTATTTTCATGCCCGCCTTATCTCCTTCCAATTTTACAATGAGAAATTAAGTCATCCCGCATATTTTCTCACAGTTTGTGTCATGTAACATTTTACCTTCATGAGCATTTATCTTAATGCATGGACATTTTAATCAAATCGTCAATAGCCTGGAGAATTCCACACGCATTTTTCACTTCATGATTTTGTTAGGCCCATCTGGTTTGGGTCTTCAAATGCCCCCAACTCCCAGGCATTCTCTTCATACTTTTCAAAGGTTGAAACATTAAAATTTTGTTTCTCTCATTCATAGTTCCTACACTCTTTGGTTCATTGGAAAGCTATAAACGAAACATCGTCTATTGTCTTCCATCTCTAAATGTTTCATTCAATCCTCTTCCGTGACCTCCAAACTTTCTCATACTTGTAGACAACATGGTTCTACCTTTCGGAACTATCTACTGTTGCCGATAAATAATCCAGATCCCGCAGCATCTCTAATTTTTCTTCGTTGAAATTTCTGAATATTAACTAGGGCAATGTGTTTATTTTCAAATCCTAATACAATGATGTTAGTGTAGGTATGGTATTTTAGATTAACTCAACATTAATTTGTACCTCTCTCGAAAACCAGGGCTAGCCTGGGGTAAGCCCGGACAACCAAAAAAAAAAATGCAAAGTATATATAAACAAAAAAAATTACTAGAATAATCACAAAGGCCCCTATTTAGTTTTAGTTTTAGTTTTGATGACATCATCATTTCCTTCATTTCTCTTTCTCTCTCTCTCTCTCTCTCTCTCTCTCTCTCCACTCCTTACACTTGCTGACATCATCAAAACTAAACTAAACTATCTAACCAAACACAGCCAAAGTATTTTACTTGGCGTGATGGTCTTTGGAGGCGTCGAACTTCTTCATGATTTGAGTATGAATCATGGGGTCCCCTCTCCCATTCTGACATTTTGCTTCCCTTCTAACCCTTTTTTTTCTATACTATTCTTCTTTATTTTTTTAGCAACCCCATTTCCTTTTTTTCTCTAGTCCATTTTTTCCCCCAACAATTCAAAGAATCAATGAACCACGCTCAAATTCAACACTCTCATAAATGTATGGGACCACACAAACTAGTAGTAGTCTGAGCCCCATATATTTATATGTGTGTTTGTATGATGTGTGCATTTTAAATGTAATTCTAATTTTTCTATTTTTCCCTTTCCAATTCGCAATATTAGGAAGATCATATTACTCAATTACTTTGTCAAAAATTTTGCAATTAACAAACACAACAATAATATACAAGTGATATGTTTATTATGTTTGGTTAAAAAAAATTATCCCTTGAAAATTTGAAACAAATCGAGCAAGCTAACACGATTTATTAGGCTTTCAAACAAATCATTGTTAAAATATGAGGATACCTTCTTATTTTTCTTTTAAAAAAGGACTATTACAATTAAATGTTTTATAGTTGCATCCTTTTAGTTCGAATTTTTGTAATTTCGTAATTTTTTCAAAAAAAAATTTGTAAGCTCCATAAGCCGAGCTCCCTTTTTTGGTTGGCACATTCATGACATTTACTTGTATTCCCCTTTTATCGACTTGTAATTTGTTCATTCATTTTTATTTTTTAGAGCGTCTATATTAGGACATGTGATAAGCCCCAAATGTTGTATATAATCTGGGCTTATCTAGCTCATTTTTGTTCACACACACACGTGATTTCGTGCTTTATATGTTTGATATGTGCGTAGTGTTGTTTTTGTTAGTTATAGGTAAAACACGTGAATAAGCACGTTTTGGAGCGCATTGGAAGCCGTCCCAAGTTACCGAGTGCTAAGTTGCCCCATGGCACGCCAACACCGGGCCTCGAGAGCTAAGAAATGATGATTTGGTTAAGGCCCGGCAAGTCGAAACGTCCCAAGTAGCCAGAGGCTTGGAAGCCGGGCTTCACTCTCACACAAAATTCCCGGTAGAGTCCGGGAGTGAACAAGCACTCCAATGATCAAGGAACACCTCCCTCGAGGGTCGCACCATGTATTTACGTGCTTTGGAGCAAGTCCGGAAGCACACAAGGCCAAGGGAGTGACCAAGTGAAGTCAAGGCATCATCAAACCTATAGTGGATCGATCCAGTCTCTTGGAGTGGATCGATCCACTCAAGTCAAAACATCATCAGTCCCTTTTGGATTGATCCATTGCAAAAAAGTGGATTGATCCACTCAAGGCCAACAATGCATCGCTGATAGTGGATCGATCCAGGCCTCAAAGTGGATCGATCCACTCTAGTCTAGAAGTTCACCGAGCATTGCGGATCGATCCACTCCCATAGTGGATCGATCCACACTCATTCTTGGCGATTTTTGTGATTTTTGTTGCTTTAATATCTTCCATTTATGGAAACTTTCCACTTATAGTATGTTTTTGGGATAATTAGCCAATGTAAAAGGGTTTTAGTATAAATACCCCTCTCCCTCCCTCTCTCTAGGAGCTCTTACTCTTTCATTTTTTGTTTTAGTTGCTCCTCCCCCTCTCTCCTCCATGGGAGAGGATTTTGAAGCTTTTATCTCTCTAGAAAATTCAACGTAAGTTTCATGTTTCGTTTTAATTTCATAAGCGTTTTAATGTTGTAGCTACTACTTAGTTCTTCATATATATCAAGTTTATTTCCGTAAAAATCATGTTCTTCATTTCTTTTACGTTTCAAGTTATGTCTTTCATTCCTATGTTTGAGTAGTCTTAATATGCTCGGTCATGGGGTGATTAGCACTCCATGACTTAGGTTTAATTCGTTCTTCTCGCCAAATTGCAAACACTTCTTGTTTAATAAAGTCACGGGTTCATCTTTATGTATCAAAATTGCGATTTGTTAATCTCTTTGATCACACGTAGCCAAGGGCTTGACCACTTGGCACGTGTGATGCTTTGGGCGATGTCAATCCAAATGTTTGTATAAATGGCACACGAATCCTAAACTTTATCGAACATCATTTATAGTTCAAAGAATTAGGATCGATTTTATGTACCAAAGTCTAGGTTTGTTAATCTTTTTGATCTCTCGTAGTTAAGGGTTAATTCTCTTTTTCACGTGTGATACTTGGAGCGATGTCAACCTAGATGTTTGCCAAATGGTTACAAGAATTCTAATCTCAACAAGAGAGGAACGAATTAGCCTAAGTTATGGTTGTTAAAATCCCCTAGACTTTGCCTTAGTTTAATTTTCCGTTTTTAATCTACCGAGTCGTTCTCGAAGTCGAGAGAATTCCACCAACCAAAACCACAAAAGCCAAGTTTGCCGCTTTAAGCCTAAAACCTACACTTGCAAGACAACTCTCACGCCGGGTGCGTTCGGTCCCTGTGGATTCGACCCGGTCTTACCGGTTATTATGCTACCTCCGACCTAGTCCTACGCTTGGGGCAACACTTTCTACGACACAATCCAAGGTCGCAAGCATTTTTGGCGCCGTTGCCGGGGATCAAGCATTTCTGGCTATACGTTGCTGGGGGTCAAGCAACGTGGAAAGGACTCTCATAAATTGTATTTTTAGTTTTTGAGTGAGTTCGGTAGTTGTTAGTCAAGTATTTTGAAATGGATTTTTCTACTGGGCGGACAATAAAAACACATTGTGACCGGTCATAATGAATTCTTACATGTAAGAATTCAAATAGTAAAAACTCTTGCATGTAAGAATTACCTGTGAAAAGGCATTATGACCGGTTATAACGTGTTTTTATTGTCTGCCCATTGAGCAAACAGTAGAAAGAATTCAAAACACATTGTGACCGGTCATAATGAATTCTTACATGTAAGAATTCAAATAGTAAAAACTCTTGCATGTAAGAATTACCTGTGAAAAGGCATTATGACCGGTTATAACGTGTTTTTATTGTCTGCCCATTGAGCAAACAGTAGAAAGAACCTTTTGAAAATGGAAAATTTTGCTCCACCAAATTTATACTCATTATTTGGCAGATATGAAGGTAGATGCTTTTGCTCAAATAATACAAGCGGATTTTTTACATCATTGACAACATGTTGTGGGCCCTATATATACTCTCTATCCCTTTTTAAGTGTGAAGCATGGTAATTCCAACTTATTTTCTCTCACATCAACTTTTACATCTACTTTTCAGTACTTAACCTTATCAATATAATAATACCCACTAACTTTTCAAAAAAGAATCACCTTTTAAGGGCAAAATAGGAAATGTACCCACTAACTTTTCATAGCACACACTTATTAAGGGACAACCCAAAATGAAAAATTAAACACTATAAAAGGGGCGGAGGGAGTGTTAGGTTTTTAGGTCAAAAACAGTATTGTTGCCGTGCACATATATTATCTCTCATCTCTTTTTGTGGATAGGCTGCACCTCAAATATACACAAAAATCACATGATTCTTTGACTCAAGTAATCATCTTCGAGAGGTTTTCTCGCCTCAACAAGATTTCTCTTAGAGTAAAGTCCTTTCGTGGAGTTCGGAAAGCAATCAGTTGGAACACTTAAGGATTCAAAATTCATGAATTGTGCAGAGGTGTGATTAATGTGGATTTGGCCAGTAGGTCTTCGACTTTGTGTTAAGGATACACAAACATTGAGTAAGATCTCTTGTATTCACACAATGATTTTAGTGCATGATTCCTTCCCATGATTTTTTCTGTTTAGGGTTTTCCACGTAAATCGTGTGTCGTGTGCAATTACTTTCTTTAGTATGTGCGATTGGATTTTCATTGTTGAAAGTTAATTTAATTCCGAGAATTGATTATGGAGTTCATTTGATTGAGGATTTTCATTTGGAATTATTGTGTTCTTGAGCAGGTCATAGTTTATTCAAAACTAGAAAGGGCCAATCGTCCAATATGTTGGATGGCATGTGAAGACAAATACACTCCTCCAATTGAAACAGAGGATGAAGTTACTAGAACAAAACCTAGCGTAAAATACTCTAAACTTGAGAAGAGTGAAAGGGTTGCAAACAATCATGGATTGAATATACTCTTTACTTAAATGGATACAAAAGAGTTTCATTGCATCTCAACATGCAAGCTTGCTAAGGAAGCGTGAGACATTTTGCTTACAACCCATGAAAGAACTGATAAAGTGAAACATGGGAAGTTACAACGCGTTATAACTCAGTATGAGATTATTCGGATGGAGGAGGATGAAACCTTTGATGAGTTCTACGCTAGATTGAATCATATTGTCAACACGAATTATTCTTTGGGTGAGCTTATTACTCCTTTTCGCATTATTAAGAAAATATTACGTTCTTTGCCCAAACGATTTAAAACCAAAGTTGATAGTTTAGATATTAAAGAGAAACTTGCTGGGAAGATATTGTTGGTCAATTTCAAACTTATGAACTCACCCATTTAGAAGATGAAAACTTTTCTTCTAAAGCTATGACTAAAGCTTCTGAAAAAATATATTGTTTTTTCTAGCAAACATAAAGAGTCGAACAAGTTTGATAGTGATGATAACTATGATATGGAAGCTTTGACTATATTTGTTATAGCTTTAAACATTTTTATAAGGAAAAGATAAATGGTAAGGATAACAGTGTTAAAAAGGGTAGAGGTAAAATGAAATCTTCTAATAACAAGGAACGAAAAGGAGCGAAATGACCACCCTCAGTGCCAAAGAGTTATGAATGGCAAGGTTATGGACATTTGGCTCAGAATTGTGCTAATAAGCAGGCAAAGCAGAAAGTAAACCTTGTTAAGACCTGGAATGATAACTCCGATAGTGAAAAATCAAGAAGTGACCCAAATGATGAAAATTATATATATAATTTAGCCTTTACTGGGGGATAGTTTGAAGAATAAAGTGATTCGATCAACTCCGTTCAAATGTCAAGGGCTTTGAAAAACTCAACAAATAGAATGAAGGTAAAATAAATGACTTATCAATTGAACTAAAAATGCTAATGGTGTTTTCAAGCGTTTTATTGGATGACAGTCTTGAAATTCAAAGGCCAACCAATGATTGATCTGGGCTTAGAATATCATGCCTCATCATCTAACGAAGTAAAACAAGGACAAAGTTCTCATAAGAGATATAAGGAGGAAATATCATAGGCTCTTTTTAGTTCCATGTTATTCCAGATGAAATATTAAGCCTTGGATGTTCTATAAAATGCCTAGACATATTGAAAGGACTGTTGCTGGTAAATTCATTCTTATTTATCATTATTGTGGTGTTCAAGGTCACATTAAACCTCAACGTAGGAAATCAGACGCTAATCATACGTCGCGTGTGCACTTTGCATATTCTCATGATTATAACAATTTTATTCTTACATGCCATTTTGTGGGGTGAAAGGTCACACTCAACCAAATGATTTTAGACTTCATGGGTATCCCAATGCCTCCTCGCGTTATTACCATGTTCGTGATTATGATGGTAAAACCCAAAAACCTAAACGAAGGGTGACTCCACATGGACATAATAATGCTGTGAATCCTAAACCTGCGGCAAAATTGACTTGGAAAGTTAGAGAAGGTCAAAGTTAGATCTATTTCGATGAGAATTTCAGACATGAAACCGTCCCCTCACTACAGGTCCCTCGATTCATGATTTATCTACCAACCCTCTTGATGACTCCAGATGTTTTGTATGTTTTATTTTCTTTACATGCCCCTAATAATCAATATGAATCTCAACCTTACCACTTCGTTACTCGGACAAAATAAATGTAAAGTTTTTAAACAAGAAATAAAAAACGAGACCAAATATTTATTAAAAGAAAAACTCATTATTTCTTTTTCGCTCTAGTAAAAATAAATAAGTGTGGATTACATATTTAATTGGCATTTTTACATGCTTCTTCCCGTAGAGGAGCAAATGGAGATTGATGCTTGCTTAATTGAAACCACAAAAAATAACAGTTGGAGTTAAATTTTCAAGTTGCATTTAATGAGACTAAAGAAGCAAAGAAATCAGTGTCATCAAAGGGAAGCACAAAGGAACATTGTGAATGCATCATTTGAGAATGCAATGTTGGAGCTTCGACAAAGCTGTAATGTGTTTTTGTAGATGTAACTTTATAGTTAAGTGTAACATGAAATTGTTGAATACTTTGTAAATATAATATGTCGATCCTCTCTCTCCTTCTTTTCCTTTTCTCTTTGTCAAGAGTTATGGCTTGCTACAATATTATGTATATTCGGTACTAATTGTTCATTTGTTAAGTGTTGGACCCCTTATTTGTTGAATAAGTCTATCTTTATTGCCTACCCCCCCCTTCCCCTTCTTGAATCTATAAAACCAACAATGTTGCAATTGAACATAACAACAATACTTCATTACAAACAGAAAACCAACCAAAAAATGAACAAATTACAAATCTAACAACAATACTCAATACTTCATGAGGTTAACGGCCTTTGATGCATAAAACATGAAATTGTAGAGTTACATGAATTTATAAAAAAAAAACCCACCGCCCCAACTACCCTTTTAAAGTAACACTCAATCCAACATAGATTTTTCAATCATAGATTGTAGGTTTGCCAGTGCGATGTTCAAATATAGAGACTTTCGTGTAAGTCGAAATATAACAATCTCCTTCAGTATGATGCATGTACCTACCTTAAGTATCCTTGGAAACAATTCTTTGTCATATGCCTTCCAATGGATAGAGGCCCATACTAATCCTGTGAGATCCTATTTAAAAAAAAAAAATCCATTACATGACAAAAGTATGTTTTGCACTTTAAAAATATGGACAACTGGGTAACCCTGATTTACCTTCAACTCTAGCAATGTCTCTCCTAATTGGTCACACACACATGATTTGACCAATGCCACAACCTAAACAATAATCATTGGTCAACTCACTAACTCACTAATCCCGAATTGAAAATTTTACCATAATTTCTATATTTAAAAAATAAGGCGGGTACAATAACTCACGTGTGAGACTCGTTTTAGATTGCTCATTTTGTTCACAGTAACCAAATTTGTGTATTTAGGATCTTGCAAGTACCCTTGGCGCACTGTAGTTAGCCAAGCAGAGTTATCCACAAAATTTGTGTCCTCACTTTCAACCGTAAGTGTTCGATAAAGGAATTCTTGTGTGTTCATGGTCTCCACACCCTCTCCAGCAGCTCTTCGTTCCATTGCCTCTTGAAGAACACCAGCTGACCCTGGAATTCTAGGTTGAAGATGTAGTCCTAAACTACTTTCTTTTTTGCCTTTCCCTTTCCATTTGTGGTCGCCTCTGTTTACCATTGTAATACACGTATCTCATCTCAATCAATTTTTAGAGACAAAGGGTCAGATGTATGATAAGTTCGCATGCATTACATGAAATTTGTACCTAGTTGTCATTTAAATTGGGTTGAGGTTACACTCCATAAAACTAATAAATTGCACAGTTGGGCAGGTATGCTTTTACAGTATTCCTGACATGTAAAATTATTGAACCCTCCAAACTTCTTAGGTTGAACATGATAAGTAATAAGTTCTCATTTGCAGTCTAAGAAGTTGCATATAGTTGAAACTCAATCACTTATCCTTGAGGAATCAAGGAAAGAGGAAAAATGCATTAGGAAAAATCCAACCGACCAAGGCCATCAATAAAAGTTATTGGGTTGGTTTCTTAGTGGTTTAATCCTAAGAACTTATTAGGTTGGATCTAAACTCAAAGATAAACTTAAATTGCATATATGGGTCCGCATAGAAAAAAACAATATAGCTCTTAATTTTTTAGAAAGTATTAACACACCATACTTCAGAATTAACAAAAACAATACAAAATCAAATAAATTAGTACTGAGATGTACTAATGAAACCCACCAATATGTAATATTAACACATTTTGGGAGAAGTATGTAACCCAATCAGAAACCCTAAATACCTTAACTCTAATCAGTATGTACCCCAATCTGAAACCCTCTAATATGTACCCCAATCTGTTGAGTGGAATGGTTTTGGACCACAAACATCTTTTCAATATATGTTACTGTCACTTTAGGGCCCAAAAAATTGAATTTCAGGAGTTCGGGTACGTTTAACATTTTAAGTACTTGTTTGAGGGCTCTATGTAATGTATAGAAGCAGGGGGCGTGAGCATATCTCGAAACAACAATAAAGCCACCAATGGATTGCATATCATTCAAAACACTGAAGAATTAGGACATCTCTAATGGATGTTGCATTTAAGATGAGGCCTCAGTGCAAAAAATTTAATTTGAAGCAATTGAAAATATATATTGTGTAATGAAGATGCAATGACACTTTAATGCCCAGACAAGAGGTATGTCTGTGTGCTATAGTGAATAAAACCTCTAAGGAAGTGAAGTGCTTTAAAATTTCAAGTTGCGTGACCAAGAAATATGGGAAGAGAAGAACACCTAATTCAAGTGAACGAACAAAACATTTTCTTATATGAAGAATCTTGTGTCCGCCATTGTGTGAAGAATCTTGCGTCTGCCATTGTGTGAAGAATTTTGCGTCTGCCATTGTGTGAATACATATAGTTTGATCTCCCGTATTAAGAATCTTGCATGTGCCATTGTGTGAGACATTTTACAAGCATCTCAAAAGGGCCAGATTGGAATAACACTTATATCTGAATGAGTTCTTCCTTATTCTAATTCCAAGCCAACTGAGGAAGCAACTTAGCGCGGCTTGGATTTCACGTTTGGATGGTGAGTAAATATTTCTAAAAAATCAGTTGGTACTATTTTTTTCGTATATATATATTTTTGAAATTAAGTGGTACTTCAAAGAGTCAATATATATTAGTTCTCTGAGATCCCATGGATTTTATTTTCCCTTTTAATTATTTTTGTAAAAAACTTGAACGGTTATCTTAATTTGTATGTGTATATCACTTAATTAATTATATGGGTTTTTTTGGGTGGGTTTATTCACCCATTAACCTACGTCGACTATCCACAAAAAGTGCGTTCACTCGTCGGGAAAAGACTACCAGAATTCACTCTGGAGCAAGTTTCGTTGGTGAAAGGGTCCATTGATTTCATCGGATGAAATTACTACATGTATATATCATTTACTTGAACTTCACCCAGCTAAATACCCCAATTGAAACCCTAAATACCCTAACTCTAATCAGAAACCCTAAGAGATTTAGAGAGCGAGACAGAGACGTACTGAGAGAGAGAGAGACACGAAGTGCATGCGTACTTTGGTAGAAGAGAGAGGAGCAAGATCAGTGAGCAAGAAGCTCTCCGTTCGCTCCTCGTTCTTCTCTTCTTCAATCTTTCTAAGGACGCAAGTTTGAGAATAACGACTGTTTTCGTTGGAGAAGGAGAAAAAGAAAGTTAAAAGTACTTCTCAGGTTCAATATGAGTTGTATAAAATACTTCTCAGGTCCAATACGAGAAGTATGTTCTCAATTAGTAATCTCTTATACTTCTCAGGTACAAAATTTAAATAAAACCGACTTCTCATTTTAGACATGAGAATGATGCATCCACACTGGACGGGGACACGTCGGATGAAATTTTGGGAGACTTCTAAGGTTGAGACTGAGAAGTGGTTTAAGGATCTCAGGTTCCAAATGAGAAGTACAAAATGATGATGTTTGGTTCACATTTTCAAAAAAATTTCCCAAAAGATTCCTTCCCCATCTCTCACCTCTCCAATCATTAATCAATTTTTTCTCTCTACTCATACCCTTTTTCCAATCATTAATTCTCATTTCTCTCTCTATCTCTCTCCAATCATTACACCTCTATCTAATTATTACTTTTTCTAAAAACTCATCCAAACACTATCACAAAAATTTCTCAAAAAATTTCATCTAAAAAATCTAAACCAAACACAGTGGATATTTTTATAAATAGTTCGAAAATTACGGTCAGTTGCTAAATTGTTTCAAAAACAACTTACTTTCATAAAACGCTCCCACCCAAAATCAAATCAGACCACATAAACCTCTCTCTCTCTCTCTCTCTCTCTCTCCATCTATGTTGGACGAAAAGCCTCTCTTTCCATCTCAACCGACGACACAGAGTGAGTGAGAGACACCCATCTCCGGCGTTGTCGTTCTAGATCTCCCTCTTGGCGTTCTAGGTCTCCGACAACACAGAAAACCCTCTCTCCATCTATGGCGTTGTTGTGCTAACTCCGACGTTCTCTCTCCGGCGCTGCTAAGAGGTGATGTGCGGAATACTTTCTCTGTAATGGGTTGAGGAAAGATCTCGATTAGTTGATTTTTTGTAATAAAACTCTATAATATAATAATAATTCTACAGCTACATACTCAATTTATCCTACAATATCAACCAATAAAAACACTTACCATGACGTTCTAACTCGATTTCATCAAGAATAGTAAAAAACCCAGAAACGGAACCATTATTCAATCCCCTATCCACATACTTTTACCCAAACAAGAACCCTAATACTTCAAATAGAGAGATCAAGCAATATGTATGTACCTTTAAACCGATACAAAATGTAGTTGGATGGAACCCAACCAAAACCCCTGGTAACTAATTTTGGGTTCTTCAGCTGGTGGGTGAGAGAGAGAGAGAGAGAGATCTGTAACGGTTGGAGTGGAGAATAGGGGTTAGGGTTTTGCCTGCGGGGAGAGAGAGTAAGGATTTGGGTCGAACAACTCTGTTATCGGCAAGGTTCTAAAAGACACTAGTCGGTCTGAGGTTGGTCGGCTGCTGACTGGCGACTTGTGGCTGACTAATCGCCGACTTGGCCGACTAATTGCTGATTTTTGCTCGACTAGTCGGATTTTGATCAAGTCTAGGTACCTCCGACTAGCGACTTGGAGCCGATTAGTCGGCCGACTTGACCGACTTTTAGAACACTGGTTATTGGACATTGGACGGTAGAGGGAGATCAATTTGTTTTGATTCTTTTGAACTTGTGGAAAATTGCAAAAAAGAAGAGAATTGAATTGAATTGAAAATTTGAAATCCATTACTCCTTTGTTATCGGTTGAAAAAAAAGAAAAAAAACTTGATCTCTGTTGCACCCAAAAAAAAAAAAAACAGAAAGAAAAATACAACAGTACTAATGTTTTGTATTTTTCTAATTGAATTGAAAACAAAAAGAAAACATGACTAATGTTTTTGTATTTTTCTTTCTCTTTTTTTTTTGGGTGCAACGGAGATCAAGTTTTTTTTCCTTTTTTTTCAACCGATAACAAAGGAGTAATGGATTTAAAATTTTCAATTCAATTCTCTTCTTTTTCACAATTTTCCACAAGTTCAAAAGAATCAAAACAAATTGATCTCCCTCTACCGTCCAGTGTTCGATAACAGAGTTGTTCGACCCAAACCCCTACTCTCTCTCCTCGCAGGAAAAACCCTAACCCCTACTCTCCACTTGACTCGTTACAGATCCTTCTCTCTCTCACCCACCAGCTGAAGAACCCAAAATTAGTTACCAGGGGTTTTGGTTGGGTTCCATCCAACTACATTTTGTATTGGTTTAAAGGTACATACATGTTGCTTGCTCTCCCTATTTGAAGTATTAGGGTTCTTGTTTGGGTAAAAGTATGTGGATAAGGGATTGAATAGTGGTTCGGTTTCTTGGTTTTTTACTATTCTTGATGAAATCGAAGTTAGAGGTCATGGTAAGTGTTTTTATTGGTTGGTATTGTAGGATAAATTGAGTAATATAGCTGTAGAATTCTCTGTTTTGATCAGGTTTTTTTTTTTTTTTTTTACTTGTAAAGATAGATATTGTTAGCTATTTTGGTCGTGTCTATTCGTTACAGAGTGTTTTGTTGGTTATTTTTCATTGGTAGTTCATGGATGCGTTTGTGGCAGCAACGAAAACTTAGGACTTGATTTTAGCTGCGAAACTCAAGGGGTGCGTGCCGTACACACTCAAATAGGGGTGTGTATTGTAGCATTTCCCATGGTAGTATGCAAGTTTTGGAACTTCAATTGAAGACATCAATATGTTTATCTTTTACTGCAATTTTTTTTTAGACGAGGTAAGAAATCACATAAATGGTAAGGCAGTGTACATGCTGCGTAGTTTTTCATGATAGCTTTGAATATTTTGGTCTTCTGAATTCTAATTGAAGTGTTCGTGCATGCAATCCTCACAGGCATGCATATGTCATAACAAAGAAATTATCATATTATAGATTGGATGTCTAAATTGTGTGTAGGAGACCGTGGAACTGTGCGTCATTGTTACCAGACCTGTTTTTTGAGTTCAAAAGTAGTCTCACGTCGTCTCTTTGTAGAGAGGAAATCAAGAGAGAATGCTTCACCTGAGCCATTCTCCAACTACAACGACACTTTCCGGCCACCACTTCGATTGTGCCCTCGGTTCAGCTCTCAGTACACACCGGAGATCCGCATTTGGGTTTCCCATGGTAAACAACTTCCCCACTGCTTTGTCTTCCTCTTCTACAGCACTGAAGCCGCATATTACTTGTGGAGCATCCCACGAATTGTGCAATACTTCTCACAGGTTCTTTAACTTTCCATAAAACTTGTATAAATGTGCATACATGTACATATGACCTGAAATACCCTTCAAGTTCTGGAACTTCTACTTGAAACACTGGAACACCTGGTTTACCTTCCCCTGCATTGTTTTCATGATTATCTTGGAATAATAGGTCTTATAAATTCTAATATAAGTGTTTGTGCATTTCAATGCACACACACTGCATATGTAATGCATTTGTGGTTACCCTGTATGATTCCAAATTTCCAATCCTCACACCTTGTAGAACTCATCACAGTTGATATATATGCTAGTTATATTTATCTTGCAATGCTTATATTCTGTCCGGATAGGTGTATAGTTACATATCGATTTAAATATTACAAATTCTTGGAACTTGCTTATGCTTCACTGCATTGCTAAATTTACATCTTTGAATAGTTGGATTCCTGAATGTTAGAAAAAGTTTCATGCATTTCAATATGAACTTACTTGGCGAGGTGGATTTTGCTTTTTGGATTAATTATGGAGTGATCTTCAAAAAAAAAAAAAGAAAAAAGAGATTAATTATGGAGTGGTGAACTTATATAAGTTGCAACAATCTGTATACAATACTACTATAAGAATACCTTTTTGGAAAGTTTTGGTTTGGTGGTGGTCCTGGGTCACCCCTTGATCCATCCTTCTATGTGTTTATTTTGATATGCATGTGTGATTTTCTACATTTTTAGTCGCAGACCCGAATGATTCTGGATGATGTTTGTGTAGGAAGAATGATTTACCTGTACATGGGGTGTCAGAGATGGTTGTGGGTGTGTTGGGGGGAGGGCAACTGGGTCGGATGCTATGTCAAGCCGCGTCCCCACTGGCAATCAAGGTGATTGTTCTGGACCCAATGGAAAACTGCCCAGCAGGTGCACTATCACATTGTCATGTGTTGGGGAGTTATGATGATAGTGTGACTGTTGAAGAGTTTGCAAAAAGGTTAGGTTTGAATGGGATTCTGGTGATCTAATGTTTATTGTCCTCTATTCACTTGTTCTGTTGATGGCAATACTATTTACACCATTCAGCAGAACCAACTTTTTTAGGTTGCTGATTAAGTTTGGTATGTAGGTGTTCAGTTTTGACCATCGAAATTGAGCATGTTAATGTAGCAACATTAGAGAAGCTTGAACAGCAAGGGCTAGATGTCCAACCTAAAGCGTCTACAATCCGAATTATACAGGTATGTTGTTGGAAGTTTGAATCTGGAACCATTGGGGAAATTGGATAGCACATTCTAACCTTGATATGTTACGTTATGGAAGGCATCTAAACTAGTTTGTGGTATGCATCTTTAAAATTATAACCTTGTCGTCCTGGTTCTGACTATACTTATCACAAATGTGGTCCTGGTTCTGACTATATTTACATCAATGATCAACCACATCTTTTGCATAAAATTCGTGTTAACAGGAGCATCAATCATCTGTCAGCGCTTCTATTTTATTGTTTGCTATTTGAGAAATCAAGTTATCCGTAGATATGTATTAAATTTTGGTTGTTACATGTTGATCCATATGGATGAAGGCATGGTTAATTCTACTTAGTTGCTTTATTCAGGAAGTTGTTTATGAAAAGTAGATAGATGTTTTGAATTACGGAATCACCAACTCTACTTTTGGAACTTTGTTTCTCGTTTGGGTTTTACCCGTTTCAGGATAAATATCTCCAGAAGGTTCATTTTTCTCACCATGGCATCCCACTTCCTAAGTTTATGAAGGTTAGTCACCATTTCACCATTAGTAAGAATCTGTCACGAGAACATTCTTCTTCTTTTTTCTGAAAATGGTAGTGGAGAATATCTGTGTTTGATAGACAAATATGGCTTAGACAGATAGATGATCCTGAAAGTGCCAAGAAGGCAGGTGACCTGTTTGGTTATCCTTTAATGATAAAGAGCAGAAGGCTTGCTTATGATGGGCGTGGAAATGCTGTTGCTAAGAGGGAAGAGGAGATCTCTTCTGCGGTACAGAGTAAGATCTTTGCTTCTGTAAACTATGTGAAACTTACTCATAATACTTCTCTGGTGAGTTCAATCCGTGCAAATGATCTGGTAATTTGCTTTCCACAGTTGAAATAATGACATGGTTATAGTTTTAAAGGAATAAACATCGATGATTTTACTTCAGACTCAGTATTTTGTTAATCAGCCACGTATTTTCCATTTTAAGTTTTATCCTAATCTGAACCCATTTAATGTTGAAGTCACCGAATTTTTAATATTTTGTTCCACCTGTAATTGTTGTTGGACAACCTGTTATATTGATTCCATTTAATTTGTGGGGGAATTTTTCTTTCTTACTGCCTATAGGTTTTTCTTTTATTTCTACTTTTAGATAGGCGGTATATTGATTATGTAGAACTAGTTTTATGTCATTTTCTTAGTCCGGTTCTTTGTGGGTTTGGATTGATGACTAAATTTTTTTGAAAAACAATTGTCATATCTCAACCATGTACATATCCTGATTTCTGGACATTGTCATGTCCAAAGTCCATATTCACAATCTGTGTCAGTATTCCTCCCTTTTGTGAATGCCATATTTCATTTTGTGATGTCTTAAGTAGTCACCATCTAAAAATTGTTCATAACAAGATCTCTAAAGCTGATCTTTGGCTGGGCCAAGGATCTCCTTGAATCTTTAAAAAAGGTTTCTTACCTGGTCAATACACTGTTTTATCTTGACTAGGACATTTTTAACTGCAGATGTTGATCCATCTTCTAGATCATGGTTTTTTTGGCCTTTCGTAGAACTTCCTCTGGCTTCAATTGAATATGATGTCATTGATGTGGATTAACAAACTTCCCTCTGTTCTATTTGTATATATTGCTTCCAGTTCCCCTAATTACCTAGGTTACTCTCTTCTCAGCCCTTGGAGGATATGATCATGGTTTGTACGTTGAGCAATGGGCCCCATTTGTGAAGGTTGGTTTCGGCTATGTGCCATTTGCTTAGTAATATTTGTCGTATGATCCCCATATCTACTTTGTGTCCCTGAACTTGTGCTTGTTTTCTGTTTGCTGTGTGATTTTTGATGTTGAGTTGTATACATTTCCAAGGTAAGATACAAGAGCTCAGCTACTATGAGCTCTAAACAAACCACAATTTTAGTGGTTCATTTGGGAAGAAGCTTGGAAATTTCAAATACCGCTATCACACCAAAGCTTTGATGCAACTCTTTTTTTTTGTTTTTTTGTTGTGGTGTTTGCAACTTTAGTTTGTGCACTTCAGTCAGTCCAATTCCTAGCACAGTTATGCTTTAATCCAATGCAATTTGGTGCTTCATGTTTTAAATCTTTTTCTTTCTTGATGGTGGCACATTCTCAACATTTTCATGGCTTATTATTAATGTACATGTTACGGGGCGGAAGAATCACTGATTACAATTTTTTCTTCTTCTTTTCGGTTTTTGATGTAGGAGCTAGCTGTAATTGTAGCTAGAGGACGGGATAACTCTATCTTCTGTTATCCTGTTGTTGAAACTATTCACAGGTAAATATTTCAGCTTCACTTGGTTACACAGCCTGTTTGTTGTTGCAACTGTTATTTTCTCTTATTTCAACCTCTGATGGCATATTGTTTGTGACCTCACTCATTAGTGAACGTAATACATATGCTTGTGGACTTTATGTTTTCAGGGAAAGCATTTGTCACATTGTTAAGGCACCTGCTAATGTGCCATTGAAGATCAGGAAACTTGCTACTGATGTTGCCTATAAAGCAGTTAGTTCCTTAGAGGGTGCTGGAGTATTTGCAGTGGAATTGTTCTTGACGGAGGATGGTCAGGTTGCGTATGTTGTTTCTATTGTTTGTTGTTCCAGAAAAAATTTCCTGATGTTATGTTCTCCACTAAATTATTCATGTTTGCAGATTTTGCTAAATGAAGTAGCTCCTAGACCTCACAATAGTGGCCATCATACAATTGAATCATGCTTTACTTCACAATATGAGCAGCATTTGCGGGCAATTCTTGGTCTTCAACTAGGTGATCCATCAATGAAAACTCAAGCTGCTATTATGTACAACATTCTGGGTGAAGACGAGGTGAAATACATTTGTGTTGTGAAATTCCCCCATTTATAGTTGCTATTAAAAAACAAGCTCATCAAAGCTAACTTCTAAGAAACAATTAAATTATAGCTGGAAGATTGGCCTTGACTTTATGCTTATTATACCATAAAATGATAAATAAAATGTATATGAAGTGCAATTAGCTATTAAAAAGAGATTTGTTTTAACTGGTAGATGATATGTCATTAAATATAACATACATGGAGTGGTGAGTGATTAAACATCATTTAAATGAGGGGCAAAATGCAGAATTTGACGCAGATATAGCTTCGGAAAATTAGATGACCAATTAAACCAGACCCGAGATGAAAGGTAGTCTTCCAAGTTGCAAATTGCAATGGAGAAGATTGGCTTTCAAAAAAGGTTATTTGGTTTCTTAACTGGAAGGTATACATGGGAAAAAATTAAGGGTAGAGAGATGTGATTGTGAGAAGTGGTAGAATAACCAAGGCTTGATACAAATGGTTCTTTTGACATGAAGTGTTATGTTAAAAGATAAATAGTTAGTTTTTTTATAAAGAAGGTCTAGTATCCCCACGGACCTTGCCAAACTGGATTGTGTTTGAGTTAGATTAATCTGCGCGTCCTGAAGTTAATGACCAAATTAACTTCCTTCGAAGGGACTCAAACTTGCAAGCCCTTGTACACAATGCCAAGGTCTTTACAAGCTGAGTTTCCCCTTGGGGGTTTGATAAATTATTTGTCGGATGCTTTGGTTTTGTCTTTGTTTAATCATTCAAAAACATCAAGTTTAGAAGCTATATTGGAAAACAAGACTGTTACAAATTACCATCTACAATAATGGATAGATTAGATAAAACTTCACAAATCCCAAATTAGAGTGATTTATGATTTTGTTGTTTTGGTTATAATATTAACCATTGAGAGAGATTGTTATTTTGTACGACCACCTATTTGTCTATGCAATCCTTCCCCATATTGCAAAATAGTGTTATGGCAACTAAATCAACCCAATCCAAACCAAACCGAGCCTTATGTCCCAATCAATTGGGGTCGGTTCTTTTTCCCATTGAGCTCTGTCAAGGGCCACTTGTTCGCTTAGTCTACTTGTTCACTTAGTCTGAGTAGACTTGTATCTTTGCACACTACAACGTCCATTGTCAATTTGGGTTTCCCCTTCGTGTAGCCGTGTAGCGATACTACCCAAACTATGCTATCAAATCTCATTACTACTGCATCTACAGTTCTACGGTAGATATTTCTAAACCGCCTTAATCTATTTTTTTTTTTCTCAACTTCTCCCTATAGTTGCAATAATTACCATCTTACCAATTATTTCATTTCTAATCATGTCCCTTCTAGTCTTACCACACCCATCTCAACATTCTCATTTCAGCTACACTCGTCTTGCTCACTTTTTTCTTGATGGGCTAGTATTTTGTCCCGTAAAGTATCGCTAGTCTCATGGCAATTCTATATAATTTCCTTTCAATAGTGCTATGGTGACTACAACTGGATATCATCAATTGTGGCTTCATATCTGCACTCATCGGATATGCATCATAGGACACATAAAATGATGACGTAAATATCACCTAAAGGGCCATTTCACATCCTACGTAAATTGTAGTAAAATCGTTTTAATATTTTCCCATGGTCATGGGTAATTTTGTTTTTCCCCCATTCCCACTGTCAACTTAGCATTCTCGTGTTTAAAAGTTTTCTTTTGATGTATATCTGTGCAAAGTTAATTGGACTGTTAAATCATGTGTAAGTTTACTTTGGATGGGTGTTAAAATCTTAAAGTTGAGTGGCTGGGTTATTCATCTTCCGTCTTTAGAACAGATTAAGCTGAGCTTAGTATGGATAATTAGAACTACGTGTATATACAACTCCATGCCCAGGGTATTCATCTGAATACCTATGGCTAAACGTGGTGCCGCCAGTGCATTCTGCCTGTCTGATTTTTTTCACTTTACCTTCTCCTTTTCAATTTCTGGTTCATATCAAGTAGCTTATTTTCTCTCGGGAAGATGCCTTTGTTTACATCAGTAAACTGACAATCAGCCATAGTGTCTTCTTTTCTACTTTCATTTTTATACTTCTAGAAAGATAGCAAGTAACTAGTTTGATATGTTACTGGTTGTCATGCCTCCAGGGAGAACCAGGTTTTCTTCTGGCTCATCGACTTATTGGAAGGGCATTAGGTATTTCAGGGGCGACTGTTCATTGGTATGATAAGCCAGGTTAGATTAGGTAGAACTATTAAGTTCATGCTCATCATGTTGGTTGTTTCACTTGTCTCCCAATACTATCTTGCTTCTTCTAATGATATTGCAGAAATGAGAAAGCAACGAAAGATGGGTCACATCACTATTGTTGGCCCTTCTATGGCCATTGTTGAAGCACGACTAAAGTTAATGCTTAACGAAGAATTATTGGATGGCCATACCGCAGGTTAGTTTACTAGATATATTTTAGCAGTCTGTTGCATTTCTGATAGTGGAGTCAGATAAGGAAATTCTGCATGTTATTTGGCATAGTCTACAAAGCACCGACACTTCTCGGGGTCCCCGTATCGCAGTGGCCGGACACTGCGGGACACGTGTCCGGACCCGCCACGTGGCATGGGACGTGGCTGTTTTGAATTTTTGGAGGGGTGGGGGACAAGGATGGGGACATGGCACGGGTCAAATTGAATTTTTTAAAAACTTTCTGGGGTAAATTTGAAATTAATCAAATTGTGAGGTAAAAAAGTGTAATTTGGTCATGTATATACATCTTTCTCCACATGCTGAAGCTACTGTGAACACTAATGAAATTGCTGCTGCTGCTGGAAGCACAATCAACTAAAAAGTCGATCAGGTGTGTCTCTCCTCTCTCTCACTCAATCTCTCTCTCACTGTCTCGTCTGTCTCTCTTCTCGGTCTCTCTCTGTCTCGTCTCTGCTGTCTCTTTTTTGTTTTTATATTTTTTATTTACACACATATATAAATAAATAAAGAAAGAAATATGCACGTGGCGTGTCCCCCGCCGTGTCTGTATCCCCATTTTTTTAGAATTGCCGTGTCCCCGTGTCCGTGTCCATGTCAGTATCCGTGTCTGTGTTGGTGCATCATAGGGCATAGTTATGATTTCAGGAAAACATAAGAAAGGCAGTTTCATTTGTGCAACCATTATGCCAGGAATTACAATTCTACAAACGCATAATGGTGGATAACATAAGAAAGGCAGTCATTCAAATTTATCTTCTAAAACCTGTCTTTTAGATCTGATAAGGACTATAAGAAATCAATTTCCATACGACATATTTAATAACAATACGAGATCAATTGCTATACAATTGTTAGCCGTTTCCTGGCAGTTTCTAGATGGACAGAGACTTCAGTGGCCATGAAGTGTGTTCTGCAAGTAAGGAAGACATGCCTCAAATGCCTACTACGTTGCAGGGTCCCTATGCTTGTCTGAGACTCTCAAATGTAAAGAAGTAACGACAAGTGAAACAGATGCCTACTAAATTTTCCTGTCATGCCCTAAACCCCGGGTGGTTTATTGGCACCACAGTAGAATGCGTTGTGGAAACAGTTTCTATTTGCACTATACAACTGAGTAAGAATCTGAAAATATCTGGCCAAACCAGAAACCACTTCTAGTATATATTTATATATAAATAGTTAAATACATAAACTGTTATGCGCCACATGGTATTAAAGTTGCCAAGTTGTGGGGCATCGGACCCTAGCCACCTTCAACAGCAGAGGTACACATGTGCAAAAAACTTCTCTAAAGATAAATCCTTAGTTGAAGGATCCTTCTAAAATGGGTGCACTCCTTCGACGGGAGCTCGATGGAAGCTCGCTCCCGTCTAGACGGGAACCCGCTCCTAAACAAGATGGGAGCTTCCACACTACTCTTAAGGACGAATTTCTCACTTCTTTTTCCAAATATATGTAAGGAAAAAGAAAAAGAAAAAAGTAGTAGGAAAGCTTTAGGACTCTCTTTCTCGTCTCATATTTTACTACTTATATGCATGTTTAGTCCATACATTTGGCATAAAATAAGCTATTGATATGTCATTTCCCACTCATGTTTATATAGGTAAAATGCTCATATACGTGCTCCCTTTGGAACTATAAAACATATGCACAATACATATAAATCTATATAAGTTTATTCAAATATATACTAATTTATTAAATATTCCCTCACCGCTCCCAACCTAGAGAGCTTCTACATAACCCCGCTCCCCCGCACCTCCTCTGCCCCCGTCCCCTCTCCCGCTTCGTGCAACTAAGGAAAAATCCAGAATAGTACAATGAGGAAAGCTCACAAGACTAAAAGACAAGCCGACACGAGTTGTACATCGGACCACATCAATTTGCAAACACCTGAAAAGGAATGCATATTTTATTCATGAACTAACCATAGGCTCAAGGAGTGTAATTGACAGATGACTTGAACAAATTGAGTAGTTATGGATCAAGTTTAATTCCAATAGTATTTCAGTAAAAAGTATTTCCATGAAGACCACCACAGGGTCGATCGGCACATCTTGTACACCCTACAATCTTTTACCTTCGACCAAAGTTATTATGGTACCGTTACCTTGAAGATCGGCTCGAATAAGTATATGGGAAAAATCGAGGCCCATTTCATTTTAGTTCCAGTTTTCTTAGTTCATATGTTCACTTCTCTTTACTATGTTCTTAACCAAGACCACAAGATACCCATTAGACAAAGCTGAAATGGACACAGAACGCTCATGATCTAGCATGAAAGTATTATTATACATTCAGGAGATATCAAATGCCGCGCAAATGCATGATAGTGCAAGTTCCATCTGTATACCGGTCTTAGCCTTTTGCTTTAACAGCATTTGACAAAAGCTATCACACAAGGCTTATTTTGAGCCCCTTAACTTACATTCTAGCATCTAAATTAATTATTCCAATACTCAAGCAGTAGGAAATATCAGGTCTAAAATAGTTTCAGCGACTTAACCTTTCGTTTTGGCATCTAAACCCAGCAGTAAGTATTTTTCGTGATTGGATGAATTGGTTATCTGGATTTGCACATGCATGTGAAGCACTTCTCAAGTTCACCAAACTGAGAGCAAACGCAGCGGTATAGGGGGACCACTGTTTCAGTGGTATTCTGTGAGCAGCCACTTTGTGCATTCATTGCCAAAGGTTAGGTCTGTCTCCAATCCATTTGTTTCAGTGGTATTCTGGGAGCAGCCACTTTGTGCATTTATTGCCAAAGGTTAAGTCTGTCTCCTATCCATCCCCCGCCCATACCCCCAATTATTGGGGACTTAATGGGTTTTGTTATTGTTGTTGTTGTTGATGTGAAGCACTTCTCAAGTCTAAATTGTGCGGTGGAACTTGTTTAGCAGAAAAAATGATCTTGTGATTAGATGAATTTGACATCTGGATTGCATGTATCCAAGTCACAAAGTCGTGCTATCTTGGGGTTAAATTGCAGTGTTGTTGGCGTTGTTGATTATAGTACAATTACTACAATATAATGTGCACAAGTTCACCAAACTGAGATTCAAATACCAAGCCATTATCTATTCTTACTTCATTCTTGATTATCTGCCTCCATTGATTTTTCTGATACATTAAGGTTGCATTCATGCTGCTCTTCTTTTTTTTCTTGACAGTCACACCATGTGTTGGTATCATTATGGGTTCTGATTCAGATCTTCCAGTCATGAAGGATGCAGCAAGGATATTGAATATGTTTGACATTCCTAATGAGGTCATATTATATTTATTGTATTCGCTTAAATTTGTTGTCTAATATCACAAGTAAACATGTCAGTGATGTCACTTATGGGTGACGGTTGTATTGATGGATTAAGTTGTGCAGGTGAGAATAGTCTCAGCACACCGGACTCCTGATATCATGTTTTCGTATGCGTCATCTGCCGGGGAGCGAGGGATTCAGGTTATCATTGCTGGTGCTGGAGGTGCCGCCCACTTGCCAGGTTAGTGAATTATATGTTCAGTTTACAATTCTTTAACTGCCAGATAAGCATTGACAGCTTCTTTCTCCTTGTTTAGGCATGGTCGCTGCACTAACACCCTTGCCTGTTATTGGCGTCCCCGTGCGCGCCTCATCACTGGATGGACTTGATTCTCTCTTGTCCATTGTGCAGGTATATTTTATCCCAACTTTTTCTGAAGTAGGGTTGTGATGTAATGTTGGGAGAATGTTGAGAATTTGTGCTATTCATTGGTCATTTCTTGAAACGGATGGCTAATGCTGATATCTTCATTTCATAGACTTGATACTGTTGGGAGAAATGATAGTAACTAGTGAGCATAAGAATTTTGCATTGTCTATGGCTACTAATTTTCCATGCCTTTAAAGGGACTTGTTGCCTGGTACTCTTTTCACATAACTAATTGATAGCATGTGGAGATTGGGGAGGGGGATGGTTATTGACGACAACCTGATGCCATGATTATGCGACATGCGATGCGTGGTTCCATTTTTGCTTTTTTTATTCACATCTCATTGTCATTCTCACATGCAGACCCACCTGTATCAAATTAGTATCTTCTCCAAGTTGGTGTCTGGGTTTGTTATATCAACATTTGTGTGAGGCTTTTCTGAAAACATTAAGTTCATATCCCTGCAAATAGTGATTTTGATTCAATATGCAGATGCCAAGGGGAGTTCCTGTTGCAACTGTTGCAATTAACAATGCCACCAATGCAGGTTTATTGGCGGTAAGGATGTTGGGGGTTGGTGATGCTGATTTACAAGCAAGGTTGCGCTCTCTCTCTCTCTCTCTCTCTCTCTCTCTCTCTCTCTCTCATGTTGGTGCTCCCTCCATTCCTATTTAATAGTCCCGCTTCGGAAATCCAACTTAAGGGGCAATATTATTACTTGGACAGATTTTTCACTTTCCAATTTTGCCCCAGTTTGGGAAGTACTGATGTTAGGATTTCAAGACAAATTTAAAATAATCTCACACTGCATTTCTTCATTTGTATCCATTTATAATGAATGCTTTCCGTTTTGTGCAGAATGTCCCAATACCTAGAAGACACTAAAAATGATGTCCTTGTGAAAGCAGAAAAGCTAGAAAAAGATGGTTGGGAAACATACTTAAATTCTTAGGTTCCCAAAAGAAAACATCTGTGTTTTACTTTAGCCTCTTTTCATGGGTTTCTTTGTGCTCGCTGCGAGTTTAGAGGTAATTCCAACAAGAGGTTGAGATGTTTCCCAAATATTACTTCGGTCTTCTCAACAAGAGATTGAGATGATTCTACCAACACAGTAATGTTCATCAAAACGACGATCATTGTCGTTACCCTCATTTTATATAGCGTTCGGCCAGTGTCAGGAAATGCATACGGGAGTAACAGGTTACAATGGGATGATCGGAAAAGTGGAGTCCTGAAATTTTGTCAAACCAAATGCTGAGCAAAACTTGATCTTTCTTTTTCATTTTCCGAAATGTATTATTGTAGGCAAATTCATCAATTGAAGGCCATTTTTTTTCTTCCGAGCATGCATTTCTTTCTACGATTCTGTTTTGATTCCGTTTTCGAATACTGTGATGGTTTTAGATGGCTTGTTTTGAATTTGTAGCAAGGATAACACAAACATCACAGATAATCTGTAGTTTTTGTTTTTTGTTTTTTTGGTGGATCTGAAAATGGTTTGTACTGCTTTTTACTCAATGTTGTATTGAATTGGGCTTCATCTCCATTTGGGATTTGGGGTACTCGTAGTGATCTCAATTGTGGGCCTTTTATAATTTTTATTTGGGATTGAAATCATTCTCTAAAAAATTAGATTAATTAGATACGTGTAGCCATATATGTATTTTGGAAAAAATGAATGGTTTTGATCTCAAACGAAAATTTTAAAAGGTTCACAATTGAGGTCATTACGGGTAGTGACTTAGCTTATAACGGAAACCTCAAGTCCGACAAATATTAGGATGATATCTGATAAAAAAAAATGGTAGGATGGTTTTGATGTGCATAATGGAAAGTACATCGAAGTTTCAAGGTTATATTTGCGGCAGCGAGAGAGGCAAATGATTCTGTATTGATACACTTTTTACACATTAAGGTGGATGTTAGTATTTTCCTTGAAATAGTTCAAAAAAATAATTTATGCAGTTGGAGAGAGAGAGAGGCAACGAAAATTTAGGAAAACAATATGGGTTGAAAGAAGCTACTTTGGTTTACTCTTTTTTTGGAGCGACAATAAAAAAAATGCAGTTTATATTGATAAAAACCAGGTACAAACAACACGGTTCATAGGCTTAAAGGGCGAAGAGATTACAACTAACAAAAAAAGAACATAAAACAAAAAACAAAAACAAACCAAAAAGCTGAAAGAACCCAATGTTGAGGCTGGATCCATCAGACACTTGTGAAAAGAGGGTGGAGTGACAGATCTGCACTTTTGAAACTTGTTCCCGCCGCAAGCTAAAGAACCACCACAGGATCTTGCAGGCCACCATTGTCGTCGTTGGAGAAGGTTGTATTAAATAGAGCTTTTACTCTAATTTTTACTCAAATTTAAGTAAAAATCTAAATTTCAAAACCTTCCCCTCCACCTCAACGAAAACCCCACTCCTCTGGACATCGACAAGACGACAACTACTCCAGTACACCAATATCATCGCAACTCACCACTAAGGCCTCTTTTGGGTAAAAAACCAAAAATCGGTTTTTTTTTAAAAATCATTTTGTCCTTATTCAATTTTTTTTTGCATTCGTTAGTTTTGCATCAAGATTTTGTGGTTTTTGGATTCCTCTCGATAAGACAAATCTAACAAGTATAAATTTATGGTCAAAACTCAAAATTCTTTTGCATAAAGCCAAAATAGGTCTAATAATCTAACTATTTTGGTTTTATTCAAAAAAATTTGAGTTTTGATCATAATTTTATACTCATTAGATTTGTCTCGTTGAGAGAAATCCAGAAACCACAAAATCTTGATGCAAAAATAACGAATGCAAAAAAAAAAATTGAATAAGGACAAAATGATTTTTTTAAAAATCGGTTCTTGACTTTTTACTCAAACTAGGCCTAAGTTCACTGCCGCCGTAGCCCCACAATCATTTCCTCCCTCTCCCCCTCCTCCCTATCTCGACGTAAACCTGATTTGGATTCTCTCGGACATTTGTGTACTCCTGCGGTCACATGAAACCACCGCAGATCACGAAGAACATCGACCAGCACCAAAACAAGCGGTGACCACCACCCTTGACCACCAGCCACCACCCAAAAGTAGCTTTTGGAAATTTGGGTATGAGTTTGGGTCTCCTTTGATTTGGGTAAGAATTTGAGTAAAACTCAAATGGGTTAGGGTTTGATTTTAGGACTGGAGTGGAATTTTGTTTTGTTTCCTAACTATCTAGTTAGTCGATCTCCTTCTTGTCTTTCTCAATCATGTCTGTTGCTTCTTATCTCCTTCTTTTTCTTCCTTTTCTTCTATGTAATTTTTTTTTTTTTATCTTTGTTTGTTTAAGGTCTTTTTTTCAAGACATTCGAACCATATTAAGTTAGTTCCTTAGTCCACTTCCTATCAAGGATCCCGCTAGCTTTTAAAATTTGGACCGTCTAATGTGTTTAAAAAGTATTTTTAAGGGTCCTAATGAGAAATCAACAAAAAAAACAATACAGAGAATGACTTGATCCGAGCAGTTTTTCATAAAAAATCAAACATATATAGTTAGCTGTTAGATGTTACTCCCTCAGTCTTTTTTTAAGTTCGTACCTTGGGAATACATGCAATTTCAAATCCCTAAAAAACATATTTTTCTATATAATTTTTTAATTTTCTTTATACCAAATTCAAGTGCTCATTGAGGACTTTAATTTGGTGCAAAAAAATTTAAAAAATATTATACGAAAGTACATTTTTTAATGTCCACAAAAATATGTGTTTCCCAAAGTACTCACTTAAAAAGGGACAGAGGGATTGACTTCCTCTCCATAGGAGTCGAACCCAGAACCAAATCAAGTGGAGATAAGGAAAACGGCGGCGGCGGCGACAACGACAGTCTGCAGTGGACAATGTTGATGATGATGACAAATATTATTTCCCTCACAATGTTGACGATGATGACGAAAACACTATTTCAGTTTCTCTGTCTCAGATATGATGTCGATTAAGACCCGATTCTCCGTCACCAGACCCTGACTCTGACCCTTCTCTATAATGTTACAAAACAAATACTTTTTTTTTTCTCCTGAATTTGTATTGTTCGAAATTTTTGGGAATTTTCGAACTTGTATTTTTCTATTAATTTTTTTTTTGAGGACTTGAGAATCGACTTATTACACCGCAATTTTTTCATCTGAGTATGCGTAATTCAAGCCCAATCGGGGTGAGACTTGAAAAATGACTTAATTCATTGTAAGTTTACCTGTTTCCCCATCAGGATACTTAATAATTTCATCCGAATGGCCAACTATACGATGTGCCTTGTGTCTAGGGTGTGAGAGAGTGTGAGCGGTCTAGGTGTGTACCTAGACTTATTGTTTTGGAATATAATTTCGGAAATAATTTTATCTGAATTGTTTGATACACATGAGTTCATGTCCATCGAGTGAGTTCAGAGTTGTGTGTCTAAACCTCTTATTACTAGTGAAGATGGACAAGAAAATAAGTATTTTGTTTATTTTGATCGATCTAAAAAGAACTTTTTTTTTGTTTTTGTTCAATGGTTCGGGGTTGGGAGGGATTCGGGAATCCTGTAGTGCGGTATTCGAAAATCAACGACTCAGATTTTATCTCGGCTAGGATCGAGAAAGTGCCGAGATGAAATTTGAACAATTGATTGTGCAATCAACAGTTCGAATGCCGCACTACAATCCTCTAGTGCAGTTAATGCGGCACCATACTACAGAATCCCCAATTCCGGGTTGGTAGAGGTGGTGTACTGCTATTCCACATGCAACATGCAATTTGCTCACAAAATAACAAGATTGAAAAGTAAAAAGAAAATGGAAGCAACACTTCCCAATTCCCATGATAGTGAATTTCTTTTTTGGTAATTCGGGGGAGGCAGAAAGAAAAACCTGTCGACCTAGAACGAAAAGGATCGGGTGATAAAATTTTGTCATTGCCCGTAACACGTTAACCAATTAATTTCACATCAATGGAACTCACGACATCTTCTTTCTTTTTAAGTGCTAATTTCACATCAACATGACTCACGATGCATGTGACATCTAAACACATTGAACAGTTTTAAACATATACTTTTTTTTCCCTTACAATTTGAAGTCCAATACTATGTGGAACAACCGATCATAAATTTCACGTTATGGAACTCACGGTGAAACAATCAGCCTCTACCACACATTTTGAATCGCGTAACGAAATCAAACTCGTGACAAAAACAAAAGTTGTGTTGTATTTTGATTTTAATTTCAGCATCTATGCAGCATTCAAAGGAGAAATCGGGGAAATGCCGTCTACATATTTCGTCACTATTTCATTAATTGGTCCCCATTTTCCCTTCAATAATTCTCAGTCCAACACGCAATACGAAAGAATCAGCTTGCAATTCTGGCCTTTTTCCCCCAGATGATAGAAAGTTAAGAGTTGATTGTTAGTGGTTTCAACGGGACTCAAGTACCTTCTCTATGACTTGAACTCAAAAATTCTTCTTTAGAAGAGAGAGTAACGAACCAACTGCACAGTGTGGTTTTGTCAAGTCTCAACTTATAAGCTAGCTAGATCGAAGTCACATGGTAAGAATTAATCAAGTGATGAGCCCGGGTGCAGGAACCATTCCACAAGTTGAGCAGAGAGGATGGCATAAATGCCTTTATTTTAGCAGTAGTTTGTAAATGCTTCTTCAGTTAGTCAAATGGATGGCAATTTGACTATGGAGATAGTACATGAAGTGTAGGGCGACTGTAGTCGTCATGATCAACATCAACCTAGTGCAGCCAGTGGCGGAGCCAGGATTTTCAATCCGGAGGGGCCATTAGCCATCGACATTTGATAGCTCGCCGATGCCTCTAATGAGGCCAGAATTGCCCACTCATGGGTGACATTACGGAGAGAGGACTAACCTTCATCCTCGATCCTTGAAAAGATCAATTATAACAGTTGCCAAATTAGCTTAGCAACTGCAAGCTTGACGGTTATGTAAACATTGATAATTTGAGACATTGGAAATCAGGGACAGAGCTTGGATTTGGCCATGGGGGTGGCACCCTTCAATGAAAAACTAGTTAAATGTTGTACAGAAAAATATGAAAATAATAAAATTACTAGCAAGTCATATAATTAGGTTTTGTTATAGGTTTTTTTGGTAAAACAATAAATCAAGGCTTCCTCCAACTTTCTAATGGTATTCAAGACACAAGACATTACGATATTAATTTATTAATACAAATATTTAAATCAACATGTTTGTGATTTCATTTTCATTGTACATTAATTCTCACCATAGTTTGTAAAGAAACATGCAGTAAAAATGCTAAACTTTGAGAAAAAATTTAATATTCAAAAGTGTCACGTTTCTCTCTAGATAGTAAAAAAAAAACTTGCAAACCTTTAGAGAGAGAGAGAGTATTCTATTTGGTAAGATACTAATTTATTCATACAAATATTTAAATCAACATGTTTGTGATTTCATTTTCATTGTACATTAATTCTCACCATAGTTCGTAAACAAACATGCAGTAAAAATGCTAAATTTTGAGAAAAAATTTAATGTTCAAGGGTGTCATGTTTGTTTCTCTCCACTTAGTGAAAAAAATTGCAAACCTTTAGAGAGAGAGAGTATTTCAGTTGGCAATATAAGAAAAATAGGATCTCTGCACCCTAGAAGATTCAATCTCCAGACGGTATGAAAAGAGTGGGGCGCGGCAACCACTGAGCCGAAGTCCACCTACAGTAAAGGCATTCCCAACTTTAATATTTATAACTATTCGTCGGGATTTTTTTCCCCCCAAAAGAGGCCCCTGAGTGTATCTGCTAACCCTTTCAACTGCTACATACCCAGAGAAAAAGTACTCACAAAGTACCCTTAATTTGAAATTCAATAGTTCAAATTGAACTGTTAAATTTCACATTCTGAATACTCATTTCAGGTACCTAAGCTTTATGAACTATTTTTTTTCTTTCTCTTTTTAGAAGTGTTAAGATATGCGTGAATTGGTGCTTTGCCTTGCCAAGTACTGCGTACGATGGCCATAGATTATGCGTGTTCGGCACATGCCCTACCGATAGATGGAGGTTTGGGCCGCTGCCGGTGGTGGTGCTGTACAAATCCCTAGCTCACGTAGAAGATGTATTTATGCTGCAATAATTACGAAGAAAGCCCCTGAACTTGATATGTCTCATAGGTTACTCTGCTTAATCATACTCCCTCTATCCCAAATTGTTGGTCCTTCTTTCTATTTTGAAATGTTCCAAAATATTGGTTCTATTTGTAAAAACAACTATCAAATTATGTCAAACTTCTAGTTTTACCCTTAAAAAGTACTCTTTCCCTCACTATTTATTTCACAATTTTTGAAATCCATGTCTTTTCTAAATCGCTTATATCTTTTAGCATATAATGCTTTTTCATGATTTTTAAAATTTTGTATAAAACAACTAATCGAGATCTATCAAATAAGATCCATATTGCATATTTTTCGAGATTCATATTAAAAGATATTAGCTGTTTAAAACCACTTAATAAACTTCACAGTTTTGAAGAATAATTTTGGAACTCTTAGACAATAATTTTGTCTTCTTAAAAAGTTGAATTCCCCAAAAGGGACAAGCAATTTGGGACAGAGGGAGTACTTTTTTCAGTTGAAATCCCGGCTTCTATTTAACAACAATGTCAGTATGTCACCATCCATATACCCTACCTGTAACGACCCCGATTTTTGGGTATGTTAAATTTATTAAAAGAAATAATAAAGTTTTACAACAATATTTCACCAAGTAAAAATACATTAATCTCTTTGTCAAGTACAATTATTCACTACTAGGTATGCTAGGGTTATCTCTACTCTGTGGCATGATCGTCAACTCTGGCGGTGTCCTCCTTAGCTCCGTAGACCTCCAAACTGTAGTGCTTCTCCTGTTCATCTCCAAAGTCTAGCATAATACGTCCGAGTCGCAAAGCAACATCATAGTATTATACCAGGGTCACACGAAGTGTAACACCGTGAGTGATAAATCACTCAATAGCTACTCTAACCCACTCAACCCTTGCTTAACATACACGTACAACATATATGATTGAAAAACAAGAATTAAAGGAATTAAAACAGAGATAAATCGAGAACGTAAATTAAACACATAGCCGATTTCATTTACTAGCCATTAACTTACATGTTCATCTAAGTTCTCAACCTAGAGAACTTTCCCTCCCTAACCACTAAGGAATATGACCAAACCGCGGATATACTCCCCCTTTTTGCCCCGACCGGGAGCCCCTACGTAAGGTATAAGTTACTTACTTAATCCAACTGCCACCGCCTTCACAAGGATGAATTTCCTGTGGACCGACCGCATTAATCGGGCTACGAAAGTGACAATCGCCACCCTCGAGGTATATACCGCGGACTGATCTATAATACATCCATCCTTTTAACGCCGTAATTCAAATGAAGAAATCACGAGTTGTCATACCCTGTGGTTTCAAAATCCCGCAACCGCCAAATATTCCTCAAAAACAAAATCACTTGGCCGACCGCCATTCAACAAATCTCGGGTGACTCCCATAATCAATTCATCACTTGGCCGACCGCCATTCAACAAATCTCGGTGACTCCCCATAATCGATTCATCACTGGCCGGGACCGCCATTCAACAAATCTTAGGGTGACTCCCCATAATCGATTCCATTTCACTTTTCCATTAACCTTATCGTCTATGTGATATCCGTGTATGATCACCCAACCTGGGAACCTAGTTGTCCATTCTAACATTCAACACGTTTATGAAAAGTTTAAGACTTAACAAAGTAAGAAAAAGCGATAACAATATCTCAAGGGTCACAACCAATATCTCAATTCACAAGTTCATGAAATTCAAGTAATCGAATACCAAGGGTCTAAACGTAATCAATTCAATCTACAGGGGTCAAAACGTAATTTACTAAACTATTGGGGTCAAAATATAATTTAAAGGAAGTAACAATCACCAACGTCATTTTAAGTAAGTACAAGGGTGCCCAACATAATTTCACGACTCTAGGGTCCTTAGTGTAATTTTACAAACTCCGGGGGCCTTTTTGTAAAATAACATAGTACAAGGGCAAAAATGTAATTTTGCCACCGACAAGGGTAAATACGTAAAAATACTTTATTTTGGATAATAAAGTCCTAACTTGTCACAAAACACAATTCCTTGATTTTCTTACTAAGTATAAAACTACACATTATGTAATTTACACACACAAGGGCAAAATGGTCATTTTACACCCGAAGGGCATTTTGGTCATTTCGTTAAACTCCTAAATTTCCAGTAGTGACATTTATAAAAATAGGTTTCATAAATGATACATAGTACGCACGTCAAATTTCACAAAATTACGCTTTAAACTTCTAACTTAAATACAACGATCACGAACAAGGTTAAGAGCAATAAATTTATGGAGAAACTCATATAAACAGTTCTTAAAGTATTAAACATGCTTGGAATAATTAACAACATGGACCACGATGGATCTAGAGTTTACTAAGCACGAAAATAAAGTTTCGGGTCAAAATGGTGCATCACGTTTTGGCTCGGGTTTCGTAAAACCCTTGAATTGGGGCTTTAACCCATCCACTCTAAATTACTCCTAGACCATTATAATACATTAAAAAGCTTGGAATAGGGTGGGTACGAGTTTCTACCTTTGGTCCGGACGAAAAGCTCGACGGTAAAGTCCGGTGGTATTCGAGTGGCAACAGAATTTTTGGGCTGCGATATCTGGTTCAAACCTCGTCCGTTTCCAGCAATTCTTGTGTCTAAAACGAAGCTCTCGAAGTTCTCTACAACGTTGATGAAGAAGTCTAAGCCTAAAACGTACTCTAACAATGAGAAAAACGAAGATTTGTAGAGGTTCAGTGAACTACTCGGTTTGACTAGACCAGAAACTTTGGGCCGCAATAACGTGGTCATTTCTCAACCGTTTTGAGTGATTCTTGAATGTAAAACGAAGATCTTGAAGTGATCTACAATCTTCGTGAAGGAACCTAAATCCGAAATCCACTTTAACGAGAAGAAAAATGGAGATTTACCGAAGAACAGAAAGCTGTCTGGAAAATGGTACCCGAGATTTTTACTGAACTTTGGATGGCTATAACTCACTCAAAACTCAACCGATCTGGATGATTCTTGTGTCGAAATCGAAGTTCTCGACGCCCTCTACAACTTCTATGAAGAAACCTAATCCTAAAAACGACTGTAACTATGAGCAAAGTGGCTGTAAAAACGTGTACGTGATATGGACGAAAATGTGTGGGTGTCTTCTTCCTTCTTTTTCTCTTCTCCTCCTCCTTTCTTCCTCTTTTTTCCAGAATTTCTCAATCTCTCCCTATTTCTCTGCTGAAAATTATGAGGGAAAGGGGTGATGTGTTTATGAAGGGGTAATGGGGTGGTGGAGGGGAGTGTTATGTGGAGTGTGGGAGTAGGTGGGATGAGTGGTGGAGGGAAGTGTGGTTGGTGGAGTGTGGGAGTAATTTGGAGGGGGCCCCGCAGCACGCGATGTAGCACAATGCAGTACAATTTACTCCGAGCAGTGTTCGAATTGTCCGGGTTTCGGTCTAAGAAAATTACCAAAATATTCATGCGAACTTGGAAAATCGTGGGCAACGTCACCGTGTGCTTAGAATCGTTTGGAAAAAATCTTGAAAGTAGAACACGCATTACAATGCGCTCGCCAGGAGACCTGCAATTGGTCAACAAAAGTCAAAATTGAGTAAAATTAGTATATACAAATATCACAAATTTTATTTTCTAAAAAAATTTGGGATATTACACTACCCATTTCTCTAACGGGGCCTATTTTATCTACCCATTTAAAGTTTAAACTTACGGGTCTTTTTTCGATAAGGACATGACATAGAGACCAATCATGCAAATAGGACACTAAATAATTAATTCTAAAAAGACAAATCAACCCCACGTTCCAAAATGACGAGGCTTTCTTTGAAATGACGGGAAAAAAGGTGACCTTATGTAAGTAGGGTCTTTTCAAAAAAAAAAAAAAATGTAAGTAGGGTCTTTCTTCGAAATGACGGAGGCTTTCTTTTTGTCAGCAGAGTGCATAACGTGAAAATGGTTCGTCAATGGTATTTTTGTCTAGTGTTGTCCTTGAGCCTCAAATTTTTTCCATGAATGTATTAGAGGCCTTAAAATAAGTTAAGCTGTCTTAAACACTCTTTAAAGTCCCAAACTTGGCATTTCAATCAATTTTTTGTAAACTTATATAGTATATGTTGATTTTCTGAATATGAGACCTATGCAAGGCCAGCCTTCACATTTGGATTGTCCAAGCCCGGCTTTAATTTTGTTTGCCCACTTACTACTAATAAAAATAATAAAATGACATTCAAGTAAAAATAAAAAATAAAAAATCAAGGTTACATTGTACGGAATACTTTTAGCTTGAACAACATAAAAAATAATCACAAACAAAATATAATCTAGGCTTTAGTTCTTTATGAAGAGTGAGCACGATTGATTTAAAGAACTTCTCATTATATTTTTTAAAGCAAAATTTTCAATTGAGTCATTGCACTAATTTATCCAAGATCATTTTCAATTAAGATCATAGCCTATTCACTCAATCTCTTTTGTGACATGGTACTACAAAAGTAAGTTTTTATCAATTTCAACTTAGAAAAAGTCCTCTCTGCTTAAGCAACTGTAACCAAAAGTGGCGACTCTAATATTTTAGGGGCCTAAATCGAACTCTTTATACTGTACCCCTACATCTTCATGAATTATTTTACAAATATTTGTGAGTAGGGTGTTCAACAATCAATATACTAAACTAAAAGTAAAATTTTTACATGTATTTCTAAACAATTTTTTTTTGAAGGTGTTCAGGTGACCACCCTTTCATAAACGTAGAGCCACTTATGGACGGGTGTTGGATCGTTCAAAACGATATTGGGCAAACAAATGCATATAATTCCAACATTCTTGGGCTAAAACTAAAAAAGTTCTATTTGAAATTTGAAACGCAGGTTCGACGATCGCCCAAGCTCATCTGCCCCTCGGTCCGTCCTTGTTAACTATCTTAGTTTCTAATGGTTTCTACCAACTCTGAAGCTATCAGAATGATCATGACTGAAATTCGAGACTATTATATATTGTGAGTTATCCATCTGTCTGGTGTCCACCAACGACTTAAACAAAAACGCCCGATATGGGTGCGTCGGCATTATAAATTTGCTTGTCTCATAATTTAGATCGTTGTTATCCTTCATGGGTTAATAGTTTTTTACGGTCAATGAGTATCTTTTTTCCCGGTGTTTAATGGGCAATTTCAAGCGGGAATTTAACACTCCCACTTGATCACCCCGTTAAGATTTGAGATGATTCCATCTCTTCCAAGCTTTGATTAAAGAAAGTGCTCTGCAAGGGTCGTTACCAAGCATGTGGGTGACTAATTCTTTTACTCTTTTTGCCATTGATGATTTTGATGACGAGAGTTTATAATTTTGATAACAAGTTATTAGCAGCTTGCCTCTTTCTCTATTTTTGTGCGGTTTCTTAACTTGGTTCATATTGTTAAGATTTTGTGTAAATCACCTAGACACCTTCTGAATTTTACCTCTTTTACCCAAACACTCCCTAAACTAAATAAACCTACGAGGGCACCCCCTCAACTATTTAAAACTTTACCCTAGGACCCCTTCTATCAACCTTCGGTCTCAAAACTCAAAGTTCTGGGTCATGTTTTGATGATCCAACCCATTCAAGTAGTTTAAAACATGTTTTTAACGGGACACGCTAGAAGTCGGCTCAAAATATGACCGGGAAGTGCTTGATCCAAAGAGTTTTTCATATGTATTTATGTATGAAAAACTCTTTAGATCAAGCACTTCCCGATCATATTTTTAGCTGATTTGTTACAAGTACACTAAAACCATGTCTTAAACAACTTGAATGGGCTAGATCATCAAAACATGACCCGGAAGTTTCAGTTTTGAGAATGAAGGTTGACAGAAAGGGTCTTGGGGTAAAGTTTTAAATAGTTGAGGGGTTGCCCTCGTAGGTTTATTTAGTTTACGGGGTGTTTGGGTAAAAGAGGTATAATTCAGGGGGTTGTCTGGATGATTTACCCTATTTTTAATTATAACATATATGCAACTGTTATGTTTATTGAATATTTCTTATATGAGCATGAAAATAAATTTATTGATGGAAACTCATTACCATAGAGTTTTGGATTGAAGTAATTATTAGGTACTCCTGAAGTACCATGTGACATTGTCACCTAGTACTCACCAAAGTAAAATATTGCTACCATACTATGTGGGTCTCTCCTTGTCTCCCTATTGAATGATTTGTCACTGAGTAAATAATTGAGAGTACTAAATAATCCATCATAATTCCCACCAATGGTATATTAAGGCTCACTTGGGAGACCTACTTGGAAGGCTTGGTAGGAAACATGAAAAGAAACCCAGAAAAAACTCATAAAGTGCATCTAACGGGTGAGATACATCCGGTATACTATTTAAACAGTATGCTGGATGAATCTCACCCATCGGATGCACTTTATGGGTTGTTTTATGGGTTTTCTTTCATGTTTCCAACTATTTCTCCCTACTTGACGGACGATTAGTATGGGATGATTACGAGTACTTAGGTGGTACTTACTTAATTAGGAGACAAAATAAAAAATATGACGTCAAATCATATTAAAGTTAATTGTGTTTACTAATAAAAATCATATTAAAGTTAATTATGTTTGCCAATAACATAACTTTTGCCTATACAATATGACATCAACTAGAAGTTGCTTGAAAACATAGGGAAAAGGAATAAAAGAAACAGATACTGATAGTGGAATGAGTTTCCTTAAAAGGGTCCTGTAAATGTACTACTACTTTACTCAACCTTCATCGAAAATATAAGCCTAAAACATAATACAGTAATAAAGAGTGTTATTGGATTTCCTTCTATTTTCATTAATGGTGTCGACACATCACCAAGGATCCACAACTTTCAGATTCTTTTTCGGCTTTATCTTGTCTTTGTTACTATTGTTACTTCCAGTCCATGATCACTGATTCACGAGAAATTTGGGTGGCAGGTGAAGGGAAAGGAAGGGGAGATGAGGGAGGAGATTGTGGCAGGTAAAGGAATGAGGAGGTTGTGGTGGCAAAAAAGGAGAAACCGGGGGAGGAGAAGAAAGAAAGAAAATTGGGTGGCGGCGCCCATTTTGGGGAAGGAATTGAAGTGGGGCAATGAGTGAGGCAAGAAAGAAGTAAATTTCTGAGGCAATTGAAGGAAGGAGCCCTCCCATATATATATATATATATATATATATATATATATATATATATATAGCCAGCAAACTCTTGTAGTCATGGAGGTTTTACAAATTCTTGGAGTCAAGTGAACCCAATGCAAAATTCCACAGTAGCATAATTACAATTTTTCCACCTTAGGCTTAAAATGCCTAAAATACTCTACCTCTATGGCTACTACATCACACGAGGACTACTTCCTCTTTGCCTTCCCCTTCTTCTTTGATGAGGAAGCAATGTACTGCAAGCTCCTCCATGATATGGACGGTTGATAGGCGCGCAAAATGTACACATGAGCGCCCCTAATTTATAATCGTTACGTCCTTTTATATTATTACTTGGAGCTTAATTTCTCTTATTGCGTGTTTTAGGTATTTGGAGGCTTTAATATAAAAAGAGCGTGAAGTGAATTTTATTTGGATATCAAAGGAAGCCCGTGATTTGATTAATTCAAGTGGAGAGTTCCGCTAGCAATTGCAAGTAAATTCAGCCAAGTATTATGAAAGGAAACTGGCGCATGGAATTGGAATAAGAAGAGCGGTTTAAGAATTGGAATAATATCCAATACTAGTAATTGCCAACTGGGATTTAGAGTTTGATTGGAAAAAGAAAGTTTTTCTTCTCAAATCTCGGCTGATACAAAAAAGAAAGTGGGGCCTTAATTGGAGTTTTGATTTGGTTGGGAACTGCCAGTACATAAGCCACAATAGGTTTGGCTTGTGGGGGACCCCCGCTGAAGAGAGAACACAAAGGAGAAGGGCAGTGCACGACGGCGTGAGGGATTTTTGTGTGGCCGTCTACAGAATAGATTCAGAAACAGAGGGATTGTTGCTGCTGTGTTCGGAAGTCACGATGGCCGGCTAAACTCTTCCTCTAGGGCGTAGATGAAGCTCGTACCCTGAGTAACATTATTTATGTTTTGATTTATGGTTTTATTATTCGAATCATGGTTGTATGATTTTTAAGGATTTAATTATATTATTTATTCTTCCCATCAAATCTTGTGCATGATTTCCTAGGTTTTGTGCACGTTCATACAACGATTCATAATTGTTTTGTGATAACTGGTTGGATGGATTATACTACGTAAGACGAGTCGTGCCGATGAGACGAGTCATGCCGATTTAAGACGTTTCGTACTAGTAAGACAATTCGTGCTAGGCGGAGATAGTCCATGCCGATTGGTGATTCATAAATTATCATTAGGAAATATCGCTAGGGCTTGCAATCCTACGGTATTCGGGTTGATTCGAACAATAGACCTAAAATTGAAACATATTTAAGTTACAAGGGGAAGAGTGGATTCGAAACCCTAGACCTTTCTCCCATAAATCTTCGATCTCTACTTTTTAATTGCTTTGTTTTACTTGCGCTTCAATAGTTTTAGGAAACCAAATCAAACTCCCTTTTTCTCGAATTGAAGCAGAAATTAATTGAAACTGCTGTAACTCGGCTTTATAATCCCTGTGGAGCGATACTCGGAATATTTACCACTATTCGTTAGAGTAGTAGTAATTGTTCAGTTTTATTAATTATTTTTGATACGGAAACGACACGATCAAATTTTGGCGCCGTTGCCGGGGATTAAAAGCACGGTTACGTCATTTCAATGGATTTTTATGTTAATTCATAGTAAAGATGGTTTATTTTCTATTTTCTTTTTCATTTTTTATTTATTTAATTTTTCTTTCGTCTCAATATTTGTTTAATTGTTCTTCTTCTTAGTAAGTTTACTTCAGGCACATATTTGAAGACTTGTATTGCGAGGTGATTGGACAACAAAGGCAAAGTTGCGAAGGTGAAAATCAAGGAAATACCGCCATGCGTCTTTCGTCTACTTTCTGAGCATTGTGAGTCCTTCAATTTTTTTTTTGCCTGCTATAGTTATTTTCTTTATTCTTTTTCTTTTTTTATTTTTTATTTTTATTTATTTATTTATTTATTATTATTTTTTTTAGAAAGTCAGTTAATTTCATAGTGTATGCAAGGTCTTCATTCGTTGAGTCCTAAATTTGTTGATTTAGATCCTCAAATCAAGCGAATCTTTAGAGTAAAAAGAGCGGAGTCCAAATTAGCATTGTTCAATCCTAAAATTACTCCAATGGCTGAACGTCAAGACCTTTCGGCCCTAAAATCGCATTTCATACCTACCTCCTACACTCCATCATCTTGCATTCAATTGCCGGCCACTACGGCAACTCCTTATGAGATTAATCCAAGCCTCATTCAAATGCTCCCATCCTTTTATGGGAAAGACAACGAGGAACCTTACAAGCACCTGAATGAATTGAAAGAAATATGCCAAACTGTAAGAATCGAAGGCTTCACTGATGATGCACTTCGGTTGCGGCTGTTTCCCTTTTCGCTTAAGGATAAAGCCAAGAATTGGTGGAAGTCTTTGTCCGCCAACTCCATAACTATGTGGGAACAAATGCAACACGATTTTTTTAAAAAGTACTTCCCTATAGGTAAGACAAGAGAAATTCGTCGAGCCATAATTGGTTTTAAAATGCAAGAGGGTGAACAATTTCATGAAACATGGGAGAGGTTTAGAGAATTGATTAGGAAGTGTCCGCACCATAAAATCCCAAAGTGGCAGTTGGTGGAAAGTTTTTATGATGGATTAAATCTAGGGTTCCGTCAATTGGTTGATGCCTCATGTGGGGGCAACTTCATGATGAAAACTGAGGATGAGGGATGGGATATTTTTGAAACTTTGAGTGAAAATTCACAACACCATGCCTCCACATCTGACATTCATAGGAACACATCTACTTTATCCAACCCGTGTGGCCTATATGAGGTAGGCCAATCAAGCGATCTCTTCACTAAGGTAAATGAATTGTCCTGTAAGCTTGATAGTTTCTTATCCTTAGGGCAAGTTCCTCCATATTTCCCTCATCCTAATTTCTCTTGGAGCCAACCAAATCATGGGCAACCTCTTGCCCCATCATTGATGCCACCGTATCTAAATACTTCTAATCTTCATGCCTACAATTTAGCCCCTGCACAACAGCCATACCAACAACCTTCTCCTCTTCCATCCACTCAGAGGACACCATCATTGGAGGAGCAGGTGTTGCAAACCATGGGTGAACACAAGGTTGATTTGCAATTGCTCCACTCCCATTCTCAATCTATCGCAAAGCTAGAGATTCAAGTGGGTCAAATAGTTAATGCCCTTAACTGTAGGGAGGACAACAAGTTGCCAAGTCAGCCAATAGCTAATCCAAAAATGGTTCATCAAATTGATAGTCTACCAGCTGACCCGCAAGCGAACATAGTTCTTAACTTAAGAAATGGGAGAGATGTAGAGACTAGACCAGAGGAGGAAACATGCAATAAAAAGGATCCTGAGAGTGAACAAATACTCAATGGTAAGGAGATTAATCCTCATGTCACACCCACATCGATTCCTCCAGCGGAACCATCTTATGTACCTAAAGTCCCATTCCCGACTTGTCTTAATGCACCTTCACCCTTTCGCAAGAAGGGGGCAGAACAAGAAGACATGATGGAGGTGTTCAAACAAGTTAAAAGTCAACCTCCCACTCTTAGAGGCAATTAAACAAGTTCCATCTTACGCTAAATTTTTAAGAGACCTATGCACACAAAAGCGTAAGTCTAAGACACATGAGCCTAAGAATGTGCGTCTCAATTAGAGTTGTTACTTTATTTAAAGGAGTAAAAATTGGGGGCTGGGATAGATGGAAAATTTATATGGATTAAATAGATGGAGAGAGAAAGAAAGAAATTTGCGTGCCAAGTGAAGAAGGGGAGATGAGGAAGGATGTCGTGGCATGTGAAGGAATGGGAGATGAGGGAGAGAGAGAGAAAGAAACAAATTTGGGTGGCAGGTGAAGAAGGAGAAGGTTGTGGCAGGTGAAGGAAGGAGAAGGTTGCAATGGCAAAAAAAAGAGACCGTGGGAAGAGAGGAAAGAAAGAAAATTAGGTGGCACCATCCATTTTGAGGAAGGAATTGAAGTGGGGAAAAAGGGAGGATTGAAAGAAAGAAATTTCTGAGGTGGATGAAGGAAGGAGCTATATATATGTATATATGTTGTTAGCAAATTCTTGAAGTCACTGAGTTTATGCAAACTCCTGGAGTCAAGTGGGTCTGATGTAGAATTCCACAGGAGCATAATTACAATTTTTCCACCCTAGGCATAAAATGTCTAAAATACTCTTCCTCCATGGCTACTGCATCACCTTCAGACTACTTTCTCTTCGGCTTCCCCTTCTTCTTAGAGGAGGAAGTGTGCTAAACTTTAGGCTTCGCCATTATATGGTTGGTCAGCCTCATCTTTCTGTTTCTGGAGATTTCCTAATGTGCTCCATCTGCAAGACCTGAGCAAATATATGTGTGGACCACTCTTCTCCAGCCTAGTCGGTTCTAGAGAAATTGGTCTAGGTTAAGAATATGGTTGTAGTTCTCCACTGTGATGTCGGGAAGAAATTGTAGCTGGCCCCAAATGGCGTTTAATTGGTTTTCAGCTAGGCGGAATGTGTCCGGTGCAGGTTGAATGCCGTTATAGGCATCCAGTAGCGGTTCAAAGGTTTCCTTCATGGAAATTAAACAACTATAAAAAAAAAAAACCATGATTATGATAAGTAGAACTAGGAAGACTAACTACTATGGAGTATTATATTTCCGTAGTACCAAAAAAAAAAAAAACTATAACTACCCGAGGAATCATTTGTCCAATGACATTAAAGGGATTCATCCGTTCAATTAAAGTTGCTGCTTTATCTAAGGGAGTACAAATTGGGGGCTAGGAGAGATTAAAAATATGTATGGATTAAATAGATGGAGGAGAGAAAAAAAGGAAGAAAGTAATAAAGAAATTTGGGTGCCAGGTGAACAAGGGGAGATAAGGGAAGAGGTCGTTGCATGTGAAGGAATAGGAGATGAGAGAGAAGAGAGAGAAAGAAAGAAAGAAAGAAATTTGGGTGGCAGGTGAAGGAGGGAGGAAGTTTCTGTGGCAAAAAAATGAGAGACCGGGAAAGAGAAAAATGAAATGAAATTGGGTTAATAAAAATCAAATTCAAGTTTATTGTGTTTACTAATAACATAACTTTTGATTGTACAATAGGACATCAAATAGAAGTTGGTTGAAAACATAGGGAAAAGGAATAAAAAAACAAATACTAGTAGTGGAATGAGTTTCCTTAAAAGGGTCCTGGAAATGTGTTACTACTTCACTCAACTTTCATTGGAAATATAAGCCCAAAACATAATACAGTAATAAAGAGGTTTATTGGATTCCCTTCTGTTTTCATTAATGGTGTCGACGCATCACCATGGATCCACAACAACTTTTAGATTCTTTTTCGGCTTTATTTTGTCTTTGTTACTGTTGTTACTTCCAGACCATGATCACTGATTCACGAGAAATTTGGGTGATAGGTGAAGGGAAATGAATGGGAGATGAGGAAGGAGATTGTGGTAGGTGAAGGAAGGAAGAGATTATGGTGGCAAAAAAGGAGAAACTGGGGGAGGAGAAGAAAGAAAGAAAATTAGAGTTGCATGACATCAGAGGGATTCATCCTTTCAATTAGAGTTGCTACTTTATTTAAAGGAGTTCAAATTTGGGGATGGGATAGATGGAAAATTTATATGGATTAAATAGATGGAGGAGAGAAAGAAAGAAATTTGCGTGCCAAGTGAAGAAGAGGAGATGAGGGAGGATGTCGTGGCATGTGAAGGAATGGGAGATGAGGGAGGAGAGAAAGAAAGAGAGAAATTTGGGTGGCAGGTGAAGAAGGAGAAGGTTGCAGTGGCAAAAAAAAAAATAGCGTGGGAAGAGAGGAAAGAAAGAAAATTAGGTAGCACCATCCATTTTGAGGAAGGAATTGAAGTGGGGAAAAAAGGAGGAAAGAAATAAATAAATTTCTGAGGCGGATGAAGGAAGGAGCTATATATATATATATATATATATATATATATATATATATATATATATATATGTCGTCAGCAAACTCTTGAAGTCACTGGGGTTATGCAAACTCTTGGAGTCAAGTGGGTCCAACGTAGAATTCCACAGCAGCATAGTTACCATTTTGCCACCCTAGGCATAAAATTTCTAAAATACTCTTACTCCATGGCTACTGCGTCACCTCTGGAATACTTCGTCTTCACCTTCCCCATCTTCTTCGAGGAGGAAGCAGTGTGCTAAAATTCAGGCTCCGCCATTATATGGTTGGTCAGTCTCATATTTCCATTTCTGGAGATGTCCTAGTGTGCTCCATCTGCAAGACCATAGCAAATATTTGTGTGGACTACTCTCCTTCAGCCCGATCGGTTCTAGATAAATTGGTCTAGGTTAAGAATATGATTGTAGTTCTCCATTGTGATATCGGGAAGAAAGTGCAGGTGGCCCCAAATGGCGTTTAATTGGTTTTCAGTAAGGCGGAACGTGTCCGGTGCAGGTTGAATGCCGTTATAGGCATCCAGTAGCGGTTCAAAGGTTTCCTTTGTGGAAATTAAACAACTATCAAAAAAAAAAAAAACCATGATTATGATAAGTAGAACTAGGAAGACTAACTACTATGGAGTATTATATTTCTGAAGTACCAAAAAAAAAAACCTATAACTACTCGATGAATCATCTGTAAAATGACATTAGATGGATTCATCCTTTCAATTAAAGTTGCTGCTTTATCTAAGGGAGTACAAATTGGGGGCTAGGAGAGATGAAAAATATGTATGGATTAAATAGATGGAGGAGAGAAAAAAAGGAAGAAAGAAATAAAGAAATTTGGGTGCCATGTGAACAAGGGGAGATGAGGGAAGAGGTTGTTGCATGTGAAGGAATAGGAGATGAGGGAGGAGTGAGAGAGAAAGAAATTTAGGTGGCAGGTGAAGGAGGGAGGAAGTTTTGGTGGCAAAAAATGAGAGACCGGGGCAAGAAAAGAATGAAATAAAATTGGGTTAATAAAAATCATATTAAATTTTATTGTGTTGACTAATAACATAACTTTTGCTTGTACAATACGACATCAAATAGAAGTTGGTTGAAAACATGGGGAAAAGGAATAAAGGAAACACATACTAGTAGTGGAATGAGTTTCCTTAAAAAGGGTCTTGTAAATGGTCTACTACTTCACTCAACTTTCAGCAGAAATATAAGCCCAAAACATAATACAGTAATAAAGAGGTTTATTGGATTCCCTTCTGTTTTCATTAATGGTGTTGACGCATCACCATGGATCCACAACAACTTTCAGATTCTTTTTCAGTTTTATTTTGTCTTTGTTAATGTTGTTACTTCCAGATCATGATTAAATAGATGCTACTTTATTTAAGGGAGTAAAAATTGAGGGCTGGGATAGATGGATAATTTATATGGATTAAATAGATAGGGGAGAGAAAGAAAGAAAGAAATTTGCGTGCCAAGTGAAGAAGGGGAGATGAGGGAGGATGTCGTGGCATGTGAAGGAATCGGAGATGAGGGAGGAGAGAGAGAAAGAAACAAATTTGGGTGACAGGTGAAGAAGGAGAAGGTTGTGGCAGGTGAAGGAAGGCGAAGGTTGCAGTGGCAAAAAAAAAAAAGAGCGTGGGAAGAGAGGAAAGAAAGAAAATTAGGTGGCACCATCCATTTTGAGGAAGGAATTGAAGTGGGGAAAAAAGGAGGAGAGAAATAAATAAATTTCTGAGGCGGATGAAGGAAGGAGCTATATATGTATATATGTCGTCAGCAAACTCTTGAAGTCACTGGGTTTATGCAAACTCCTGGAGTCAAGTGGGTCCAACGTAGAATTCCACAGCAGCATAATTACAATTTTTCCTCCCTAGGCATTAAATGTCTAAAATACTCTTCCTCCATGGCTACTTTTATCACCTTAGATTACTTCCTCTTCCTCTTCGCCTTCCCCTTCTTCTTAAAGGAGGAAGCAGTGTGCTAAACTTCAGGCTCCGCCATTATATGGTGGGTCTTCCTCATCTTTCCGTTTCTGGAGATGTCCTAGTGTGCTCCATCTATGAGACCTGAGCAAATATTTGTGTGGAGAACTCTCCTCCAGCTCGGTCGGTTCTAGAGAAATCAGTCTAGGTTAAGAATATGGTTGTAGTTCTCCACTGTGATGTCGGGAAGAAATTGCATCTGGCCCCAAATGGCGTTTAGTTGGTTTTTAGCAAGGCGGAATGCGTCCGATGCAGGTTGAATGGCGTTATAGGCGTCCAGTAGCGGTTCAAAGGTTTCCTTCATGGAAATTAAACAACTATAAAAATAAAAAAAAACTAACCATGATTACGATAAGTAGAACTAGGAAGACTAACTACTATGGAGTATTATATTTCCGAAGTACCCAAAAAAAAAAAACTATAACTATCGAGGAATCGTTTGTCCAATGACATTAGGGGGATTCATCCTTTCAATTGAAGTTGCTGCTTTATCTAAGGGAGTACAAATTGGGGGCTAGGTTAGATGAAGAATATGTATGGATTAAATAGATGGAGGAGAGAAAAAAAGGAAGAAAGAAATAAAGAAATTTGGGTGCCAAGTGAACAGGGGGAGATAACGAAAGAGGTCATTGCATGTGAAGGAATGGGAGATGAGGTAGGAGTGAGAGAGAAAGAAAGAAATTTGCGTGGCAGGTGAAGGAGGGAGGAAGTTTCTGTGGCAAAAAATGAGAGACCGGGGGAAGAGAAAAATGAAATGAAATTGGGTTAATAAAAATCAAATTAAAGTTTATTGTGTTTACTAATAACATAACTTTTACTGGTACAATATGACATCAAATAGAAGTTGGTTGAAAACATGGGGAAAAGGAATAAAGGAAACAGATACTAGTAGTGGAATGAGTTTCCTTAAAAGGGTCCTGGAAATGTGTTACTACTTCACTCAACTTTCATTGGAAATATAAGCCCAAAACATAATACAGTAATAAAGAGGTTTATTGGATTCCCTTCTGTTTTCATTAATGGTGTCGACGCATCACCATGGATCCACAACAACTTTTAGATTCTTTTTCGGCTTTATTTTGTCTTTGTTACTGTTGTAACTTCCAGACCATGATCATTGATTCACGAGAAATTTGGGTGATAGGTGAAGGGAAAGGAATGGGAGATGAGGGAGGAGATTGTGGCAGGTGAAGGAAGGAGGAGGTTGTGGTGGCAAAAAAGGAGAAACTGGGGGAGGAGAAGAAAGAAAGAAAATTAGAGTTGCATGACATCAGAGGGATTCATCCTTTCAATTAGAGTTGCTTCTTTATTTAAGGCAGTAAAAATTCGGGGCTGGGATAGATGGAAAATTTATATGGATTAAATAGATGTAGGAGAGAAAGAAGAAATTTGCGTGCCAAGTGAAGAAGGGGAGATGAGGGAGGATGTCGTGGCATGTGAAGGAATGGGAGATGAGGGAGGAGAGAAAGAAAGAAAGAAATTTGGGTAGCAGGTGAAGAAGGAGAAGGTTATGGCAGGTGAAGAAAGGAGAAGGTTGCACTGGTAAAAAAAAAAGAGATCATGGGAATAGAGGAAAGAAAGAAAATTCGGTGGCACCATCCGTTTTGAGGAAGGAATTGAAGTGGGGAAAAAAGGAGGAGAGAAAAATATAAATTTCTGAGGAGGATGAAGGAAGGAGCTATATATATATGTATATATGTCGTCAACAAACTCTTGAAGTAATTGGCGTTATGCAAACTCTTGGAATCAAGTGCGTCCAACGTAGAATTCCACCACAACATAATTACAATTTTGCCACCCTAGGCATAAAATGACTAAAATACTCTTCCTCCATGGCTCTGCATCACCTCAGGACTACTTCATCGTCGCCTTCCCTTTCTTCTTAGAGGAGGAAGCAGTGTGCTAAACTTCAGGCTCCGTCATTATATGGTCGGTCAGCCTCATCTTTCCGTTTCTAGAGATGTCCTAGTGTGCTCAATTTGCAAGACCTGAGCAAATATTTGTGTGGAGAACTCTCCTCCAGTTCGGTCAGTTCTAGAGATATTGGTCTAGGTTAAGAATATGGTTGTAGTTCTCCACTGTGACGTCGGGAAGAAATTACAGCTAGCCCTTAATGGCGTTTAGTTGGTTTTCAGCAAGGCAGATTGTGTCTGGTGTAGGTTGAATGCCACTATAGGCATCTAGTAGCGAGTCAAAGGTTTCCTTCATGGAAATTAAACAACTATAAAAAAAAAAACTAACCATGATTACGATGAGTAAAACTAGGAAGACTAACTACTATGGAGTATTATATTTCCGAAGTACAAAAAAAACAAAAAACTATAACTACCCGAGGAATCATCTGTCCAATGACATTAGAGGGATTCATCCTTTCAATTAAATTTACTACTTTATCTAAGGAGTACAAAGTGGGGGCTAGGATAGATGAAAAATATGTATGGATGAAATAGAGGGAGGGGAGAAAGAAAGGAAGAAAGAAAGAAATTTGGATGCCAAATGAACAAGGGGAGATGAGGGAGGAAGTTGTGGAATGTAAAAGAATGGGAGATGCGGGAGGAGAGAAAGAAAGAAAGAAATTTGGGTGGCAGGTGAAGGAGGATATTTTAGTGGCAAAAAATGATAGATCGGGGGAAGAGAAGAATGAAATAAAATTGGGTTAATAAAAATCATATTAAAGTTTATTGTGTTTACTAATAACATAACTTTTGCTTGTACAATATGACATCAAATAGAAGTTGGTTGAAAACATGGGGAAAAGGAATAAAGGGAACAGATACTAGTTGTGGAATGAGTTTCCGTAAAAGGGTCCTGTAAATGTACTACTACTTTACTCAACTTTTATCGGAAATATAAGCCTAAAACATAATACAGTAATAAAGAGTGTTATTGGATTCCCTTTTGTTTTCATTAATGGTGTCGATGCATCACCATGGATCCACAACAACTTTCAGATTCTTTTTCGGCTTTATTTTGTCTTTGTTACTGTTGTTACTTCCAGACCATGATCACTGATTCACGAGAAATTTGGGTGACAGGTGAAGGGAAAGGAAGGGGAGATGAGGGAGAAGATTGTGGCAGGTGAAGGAAGGAGGAGGTTGTGGTGGCCTAAAAGGAGAAACCAGGGGAGGAGAGGAAAGAAAGAAAATTAGAGATGCATGACATCAAAGGGATTCATACTTTCAATTAGAGTTGCAACTTTATTTAAGAGAGTACAAATTGGGGGTTGGGGTATATGGAAAATCTGTATGGATTAAATAGATGGAGGAGAGAAAGAAAGAAATTTGTGTGCCAAGTGAAGAAGGGGATATGAGGGATGAGGTCGTGGCATGTGAATGATTGGGAGATGAGGGAGGAGAAAGAGAAAGAAAGGAATTTGGGTAGCAGGTGAAGAAGGAGAATGTTGTGGTAGGTGAAGGAAGGAGAAGGTTATAATGGCAAAAAAAAAGACCGAGGGAAGAGAGGAAAGAAAGAAAATTGGGTGGCACCATCCATTTTGAGGAAGGAATTGAAGTGGGGAAAAGGGAGGAGAGAAGGAAATAAATTTCTGAGGCGGATGAAGGAAGGAGCTCTCCAATCAAAAAGTCATATATATATATATAGAGGAACTCTCTAGTCCGGGACTAGAGAGTCCGGAACTCATAGTTCCGGATCAAATTTTGACGATCCGATCCGTCCAATGTGTTCAAAAGGTGTTTTCCAAGGCCAACGCGAGAAATCTTCAAAAAAAAAAATACAGGGAAGGGCTTGATCCATGCAATTTTGTAAATATGCAGTTTTTGCGAAAAACTGCGTGGATCAAGCCCTTCCCGGTATTTTTTTTTGAAGATTTCTCGCGTCGGCCTTGGAAAACACCTTTTGAACACATTGGACGGCTCGGATCGTCAAAAAAATATCAGGAAGGGCTCCAAAACGCCTCAGTCCGGGATTTCCGGGATCCCGGACTGGAGACTGGCTGTATATATATATATATATATGTCGTCAACAAACTCTTTGAGTCAAGTGGGTCCAATCGTAGAATTCCATAGCAGCATAATTATGATTTTTCCAGCCTAGGCATAAAATGTCTAAAATACTTTTCTTCCATGGCTACTGCATCACCCGATGACGACTTCCTTTTTGCCTTCCTTTTCTTCTTAGATGTGGAAGCAATGTGCTAAACTTCAAGCTCCTGCATGATATGGTCGGTCAGCCTCATTTTCTGTTTCAGGATATGTCCTATTGTGCTCAATCAACAAGACCTGAGCCACCATTTTATGTTGACCACTCTCCTCACGCCCGGTCGGTTTTGGAGAAATTGGTATAGGTTAAGAATATGGTTGTAGTTCTCCATTGTGATGTCGCGAAGAACTTGCAGTTGGTCCCACATGGCGTTTATTTGGTTTTTAGCAAGGCGAAATGCGTCCCGTGCAGGTTTAATGATGTTATAGGCATCCTATAGGGGTTCAGACATTTCCTTCATGGAAATTGTTTACACCCAAATTTGGCACATGGCCTTGACTAGGCCTAGGAGGCTTGGGTAGAACTTGGTTGTCCAAAACCCAAGAAGGCCTATGTTGATTACGGTCTAGGAGGCCCATTTGGTCCATAGGAAAGATCAAGTTTAGAGGTGGTGAACAAGGCCTGTGGTATGGTTTAAGGGCCATAAGGATATATTTTTAGGATGGTTAAGGAATAAATCCTCACGTGAGAGAAATATGGAGAAGATATGATAACCGTTTATCATTATCCTTTCCTAAAAAGGAGGAGTTTAATTATCAGAGAATCAAAAAGAAAATAAGAATTGGCAAGAAGTAAGGAAAACGGTTATGCCACATGGCATATGGTCATGACCTCATTTGTGCTCCATAAAACGCACTAACCCAAAATGTAGGAGGCTTGATAAATGGGTCCTTTAGCCTCTTACCACGGAAATAGGGCCATGACATATGATAACCGCTAGCAACCGCCATAATGGAGGAAAAATTGGCAGCCTATGACATGTGGCAGCATCAAATTAAAGCATAAAAATGCTTAGGACACTTGGCATCATCTTGACATTGAAGGAGTTGGCGCCAAAGTTCACATTTCTCACTTGGAGCCTATAAATACAAGAATTGAAGAAGTAGAAAGGGTTCCAAAGCCATCAACCTCACGGTTAAATCAACCTCAAGTGTCTCGACTTACACTCAAAGTCCTCAACCCGTTGCAGCCATTCAACCTCGTTGAAACCTCTAACACAATTGAGTCCTTTATTTTTCCTGTCTTTCAACAAGCCTAACCTGAGTTTAGCCCTTGTTATTGACTTTATTGTAGCCCACTTTTGTTAATTGTCATTAATAAAAGTTGGTTTTATTTTTATCTCGTTGCTCATAGTTTTCCACAACGATTGAAAAATTCTAAGTCCTCACACGTAAGGCAAACCATGAACCATTTGCAACTCTACCCTTTAAGGGTTGCACACAATCGCATGAACAAAGTCAGAAAAGGTCTCGAAGGCCTCTATCACATTCGAACTGTGACTTATAGTCCTGGCACGCCCAGCTCACAAACCACATCAGGCGTTTGTGGTTTTCCACTGTGTTAACAAAAATTAAAAAACAAAACAATTAATAAATATAAAAAAAAACTAACCATCATTACGAGAAGTATAACTACGAAGACTAACTACTATGGAGTATTATATTTTTGAAGTACCAAAAAAAAAAAAAAACACACTACAACTACTTGAGAAATCATCTGTCACATGACATCAGAGGGATTCACCCTTTTAATTAGAGTTGCTACTTTATCGAAGGGAGTACAAATTAGGGGCTGGGATAGATGGAAAATCTGTATGGATTAAACAGAGGGAGGAGAAAAAGAAAGGAATAAACAAAGAAAGAAATTTGGGTGCTAAGTGAACAAGGGGAGATGAGGGAGGAGGCCGTGGCATGTGAAGGAATGGGAGATGAGGGAGGAGAGAAAGAAAGAAAGAAATTTGGGTGGCAGGTGAAGGAGGAAGTTTCAGTGGCAAAAAATGAGAGATCGGGGGAAGAGAAGAAATAAATAAAATTGGGTTAATAAAAATCATATTAAAGTTTATTGTGTTTACTAATAACATAACTTTTGCCTATACAATATGACTGTAGACACTATGATTTTGACCCGAGACACTTGCCAAGCACTCCCGATGATGAGAAAACCACCCGTGATACCTTAGGATTGAGAGAAAGGCTTGAACTTGTCCCGCACCACCACAAACCACCCCAAACCATCCCTAAATAACCAAAACCAGTCCAAATGACCAAAATACCCTTCAAAATACCAAAACAAACCAAAACCAACCCCTGTGCTCAAAGAGGTTTGAACGCTCAAACCCCATGCTTGAGCGCTTAGTCTCTGACCAGTCTGTCAGTGGCAGAGCATTTAATGATGAGATTCCAACTGAATGGCTGCCACCCAGCCTTCTTTCTGTTGCTCACATGCACTTGACAGACCTCAAGGTAAGCCTATATTGTCCCATTAGGCCCCCCATTTTGAAAAAACACCATTTCCCTCCCCATTTCACTCTATAAAAACCACCCTTCTACTTCATTTGCAGAGGTTGGACACTCTCATCAGCTTCAAACTATTGCTCATCTCTCTCTAAAACCATATTTCCAGTCACCTTCAATCCACTTCATTCACCACTTCAACCTTAATCCTTTTCTATCCATCAAACCCACTTGATCCTCAAAACCTCTTACTAGAATACATCATCATCTATTCAAAATCACCTCAAGCCAACCCACACCCATCATAATCTGTCCAAAACAACCCACATTGTTTGCACAAACGTAGCCACAATCCAATCATCCATCAAATTTCCAAGTTCAAGCCTTAATCAAAACCAAAAGGTAGAAATCCATGTGAAAGTTACGGGTTGGTACTCCTGAGGGAGACCAGTGGGTTCATGGAGGTCCTTTATACCTCTAATGGACTCACAAGGTCTTAAACATCCAAGAAAACAACTTTTCAAAACCCCAGCTTCAAACAGTTTGAGCGCTCAATGCCAACATTGTGAGCGCTTAAGCTGTTTGAGCACTCCTCATGCTTTGTGGTTTCTGATCATCTCTTATGTTGGCACTATCACTATGCTATTTTTTTTGTTGGTTCATCTTTTCCTAAATCAACTTATTTTGCCTCTGATCATTGATCAATGAACCCCAAAAGCCATAAAAGCAATGTTTATCATCATCAAACCATGTATGATCCTATTCTATGAACCAAGAAGTGTGTTTTGGTCCTTTTAACCATGATTAGAAGGTTTCAAGTTCATGCCAACATCAAAGAATGATCAGAAATCACAGAAACTCATAACTCTTGAACGGGGATAGAGTGCTCATACCTTGCTCAGCTTTGGAGTTTGAATCTTGTTTACTTTAGTTTTGTGTTTTGTTTTCAGTTTATGAAGTGTGTGCGTTGATGTTTGGCTAAGCCAACCTAATCTCGAAGTGTGTGTGTGAGTGTGTTGATGTTTGGCTAAGCCAACCTAATCTCGAAGTGGGTGTGTGTGGTGATGTTTGTCTCAGCCAACCTGTCTCTTCTCCCTCTCACTCTAATCATGCCTAGGTGTGACCAATGCTTACTCTCCACTCGTATGGACACCTCAAGTTTATTTTATTCATGTTGATGAAATTTCAATACATTATGAATCATCACATGTCATGTTGAGCTAGTTTGTGGTCCAGATGAGGGCTGAATGTTGCAGAAATACTCAAGTCCAGAAGATGGTTCGAGCGCTCAATGTACATCATTGAGTGCTCAAACTGTCCTTTGGATCCATCAAAACTTCTTCTCATTCTAGCTTGTTCTTGGCATTTTGGAGTATTCTGTAAAGTTTTAAAGCATGAGTCTTCATTCCTCTTATACTGTTTGCCCCATTTTGGTCCATGAACAAGTTTTAAACCCATGATTATGTGATTATGTCATTTTGCTTAGAGATTTAAATGTTGTTTTTGAGTAAGCAATGGTGGTTAAAACATGTTTTCATCAAACCAGAATCATCAGAAGCATTATATGCATGTGTGGGTGAAAGGGGTGTGAGCGCTCAAATATTCCTCTTTGAGCACTCAAACCTTTGGCAGCAGATCAGATCAGTTTTGCTTTGTATGTGTTGTTCATGTTGTTTATGGTCGTTCTATTATTGTTCGTCGTGTACTAACACTTTGTTTGCTATTTTGCGCCTCAGTTTGTTCATATTTGCATGCCATCATCATCTCTCATGTAGTTCAACTTGCACATGTATACACCGTAAACCATTGTTGTGTTAGCATCATTACTTGGTTCCCATCCCCCATTCCCACTACTTGTTCAAAGTTAAGTTGCATACATTTCTTATATAATCCCACAAAAGTCAAGTAGAGACCAGTCTTCGAACCGGGCGAGGGGGGTGCCGTAAAACCCTTCCCCTCTCGTAACTGAGCTCCCGAACCTAAGATAGAATGGTGATGACAGGCCAGTAACCCTTATCCATTGAATGAGGCACAAGTCAATCGAGTTTGGTTCCTCAGGGACAATCTGCTGAAACCTGGGTGGCGACTCCGAATCAATTTGAGGAATCCCTCGGAGGTGCATCCACAATGACATCAAATAGAAGTTACTTGAAAACATGGGGGAAAAGAATAAAGGAAACAGATACTAGTAATGGAATGATTTTCCTTAAAAGGGTCCTATAAATGTACTACTACTTTACTCAACTTTCATTGGAAATATAAGCCCAAAACATAATATAGTAATAAAGAGTGTTATTGGATTCCCTTCTATTTTCATTAATGGTGTCGACACATCCCCATGGATCCACAACAACTTTCAGATTCTTTTTTTGCTTTATTTTGTCTTTGTTACTTTTGTTACTTCTAGACCATGATTACTAATTCACGAGAAATTTGGGTGGAAGGTGAAGGGAACGGAAAGGGAGATGGGGGAGGAGATTGTGGCAAGTGAAGGAAGGAGGAGGTTGTGGTGGCAAAAAAGGAGAAATCGGGGGAGGAGAAGAAAGAAAGAAAATTAGAGTTGCATGACATTAGAAGGATTCATCCTTTTAATTAGAGTAGCTACTTTATTTAAGGGAGTACAAATTGGGGGCTGGGATAGATGGAAAATTTATATGGATTAAATAGATGGAGGAGAGAAAGAAAGAAAGAAATTTGCGTGCCAAGTGAAGAAGGGGAGATGAGGGAGGAGGTCGTGGCATGTGAAGGAATGGGAGATGAGGGAGGAGAGAGAGAAAGAAAGAAATTTGGGTAGTAGTTGAAGAAGGAGAAGGTTGCAATGGCAAAAAAAAAAAAAAAGACCGTGGGAAAAGAGGAAAGAAAGAAAATTGGGTGGCACCAATCATTTTGAGGAAGGAATTGCAGTAGGGAAAAAGGGAGGAGAGAAAGAAATAAACTTTTCTGAGGCGGATGAATGAGGAGAGAAAAAAAGAAATTTCTGAGGAAGGAGCCCTCCCATTAGAAGGTCAAATATGCGGCATTGAAAAACCTATATATATATATATATATATATATATATATATATAGTCCCGATCTAGTCAGGGATCCCTTCATAGTCCCGATCTAGGCCAAGATACCTAAGTTCGGGACTCTTAGTTCCGGATCAAATTTTCATGATCCGAACTGTCCAATGTGTTTAAAACATGTTTTCAAGGGCCCAACGAGAAAACATCCAAAAAAATTAACAGGAAGGGCTTGATCTAAGCAGTTTTTCATAACATTGTATATGTACAGTTTTTGTGAAAAATTGCTCAGATCAAGCCCTTCTCAATCGTTTTTTTTTTTTTTTTTATGATTTCTAGCGGAAACACCTGAAAACACCCGTTTGAAACACATTGGATAGTTTGGATTATGCAAAAACAATTTTTAAAACCTTCAAAACATCCAAAAACCTTCAATTCGGGATCCTTGACTGGATCACCAGGGGGGTTATGTGTGTGTATCGCCAGCAAACTCTTGGAGTCACAGAGGTTATGCAAACTCTTGGAGTCAATTCGGCCAAACCCAAAATTCCACAGCAGCATAATTATGATTTTGCCACCTAGGCTTAAAATGCCTAAAATACGCTTCCTCCATGGCTACTGCATCACATGAGGACTACTTCCTCTTTGCCTTCCCCTTCTTCTTAGAGGAGGAAGCAGTGTGCTGAACTTCAAGCTTCTCCACGATATGGACGGTTCGCCCCATGTTTCTGTATCTAGTGATGTCCTATTTTGCTCGATCAACAAGACTTGAGCACCATTTATGTAGACCACTCTCCTTTAGCCCGGTCGGTTATGGAGAAATTGGTCTAGCTTAAAAATATTGACGTAGTTCTCCATTGTGATGTTAGGAAGAACTTGCAACTAGTCCCACATGGCATTTAGTTGGTTTTCAGCAATGGCAAAATGCTCCTGTGCAGGTTGAATGCCATGATGGGCATCCAGTAGGGGTTCAGAGGTTTCTTTCATGGAAATTAAACAACAAAACAACTAATAAATATAAAAAAAAAAAACTAACCATTATTATGAGAAGTAGAACTAGGAGGACTAACTACTATGGAGTATTATATTTCCGAAGTACAAAAAAAAACTGCAATTACCCGAGGAATTATCTGTTGTATGACATCAAATGGAATGATCCTTTCAATTAGAGTTGTTGTTTTATCTAAGAGAGTACAAATTGGGGTCTGGGATAGATGGAAAATCTATATGGATTAAATAGAGGGAAGAGAGAGGGAAAGAAAGAAAGAAATTTGGGTGTCAGGTGAAGAAGGGGAGATGAGGGAGGAGGTTATGGCATGTGAAGGAAGGGGAGATGAAGGGTGAGAGAGAGAAAGAAAGAAATTTGGGTGGTAGGTAAAAGAGGAGGTTGTGGCGGGTGAAGGAAAGAAGAGGTTGTGGTGGCAAAAAAGGAGTGACTGGGGGAGGAGAAGAAAAAAAGAAAATTGGGTGACACCACCCATTTTGGGGAAGGAATTGAAGTGGGGAAAAAGGGAGGGGAGAAAGAAATAAATTTTTGTGGCAGGTGAAGGGAGGCGATAAGTGTTTTTTTATTTTTTCCTTCCCCCCTCACATTGGAAAGTAAAATATCGTGCCATTAAAAATACCTATATGTCTTCGGAATTTTTCGGGGAGCGTGCAAGCTGATTTGGACATCCGATTATTGACAAAAAAAAGAGAAGCAATATCTATTTTTATTTGATAACTTTACTGTTTTAAAAATTGACGGTCTTCGAATTCACAAAAAAACGTTCAATTAAAACATTTGTATTTCAAAGAAATGTTCATTCAAGTTTTTTTGTTAAAAGTAGAGGTGTCAAATGAGCCTTGATGGCCTGGCACGGCACGGGCCCGACACAAAAAACTTCGGCATGGGCACGGTAAAATTTGGGCACGACATGGCATGACACGATCTGAGTGGGCACGGGGTACGAAAGTGGGTTGGCACGACACGGTCTAAGCCAGGCACGACACGGTAGATGGTCTGGCGTGGCACGGCACGGCATGGCACGACACAGGCTTAATCAAGCATGGCACGGGCACGACACGGTCTTAGTCTAGCACGGCACGGGCACGACATGGTAGTGTGAATGGCACGACACGGGCACGGGCACAACACAGAAGTGTAAAGGGCAAGACATGGTATAAAAACGAAAAGAATGAGGAAAGTAAAAATAAAATGAGGACAAATAAATTTATAAAATAAATTTTATTTTATTTCAAAAAATGAGGAAAATCAAAAATAAATTTTTGAATAATAAAAGTGAAATTTTTTAT